>CAJZCY010000003.1:7545000-8145000 GCA_914969975.1 Anopheles atroparvus | reverse complement strand
CATGAACAAATTTAATCCCTACGATAAATATGGTTTGCTATAACTACGTTAACTCAGGGCAAAAAAAAAATCGTTGTGAAGCATTGAATCTAACGTGAGCTTATCTTTTTTTTTTGTTCTTTGAAAGAAGTTATACAAAGCGGACACAAATACCGCTTAGAACGGACGACCTGGAGGCTTCATCTCCCATATCCACCCAATGAAAAATCACTTACCAGCGTCGGTTTCTCCATGAACTTGATGCAATTATTCATCTCGCTCGTCGGCGACCCGCTGCTGTCCTCGTCGGACGAAGTGAGCAGCAGTGGATCCACGGTGTAATTTACATTTTCATCGCATTTGTTATATCCGCGGCGAAGCTGATGCTGCTGCTGCTGCTGCTGCTGCTGTGCAGAAGTTGGCGAGTCCAGCAAATCGTAGCTACACTTCCGCGAAGGCTTTCGCTCCATGCCGGGCGTCGAGTTGTCGTTAAAATATTCCACTTCCTGCATGCTGGCCGGCGAGGGCGTCACGTTTCCTTCCACCCGAACCAGAACTTTTGTTTCTCGACGAGATTGTTTGCCCCCCTGTGTCTCTTCGGTTGGTTTTCGCTTTCAGTCGCCGGCTTTCCCCCCTTTCGGCTCAGGTGGAGTGGCGGCAGAGTGCACTTGACCAGTCGAACATAAGCAGGCCCTCTACATGGGTCCTTGTGGCGGGCACGGGGCACGATAGTTGTAGCGAGGAACTCCAAACCAATCCAACCGACTGCCTCCACTGTCCGAACCGGGGCCAACCTATTGACTGTTTTTCACCACACGAACATCCTTTGTTTTTCCATCCGTGGACTTGGCTATATTTTTTTCTTGCCAATGTGGAACTTTTTGCCTGCCCTTACTTTATTGAAATCCACATTTTATTCAAGCTTCGTTCACGTTCAGCGCGGAGCATTCGTTGCTTTTGTTGACGCGTTTTTCACCGTTCCGGCGGTGCAGCTGTCCCGGGCCTGTTGAGATCTTGTTTAAATTTATTTTGCACTCCCAGCGTACGTGGGAACTGCTAGGGAAAGTGGATCAGTGTTGTTCTGTGATTATTTTTCGGGCCAGGATTTGCGTTTTCTACGGGGGAGCTTCCTACTCGAGCACACTCATCGACTGACCGACCGCGAAAAATCTGTTTCACTGCATCAGCCACACCACAAACCTCGGCCGTCGGTGGGGTTTTTGATCCTCGGGTATGTTTTATGCCCGCCGCGGTGCGCACTCCATAGGATACACACTCTTTTTATCTCCTATTAATTTATTGCTCTCTATCATGCAAACCGACGCCGATGCCGGGAACAACCGGAAGCGAGGGTCAACCGCAGCCGCTGCCAACCCCGCACGACACTTCGAGTGTCCTATTGCCTTGGCTCGTAAATTATTCGTTCCCTTTGGTCGATGGGTTTTTTTTAAAGATTTATTCGGTGCAACCCTTTCCAATCGCTCTAAAACACCGCGGCCGTAACTAACGGCCAGACACCACTACCGGTTCGGCTACAATCCTGTGACCCACCAGCTCAGCCCGTTGCAGTTTGGGTCTGTTTTTTTATCGTTGTCCGTCTGTGAAGCACCCTTTTTTGCGAAATCTCCACCGAATTCGGGCGATAGTATCAGTCGGGATTACAATTTATTCGGTAACATCCATAGGCACTCTGCTATTTTTTTTTCCATACAAGAACTAGGCGTTTTGAGTCCTGTAAAAGGTATTAAAAAGGTAAATCAAATATTAGTACAACATTGTGTAAGACAAACGTACTACAACTTAATTAAACAAACAATGAAAATCCAGTAATAAATAATTCTAATTAGTTATACATCCCCAACACAGCTTGCAGAACTGATGTTAAATAAAAAATAAAACAGGAATCAAATGGTCAGTTTAAAAAGCAATCACAGAACTAGTAACCGTTTTTACAATTGCAAAGAAAACCACTTATCCCCAGTTTGCTCCCCAATAATGTTTAATTATAAAACTCTATCGTTGCAAAGATTTGCTAACCACAAACGTTGCCCAGCTGCTCCCACGTGAAGTGGAACTAAAAATCGTGCCATATAAAATAAATGCCTTTGATGTTTTCTTTTCACAACAACTCTCTGTAAACAGCCATCCAGGGGAAAATTTTAAATTCGTTTGCGTTCCTGCTATCACCATTGTAATTAAAAGAGCAGAAAATAAATAAATTGATCCCATTTGCAGCGATGATGCAAAAACATCCTACTTTGCATACACACACTACGTTGGGATTTCCCCTACGAATTTGTGGCCAGTAAGAGCTTCTTTTATATCCTTTTCCAACCCGATGCTGCACCCGTAAAGAAAGTTGTGGATAATGTGCACAGGAAAAAGGGCACTCGCTAAAAACGGCAGCAAGAACAAAACAAAAATCTGGCCGCTTACAAAGTGGAATGGCAAATCCGACGCTAATTTGTTCGTGCCCTCCTTCTCGCTCCCCTCCTCTCTTTCTCTCCCTCCTCACGCCAATTATCCACCCAAAGGTAGTGGATGGAAGGAGGAAGCTTAAAACCCATTGCATGCACCAAAAAGTCATCCCAAGCTTTCTCCCCCCCCTATTCGCACTAACGTTCGGTCTTAATAACCAAGGAAAACTCCAGTTCCGGTGTTAGTTCGCGTATCGTCACGATTTCGCGCTAAATGCACATCCTGTTCCTCTGCCCGCTTTTCACACCATTCTCCTCACCTTCCTCTCTCTTTTCTAGATTTTTTGTTCGTCTTTTCGTGTCGGACAATCGGGCAAACTATCTCCTCTAGAGCCAGTGCCGTAAAAGTCGGGCGCTAGGAATTCGCGTAACTGTACGTTAAAGAACTATCGGACTCCAATGGTTTCTTCCTCCAGACATTGCATGTGCAACACCAATCAGCAGCGGTGGTTTCGTTTTTTTTTTTCTTCAACTGGAACCAAGCGACGCTGCAGAAAATAAGATAGCCAGATAAGATAGCCACCTCGATCGACCGTATCCATATCGGTGCACAGCATTATAGAATGGATTAATCTCATTTCTCGCTGTTTTTCCCCCCGGGGGAGGGAATGAAAAGCGTCTGGCTATCATTCAATCCCTTCCGAGGTCACTGTGGCGCTTCGTTTAGCTTTCTTTAATTTACCCACACCTAAAGCTTAAGAATCTCATCAGACCCGTCTGCCTCGACTATCTTCACTGTAGAAGTGAACACTTCTTGAGGAAGGAGAAGTTTTTCTTTCGCCATTTCTCCACATCGCAGCAAACCTTCGGAAAACGGCGCGGGGGGGGGGGGGGGGGGGGTGCTGGTGGACTGCCTTTGAGTACGCGCTGTGTGCTTCTTGCACACCAATCACAACTGAACCATTTCCAAACCATCCACTTCCCGTCGCTCCGGATGCTCGGCGAGCTTTGCATCCGTTCGGTTCCCGATTCATCTGCAAGAATTCCCTTTTCGTGTGCCCCTATTTCCTGTGGCTTTCCGGGTTTCTTATTTCCGTCCGCCACTGCAACTGCCAGCGCAGGCAGCCGTGGGATCTTCCCAGACATTGCTCAGAGCCACTGAGCCAGAGCAAGTGCCGAAGGGATGGTAACGCAAACCGACATACGAAAAAAAGAACTGCAAATGGAGAAGAAAACCTAAACAACTTCAATAAAGTCTCAGTCGAAGTAGTGACTGGTTTGAAAGAAGCTTGAAGGAAGTGAAGCAGCAAACGGGGGAGAGAAAAAAAACACTAGAAGAAATCTCAACCAGCTCCTCGAAAAACTACGAGGTGCTGCGAAGCCCGAAGAAGTGGTTGTGGTGGCTCTGCAAAAGTGCAACCAACGAACCGGTTGAGGTGGTACGAGTATTATCGTAGCTTTATCTGAAAAATACAACCACCCGGCAGAAGATTCCTCAATGGCAGAGATTAAACTCTCCAATGCTCGGTGCTTGGAACGATGTAAAATTAATCAGGCGAAATTGACGGAAAAAGCAAGAAGTAAATGAAAATAAAAATCCTTCCCCCGGCGGCTGACGTTGCCTCGCCGGCTATACTTGAAGGAAGGAGAAAACAAAGTCTTGGATGTAAAAATCAACCGTCGTTCGACGTAGAAACGCTACGACGCTAAAAAATTCCGAACGTCTCGACGTACCGAGAAAATCCTTTGACGAGGACGTGGCTCAGCCCGCTCGGAGCATCGGGGATCTCGAGGAAAGCGGAGGGACCAGTCAGAGTTAATTACAAGATTTACAGGACTTCAAACATGGCTTATGCGGAAGATAAGACTGATAAAGGTAGACAGCCATCACGACGAACACGGTGGAAAGGATCAAGATCGGCAAGATCGCATTAGTACTAGCCTCTCCAAGTACCAAGTACGCCCTACCCAGATCCAACCCGACTTGTGAATCCTTAGTCCGTTGGCACTTCCGTTTGCTGGACGAAAATACTTTCGAGCACCACTCCTCCTATCCTCCCCGCAGTCAGTGAGCCGACGGGAGAAGGGTTTCCGAAGGATCAATTTAATTATGAAATGAGGAACAGCAGCAGGAAAGTCCGTATGAAGTGCACGACCATCACGAGAGCATCCTTAAGAAGGTGCTGCTTTTTCAAGCGATAAAAGCCACTTCTATACCCATTCACCTTCCCGCAACCCGCACCACAAAGCTTCGGAAGGAAGGCGCATGGTGCCAACTTCGCCCGAAGCTATTGCGGAATCATTACGAAAATGAAGCGCTCTTGACACATGGGTCCCATGGTTCCATGGCGTGCTTTCGGAGAATTCTTGCCGGTCATCAAAGAGGCCAGCTCGACCCGTCAACATGTCATTTTCACATTCAAGCAGCCTCGGTCGCTCCCTCGCTTTTCAGTTTGAGTTTCCCATTTTGCTACATTTTATTGCCAAGTTAATTAAACCACATATGACAAGCAATTTACAAAATTAATTATTATTAGTTTTAGGGTAAATGCGATGGCTCCTCAGGGATCCGAGAATGCTCGGATTGGCATGTGCCTTGTGGGTAGAAATTTCAATCTAAAGATTAAATTGCGTCACGACCTATAAAGATTGTGGTTTGGGAAAAACGTCCAATTTTAGTTTCTTGTGATGCCAAAAAGGCCATTTATTGCCCATGATCTACACTTTCGCCACAATCCAACGGTGTACTTAATCTCTAGGGAACGATGTTATACGTTTGGCAGAAACCAATGTGAATTAGATTAATTTCATTCACACACAAAAAAGCGCAGCTTCAAAATTGGAAAACCAAAAGAATTTCTTTTAACTTGCCATCATTGTTTATTACGCATACTACACTATACTTTATGCATCAACATGTTTTTACGTTTCTGTACGTATTTTTAAATCCCAAAGTAGGAAGTCCGTTAAAATCAATAAATTGTATGTGTACCTTCCATTTACCGTTCGACGCCATCAATCCTGCAAATCCTTCGTAGTTGCACTGCTCGATAGCTATTCCGTAACAATTTGTTTTCATTACCCTCCATTTCGGAACCGTCCCCCAGCACCACCCCACACTAATGGTGGCCTTCAACGTTTTCCTGTTTTGCGCGATACAACCCACACCCCTACAGCACTCAAACCTACAGAAACATAACCGAACGTAAAGTAAAGCATTGCAAAATCGTAAACATTAGCCAGACACAATAAATCGAAAACCGGTTATCACACATTCGAGCAAAAACGATAACATTAATGGTCGAGCGACGGCCGCAGAAGTCCCGGTTGTTGTGTCCCTCCTCTTCTGCCCTCTCCAGAAAACGATCCGCCTCGTGCAAAACGATTTATCCACCCACGTGCACAGAGCAACGAAGGGTGCGAACGGAACACCATCCCCTTCGACACTGGCTAAATGGTCCGGGAAAATCCCTTTGGCCGTGGAAATGGAGGGCACGGGGCTAAAGAACTTCACGTCACCACCAATTGGCTCGGGAAACCCGGTGCGGGTGGCAAGCCGGAAGACAGTCCACCAGAAATAAAACCAACCACACACGTGTCTCGGTTTGGCTCGGAATGCCGGTATGAAGCGCAGTCCTCCGCTTCCGACACCGACACCACCCCAGAGATAGTTGAGGTGATAAGATCGTAGTCGCTGGGGAGAGTTCGACCGTGATGGGAAACAAAGGGGAGGAATGGGGAAAGGGTGGAGTTTGGTGAGATCATCATTTTATGCTAGCTGTTCGTTTGCAGAAAGGAAGCACGAGAGAAGAACTCGGAAAGAAACGTAAGAAAAGTATGGCCAACAAAAGACACAGCTGCGAGCTAAGACACTGCACGACGGTACACTTTCTCTTGGTCAGATCCGGATTGTCCTGTTCCTTGCGGTGCGGTCCTGTGGTTTTAAACAACCTTTTTTTTGTAGCAGTAGATGAAAGAAAGCGTCGAAAAGAAAGTAAGAACAAGAACTATTCTGATCAAGAAAAATTGTTTCCATGCTCGTTTTTGTCCGACTTTGACTGACCACACAAGAGACAAAGGCAAAAAAAAGGAAACGTTTCCGCACAAGACACACACACACGTGGATCGCGTTTGGAGTTTCCCTAGAGAGTGCGGAAAAAGAGCAAGCAAGAAGTAAAAGAAATAAAGATATTGCAGGGCGTCAAGGAAAGTCGTAAAGCCGGCCTCTTTGCGACGATAACGAGAGGACAGCCTGTAGAAAATCTTGCTCCACTTCTTCATTCTATTATTGCGCCGTTGTTTTCAGTTTTTTTTTCCGCACGCTTTCTTTCCGCTGGCAGAAAAGTCACCACCAACCCCTTCCTCCCTTCTGTCTGGCCCCATCTGTGCGGGAAAGGAAAAACCAGTCCCCTTCCCCAAAGCTAACGAAGTGACCGGCACCGGAATGGAAAACCGTTGACCGTTGACGGAGGACGCAAGAATTTACGATGACGACGAAGGAACGAAACGCAACGCAAAGTGGAAGGAGGATAGGAAAAATTGCTCCATGAAACACGGGATAAAAATAGTCAGCATACGAGCTTTCATGGCCGCATACACATGACGCTGCCCTCTTGCCCTTTGGAACGACGGCAACGGTTCCGTTCCCCTTGCACCCGCCAACTCTACCATGCTTCCCCCTGCTCGGCCCAGTACATCGGTATCCGCTCATCGCAAATTCCGACTCCGGCCCCGAACTTCCGTTAGCACCCATTTTAACTCGAGCTGGCCATTTGTTATCAGACAGGGCGGACAAAATTGAAAATATATGGCCCATTAGGACAAGTGTTCCCCGATCCCTACCAAGAACAAGGTTCCGTCGTCCCCCGTCCGTTAAACGATGAAGAAGATGTGTGTGTGTGTGTGTGCGTCTGAGAGAGAAAGAGTCGACACGATAAGTCTGTTCGGGTCATTATGGAGAACACATAAAAAGGATACACATGCCCCGCGCCGGAAGGCGGCATTAAGGCAACAACCGCAAGTGGAATCCTGCACAACGTAACCGTTTTTCCTAGTACAACCACTTTGCGACTTTGTTGCCATCGGGGAAATCCTTTTTTGTGTGGAATTTTCACACCAGACTACCAGACTTCGGAGCGGCGTTGGAAAAAGAAATCCTTCCATCTGCCAGCCGGACATATCACTCCAGAAACAGGCTTCTTTTCTACCACCTTCGACCTCTACACCGACCGGTTCCTGCCAGACAGCGTCTCTGCCATGCTTAGATAATTGAGTCATTTAATTACTCGATGGACGGAAACGGACCGAGAGCACTTCACGGGATCCATCTGATGAGGGCACTGCGATTAGGCAGGACTTTGAGCGCTCGGAGAATATTGACTTACGTGTGCAGCACAAACTATCCGCCCGTGAGCGACACAGTGAGTTGCGGATGAAAGCCGTTGAGTCGGGTTGCAGCCCCAGTCCAAACGATAAAGCAACATGAAACGAACCGCCAGACGAGGTGGGAACGCGAAGAAAAAAAAAATCATAAAAAAGGGAATGTTAGCAACCTGCCATGAACAGCTCCATTCGCCCGGTCAGCTCGGCGCTATGCCTTGCACTATCAATTTGCTAAATGGAGTGGCTGATGGCAATCGGGCTGTTCTTGCAGCCCGGGTTCGCTACTGGAACTGGGGTGCTTTGCCAGATGAACGTAGGGTGGTTTAGGATTGGACTCTAGACGAGATTTTCCTCTAGATTGAACGACCATTCATCGGAGTTTTGGCAACCGGGATGCCATCATAATCTTTGCAGTGGGTTGCACGTCCCGTGCAATAGGCAAAAAACGAACTACGAACAGGACGCGGTTAGTTTACGATAGGGTACATATTCTCCAGGAACCCCGGAAAATGCCACTTCGCTTCAATCAATGCAATGTTCGATACAATTTTCGGTTGTACACTTAAAAAATCATTTAATGATCAACACAGTAGGGTTACCTATTCAAAGCAAAGAAGAAACGGTTCCGTTGGTTGTAACACGCCAAATAAAACCACAATCGCATGCCGCCAGGAGATCGCTGTTTGGGACCATTCTAATGCCAATGTTTGAGCGTCAGCTTGCCATACTTGCGTTGGTGCCGACGATCAGAACGTCTCCAACAGCCTAAACGAAACCAAGGTTTTAGCTTCCGGAAAGCAAAAATATATATATTTAAAAAAAAACCCCAGGAATGGGAAACCAAACGACTCACCTGGTCGCCCCGTATGGGAGTGACTGACGTGACCCGTGATTGTGTAAAAACCTCCACATTTATCCACACCCCCATACACACTTAAAAAAGGGTGAACAGCGCGCTACAGGAAAAACAGCCGAACGAAGCCCGGAAGCACGGATACGTTGTAAAAATCGTTTAAATGAATTTTTCATTGTATTTTTGATAAGCACACGGAATTCAATATTTCATTCCCTACACGCTTCTTTCATCTTCACGTTCGCTTTCACGTTTCTCCGCTCGGTGGTAAGTGTTTTTCACGCGGAAACGCGGAAAAGCACGAACCACGCGTATTGATGAGGTTTCCTATACGTTCGATAGAGTTGTAACCGTCGAGAAAAGTAGGAAACGATTGGATTTTTTTCGCGGGGAAATTCAAACGTGAAACGAACAAAATTGCGCAACAGCGCAACAGCTTAAATTTCATTAGTACAACTTTTTTCAAATATTGTTTTAACAGTAAACGTACAAAATAAAGGCGATTTTTTATAAAAATTTTTTTTAAATCTTCCTAGTACTCAAGAACCTGCTGACAAACAGCAACTGATTTCTACTTTTGCTTGTCAACTTAAAATCCCTGCCAAAACTTAAGGGTTTTTGGAGTAGTTATTTTTACTCTGATTGGATAGGCGTAGTTAGTATCGTAATTCAACTCTGACAGAGTATTTTTCCCTTAGTGACAAGATAAAATGAACCAAGCTTACTTGCCTCTCCATTAGCTTCAAGCTTAAAGTAAAAACAAAACTCACACAAAAAAGCAATCCGTCGTCTTGCGCTCCAACGTGACACAATGATTGATACTGCATTGGTCAAAGTTTGTGGCTCAACCTATCAATATTGCAGAAATATAAACAAGTAAAAGGCACTGCTCAAGAAGGAAGGGAAGGAAGAAGAAAAGCCACCTCACGTTCAATTCAACTCAGGTTGCCATTTTTTCTTCCAAAAAGAAAGCGTCCCAAGGGCAAAAAAAAAGTCGTCCAGTACCGTCCCTGTTACGCGACGCGTCTTGCACTGTCTGGCCGAGTCCCGCCGAGTCACTTCTGGAGATCGTTTCTAGACTTTCCAATATCCTGACAGGTTATTTTGTTATTCTTTCGCAGCGCTACCAGTAAAGGCAGCGCTACCAGTAGAAGTTGTCGCTTTGGTCAACCGCTGCAAGGGCTAATCGGAGCTAATGGTTGGAGGTCCGCAGCGCCCGGAGGAAGGATGTCAGTGTTTCATCAACATCAACATGACAGGAAGCCCGTCACCGAGCACCGACGGTTCGTCTCTTTGTAAGGAAAAACAGTTTCCAGCAAAAGCAGCATAATATATGAAGACAGTGGACTGTAAACAAAAACACTACGACCAATCCCCGCCAGGCGCGTGCACTTCCTGCGGTCTACATGGCAAAAATGGATGAGAAATAGTAAAGTATGGCTGCTCACGGTTTCCCAGACTGCCACCAGCACCACGTTTCATCCTCTCGCAAAGGAGTGAGTTGAAAACTTTTCAATGTCCATCGTTCCTCAATCCAACCATCGAAGACATGCCGTCTCGATGGACAGCGCTTCTAGGACAAAACCAGTTCATGCGGCTCATCCCCGCCCTGTCATGTTATGCTGGTGACGTAACCCGACGGTAGCATGAAATTTTAAGTATCAACCCGACTGGCTGGGGAATCCACAACCACGTCACCCCCATCACTCGAGACACGAACCAGTAGAATGGCACGGAAAGGAAGCCTCCATACAACGTCTCTATATCGATTGACTGCCTGTGTCGTCGACGGCGTCGTGGTTTTCCTTCTCGATAATGTTCTTGTCCATGTGGAAAAGACGACCGACTGATTCAATCACTAAAAGGATCGTCCAAGATTGAAGCATGAACAGAGAGAATATAGCCAGCCCAGAAGGAAGCGAAAGAAAAACCGTGCAGCCAGAGGCAAAGTAAAGCGCCAGAAAAATGTTCTACCGTTCGTTAAACAAAGTGACGGCGACAAACTCTGGAACGCAAACACACACACACACAAACACCAAAAGGGAACCCGGTCCAATCCATTCTTCTGAGGAAGAAACCCTAAGAAACTGCACAAGAAAAACAGGGAAGAAATGGGGAAGAGCAAGCCGGTGCCGCCCGCATCTCATAAACCACAATTCGATAGCTGATAGACGTTTGACATTAATTCATTTATCACCGGCAACAAGAACCCTGGGTAGAACGGCCGGAACCAAAGGGCTTTCTTCGGCGCCGCGTCGTACGTGGGTGGTGGCAATGTTTGTCTGGCGATCGGTGGCGCCAGCTGGTAAACCACTTTGGCATCGTTTAACATTAACCATGCTTGGCATCATGTTGCATAGATTGATTTCCGATATCGTTTCCCCAGCGTCTTTGCCCTGCCAGAAGAACGGAGCAGCAACGGGGCGGCTCCATGTGGCGACATGCGTGGAAAGAGGAAAAATGGAACGAAACCCACACACAGTGCGGGTTCCATTTCGGTTGCAATAAAATTGATTAAATTGAAATCAAATACAGCCCCGAAGAGAAGGGAGGGCGGCCGGTGAGCTATTGCCCTAAGGAAGTCGGCGGAAAGGCGGCGATAAGTTTTATGAATCACAGTTGATGCCCCGGCTGCCGCGATTCCCTTGCCAAAACAAATCAAACCCGGCAAGGGTATCGGCCAACAAATCTCCCCAAAATAAACAGCATTTCGATACCACCGTGTGGAGGTGGAGGTAAACATCACTATGTGTGTACGAGTAACCTTTTTTTTTATTGTTCAACCGCTGCCCCGGCGGAATGAGCTTCCCACTCTTACTTCCTTGGGTGAGAAGACGGAGGTCAGGGGATGTGAAACACCGGGCAATCCGGTCCAGGTGGGCTGGAAATAACGATTCGATAATAGTGAAGCAATAGTTGGGCGATCGATTTCAATTTGCGAACAAATATTTTATTGCAAACGCTTCGTTGCACAAACTCACAACGTGCAATTTGTTCCACCCAAACGTGCAAAAGGGCGGCCCCTAGTTGGGATGGCTGTTTTTCATTGCAAACCTACGCAACGAACCGGAAACGGTGGGCAACAAAATCTAAACAAAACAAAGGCCAGATGAAATCATTTAAAGCTGATTAAATTCAAATCCACTCAGCATCTGGGAGCGTTGAAATTATAGTTTCAATGAATGGAGTCCTTAAAATCAAACCAATGGTGAATGTGAAATGCTTCCGTGTTAAAAGTACATTGTTTGCACAAAAGCGCTAACACAACACAATAGCTTATTCCAGGAATTGAATGGTTTGTCTCGAAATGTAGATTAAACGATTCCATTAAAGTCTTACCCAACTCACAGAACAGGATTTAAAAGTTTGTCTCGCTTTTCACAAGCATGTTCACAACACCTGGCTGAGGCTAATGAAACTTCCTTGTTCAATTGGATGTGTCCAGCAAAGGTCGCTTAGCCACAAACAGGGTTTCCGACTTCGACCAACTTGCCAATCCAATCGTGCCTCACTTATCCTTTCCCCTTGTTCCTAACAAAGACCCGCTCGAGATGAAACAGTTCAAAACACTCACAAGGATAGGGGAAAAAATGCTGTATGGATGCAACTGCAACATCGTTTTTACATTGCTCGCTCGTTTTCGTAACTTATTTGCGGTCCGCGGCATCCGCCGGCCGCGTCTGCATTGAAAAGCGACTATTCATCGTCCATTATTTCCGTTCCGCTCGGATCATCTGTTCACGAGTATTCGCTGACTGAACGGACTCTGGCGCACACCTGCACTTTTGCCACCAAATCAGGTCAGGAAAACCACAACGATGAAAAACTCGAGCAAGCCACTGTCCCGTTTTCCGACGAAAAGTTGGTAATATCAGCTTTTTACTTTACATATTCGGAGTATCCTATTTCGTGTTGTGCTGCATGATGTTCGGGAAAGCTTTTATTCAGCTGGTGTTCTGTTTTTTTTTTGTTTTTTTTTTTGTGTGCTTTCTTCCATCCCTATTTCAACGCAGTGCCTGGCGATTGTTTACGATGCACCACGAAACCTGAACAAATCGTTCGCCAAGAGCATACTTTACGCTGCGAAATAAAACGAGATTCGTTTCACCCAGCCTCGCCAATGGGAAGCCGAAAAGTCCGTGCGCCCCGGCAGGTTGGTTTCGGGTGGAACATTTTAATATTTTCCCGCCGGCTTTTGGGCGTTTTTACATTTTGGGAGTAAATGAAAAATGGGTAGAAATGGCAAACAAGCGAAAACGAGGGCGCAAAGTGCAGGCCGCACCTTGTGCAGCCTATTTTATTCGCGCCAGCTCGAGCCGGTTTACGTGTAAAAGAGCTTCATGCAGATAATACGCTGCAATACTTTCAGTACCGCTGCCCGAGGCTGCGTTTTCCATGGGCCACACGAAAGGCTCATAATTTCTCGGGCTGTAGTGGAAAAGCTTTTCACTTTTCCCACGAATCAGCCCCGGCGAGGCCCGGGACCAGCCAGAAGAATTAGTTTTTGGACGAGTGTACTACAACCTCCAACGCTCACTATTGTTTCTCTCCTTCCTATCCAAACAAACGAGTGTATTGTTCTAAATACGTTTTCACGACACAAGCCGCTTTCCCTGCGAGGAATTTCCCACTCACAAAAAAAGGTCCCTTCGTTTTTTTTTTCCTCAGGATACGTAGCTTCGTAGCAATTCGCACGAGAAGTAAACGATCTTTCCCGCGTGTGAGGGCAGACAGTTTCCCTGTACCGCATTGTTGACGCTTCTCTGTTTTCCCGTGTTTTAGTGCATGAACACCCTTGCAACGTGGGGCCACAACGGCCTCAAACTATCGGTTCTCTGAAGTGTGCGTTGTTCTGGCTCACCGTGGGCAGGAGACGGTGCCCGACTGGAGGAAAGTTTAAAATGAAAAACGATACTTTTCCAACCTCTAACACTGATATCCCCCCATACAATGGGTGAGAGGTTGCTTGCCGTGCAGAGCAACACAATCATGATTTTCCATTTGTGGTGGAAGCGGTACGGAGGAAACCCTTCTCGAAGCGAAATTTGGAATGCGCGGGGACACATGGGGCAGGGACAATGGAGGAGTAAAATCCATCGTAAACGGGATCCTTTTACCGTGTTTATTTTACCGCGAGCTCCATCCAACTGGTACAATCCGATACAAACAGGACAACGTTTCAAGGGTTGTGAATGAAACTTTACGCTGAACAGCTCAACGTAAAAAGTATGTAATAGCGCCTGGGGTGGGAAAAAGATATTCATTACCGAGCTTTCGGTCGCAGAAAGTTAAACAAATGTGAAAAAATGGACAAGCGAACCGTAAACACCACTGACACAAATGTGAGGTTTTAAACACAATAAAAGTTCCACTCTGAGTGCAGCCAGAGGCGAGGGGCGTTGCAATGGCGTAGGTGTTAGATTTAGAAACACCATAGGGAAAAATATTGCAACACAAAGCGGGAGAAAGTATTTTGCGATACGCGACCAGCTAGAATAAAACTCAATAGGAACAAAAACGTTATACGAATACTCATTTCCGCGTGCTTTTTCCTGCTCTTTATCTTCAAACGTAAACCGCAATTTTCCCACCATTTCCTTAGTGCACACTTTGCTGTACTGCTATTGTACGTACGATACGCAAACACTGGCGTTGAATCGAAAGATTTCGTTATTTTGCCATCCATTTCCGCTCGTTTATTTTCATCTATTCTTCTCCGATTGTCAAGTCGTGGTGGGATTCATTTTCATGTTTTTTTTTTGCTTTATTTTTCATCATGCCTTTGTGTTTGCCATTTGATGCCACCACATTTGCATGGGAATAGTTTAATTTATCGTGAGTATGATGTTCAAAGAATCAAAGGCATGGGAATGGCAAGAGAAATTGTATGAAGTTTTCTTCTACCTTCGTCTATTTGCTGCGTTTTGTTTCCTCCCTTCTCTCGCGTTATTTCGTTTTCCCCCTGTTTTCCCACCAGCACCTCAATTCCACGGCCATTTCATTTGGGAAGATGGGAAAACTTTGTCAGATGGCTGATGAGGGAAAACTTTGTGCCGCTATTATCCCACTTGCTCACCCCCAAACGCAACCTGTAGGACTGTAGAAGATTGGACATTGCATACTTATCCAAACCGCACCGCTCATGTGAAAGAAAGCCGGCAGCAACACGACGAGGACGTCAAAGTTTGGAAGTTTTGCAAATCAAATGTATTATTGAGAGATATACGACAGTCAATACCGAAGGAGCGGCGGCGTCGGGTTCCTTAGAAACCCCGATGCCAACGATCAAGGCAGGAGAAGAAAAAAAACGCAGCCAAAAAGGCAGGGAAGAACTAGAACTTTGTCTTCTGCTCGATGTGGCCGCTTTGAGCTCCGACCCCCTTTGTATGCCTGTGAATGAACTTATGGGCAAAGTTTCGAGCACGGCATGAGGACCGGAAAATGGGAATGAAAATCACAAACATACAGAAAACTTATTCATACGTAACATAATTCGGTGGACACAGCAAATGAAGCGTACCTGGAAATGATAGTTTCCTGCTGTTTAACTTTCTTCTGAACTAGTTTGAAAGTTGTTGACTTCAATCGATCAGAGCTGGTACGTTGGCAATGGACCGCATTACAATTTGTGCAATTAGCGAAAATTTACAAATCAGATATTTAATATGTCAGTTCCAATGTCTGAACAACATTTTTTGTTTTTTAAGCAAAATCTGTCCTGATGTAAAAAAAAATTGCCATGGCAATGAAAATAATTCATGTACCATAGCTTCTTACATCATCCATCCCATGGAAACCTTCAAGGAATTAATTAAATCCTTGGCAAAAATGGCAGGAGTTTCAACCGTTCATAGAAACGTGAAAAGTCGAAACTCTCCAAGGAGTATAAAAACAAATTCATCCCTCCCATACGACCAACTTTCACTGAAAATCACGCCAACGCAACTGGCACACCATCAGCTACATTCGCGGGGAAGTACACGTCATGTAGGTTAGTGATACGCTGACGACTAACGTCATTATCTCTACTTCTTGGAATTTGCGAGCATTGCACATGTGTGTACGTAAACTCGTGCACGAGTGAATGTGGCCAACTCGGGTTTTTTTTTCTCGAGACGTAGACCGGGAAAACCCTTACTGAAGCTGAAAATTATCCGAACCTGATATCCCATCAAACCATGCGCTGGCAACAGCATCAAAACTGCAGTAACGCTGCGTTCATTGGTTGCAGGTGTAGCAGGAAAAAAAGCCGTTGAGAAAAAGAGCTCGTGGAAAAAAGCTCCACCACCAGCGGAAAAATCGACCTCCCTTTCTAATGGCGCATCTATTCATACCGTGTAACTCCCTGCCATGAAAGAGCAGGAAGGGAGTTGAGCACGAAAAGTTACCCACCGTAATCAATGAGAGGATTAAATTTCACAAACTTTTAAAGTAATTAGAAAGCCATCCGCGAACTGCATCCTTCCTTCCCGCGGAGTCCGTTTCTGTCGCAAGGCCAGTTTTGACAGCAACTGACGGTAACGGGATACGACGCATCGGCTTTCCCGCCTTCATTTACGATGTGACTTAACCCATCATCATCATCGTCATCATTGATGTAATCACCGTGCGTTCAAAAACGGCGGATCATCCGTTCAACAATGCGGTGACTGGAGCAGGAGGATTTTGCTTGCCATGGAAAATGAATCCTTCAAAGTTTTACGCTCATGACTCGCTACGGGGTTGTCGTAATAGGAAAGATGGAAGGG
Organism: Anopheles atroparvus; assembly: GCA_914969975.1. Taxonomy (NCBI): domain Eukaryota; kingdom Metazoa; phylum Arthropoda; class Insecta; order Diptera; family Culicidae; genus Anopheles; species Anopheles atroparvus. Next base: position 8,128,621 of record CAJZCY010000003.1, on the reverse strand, counting down.
CACGATTGTGCGTTCCCAAAACGAGCCTCAGCTCTTCTTTGGTGCCGTAATCAGATTTAAAGCGAGCCCCTTTACGACGCTCAAGGACTCGGGAAGGGCTGCTAACGAAAACTGCTGTCCGGGACAGTTAAAAGCCGACTAATAAAGTACTTTAGACGGGCGTGGGAGGCAAAGAGATCGCGAGGAGAATTTCACACATTTATCTGCCAGCCCGTTTGTTGTTTAATCACCAAACCGCCGCTACTTCCTGCTTTCAACTACAGCGACGGGGCAAAGGTAAAGGAAAGCCTTGTAGAGAATCAAATCAAACGTGAAACGGTCTCGTTTCGTCGGCTTAACAACTCGTCCGTCGCGGTCCATCTAGCGGAGGTGGTGGAGCGTTTAATCCGGCGACACAAGAAACACTTCAAACGGAATCCACCGATGGCTCACTTTTGAGAACGACTTAACGTTTCGTGGAACGCAATGAAACTTTCTACGGGACTACTATTATAATTTTCCGCCTGAATTGGTCGGTGCCAGCATGGACATTGAAAATATTCAACAGTTCCGTCACGTTTAACTTAAACGAACGAAACGAGAAGGTAATAAAAAATTTAATAAAATGTTTGAAATGATTTTTACTGTTTATGCAAAATTAAGAACGTAGCAAACGATTGCCTTCTTTCAGGCCATTTTTCTTTTTCAACACAATGTTTGCGGTATCATAGCCCAGGTACAACACAAATGGTTTCATTCAACAAGATCCCATCAGGAAAAAATAAGCTGCATTCTCCCCATTTGCCCAACGAGTTTGTCCTTGTCGATCGGGTAATTTCAATTTTCGTAATCCTAATATAATTAATATCAATTTCATTACGACTGGCAGAAAAGGTAGCAAAGGATAACAAAAAAATGTGTTCGCAACATTTTCATCCCAAAATCATTATCGTGCGGACCTCTCTGTCTGCGTCCGGTTATGAAAAAAAAGAGGGCGAACGGAAATTCTTGAACGGAAGTACTACAAAAGTATCCAGTAATGGTGGGTAACTTGCTGGGAAGCCTTTCGTTTCCGCCGCCGCCGATTTCCGGCTACGATATCCCGCCGTACCATGCGACTCTTCTTTTTCACCGGAAGAACCATCCCAGGGGACCATCACCTGAGAGGGAAAGGGGCGCCAAGCCCCAGGAGAGGGAGTTTTCTTTTCTTCATTCATCCCAGTTTCAGATTTTTCTTTTTTCCTCGAAACAGAAGCGTATCCTCCCTTTACTAATTCCATACATAATGTTCCATTTTCCCATCGCCGACTGTCCCTTTTGGGAGTTCTTAGTGAGCCGAAAAATGCGGTCGAACATAATTCGAACAAACGACGGGAAAGGGATCGGAAAATCCTGCTCCAAAAAAGCACACAAAAAACATGCTCATCATTGCCGCCATCCGTCGCGAGCGTTATTAACGTTCATCATCATCATAATAACAATCAGCGCCATTACTCTCTAGCGGGGGAGTTTTTCCCCTGGCATATTTTTCGCGGGCAAGGGCTCGTTCACACACCGGGACGCTGATTACCATCGGTCTCCCGTTCGGACAAAACATCGGCGGAAGCGCAGCGCGGGAAAAATAAATTATGATTATGCATAAAATAAAATTTCCCGATCTTTTCAAGCCTTCATATCGTTGTCCTGAAAGTTGCTAGATAATTACTGGAGTATTTTGTACCAGTTCCTGGTTTACATGGGCAGAATTCTTTTTCCGTTCTAGACATTTGGATATTATTTAATAAATTCTTCAATACAAAAAGAACAACCAACGAGCTCTAAAGAAAACTGTAATCAATTCATCCTACTGTCTTTACCTTGTGTGATCGTGAGATTGGAATCCAGAAGTAGAAAATAATTTCATTTTAAAACAGTCAACCTGGAAATAAAAGGCAGAAAACGAAAATATTACTTCTCGCTAAACCGAGGGGCTCAAACAAAGACTGCTTCAGAAAATGAACCAACTGAAAAGGCTTCAACTGTGGAACCTCAAGAATAGACCCTAGATATTATTGTACAACAATAGTTTTCTCTTCTCCTACGGTAAAAATAACCTAAATGTAGCGGATTAAAGCATAAAAAACCCTGGATAAAAAACAGATTTCATTCATGTGATGTAATTAATTGCCACCTTCATCCAGATTTTCCACAACCGTCCATTCGTCTTCGCCTGTTCGAAAACTCGCACGCTTCTACTCCTGGTGCTTTTAGGATATTTATAAAAATTCCTCACGCCAATTTAGCACACGGAATGCTTTGCATTTTTCAGCGGACCATCATTTCATTACATGTTTGGAAACATTTCAGGACCTTCTTAAATACCGATTTTTTCTTCTATTTCTTCCGCGTCTCTCCAGGTCTGATTTCGTCCTTTTGATAAGCTGCTCAAAACACTAAATTGCTATAGTTTTATAGAAGAATTATTCATTACCATTTTCGAATATTTTTGAGTGTGCGAATGAGATACGGAAACATTTTGGAAAGCACAGTCGAATACCATCCTGTAACGACGGAACAAATGAGCACACATCCCGCTGACCTCGACTCCGGCAGTCCGATGGCTGGAAAATTAAGCGACGATATTTATCGTTAGGACGTGATTTTATGGGTGATCATGTTTCACCAGCATCCACGGCATCGGCATCGTGCAGGTTTCACCGCCAAAAGGGGTAATGCCGCCGACGGTAGGAACCTGGAAACACGCGGAGAAATATGGATCGAGAGGATGTCCCGCTTCGTACAATTTCGATTGCCGTGACCCGAGGGCTTCGTGTAATTAGATGCATCCTCATGTTTCAAGGGAGCAATTATGATGAATTAATGGTCACCGTACTGTAATTGGAACAGAGAATGCGCACACAGGGAAGCGAGGCGTAAAGCAAGAGCCACAGCGAGCAAGGCAGAAAGAGAATACCCTGGCAAGATTGTAAACACTTTCGACGACGTTAGGACACACTCGAGGAAGACCTCAACATCGACCAGTGTCCTCTAAGTCGCTGCTAAGTATCCAAGCATAATAGCAGACAATGATTTATAGCTTTTCGATCTTTGCCTAGTCTTGAGAGGCTTTTTGGGGCGAAAACATTGAACAAAAAAGAACTAATGAAACGAGAAACATCAAGAATCCCTAATTGCCATCCATTGGCAACGAGTGTCTTGCATAAGTCGGTCATTAATTTTCCCTCAATTTCAGTCAATTCATCATTGGTTTCACACCGAATAAAAGTGTCATCGTCCTAGGGTGGGTTTGTCACTGTGTACTGTGTAACATGCGGCAGACAATTAATTTTTACGATATCTTGCATGAATGTGAAAAATTGAGTACTTGCGACAAAGTTTCGTAGCAATGGTTTAACTAAGCAATTAGTGTTGGATTACATTTGGCTCTTTGCAGTAGGATAGTTTATGAAACATTGTTTCTTGTTTATACAGAACAATTCTACCTGAAGCGCATTGCTGATGAATTGCGTATCACGGAAGTGTAACTGTGGCTCACTGAATCAATATGTCCCACTTGACAACAAACATTCATCCATTGTCACGCGTCGTCCGGAAGCACTTAAATCATTTCTAGCAGCAGCCGGCTGCCACACTCCCAAGCCTGCCACATTTCTCCAAAGCCCTTCACCTGATGGCTTAAGGACCCGGTTCCACTCCAGTCCCAAAACCGCACACCACGCTCGACGAATGCTAAGGAGCTTTTGTGTGAAGCAATTATTAATTACAGTCTCTCGCACATTAAAGTGTGATCCTTGCGGATGGGAAAAGTCATTGTGTGCGTCGATAATAAATGAGCTGCCAGAGTGCCAACCGGATGGCTATCCCTGTCAGCGGCACTCTCGCTTTGACTTGGGGTTTCCGACCACCGGGTGCCTTTAACCCAGCCTTCACCCCACACCCGATGTGCGAGGCCCCGCGGGAGATGTTTTTACTGCCGGAGCCGGTGCAAACGGTTCCGACCAAGCCCATTTCGAAAGTCAAGAGCTGCTGAACGGTTGTTCGAACGAGTACGATTCACTATCGAATCCATCGCTCTTCGGTCTATGGGTCGTCTGTCACTATCCTTGCCACTTCCACTATCCTGGTTTCCTCCTGGATAGTAAGTCAACGGCGTTCGCAACCCGGGCATCTTCCCCACAGCGGACAGGGCCGGGGGGAATGGTTCATTACAAAAAGTGAAAACTGACTTCGAATCACTTTCCCCGGAACAAGAGGATTATGGCTTCCAGTCCAGGCAGCAGCCGCAATCGACCGAACGCAGGGACTACGGTTCGAAAACTTCAAACCGTACGTACGCCCGGGGTCGGCCTGCTCAATACTTCTCAATTAAACGCCGTACGTGATGAAGGTAATTTTGCCTGGGCATCCTTTGTGCAATTCTTCAACCCTGATAAACGATCCCCTTTTTCGCACACAATGTGCAAGGTACGGCTTACCTCCGACAACGACGACCCAGCGGGGTTTCATCACCCGGGCTGGCACATACCAAATGGCACCGACTCCGATGTCCTTTCCATTGTCATCCATCTATTCATCGGGGCAGAAGTGTGCCTGATTAAAGAATTCCTATACGAGCGGGACCAAATTTAATTCTCGTTTCCTGCTCTCCTAATTGAATCACAACCTCACACAGCTCCGTGCGCCGGGGTACGCAGACAAATCCCTCGTCGATCCGCAGGACTCTCTAAAGCGTCCCGTTACCCTTCACCGAACCGATTCCGACGACGGCCATATATCGGAGTGCTCCTTATCGCTGCTCCATGTACAAACCCCTCATGCACAAGCTCGTCTCCATTTGCGCACCAGACGCACATCGACACCTCGACGATATCGGCGTACCGATTGCACACCGTCAGCCACGGATAATGTGTGTCAATGGGTAGGATGTAAATAAAGTGGATGATAATTATAATTATCTACGCTTACTTGCCGGTAAGTGGATTAAAAGAGGTAAACGCTCTGCACGGTAGGCACCAACACATACGACCACTCACATACATATAAGGAACCCGGTGACTGTGAAAACGGTGAATACCGGCATTTTCAATCGGCTCCTTCCAGCAGCTGCTGCTGCGGCGCTCTGAAAGCATCAATGGATGACGACGCGCTTCGTAATCAACTTGCCCGCAGAATGTGCATAATGTGCAACCGAGAGGATCAAGTGCTTATTTGGCTTTCATCATTCTCATCATTCGTGACATCCGCGCCTATCATCGTCGTCGTCATCGTCGTTGTTGTTGTTGATGTTGCCGTCGTCTGGAGCCGTTAATAGCATTGCAGGGAGCGGCACGACGACAGCTGAAGCCAGCCGTATGTTGTGCTTATCCCGTCAAAGCCATGTATTGTTTATGGTAAACAATAGGACGCCATTGTGGGTCTGTTTACAGAACTTATCTTTCACCAGCCGCCATCGAGTGCTGCACTCTACCGATTCTTGTACCATCGTGGCTCGATCGGCATTCAATCCACCAACTAGCGCACCGTAACGGTGCGCAACAACGCTCATGTAACGCTTCTGTGCCGTTGCCAACTTCAAAATGCTGTTGCGTCGACAAATATCGCACACACCTGAGCAGCGTGTGGTCTTCTTTGGAAAACTTTTCCACCATCGTTTGTAAAGCTACGAGTACGACAATCTAAATGGCACTGTGCCGCGCGAAGAAGTTAGCTACATTTCTGCAACGACCAACTTTTCGGGCCGACACAAACTTAAAGAGTGTTCCCCGTATTTCATGTTCCTCTCGCTTTGATCTTTAACTTGCAGTCGATCGGCCAAAGTCGCTGCAGAGCAGGCAGTTTTGTTGTTAAGTGGAAAAGTTCAAATGGCACTCTCTATACCATTCCGACAACGTCAGATTCGAAGGAAACACAGTTCAAACATTTCGTTGAAAGTTGGCGGAAAAATGAGTACATTTGTGTTGTTGCCCAGTGTTGGCCTTCTCCGTGGTGAAATCATCATTAGCGTGATTTAGCATGTTCAAGAACTTTGGTTCGAAACGGGTAGTTAATCTGTTGCGTTTAGAGGAGTCAGCTTCAACAAAGACTGGGCGGCTCCATCGTCTTTTGTGATGCTTGTTTCCTCAATCCACACAACACAACACAAATCTTGATCTTACTGAATTGTAAATCATCATCTGTTCAACACTCCTAACACTTTAAAACATTCAATAAGTCTGTTTTATCATATCAAAAATTTCAATAATGCCAATTAAAATATTGTTTTGCACAGCTACTGTAGCTATTTGATCGAGAAGTATTTTCATTTGACGTCCCACTCTGTGAAAACTCAACTTCAAGTCGTACAGAATGTTTGGCAGGACGGCACATAAATCTTTCCCAGCAGGATGTGCGTTGGAAAGGAAACGAAATATGATTTCGTCACCAGCTAGCTCGAAGAACGGTGGAAAGCAACACCCAGCCCAACCTGTTCGGCCCAACAATACCTCCCCAGCAATAAATTTCTTTCCATCGGCGGAAATATGCGATTTGTGTTCTTTTGGTTTCTCTGCATTTTCATTCCTGAGTTTTCCACTCTCGTCGAGCCAAACCGTCCGTCGCCCTGACCTCCCTGTCGCGCGGTAAGACGCAGTAAAGCATTGACAGCAACAAGGACAAGGACAAAACCGTGCATAATCTATTAACATCCCTGTTCTAGCCCAAACGATTCGCTGTTTCGTTCGAGGGTGCTTGTTAGGGAAAAAACTCCCCTGCCCAAGCCACCAGCGAGCCATCGAGGCGCAAGAAATGTGTATTGATGAAAAGCGGGAAAGCGATTTATCGGAAAAGTTGTGTTCCTCCCTTCGAGCCGCGCGAAACTGTTTGGTGTTGTGTCCCCCGTCGGGCCGCGATTTCTCTCCTACCCCTCGTTTGTACGCATATTTTCCCCCATCCACCGGCCCGCATCGCCATGACGCGCCAAACGGCAGCGGTTCGTGACGATTTATTTTTATTACGAAGGAAGGAAATTCAAAGTATGCGCTGCTGCTGCGGCTGGCGAGACAAAGACGCTTGCCGTTTCACTATTTCATCCAATTTTTCCTTTTCATCGGCTGCACAAGTGACAAAATGATTCAGCGTTGGTAGGTGAAGCATAAAGTTTCCCCATTATTTCTACTTTTGCAGTTTTTATGATCATACTTTGTTCTTTCACACCAGCTAAGATCCATGTTGCGCTACGTGGTAGCTGCTACAAACAATTCGTCTTATAACTTATAACTCATATACGACGACAATACAAAATATTAAAACATATCCAATACGATGTTTTTTAATTCATTCAGCCGCCAAAAGCAATCAAAACCGTCTACTATTTTAATCAAATCAGAGATTCATCCGGCAAATTTGGCATTCCTTTCCCATTATGCCTTCCAGACAGTGGCGCACTCAAAATTCGATGATCTAATAAAAAAATCCTATTGTAGTCATATCTCCATAAAACACTTCAAGTATTGAGCTGTTTTATTTTTATATTCTTTCCCATCGCATTCTTCGCCTTCTCCTTCCTACCTCCAACAAATCAAATGCCCATCGAGAAACATTCCAATGTGTCCTCTCGTTGACAAGTTTCCCCAGTTACCCCAGCTTTTGCCTGCTTCCTTTCATTTGAATGCTTCACAATGTATCCCTCGGCGAAAGTATCGAAAGTTGTAAACAGCTATTGATTGCGCGGGTATGGCATTACTTGGCTATCGGGGGGAGTCGAATAAAATCCCGCGCGATGGCGCACGATACTGGCACATCGCATGGCAGGGAGACCGAAAAAGTTTTACGCTTGCAGCAAATCGGATGCCTATTTTCATCGCGTACGCAATAACACCGCTCGGCATTCGTTTTTGGCGAGGCTGCGCCATCGCCCGGGGGTAAGAAATGCGAGAATCACGAATCACTTTCGGTAAGGATTTTCTAATCGCAAACGGCAACGCACGCCGGAAGAAGCGCAGTAAAAAATAAAAACCCTTACAAATCTGAAATGCACGACCCCCCGCTGCTACCGGAGTTCGTGGGTATTCATGCAGATTTATTCTCCTCGTTGGCATCTGTTTGTGGGGTTCTCTTCCTTTTCTGTTTTCTTTTTTCTTTATTGCCCAAGATAATTTGATAAAGATTGGCAGTGAGGAATTTGTCGACGCGAAAGAAAAGAGGGTGAAGCGTCCTACCAGCACACAACTGAGCAAGAAACGACAGATATGTGCGACACCGAAAACAGAACGGGAAGATCACAAGTCGAGCCCTCGTCGGCCCCACTACCGTCACCGAAGGCACAACACACGAATCCAATTGAAACTTTGTTTGCATCGATAATTTATGGTGTCACGGTACGGGTAAACCTAGTCCAGCAGCTTCGGAGCCTTCGTCGTGCAGCCAGAGCGCCCTGGGAACAGCAAATTTGTTTTTAATTCACAGCCACACGTGTCAAGTGCCTTTCGGGGACGACATCCCCTTCGGCAGCAAACTATAGAGGGTAAAGTGATATCTTTGTTTTCCGGGACCCCTTTTTGGCGACGGGGATTTCCCGACTGCTTACCATAATCACCCCACCATCCAGGGTACCAGGGTGATGTAATTGAATTTTCCAAACCCAATTCACTTACTTATCTACTTTTTTGGCAAGTGATTACGAGCTGCTGCACAACACCTCCTCCCGGGAGGATTCCTTCCGACGGAGGCATCCACGCCGTCCGCACCCCACGGCCCATAATTTATAGCAAATATTGTACGAACGGTGAATAATCGGCTCCAACCACAGAGTTTAAAATACGTTACGGCGAGGGTAGGCCAGTACTGTAGTTCAACCGAAGAGTTCAGCACCCGCGTCTCGCACACTAAATGCAACAGATACTGTGGAATGCTCTCGGTAAACTCACGCCAAAACTTAATCCCGCTGCACGGCGCAAATGCACGCGTCTGCGATAAATTAGCGTGCCATGTTAGCGTACACAAATTAATTAATTTATTTGCATACCCTGTCGCTCGGACACTTCCCGCTGCCCTTCGCTAGCGACTGGAGCTCGCCGGAAAAGATTAAACCCGAGAAAGCCTCCCCGGAGCACGGCGACAAAAGTTTTTAGCTATCACAACCGAAAGTGGAGTGAAAAAATTGCCCGCGGCCGAAAATCTCTTACACTGTCGGCTTGAGAAAGGCTTCCCTGTTTTCAGTAATAGAACCTTCTCCGTAGACTTCGCTGCAGCAGTCCTCGAGGAAGGATACACTATAATCAGCGAAGGCCAAAGTTTCGGTGTGCTCCATCTCACTAACTGTTTCCAGCATTATTCACTAAACTGTCTTACCCCTCTCTCGCCTCTAGTCTCGTCCTCGCTCGCCTCTCTATGGGCCCTCCCCCTAGGGTAGTTTTATTTTTCGCAACCACAAAACTTCCACCCAGCACGGTACGCAACGCACGCGAACGGCCCAGGCTTTCGAGACTGTAACGAGATGAACATGAAACTCATAAGTCAAAGTTTATTTTCCACGCGATTTTATCTTCCGTACTTTTCCCTACTGTTGCATCCGCGTGCAAGGTGAAGCAAGTGGAGCCATTTCCCGACGATTTCGCTTCCACTTGCAGCACTTTTACACCCTCGCTTTCGGAGCGAACACAATTTTCGACCCAGGCGACCGAGAAGCACGGATGAACGTTACTAAATCTGATCACATGAGCTGCAAACCTCGAGCGTCTTCAAGCATGAGCCCATGCTAACCAAACATCGTCTAGTGGTTTCCAAAAAATGGAAGGAAAGTTCGTTTTTTTTTTTTTTTTGGTACGCCGTGAAGGACGTAGCCTCTTTTACCTTCGATCCGATTCACTTCTCGGCGCCATTTTCTTCTCTCCTGCGTGATTACGCGACTAACGTGGACGCAAGTGCGGAAGCTGGGTGCACATTTGTCTCCTTTCTCTTGGCGGCCAGTAGATGCTTTCCCGTTCGACACTCCACTTCCTTCGAAAGTGGATTGGTTGTGACTTTTTTATGATGTCATTCGGAACCGGAACTGTCCGAGGTTACCCAAGCCATACACACGCGCACACGGAGAGCAGAAAAGCATCGAGAAGCGAGCAGTGTGGAACTAGTAAAAAGGTAACACACCCAACACGGAAGCTAATGGATTAAAGATTATGGAAGTGGGATGGCGAAATAGGGAGGACGCGATGAACAGCAGATTGCACTGCCTTCTAGAAGGGTTGTTAAAATTTACCAATGACCGTGACGTGGTGAGGTTTAAAACGCACCGTTTATGTGCTCGAAAGCTTAATGTTGAAAGGAGTGATCTGATATTTCAAACCCTGGTTTAGCTGAACGTTTTATGAGGCATGAGTAGATAGAAAGCGTGTACCAGTCTTTTTCATGGAAGATAAATTTATACTAACTGAACCAAACAACTTAACGATTGGAATTGATTTGAAATTTGAAATTGAAATTTGAAATTGAAAATTATAAAATTTCGGTTTCAACACTAACCGTTAGTAGTCAGTACAAAAACATATCTCATTTTTTTAAATAAATAAATAGTAAAGGATGAAAACACAACCAGTGGAAAATCAGTTTATTCATCTTCAATCATGAAACTACATTGAAGAAAAAACTTACTGGAGCCGTTCTTCATATGCCCGTTCGTAGCAGTTTAAAAAAAATCATATTGATGAAAAGCCAATCACTTTTTTGCTTTATTCAAATCGAGGAAATGATTTCCCTTTCATGTTGCATCGAACAATATCCCGCTATTTATTAGCAATAAACGATCCCCCATCACTTCCACACGCTGCCACGGAATCTCTCCTTGGTTGGCACAACTTACTCGAGCATTACCCTACACAATGCGGATTTTATCCTCCCCATCTTTAATCATTCATTTCCGCTCTTTGTATGCACTTTTCGGTGCACAAACAATGCAATGCGTCCCGTTCTACCATCCACAGACTACCGTCCGCCCAACAACTCCATCACAATAATCGATGTTCACTGCCCGCGGCTTAATTAAAATGTATTTTCCCAGCACACAAAGCCACGTGGAAAAGCGGAAAGAATTAAAAATTCAACAGGATGCTTCGCCACAGTTTAACGTAGTTGGCTGCACTGGACGGGAAGCATAGGCAATCCTGTCAAAGAGGAAAATCACGAATCTGCCTGTTTCACTTCCAGCAACCTTCCAGCGCTGTTTATTTTCGGGATATTAAATCATAATTTCTTTCGATTTCCCACAATTTTTGGAATTTGTTTACACTGGCCAATCAGAACGGAAGCACAGCACAATACAATGAATGTTTGCCATGTTTTCCTGTACCCAAGCATTCATCAGATGGTTCATGTTGACGGTGCACCATTTTCCTCCAAACCAACTCCAAAGAGGATTTTCAGACCCAGCATGCACCGCTCAAGGTAATGGATGTTCACTCACTCACTATCTCGTTCCTCGGGCTTTCTTTATCCGTTGAACATCAGCAAAGGCAGCAGCATGATGCTATTGGCAAGCTGTCGTCAGAGTCAATATTGAACTTTTCATTAGCCGGAAAGCATCAATTTGGGTCATAAAGCCAGACGACTACCACGCTTAAGTAGAATCACGTAGCATCCCTTTTCTGCAGGTTGGCGTAAACTGTCTCCCAGCGAGGTGGTTTAATCACAAAATCGCTTTACCTCCAATCGCTCCGTTTAACAAGCAACAGCATTATCAGCATCAGCGCGACGATCATCATCAACTTGCTCGTTATCTTCACTGTGATCTTCATCGTAATCATTAACGCTATGATCTGAGTCGTTCCCACTTGGTGATAGTAATCCGAGAAACTTTACAGCAAGGAAAGCATAAATTTTGCCTTGTGCCAACAACTTTCTTGGGACATTCACCTCAGACCCGCAGTCCAACGACCGTCGACAAACTGGCCGTCACTATCAGCCGGGAAGTGTCTCTTGCCTTCCTTCCATCCAAACTCGACGCTTTTGCGCGACGCTACAGAACAGTTTTCGTTTCCTGAGCAGCTTGCACAAATATTTGCCACATCGGCTTAACCATAAACCTATCCTCTTCGTGTTTCTATCGTACCTTTTCGTTTTCCGTCCGCCAAGCCACCCGGAAGGAGCAAGTGCATAGAGTTGGAGCAATCTTTCTTTACATCCCCACCCCACGGGCTTCACCTCTTCAACAAGTGAAACTTTTCCGCCTTTCCGGTTCCGGCCAACTCTTGCTTTTGCGTACCGAGATTTCCTACCAGCGTTTCCCGCTTTCGTCCGACGCCATCGCTAGCGTCGGTAGGCTAGTTTTCCCCAAGTTCCCCAACCGGAGTAAAGGACATAACTCTCGGCAGGGCACCCCCCTCCGACCACTCATATCTCATAAGGACGCATAACTTTTACTCGCAAGTGCCGGTTACAAAGTCCACCTCCGCGGTGCGTTTCCATCTTGCGCCCCCCTTTGCCAACCTGAAGCAAGGCAGACGCGGACGAAACTTTTCATCTTAAATCATTGCCCCTCACTGCGCACCGAAACAACAAGGAGAGGAAAAAAAAGTTATGCAACGTGCCTCACGTGCTGGAAGGAAACCCCTAGGATCGGTGCTTCGGTGAACATTCCTCCTCCACGCAATGCTCGGTAGAGAGGTACACGGGTGGAAACAGGACCGAACCTCGTGGCTCACCCTGTGGTATAAATATTAAAAATCATTACCCCACGCTGACCAGGTGCTGAGTGGCACCAACCGAGGGTTGAGATATTATTTACGGTTTGCCAGTGCTGCTTCGAGCTCCGGACAACGGAGCGACAGGGAGGTTTGTCCCGGTGTATCCTTCCTGCCGATATCCTTGTGGAGTGAGGTACTCCGACGTGAATTCCGAGTATCAGCTGATGCTGTTGCCATGGCGTAGCCCTGACTCCAGTACCCGTTCGAAACAAGGGCATAAGGCCCAGGACAAGACCCCTTTTACTACGGCGGCGCAGCGGTCGACCGTGCACTTTGGTTTGTGTATCGATGGTAACTCCTTGAAAGCGCCCCGTGCCCACAAGGACCTCAGGGTACGCTCGGCTCACTGCGGAAGATGCAAGTAGAAACTTTTTCCATTTATGACACTCGACACTCGGCAGCAACGAGCAACGCAGAACATCGTAACTGAGCGACGGAAGTGATGGAGCTCCACGGTTGTCTTGGTTCGGATTCCACCTCATTGCATTCTTTTCCAGCATTTCTCCGTCACCACCATCAGGGGGGGTGTTCGATGGAAACACAGCGTACGGACAGCCAGGGACGGTCATATCTCTTCACGCATTCTGCATAGTTTGCCCGAAGTAGGACTTTACTCGTAACCATCCTCGTTACCGCGATGCTGTACTATAAAAAAAGGTGAACTATGGGACATGGTTTTTGCAATGTTTTATAAGAATTGATAATAGGAACTTTAACATTTGTATCATGAATCACCTCCACACGCCGGAACTTGAAGCATCGATTTCGGCGCCACTAAGGACCCCGGGCAGTTATTATAAATTGTTACAGTGACTTTGCAACGAAATGAAAAATATTGAAAAATGGATTTTATTTTATTATTGCCGTATGATTCGTCAATCAAGCATGGTTTTTGTGTTTAATTCAGGCGCGTTGCTTCGGAAAAGTCTAACAATATTTATAAATGATTAATTCATGCGACTATTGTCCGACTGGAGCACTGTTCTACATGACCGAGATGGAGATGCAAACGATGGAGAACCATTATTTACTGTCGTCGCCATGGATTCTTTCCAATGAAATATACCACACTTGGAGAAAAATATGACCATTACCGTTGGGGACGTATGCTTAAAGGACATTTCTCACTTCGTAGCTAGTTTTTGGTCCGTACAGATTTTTTTCATTAGTTCGTATTTGTAGTTTCCGCTGATGATAGAAACCAGAAGCAGCATAGATCGTTCAGCATAGATCGCACAAATTTTACCATTACACCAAACTCAAATCACACTACATCATAATATTACATACACTAACCAATGTTGAATAAGCATTGTAACGGGATGATTAAAGTGACATGAGAGATATGAAACACGATCGCTAAATATTCGCGAAATCATAAATGAATGTTAAAGCTGTAAAAAATTAAACGCACGCAATTTCAAGGGCTCCCCTACGTCACTACACCCACTGCAAACGCCACAGTCCACTCACTAAAAGATCGTCACAGCTGGCCACAGACTAATACTCTTCCGAGCTCTCGGATGACCGTTCAGATTTGCTCCAGTAATTCAGTTAGGTATAAATTAAATCACACCCAACCAAAACTTTGTCCGCTTTGTCGTCCGACGAGCTCGAGCTCCGTAGCCATCTCTGCCAACCAATGACGGTCCCCAGGATCATCGCCAACGACAAGAACGAGCGCTGGAAGTCATGACAATTGTGATTCGCGTTTAGGAAGGGAATTACAACGGCCGGGTCAGCGACGTGGACGAGCATGGTTCAACCGTTTTTGGATGACCAGCAAAACTCACAATCATTGACATAAGGTTTTATCTAGTCCTCTTTATTCATCGTCGCGCGTTCACCGAACCCCAGAAATAGTATCCCTTCCTACTGTAGACAGAAACGGAGCATGGCTCATGATTTATTCGTATTTCCTGGTGGCGTGAAAAAGGGCACTCCATTTTCCCGTTTCACCCAACCCCTCACTTCGCACTTTCATTTCGAGCCGAACCGATCCCATCAGTCAAAGCGCTAATGTAAATAGGTTTCAACGTAGCAGCGCAACGCGCAACACATAGATTAGTGGAATTGGACCCACCCAACAAGATGCCTTCTCGGGCGCCGCCGGAATCTACCTACCAGGAAACAGGCCCAATGGCATCGTGGCGTTCGCGGCGGTTTCCTACGGCGTTGTATGCGCATTTATTGAAATCGCAACGCAACCCTCCGCTCGCATCGCACGTCGCTGTTCGCCATACATATTTACGAAACAATTAGTGCTGTCAGTATCAATTTATCTCGAACATGAAAACTTAATTCCGCTAAGCAGGCTGACTCGTACCACTGTCTACAAGAGGGGCAGAAGGGGGGGGTGGGGGGGGCTTTCAGCGAGAGTAACGTTGCATAACGGGTCCCATTTCCTACGGGAGTCTGTTTGTGCCCATACGGATCAGTAGCGTTAAGATTTTGTTGGATATGGGTAGGATATCAGTGGAAGAAAACCCCCCAGTGCATGTGTGTGTGCTTCGTCTTGTAGCATGACTTTGCTAAATATCGGAAGCGGAACGAGGAGCCCACGAGCCTGTCGTAAAGCCTTCCCTATATCCAACCGGGAGAACTTTTCTTGTGACCGTTTAAAACCCGTTACGAAGCCTGCTAGAAGCCAGTTGGTTTTATACGCCGGAGTTAGCCGGCTCCTTGGTCCTTCCCCGAATCGCTCACTTTCCCTCTTAGCTGCAGGAGTGAAAAGCTGAAAAGTCGAAGGCTCTGTTTTCCTGGTTGCTCCACACGACACACCAAAACATGCTGACAGGGGTATGGAATTTCTCGCCGAGCTCACAGCTCCATCCCCGCTTTCCGGTCAGCGGTCTGCTGTCACTCAGTCGTCTAATGTTGCGCAAGCGGCGGATATCGTGCCGGGAAGGTTTCCGCCGACGTGCCAACGTTCCAACAAAGCCCTCCCGGTTGCTGGGATCGCATCCATTATTTAGAGCGCGCTTACACACTGGAAAGCGACGGCGGCGAAAGCGCAAACATTGGAAAATCATCCCCAACACGAGCGCCTGCTGACTCGCTATGCCTATGTCGGTGGTTCACCGAGAGCCTAGCCCGCGTTTTCCTTCGCTCTAGGAAACCGTGTCCTTTCCTTCACGACACGGAGCCGTCCAAAAGGGCACATCTTTGTAGGCAGGAGTCAGCCGTCCATGACTTTACCGTCTTGTGTCCCTAAAAGGTCCCCCGCTACAAATGTCATTTATCTAGCTCGCTTCCACAGTCCTCGTCCTTCCTTCCCGAGTTTCGCCAACGCTCCTCCATTAGCCGTTGAGCTAAAGATAGAACATTATTGTTTTCTTCATTCTCTTTTGATTTTTTTTTCCATCTGTACTTTCTTTGCTCAAGAAACTGCTATCCGAAATGGTACTTGGTATCATCGTTCGGGGAGTACCCAAATGGTAGCTTAATGTTTCGCCATCGTCACTTTTTTGTGTGTGTTTGGTGAGTGTTTAAGCCTGCCAATTTGTGGGCCAGTTTTTGTAACCAATTGCCCTTTTCGTTGCCATCGACTGTTAGCACATTGTCCTGTGTATGAGCACGTTTATTTGCATTAAGAGTGTTAAAGAGCTAATTTGGGAGGATCATGATTCGATTAGGCACGAATTCTTTGTAAAACTCTACATTTGTTTTTGTTACTTTAGACTTTCTAACGTTTAAGGTTTTTCTAGCAAATATTGAGAATATAAGAAATTTCAATTGTTTTTTTTTCAAATTCAATATCAATTAATCTCTTAAGTATATTTACTCCTATAATCCAGTGTATCATAACTTAACGCTTCAGCAACCAGTCTCGAGACGCGATCGTAAATACGCCAGTATTACGAGCAAGCTATTTTTATCACCGCATGTACAGCTGAGAGGGTTTATGTTCTTCAACTGCATTTCCCAAAAGAAAACCCCCGTCTTACTATAAACTGCGATCGTAACGATCGTAACGAAGTACCAGAAATGCCGTGTTGCGTTGGTGCAATTTGATAGCTTTCAGCATCATCACCTTCATTGGCATTATCATTCCCAAATTACCTTGCCACACTGGAACAAACAACTTCGCGATAACATTGAAAACGCATCTTAGGAAACGACCGATGCTGCAAAAAATGGAATAGCAAAATCCGTGCTTATGCTGCTACCCATCTTTCGCCCTAGAGAGCTGGTGCGCACAGTAGTCGCCCTAATGGCACATGAAAAATGAATATCCAATCTTTCACGAAACAGCTTTTGGATGGCCCAATGGGGAGGAAAGCAACGCCCAGGATTCAATTTCAACAAGACACTCCTCCACGGCATCTAATTCATGGCGTATTTGCGGAAGCGGAAACGACGATAAACTTGCTTTGCGTTGATATTCAGCGAGCAAAAGATTTGACTACGCTTCTTTTTTTCTTTCCTTTTTTTTTTGAAAGGACATCATCGTAAAATGTGGTTCTAATGTCAACTTTTGGCTTGAGACTGATAAGGCAGAGCGTAGAGATTAAATTGATGAGTTAATTCGCTTCGGTAGTTGGATCTTTCCGGTTGGTTTTTCTTCGTTCAATCTTGCTTGATTTGATACGCCGTGGAACGCTTTTCCAGAGTTGTTTTTTGCCTTTTCTCGCTGGTTGTTGATCGAAAGATAGCAATATTTGAAAATAGCCTCCTCTAGAAGAGGGAGCCATTAAGCGTGGGTTCTTCATCAGTGACGAAGCAGGCTTAATGGGAAAGAATTTGACGTCACTTTCAATTATCATTCAACCCGGCTTCAGGCAAGCAAGACAATGCCAAATCATAAAAACCGTTTGATTGATTGACATTCATTCCAGCGTCCCGAGCGTGTGCGACGCGTACCTTCGACAACGGCAGCCACGGTGGCCTCCTATGGGACCGACGAAGTACATCAACATCCAATCCACCGTAAAATCCGTTTGGATGTAAGCAGCTGCGGCGGCCCGAAAGGAAAGGGGTGGCTCAAATACTTTCCACTTCATTTACTCCCCAAGGTGAAGAAAGTGTGGTCGCACCCGTGAGCTCCTCGGGGCAGGATGATGCGTGCTCCCACGCTCTTCCTCTCCGGAGCAGGTTCTATCCAATTGCACTAACCCAGCCAAGGACGAGAATGATGACGATGACGACAGTGATAATATGAGGGTAGGAGATGAAAATGGCGAGTGGATGGAGAGAGAGGGATAAAAAAAGTCCCCGGCCCGGCGAAAATTTATCATTTACAGACAACAAAGAATGACAGCGTGTCAGCGGCACTGACAAACATTGTGTGCCGTACTGTGTGTGCACGAGGCGCCCGGTGTGAGCCTCGGTTCCGTAACGCTGAAACCCGGAAGCGGAAGGCAAACAGTGGCAAATGGTATCAGCGGCAGCATCATGAGCAGCGATAATGGGCGGCTGGAGCAGCAGCAGCAGCGGCAGCGAAATTGAGGAAGCACAATATTTCCCAACATTAAAGAGGAATCCCCTCACATCGCCAGTGTTGCCCTCGACTGGTTGCGTCTGGTCTGGCCGCTCTTTTCGTCTGGACTGATGAGAAGTTTATTATTGCCGGAAAAAAGATTTTTCCTTTCTCCCTGCATTCGGGTGCTTCGTTTCTTTTTTTTTCAAGCTGGATCCTGGGTTTAATACATATATATATATTTTTTTCAACCGCCTTCCTCTCGACCCACACTCGACCCAGTTCCATCGAGCGTACTAGAGGATCCCGGTTGCCTTTTATCGTTGCTCATTTGGTTGAGCATTAAATGAGGGTTTCGGCGTTCAGTACCGTTTTGTTTTTTGTTTTTTGGTTTTTTTTTATGCCGTTAGTAGAGGTTGAACGTTGGGAGAGAAAAAACACGTCATCGAAGACAACGATATACCACCATTTGTGCCGTCTGCCAAACTTGTGTGGCCATTTTTTAGGGGAGCTTCAGATGTGGTCCCGATGAAAATGACATATTCTCGGCCAAAGCATCTTTTGACGATTTGAAACCTCGCTCAGTTCCACGCCGACGACGCTGGCATGCGAGTGTGGAGTGGAGCAAAATTCCACAGTAAATTCGACGTCTTTGCGGTGCTATTAGGCAGTTAATAAGATTTCGGAGCTGAACGATGAGAATGCCATACCCAAGTACCTCTTACGGAAGCTGCAAATCAAGAGGAGCTAGTAGGGTATCACGAAGAGGATTATTTTGGTATATGAGTACAGGACTCATTGATTAATCACACACAGCTTTTCGTCTGAAAAGCATATTGTTCATCAGTCATATTGATAACATACTGTAGATCTGGAAACGTTGACGCTAAAAATTATTGCAAATGAATTTAAATTTGAGCTTCCAAGTTAATCAAAACATAATCCCTTTTTAGAACCAGGAGCTTCAGGACTTTTAAGGATAATTAAGAACAGTACATGCGGACACATCATTAGCAAAGCCCTGTATGCGTTGGTTTCAATCTCTCATGATCTCCACTATCTACCCTCCGGTTTCCACTTGAACAGTTTTTACTTTCCCTCGAGGCAAAATAGTTCATCCAAATCACTGCACCCTTTTCCGCACGTACACCATCGGTGTGGATTTTCATCGATATGATATCGAGGTCCAAATCTCGAGAATCCTACCCCTTCTACCTCTACTGGCACTTCTCAGCAAACTGGTCTAGCTAAGGTGCTTGCCGTACTCTATATTTCCCAGCCCTTTACTGAAGCATACCGTCTGGACCGTTCCAGCGTGACGGAGAAATTAACTGAACTGTGTAACGAAACTTCCCACGGCTTCCCCAGAAAAACATATCCTCCACATCATGTCCCAACGTACGGCGGCGGACCCCACTGGAGGCATCGTACAGAGGCTGGGGGCTTTTGGATACTAGGCGCATGTTTGGCAGCCCTTTCCTCGCCAGCGGAACTTTGAACCGGTTACAAGTGCTGGGCGTATCCGATGGTCGTTCGCAGCGATACGATGGCTATGATATTTGCAATATCCTTTTTTCCGATCGTTACGAAGTTCCACTTCGACTCCGCTCCCACATGTGAACCAACGAGGCTTAGCGATAAAAAGGAAAAAGTAGCAACAAACCCTGGAAAGACAAGGTAAGAGAGAAGAAGGAATCATTTCCCGTAACGGCACGACCCAGCTAGCAAAGAACATCGATAACCCACCGGCATAATCGATGGAAGCGTACATACAAGCTTCCTTAGCAGGACCGCAGACGGCCGCTGCCGACCGGTGTTTGCAGAAGGAATTACCGGGTTTGTAGCGAATCGTTGCGAACCGACAGACTTGCTGCAAGAAACACCCGCTTTCACTTATAGCGCTGTGACTAAAGCACCATGACAAGAACGGCGATAAAGGACGACAACTGTGTCGTGGTTTTGTCGAGGTTCCGTTTCGGAGGAAAGGGATAATCGGGACACATGCACTGCCATCGCCTTCCACGGAAGCTGGGAATCGACGCCACGGGACTAAATATAGCGTTTTCCACTCGACTTCACTTCGCAAGCCGCGAAAATGTCGTACAATAAACTCAGCGTCACCTATGGAGGGAAGGAACCGACGAGCCCGCCCGGCTCTGCTCAAGGTCTTCCGGAAAATGGACTACAGATCTGCAAACTTGGGTTTTCCACAAAGAGTTTCCCACCAACTTACTCAACTCACATAGACACCGGTGTCCCACGCATCCCAGCCCGGCTACGAGTATGATGTCGGCACATAAGAAGAGGATTATCATTCCCAGATCGAAATGTAATATCTTATCAAAATAAACCGTAAGCCGTTTTTATGAACTTCGATCCGTCTTTTGCGGCATGTTCCGGAGGCCTGTGGATGACTGGAGGCCTTCAAATCCGACGTCGGCAGATGCTGAAGATAGGCTTGTGCGTCAGAAGAAGAAGCCATATTTCCCGTTCGGTCCTTCCTGACTTAAGCCGCCTTCCTCGAGCAACCGTAAGCGCTGAACAAATAGGCGGATGGATTTTAGAATTATAATACGGTGACAACAGTTCCCCGGTGTCTCCACAGGAGAGAAGGGTTTTGTACGACTCAGCACTACTTACGAAGTATGATGTTCAGATGACGGATTAGTCGTCACAGGCAAACCCGGGAGGAAAGAGCTTGGCAACACTGTTGCGCCCACACCCGAACTCAGCAATCACTTCACCAAAGCCGAAGTGGATTGATGCTCTCGAAGAACTTCCAGGGTTTAAACGACGGCTCACACAGAAATCAAAAATTTCCAAGGACTCTCCTTTCGGGTTGTGCTTTGTGCATGGGACGTTTATTAAAATTTTAATTCATCATCCCTCAAAGCCCTTCCAACCTCGCAGCTATTCGCCCCTTTTTTTGACAGTTTTTTTAACCGTTTTTCCCCTGATTATAAAAAATAAAACTTCCATTCAATTCAAAGGATGCAAAACGATACCTTCACAAAACGATCTGCCCTCCGCAACAGTAACATCAAATCATCAAAAACCACTTCTACCCAGGAAGACTGTTGGTGGATTTGTTTAGGGGAGAGAGGAAACCTTGTGCTCCTTGCCGACCCAAAAAGCTTGACATGGAAAATACCGAACATTTCCCAGTACACTTCCACGTCTCGTCTGTCATTTCTGTGGCGCACCGTGTAGTTCGGTGCACCCAAAACTGCATTCCGAAACATTCGGGACCCCATCCAATCATCGTACTTCCTAGCTGCAAAAGCTTAACCCATCCCTTGCTCGAGAAGTCGAATCATTTCCACCCGTGAAAAGCGAAGCCCTGGGAACGGGTGCGGGAAGGCATCCGCTTTGGGGGATCTGGAATTGCTGTGTGGTATTTTCGGTAGTGCACATATGTACAGTCATTACGGAAATTTATTCATATGATGGTGGTGGAGTGCCACCACTCCGACACAATCGGAGTCGTCGAAGTTGGACAGCACACCCGCCGCAGGATTCTCGTATAGTTTTCACCCACACAAACGGGCGAACAAAACGAATGAACGATGCGATGAATGAATGAATGAGGAAGGCATGTCAGTGTGAATGGAAACCCGTCGGAGATACATACGTCCGGAAAGTTCGGGGAGGCAGCAGAACGAAATTTCGGAATCCAAGACATCCGAACGGGATGTGCCATTGCCAAAATGTTTGTCCTGTCGTCGTCGTGCTTCATATCTGTAACCACTGTCAGGATCATCCGTCTGCCTGGTGGCGATTGCATCTGTGTGAGAGAGGATGGGGGGGGGGGGGGCGGTGTCCTTTCGCTCTTAGGAGCCGTTTGAGTAATATGGAAAATAGTTTTTCCCTTCTCCCCGTTTGCCATCGGCTGTTCCACCCGTTCGGGTTTCTTCAGATTTTAAAATGCAGCTCGAACTCTCACTATGTGCACCCCCCAAACGACACCCGAGCGATGCACAGTTGCACAGCTGCATCATAAACCCATAAAGAAACGGACGGTATGCAATTTGAGGAAGGGCACCACGTTTGGCCATTTCCCTTTTCAAGGAGAACGAAAAAAATCATAAATCTCCAAAACAAACACTATGAAAAGGATGTGCACATCCGAAATCCGAAACAAAAAGCGACGGAAATCACGAAAAGCCCGATGCATGAACCCGTCCTCTTGCGAGACAAGCGGACCTTCGGCTGGCTGGCTGACTGGCTGACTGTCATTTTCCACCTCAACTTTTCACCCGGCAGCCCACCGTCCCTTTAAGTAATAAATGCCGTTGAAACGTAGGAATCTTAACACCAGCCCTGTAAAACACGCTCCAGCGGGAGCGAAGTGCAGAGAATATTATGATAACGATGGCCAGGCCGGGAAGGACGGAAGGGACTTTATGCCGGATGCACAGAAAATTTGCATTGCCCCGGGTACGTGTAATTTCGCCTGTCAGAAAACGGGACAGGCCGCCACCGGGGAGCGGAGTGACATTTCATATGCATAAATCTAATAAATGAATGGAACTCCGGAAGGTTCCGACTGTGTTTGACAAGGGCGTACACGGAAATGTCTTTCAAAGCGTTCAGACCACTTTGGTTGCAACAGCCTTCCACAGCTGCTGTGCGATCCGGTGAAAGCAACAGTAGTTACTTCTTAAGTACATTTCAAATCGATGCACTACATGCCAACAACCCAACGTCAGTTTCTTCCGCCAGGCAGCCGGGCGGAAAATGTCGGGTTTGTCATGCAGTCAAATACTCGCATGTACTACTTTTCCAAAGAACGGTCGGCCTCCGTCGGCTTGCCAGGAAGTTGCAGGAGAGCCAAAAATCCCTCCGGCCATGTAGTTCAGTTTATCGGTAGTTATCAAAAACATGTTAGACGATGTAATCCAGCAGATACAACCCGGACACCAAACGGGTATTATAATCCGATCGTTCCAACCTCCTACTGTAGGACGGGAGCTCCTACGCTGTGGCAGTGAGATTATTTATAGCTTCGAGGGATTAAACTGTGTATGAGGTTAGGAAGAGAACAATGCTTTGCCATGCGTGCATCTTGGCATGCAAGTAAATTGTGCCTTTGCTGGGAAAACATTCAGTGCGCGGGCACATGCGGCATAGCTTTGTCGACAATGGACAGTTACAATAATGACCCCGGAAGTCTGTGCAGGTTTCCAGCTAACAGTCATGTACGCTTAGTTTTAAACCCCAGGCAGTTAAGACATGTTTTCAGGACTAGATTGCTTTGAGAAGGCATTGTTCCAGAGAGTACATACTGTAACTATGCATATGCACATGAGTGATGCTTATATAGCGAAAAAAAGTCATGCTACCGTACCGATATAGACCTGGTACAATGCATAACATTCAAATTTTATTATACACAAATCATTTTATTGACTGGAGATCCGCTACTGGTCAACATTTTTTAATCTTTTTTAACGTGAACGAATGGGGTTTTTTTTTTGCGTTACCTTTTTAACCCCGCGAAAAAAGCCGCGAAAACTCCATTGTTTCCAGCATGCAAAAAGCCAGCTAAAGTACATCAACTCCCTCTATTGTGCATCGTTTGTAGCATCCAATATTGGTATCCAATATCCAGTATTCTTGCAAATTCACCTTTTTTGTTGTTGTTGTGTAGCTCAGTGTACACCAATATTTGCGCGGAAATGTGTATTGACGGTTTCGTGCCAAGCGGGGCAATATAGTAGCGCGTCCGCTATCCACAACGGACGCATTCTTCGAACAATCGAATACCGAATTCCGGCGAATGGTGGAGCAAGCCCCCCACTCCGCTGCCTTTGATTACACAAGACTGGACATTTTCCAATATAATCCCATCTAACGACGATGGCGCGTGCTTCCTCCCGCCCTGACGCCGAAGCAATAATCGCCCGAAATCGAAAACCGTGTGGAATCGAAATGAATGGATTAACCGCGTCGGCTGGTGGAAACGGCACTGTGCCCCCAACAAACACAGGACAGGCAATTTTCCTCCATCGGGACATTTGAGGACGAGCAACGAGAAGCGAAAAGAAGAACGAAAGACTCAACATGGCTCCCCTCACTTCACCACGTTCTCCACCGAAACGAGCCTGCCAAATTGGTCCGCAGCGGTATTTACAACATGATTTACTGCCAGCACTTCGCTCCAGCCCTCCTTTAGGGTCTTAAGCAGACACATCATACGCCGCCTCGCACCATCACACCCGAAAGCAATCCCTTGCGAGCAGAAGTAGTAAAGCAATTCAAGCGAAAATGACCTAAATGACGTTCGAGGCACGGCTAAAATCGGTTCAATCCCCGCTGATCTCGGGCCGTCAAAATTTTGCGACAAACACTCGCCAGTTATGAATTGGTGAAAATTTCGCCCGCCTCACCCTCATTCTAACTATGACGGGGTGGCGCAATAGTGAAGAAACACGCTCACAAACACAACGAATCCGTTGCCAAATCGCATTCGTCACGAAAACAGGCGTTATGGAAACTGGCGCACGGAGGACTTGCGTCCAAAAACGCGTCCAGCGTGTTCCGAAAGTCGTTCTGATTTTGGGGCCAGGACAACGATGATCGTTCATCCCCCTTTACGGACAGCGTCAACTTATATGACGGATGGCGGCGTGGACAGCCCACTCGCAGCACCGAATGTCCAGGGCAGATGTCGAGATTTTGGAACGCTTCCAACACTACCCATTGCCTTCCAGTTGTAACAAAAAGGAATCAAATAGAACGCTTCGGGCGGCCTCCGTCCTATAGAGCAACCAACCTTTCGCGCACAATGTCACACAACTCAATCATGGGCCCCATGGTGCACTGGCAAAGGAAAAACTGGTTATGGTGTATCAACACGCTCAACTCCGATGACTCTAATCCTACTCACGAAGACAACCTATGGCACACGTCGCCAACAATGTCATCCCGTTCGTCCGCGACGATAAGAGACGAAACTTTCCCGGAATGTCTGCATATACTGTTTCCCCATGCATAAAAAACAGTGATCCCTTCTCTAAACTGCGCCCGTTTCCGACGAGTGATGCTACACTCCAGTCTCCGAACCGTCAGGGTTAGAAGATGAGTTTGAGTAAACAAAACACAGACTGAAATGGGAAAGGGCTTGTGCTACCTTTTTGCTTTTTTTTTTTTCATCGATAACAGCAAAGACATTGAAGCTGCTCCCCTACATGTGATGTGTGAACTGGTAGAACGTACGATATACCAGAATCCTGAGCGTCAAACTGCATCGAAATTTTGGGGCTCGTACGAAAACCGTTGGCCATGAGGATCTCTATTCGATTTTGATTTATAGCCACCCACGCTGTCCTCCCTTTGGGGCAATGTTTGGCGAAGAAAATTAAATTGAACAGCATATATGCATTTACCAGTTTTGACAGACTTCAACCGACGGTTGTACGGGCGAATCTTCTCTCGTATACTTTGTAGAGTAACGCACGAGGAATTGAATCACTCAACGTCCACCGGTAGTTTGACAAGATATATTCGAGTTCCCATCGCTCAATTCCAGCAGCCAGGCAGGCAAACATAGCAACATCCGTTCAGGAACAAACCGGGGCCCAAATGCCTCTCTGCTATTCTATGTTGTCCCAAACAAAATCAGATTACTGCTACCAAGGAAGTAATTCATGCATTATCCTTACGTTTATTTACAAGTTTTTTTTTTTAAATTATTGTTTAATGGCTGGTCCAAGGTACAATACAATAATATTAGTATTATATACTAATAATATATAACATAATATTAATATTAGAATAATCTTAATTGGCACGATATAAAAAGACTACATGCTGTACTCTTTGATGGTTTCCAACCACCTTCCTTAAAGCTAATGAACAAATAATTCCACATTCATGATGATTGAGGTACAGCTTCAAATTGCATCTTTAAAAAAAATGGTATCGAATCCTCGCGCTTCTTGCCAATTGACATTTCTCCTCGTCGTCAGGGCTCCATCAACGCAACCCCGGATTCGTCATCAACGTCCCTAATTTGTGTCGTTCCGTTTTGAAGCGCGTTTCGTCCTTCCATCGCGAAACCCAAAGGTAAACCCAGGGGAATCTACTACACAAACTCCCCGTGTACCACCGGCTCGAAGTAATTGGACACACTCCATGCCGCGGCCAGGGCAACCAACTGCCATCCAATAAGCCGGCCACTTTAAAACTACCGGACCGGTCTTTTCCCCCGTTCGAGTGTTTGCTACCGAACATACAGCGGCGGAGGCACACACCTGGGTGTTTGTACTGACTGCATCCGCACAGTGTACACTTTTACTGCTCCGTGCTCCGTCCGTCGACGCGGACGACGCCGGGGAACGTGAAATTGATTTCGCTCAAGGTAAATATTTTCCAACTCATCTCATTCCGGTCAGCACACGCCACTGGGGGAGCCCAATGCATTGTTGGAGTGCATTCTGGGCGCTGCAACTTAGAGCCAATCTTAGTGAGTCAATTTCCTCGGCGATGCTTTCGCTTGTTTGGAAGACGGATGGTCTACTACGATGCAATTAGTTGGAAAAGCTTACCTTCTGCTGCTAGTTGCGTTGACTTCGGCGTCTTTACCGGGCGACGAATTCGTACCAGCCGCCCAGTGTTCCGTTCTTTAGGCGAAGATTGTTGCAATTTACAAAACGTGATGGAATCACATGAACCACAATATTCCACTAACTTTTATTTAAAGATTTACGCAGTAGTTCTTGTTCACAACATTCGCCTGTTTCCAATACACACGGAAGGTCTAGAGACCCAACAAAAAAAACCTTTCGTGAAAACTTCGCGGGAACAATCGCAGAAAATGCCTGGTGATCCAATTGTCCACACACTGAATCTAGATCCGCTCACTACGGCAGTCACCGTGCGACTAGTGGTGACTATTTCCAAACAGATGAACCATTACCATCGTTATCGCGAGTTTCTCTGGACACTTCGTGACGGAAAATCCAGAGCGTACGGGAGAGCCCGTTTTTCCCGATGTCCTGGCGTCATGACAACAACTATGTAATCGAATCCTCCGTGCGGCACAGGATAAAACGGGATAGCGAGAATCCGTAACGGCACACACAAAATGGAGGAAAAAGATGGCATGCTAGGTGAAACAGGTGGTGGTTGAGAATTGGAGAACAATTTTCTCTCCGAGGACGTACAACGATTCCCCAAAGGGGATGAAGTATCCTTCCACGTTATTCTCTTACTCTCCATCTCTTCAACGCGATGGTTTTCCCGAAGACTAACCACACCATTTGCAGAGTTTGCTCGGATGAAAGTAGAACTCGGGGGAGATGAGAAAACTTTGTCGGCAAATCTTCCAACCCGGCGCGGCAAGGTGCGGGGCTTTGTTTTTGTAAAACCATATGTTCGATCCCTGTGGCCGGAAAAACAGTATGCGGCGAGGGGGAAAACGCTCTGAAGAACCCGCGGTAAACCGGCATCCACGCGGCTTTCCGGTGCGACTGCGCGCCGAAGTAAAATCACTCCACATGGAAAAGCACTTCGGCTTTCCAGGACGGCGTTCGGCTCAAACTTCCCTCGTTGTATTCGTTTCTACCCACGCCGTTCTTTCTCATTGCGAGTATATGTCCCCTCAGCGTAGTGTGTGAGATTTTCATTCACAAGAAAGTCCTACGCCGACTATCAATCTCTCTATCTTTGCGTCATTCCTTACCCCGTTCATTTCCAACCGGTCAATCGAGATTGTCTAAGTTTTTGAGTTTATTTTCGCAACATTGCAAATGTTGCTTTTCGGAATCCAGGGACATTTTGTATGGCAAATCCAGCATCTGCAGCCGACAAAGAAAACAAACGACATCCGAATTTCGGCCCATTCACAAATGCTGCCCACTTCGTGCCATCATAGTCTCCCCTAGTTTGATAGCACTTGAATGTGACGCCCCGGAAATGATGTCCCCAAATTCAATTTCCTGTACTCCATCCTGGACAAACACACCAACGAACCGCCATGGCGCTACGGTTTGTCAGTTTTCACTTCGGTACCGGCAGTTTGGCGGAAACTGTCAACCGCGCGAGATAAAAAGGAAGTCCGTACAGCGATTCCGTTTCCTGCATTCTATCGATACGTTGGTTCGAACTGTTTGTGTCCCTTCAGCACCAACAGTCGCCTGCGTCACGCGGCCGACCGCGACCGGATGCAGCCTCCCCTCTATTGGGCTCCATTATGCTAATTGATATTGTGGTGGCGCGTTTTGCTACGATGGCGTCTCGGGCAGCCCGCTAAGCGCATGGCGATTGCCTCATTAGCGTCCTATCGAGTCAATTACCACGACGTTTTGCGATGCCGGCTCGTGCAGGAGCAGTTTCCGTTAAGCCGCACCAGAGGTCGTTAAACGTTGGAACCTGATCCTGACCGGTCGAGTGGAAAATGCTTGACTAAAAATATATCAAGACGAATTTCAGCTTAAATGCACAATCCCGTGCTTAACGCTTTGTTTCATTTGTACCCCAAAACATAATTACAACGTGCAAAATGCGTCAGCTTTGCTAACCATACTATTCCATTTGTTCGAGTGGCTTCAACTTATCTTCCCTTTCGAGAAATATGCTGTCTTACAAAAACACTGCCATTCCACAAACATCATTCGTCTCATTTGGAGGATTTGGATCATCCCAAGAAAAGCCTAGAAACGGCCTGTACAAAATTCACCCACCAAGCCACCTCACGCCAGGCGTATCGAAAAACATAAACATAAGATAGAAAACATTTACGAACCCAACCATGGCGTTTCGGAAATCGTTTTCCCCTGCAACAATCCCTAATGATAGCCTTCGCTAATTGCACTTAATAACGTTAATTGGAAATCAATGATGCAAAAGCAAAACAATCTTCGGGTATGAATAAATAAAAACGCAAATTAACAACTCTCGGTGGAACGATGGGTATTCGAGGGGTCTCGAGCCTTCGTTACCATTTTTGCTACAGACAACCAGATGTTTCCGTCTACGAGTGCCAGTCCGCGCCGAATAAAGCTTGAAAGAAAACACTTTCAGAAAATTTACATCAACCCCATTTGTTTCTTTTTTTTTTTTCGTCGGATCGCGAGCCGAGCCATACCGCAGAGAAATTCAAATTAAGCAAGAGCTGGAAATTTGTGTATGAAGGAACGTTCTATGCTGACCGACGAATATCATGAATGCCATTCGGACATTGTTAGAGTCCTTCGCATAAATGTAGCAGCTTTTCTAGTCCTTTCGATTTTACCAGTCGGTTATATCTTCTGACAAACCAACCATCCACCGATTTTCCTTTTCTATTTCTTTTATGATTTGCAACATTCAATTTCCCTCCGTTAGCTTTCCGGATGTTTCTCCTTAAGCATTTTCTTAGATTGCAGCATCCCGGTCGGTCGGTACCACCGGAGACATTTAAATCACGTGCAATCGAAGAAGGAAATCAGAATAATTAAAGCCCAATGTGAATTAATTTCACTTTTATGGACAGCCATAGGCGTAACGGAAAGTGGGGTTCCGAAACCAGGAAAGTAGTTGCCGTCCGTCGATAGCGCTAGCATCTGAAGAGCGACAGCAAAAGTATCCATCCGGAATGGGCCGGATGTGTTTGTGGGGGTTGAAGGTTTGAAAAATGAAGCATAGGATGGAATGGAAACAACGCCCCTCGAAACCTGAAATTGTGTCAACGAACTGAAGGAGCATTTATCGCCTCGTAGCATCGTCAACATCCAGCGCGAGTAATTTCCTTTCGGGCGATCCGTTTCTCTGGACCAGCCAGGTCAGTGTCCTTGTGGAAGAGAAGGACTGAAAACAAGATGATTAAGCTTGATACTAATCAATATCCGAACCTGAATTCCATGTTCTCAATGTTATAAGTTTTCTCGACTGTTGAAAGTTATTTTATATTTGTTTTTACATGCATGCCTAAATTCACTGTTTTAAGCTTCCCATGTCTGACGATTCGGATTAGTGTTGATGAAGAACTTAATTCTTCAAGCTGTTTACTTAACTTAAAGTGATCCAACATTGACAAATTTATGATTATTAAGAATAACAAAAAAGAAACAACCAAACATTGCAACAAGGAAGCAGAATCCCCCCTTGATTGTGAGCTCCAGAAAAAAATCTAATTAATGCTAATGGTCATCGCAACGGATGTAAAATATGGCCTTCCCTCCACTCCCCGGACCCTTAACGTCATTCGTCTCCTTGAAGGACAGGAGCAAAAAGAAACGTGCAAGAAAATTACGCGCTTAAACAAATGACGAAGTAAAACCTTTCGCCCCCCAATGGACTCAAATTCATTTAACTCAAAGGAATGATTTTGTAATTAGACCTTAGTCGGGTTAATCGCGCCACAAGCCGGAATGTGTAGCAAGAAACGAAAAAGGAAAAAAGGACACTTCCGACCCAATTCTATTAATCCAAAGGGTTCATCGTTCGAAACGATTTCCGCATCTGATTTCGTCCTGTGGCAGTGCAGGAAAAAATACACCGCACGAAGGATGTATAAAAAAGAAGAAAATGAGCAGTTGAACAGAAAAATCAATCGCATTGCTTTACGAGGTACATCGTGTTATCAATTAAAGCACATCAACCATCGGGAAGCTATTCACCCGGAAAGCGAACTCAATTGATCGTGAACATCGTCGGTAGCCCTTTTCCACTGACCCGCCGTGGCTCATCGGCTTCAGCGCTCCCAGTTTTAAAATGGTACAAAAGGATTCCGAAACACGCGGCTCGAGCCAAAAATGAAATCCAAAAAAGAGAGAAAAAAAGAACCAACCTATCTAGCTTCAAAAACGTGGTCGTGCAGGCTAGTTGCACTCGCTCAAAACGTTTTATTTTTGCGTACCCATGTTTGTGTGGTGTGGACATTTTACAGCTTCCCTTTCACCTGCCGGAAGCACGGGTGCGCGTAGTTTGACCACGGTTTGAATGGCGGTTCGTTGCAATTCTTCATACCCCATGTCGGGTCCGATCTGTCCGTAGCCAACATTCCAGCATAGCCGCGCATATGAATAAAAACTAGTCGTTCAACATATTGTAGACGAGAGTTCCCCAATCGCACAGGCTTTCGAAATGTAAGCAACATTTGACGGGCACACGGTGTATTGGACTGGGGATGAATTTATATCCCAATTAAAGCACTTCATAGGGCTGTTCGGGCTATGGGAGAGGCACTGGCCAGTAGTAGTTCCAATTTGCGTATTTCGAAAACAAACGCCCTTCAGTATTCCCATTCAGGTGCCAACCAGCATATAATCCCTTCTTCCAATTGGACCCGATTTTGGAGCGGGATGGCTGCTTGGCTGAAATCTCTTAAATAGTAATCACATCTAAAAAATATGTTTGCTATTTTTGGAGAATCATCATTTATTCAGAATTTCGACATTTCGTTACGTCTGATATGGTAAATTATCCAGCCTGAATGTTAAATACAAAATCGTGTGATATTACCCAGTTTAATTTATTCTAAGCTAATGTCAGTTCGTACATCTCATTTCATACTATCACAAAAAAAGGTTTCCAATATTTATACCCCCTTAATATTTAACAGCAGAAAGCGCCTTGCACCTTGTCATTGAACCGATCCCTTTTTTCCCACATTAAATATTAACCGCCGTCGATGTCACGTAGTACATGCCGATGTCGTTCCCCATTGGCACGTGGCTGTAGTAGGGCGTGGGTGGGTGCAGGGTGGCCATCGTTTGTCCCACTCTGCTGTGATGGCTAGCATTGATCGGCACACGGGGATAGCTCTGTGGCGTCGGCATGCCCTGGTACTGCAGCTGCGGATGATCGATGGTGGTGTACTTGGGCGGGTGGTAGTCTGGTGGAGTGACGGAACTGGCCAGAACTGGCGGCGGCTGCACTATGGTCGTCGTCGGGTGGTGGCGCAAGTGGTGGTGTGGGAAGCTCTTACCCGGCGAACGACCCTTTGTGGGTGAAGACTTTTTGTTCCGGTCGGGGAACTTACGCGATAGCTTCTGGCAGAAGAGAAGCCACAGCGGCGTCGAGGTGGTCGGAGCGGGGGGCGTCGGTTCCCTCGTTGGAAGTGCCGTTACCGGGCCATAGCTGATCGGGTAGTGTGCCGGATGGAGATAGGCGTCGTGGTAAATCGGGATTCCTCCGGCAGTCGTTGAATATCCTGCCGGGTAGAACTGCTGCTGCTGCGGTGGAAGGTGGGCGTTGTAGTAGCTGTTCTGGTAGTAGTACGGTGATTGCTGCATCTGGTGCATGTAGTCGCCAGCTACCGGCAGATTATGGACGTGATGCGCTTGGACCTGGTGCACATATGGCGACGGCATTGGAACCGCAGTGTTTAACCCCGAACCGCCACACTTCCGGCCTTGGTGACAGGCAGGATCCTCACGATTTTGATGATGGTGGTTGTGGTGGTGTTGCTGCTGCTGCTGCTGCTGTTGAAACATCCGATATTGTTCCTGCTGGTGCTGTTGAAGATACTGCTGGTACGGCGTTGGTGGTTCCAGGGTGGCTTGATTTAACAGCTGATACTCATGACCGTGGCCAACGATCGGGTAATAGTACTGGCGCATCCACACCGGTGGCAAAGGCGGATGCTTCTCCATCATCTTCTGCTTGATGTCCTCTGGTTTCGTGTAGGTGTAGGCCGGGAACCAAAATGGCGTACTGTTGCCCGAAACCGCTTCCGGGATCTTCGGAATGTACTGCGGCCGAACGGTGGGAATCTCCAGGTCACGCTTCCACCGGGAATAGTACGGTCCATCCTCGGGCTTATCGCCAACGTACAGGCAGCAACGTTCCCGGTGATCGTGTTCGCAGTGGAAGCAATAGGCGGGACTCGGCGTCGAGCAGCGCGCCATCGGAATGTTGTTGTTCTCACTGAGCATCCGGCTTTCCATGCGCAGGTTTTCCTCCACGCGCCGGATATCGTTGATCCGGGAATCGGCCGCGTTATTCACCACTTCACTGTCGACGAAGGAGTTGTTCAGCCGCGAGTTGAACAGGTTGCGATGTCTCGAACGGGACTGGCGTGTGGTGGTCATGGTCGGTACGGAAACCTCCATGCTTTGCCAGTGTTGACTGTTGGCCGTGTTGAATTGCTCCACATATCCGGCCTGGAGCGAATTGGTGGTGGAGAAAACCTCCGTGTACTGCGGTTGAAACATTATGCCGTTGGTCATGCCGGAGTTCGAATTGACGAGTGCTTCCTTTGAGTAACGAGAACTCTGTCGAACGGGCTTGGTTGAAAGCGATGGGTTTTGTTCACACTTTGGGGCAGCTACAACACTACTTCCTAGGCCCATCTAGCAATCCAGTCCGATCACCCAGAGAGATCACAAGAACGAGAAGTTGCACGTGGAACGATCGACAAGCGAATGATGATCCTCTCGGTTGGAGACATGCTTCTTAAGCTAAACTCATCTCATTTTACCCCGATTCAAATTTCTTTCGTGCATACAGTCGCCGTACCTGTGCAGCAGAGACTTGCACAGGACATTTCTTCCACACAACCAGTCGGGTTAGGTAATAGGAAATTTTTTGCCAACTTCTACCCGCGCCTTAGAGGGGAACGAGTTGGCTAACTTCTGGCACATACGACACGAAACTGTTTAAGGGGCGTACCCGTTGTTGTTCTCCCAATAAGCTGCCATCATTCTCATTTTAAGGTGACACATTTAAACCGAGCCGGGTGATCAACAAATCTCCAAATATTTGCTGTATTGGCTTTTCTTCTGCGTGCGTTATGTGCATTCCTCCTTGGGTACAACGGTTCGATCATCCCGATGCCGGTCATAAAATGGTAATGGCTGCACACTTTGCTCAGCAGTGAAGCAGCGAAACCGTGTGCTGAGGCCCAATTCAAAAAAGGGCGTTTCGGGGTTATTTAACGAACAATTCATAGCATCGACCCTAGCAGAGCGACACGTTGTGTGTGCGTTA
Organism: Anopheles atroparvus; assembly: GCA_914969975.1. Lineage (NCBI taxonomy): Eukaryota > Metazoa > Arthropoda > Insecta > Diptera > Culicidae > Anopheles > Anopheles atroparvus. The sequence goes on along the minus strand of CAJZCY010000003.1, from coordinate 8,094,598 downwards.
ATTGTGGGTTATTTTGTCACTTTTATTCTCTTTATTATGGTCCTTTCATTTTGTTTTACTTGTATTGTTTGCTTGCCGGCGAATAGGACACCCCGGGTTCGTTTCGCGGTTGATCTTAGCAGAATAGATGAATGATCAATGTATTTGTTGTTATGTGAATGCCAACGTGTAGCCTGCACCGCATATTACTCTCGACACGGGCAACGGCAGTTCTACCAGCTTCGGATTCAATCTGCGGTAAAAAGGAAAAAATGGAAAATAAAGCGCGTAAACGGTAAACATTTTCGGGCTTTGAAGGATAATCAAAACTTACACATTCTCCACGCCGCCGACACCGCAGTTGCCATGTTCATTCCAACCCCAACAGTAAACTCTTCCGTTCACCGTTAGTGCAGTGCCGTGTTGTGATCCGAGGCTCATGTCCTTCAAGGCGGAACCGTCCAATTCTAACCGTTTCAGGATGGATGAAGACTCCCCACGGCATCCTAGCTGTCCGTAGTTATTTCTTCCCCACAGATAAATTTCTCCATCGTCTGTGAGGGCTCCAGAATGCGTCCAGCCCGACTCTAGTTTGCTGATGGTGGCCGGGAAAATACTCTCGCTCAAACACTGACCATGTTTGTTATCGCCTAAACATTCGACCTTGCTTCCGTCCATGAGCAGCACAAGATGATTGTCTCCGCTCGCAATATCCCGCACGTGTCCTTTTTCGTTGAGACAGCGCACCGTCAGGTTGGACCGCGGATCGGGGGTGTACTCTTTTGGTAGGAATTTACATTTTCCCAAAACCCACACCCTTCCGGCTTCGGTCAACACCACCATGTACTGCAAGCCGAACACAACTTTCAGTACCTTTTCATTTTCTGGCAGGGTAAGTTTTTCCGGGACGGTTACACTTTTAACGTGCGGTTCTGCGATTTGTTGCCACACGTTGGACCCCCAAACAAACAGATCGCCAAAGGTGTTGATACCAGCAGAAGCATCCCATCCGGCAGCAAGGTGCTTGAAGCCAAAGTCACCGATCGTCTGAAAAATAGCACCATCGTTCGTATGGCCAACGCCGAGCTGTCCCCGATTATTCCAGCCACAGCCATACAATCGTCCGTCGGTCGTGCCGATCAGTGTATGCCCTCCACCGGCGGCCACGCATTGTACATCCTCGGTTCGAAATGGCAGTGCAGTCAGCGGCTGCGGGACGTCACACTGTTCCGATGCATATCCTAGACCCAGTTGGGCATGACTATTTGCTCCCTGTAACGTAAAATAAAAGAAGTAAAAAGATAATATGTATAAAAACAGTACAAGTTGTATTTGCCGGTAGCTTACCCAAGCATACATACGGTTTGTTGTTTGTTGAAAGTTGTTTGTTTTAATTCTTCATACGCTATCTAGCAGCATCAAATCTGTCAAATTATGGGCTAATCGTTGGTTAAAATACAAGTCGAACTTTTGTTTACTCCCACCAATTTTATCCTTCCTTATGCAGGTACAATTACCTGAAAATGTTGCAAAAAAAACTTTGCTAGGTAAATAATTTACCTGTTCTCCGGTATGGGTTATTTTTTAAAGTCGACCCAAACATGTGCGCCAAGTAAGCCCTTCTGTTGTTTTCCTTTCCAAAGCGGCCCAAGCTTGTTTACCAACAAATTAGATTACCTGTCTGTGCGTGCGGGTTAACTGCATTCCAGGATGCATGTGTAAAAAACGAATTTATTCATTCTGAACAATGTCGTGTGTGTTTGAAAGTTGTTTAACTAACCAGCAAACACGTGCAAAAAATGCCAAAGAAGGAGTGCAGCTTATACCTTTCCCGACGACGGATTACAGCAACGAGCAACTGCGAAGACTCGCGAAGAAGCGTCTCTACTGGTGGTGCCGAACATGCGGTGTGGATTTCACTGCCACATTGCTAAACCAACTACATGTCTGCTCACGGCACTTCGTGAAAGGTATCAAGATGTTTTTCGATCATTGAAAACATGTTTCTAAGCGCATTGTACATATCTCTCGAAAAATCAGGCGGTTCTGCACAGCTTTGGGATACATACAACCCCGATTGGATTCCAAGCTTAAACATCCCAGTAGGATCAGTCAAGCGGCCGTTCCCCTCAGCGGTGGAAAATTGCGAGGACTTCATAAAGAACGAACAACTAACCGAGGAATCTATAGCCAACCCCTTGTTGGATGAAGTCCCAGAGCTTAGCACCCTGCGCATCGAGCTGATTGACGAGCTTATAGCCTATCCGATCGGTCGAACCTACCACCTGCTGAACGATGAAAGTGATAGTTCGTGCACCACCCCGTACAACGTGAAATTCCTTTCTAATACGCTAAAAAAAAGCCTCACACGAACTTCGGCCGTCGGAAGGATGGTCCTGCAAACAAATGCGCCCCACTTTCCAGAAAGAATGTTTTCCGGCAATAGCAGCATCACTCCGGTGGACTTGACCGTGGAGCCTCGCTGGGAAACTGAAAAAAACATTATGAAGCTACAAAACAGTGTCCTTGAACTGATTGGACTGTTGGATAATAATAACTGATCTACTTGAAAAAAAAAACATCACTCAATGCCGTATGATTTGAAATCGATTCATTTATTTGCTACGAAAATTACGAAACATTTAAAAAAAATGCAGAAAAGCGTGAGTATTATTTTGTGCTGCTCTAATGACGAAGAATGACGATTGATTTATGCTACCGCTATTCCGGAATCGGACGAACCGTAATGACCCTTCTAAACACATCAATTCCGCTCCAGATCGATTCGACCGAGGCGACCGAGTTCGTTGTAAGCCTATTCACATTGCATTACACGTATGGGGAAAAAGATTCTGATAGCTTCAGGATGCTTACTTTCTCTTGCGAAGAAAATTCGCCCGCTGCTGCAAGATGCTGCTCTGGATGGAAGGTGAGAATCCATTTTTATTGAACGGAGTCTGAACGTTGGCATTCATAGTGCTCGCAAATGGCAAGATGGCGCAAACTGCCTTGGCACTTGCAACAAGAGAGTCCTTTGTTCCTATTCCTATGCTGGGAATAGGAATGCAGAAAACGCTTTCCCTTCGATATGAACGACTTACTGCATTGACGGCAACTATAAGGACGAGCGCCACTATGCGTACGTTCGTGCACCTGCAGGGCTGCAAGGAAGTGAAATCGTTTCGAGCAAATCGTGCACTGGTGTTCTGTCTGCACGCGCATTTGCTTGGCGGGTGGCTGCTCGTCTTGTTCCATCACTTCATGCTTAACTGCCACGTGGTCAAAGACTTGATCGATCGTCGTTTGTTCTTCAATGGGTTCCTCCTTAATCATTACCTCTTCCTTCACCCTCACGGTCGGTTGGCACACGGATTGATTGACTACTTTAGCTGCGACTGGTTCCTCCCCGGCACTGGCAGGACGCTTATGTCCTTGACGATCTTTCGGTTGATCCGCATCCTTACCATCTCCACTGAACGATCGACGGGGAATAATGCGATACTCAAAGGTTATACCTGCTCCCGCAGCGAGTCGCCCATCGGTCATACAGTCGATAGTGCCGCTGCTACGCTCCAGGATATCGCTTACGTCGAGCCCTTCGTAGAAACTTTCGTCCAGGGTCATGGTGCTTTCCTCGATTTTGGGCGACTGCATGATGTTGATGCTTGGCTCCACGTTGGTGATATCTAGAAACTTTTCGTGCTCCAGCTCATGCAGCTTCCAGCATTCCGCCGAGTAGAACTGCTTCGCACAGTGCTCACACTTTCCCACCGGTTCCTTTTTGACCTTGTACTTCATCGTGTACGTCTTTTCGCACTTCGTACGATCGAATGTTATGTCAAAAATCTCCTCACCTTCCTCGACCGTACAATCAAGCTGCACGATATGCTCTCCGTCCTCGTATTCATCATTCTCACCGAAGTCACCGACGAACCATGCGTTCTGCTTCAGACTCATCTCAGCCTCCACCGGTTCCTGGCACAGGTCGATATTGCACTTGCCCTGCTCGGCGTGTGACTTTTCGTGCAGTTCCAGAAAGTCAGGATTCGCGAAACAATTGCCACAATCGAAGCATTTGTACAGATGGCTCTTCTTCAGTCGCAGCTTCACATTGTACGTTCGCACCTTCGTCCGATCAATGCCATCCGTCTTCTCCGAGTTTTTCTGAAGGGACGCTATTTTCGCAAGCACTTCCGCCAGTTTCTATCAGTAAGTTGTGTGAAAAAAATCGAGACACATCAACATCGCGTAAGCCATCGAGGCATGTATTTTCATGTGTTTTCATCATCCCCCCAAGCCATCCCTTTCCATCTATTGACATACCTCTTCGCCCGTCTTCAGCGTTCGCTTCGAACGGTTCCGATACTGCCGGATAGGATTCACCAGTGGTTCGAAGCTTTCCAGTGATTCCATCTTGAATTCCGTGCACGGCTCCATGTCCATCGAACGGCGGAGATGGTGATGATCAACTTCACCAAATTCTGTGTTGTAATTCACTCAAGTGCTCCTTCTTTTTCCCGTCTTTTCCTCAACACGACGTAAAAATGCTTCACAGAAGCAAGGAAAAAGTACACAACGGAGTGAATGTAAACAACTTCCAAAATTGCTATTGCTATTCCATTAAAAAAAAAATGACAACGACGCTAAACGTTTATGCTACATTCTTGAAAACTTACATCGTGTGCTTACAGTACATGCTCAAGAATAACAACTAGAAATTGTGTCCACATACTTTAATGCACACGAGTAAAATTTAAATGATGATACGAATAATGAATCAGACTCGCTTCAGAAAATGTTATAATTACAGAAAAATAATTACACCGACATCTAATCTTCGGACGACTTTGACAGCGTATTATGCCGACTCATTTTGACAGTTTGGAAGCAAAACATCACATATTTTCGAACGTGGACTTCAAAAATCAGTGTGATTCTCACATCGAGTGCGGCCCGAAGTTGCGCCCCGGAATTCCGACGTGCTTTTACGGGATCAAAATAAATCACCGGCAAAAATGCACAGAGCCCTTCCGAGATTAGCTTACGGCAAGTACTTTGTGTGACGGTGTAATGAATATCTTTTGCTAAAATCCGCTAGAAAAGGATCGCTGGTCGACACAAGTGTTTTCCACCATGAAGCTGGTCCGAAAGAACGTCGATAAATCGGGCGAAGGGTAAGCTGTGCAATCTCGCTCGTAAATGTTGTCTATGAAACTCTACTCTGCTCGCTTGCATTCGTTAAAGGAGCGTCACCCTGGTGCCCGAAGAACCGGAGGATATGTGGCATGCTTACAATCTTATCGCCGAAGGTGATCAAGTCCGTAGTAGCACCATTCGAAAGGTAATATAACAACTTCCATCACTGGAGAGAGAGATTAACCCGGAGGCTTTCGTTGCAGGTGCAAAATGAATCCTCAACCGGATCGTCCAGCAGTAGCCGCGTTCGGACGACTCTCACCATTAGCGTTGAAACGATAGACTTTGATACACAAGCGCAGATGCTGCGCCTCAAAGGGCGCAACATTGAGGAGAATCAATTCGTAAAGGTACGCTTATGCCCGCGTTATTGCAAATATGCACTGTGCTTACTAGATTACTATGGACTTTCTTCCGCAGATGGGTGCCTATCACACGATTGATCTTGAGGTGAACCGCTCCTTTACGCTCGTAAAGCCCGAATGGGACTCGATCGCACTGGAACGCATCGAGATGGCTTGTGACGTAACGCAAAATGCAGACGTGGCCGCCGTCATCATGCAGGACGGTTTGGCCCACGTTTGTCTGATCACTTCCAGCATGACGCTGGTGCGTAGCAAGATCGACGTGGCCATCCCGCGCAAACGCAAGGGGCACGTTCAGCAGCACGAGAAAGGACTGGGAAAGTTCTACGACGCCGTAATGCAGGGCATCCTGCGTCATGTGAACTTTGACGTGGTGAAATGCATCCTGATCGCGTCGCCCGGATTCGTGAAGGATCAGTTCTACGAATATATGTTTGAACAGGCGGTTAAGACTGACAATAAGGTACGTTTAGCTGCGAACGTGTTGAGGCAAAATTCCTTTTCAAACCAACCACGTTTCTTCGTTCCAGGTGCTCATAGAAAACAAAAGTAAATTTATGCTCGTTCACTCGTCATCTGGATTTAAACACTCTCTGAAAGGTACGGCATACTGTCAATACAAATCTGCATGCAAATGCACAATTTTCGGTAATCTACAATTCTTATCGCCACTTCCGACAGAGGTACTACAAGATCCGGCTGTGATTGCTAAAATGTCCGACACGAAGGCAGCCGGCGAGGTAAAAGCACTGGAAAGTTTCTACACCACCCTGCAACTCGAGCCGGCGAAGGCTTTCTATGGCAAGAAACACGTTTGCAAGGCGGCCGACGCTCAGGCGATCGAAACGTTGCTGATTTCGGACAATCTTTTCAGGTCAGTGAAACACTTTATTCACTTTATTTGGGGCAGGTGATCAGACTTCACTTTTTTTCTGTTTGGCTTATTTTTAATTCCTTCAGTTTTGCTTACATTTATTACGTGCTAATGCATTGTTTTACGTCCCACGTGCGAATATAATTCGTTACACTAAAGATTAGATTTTTAGGAAATTTTTGCGTGGTTTCCATCAGCTCTGCAAAGGTGGCAGTACAAATTGATCCATTCGCTGATCGTAACCGAATATGTTCCGATCGTAGCTCCGCTGGTAGGTCAACCGGTTGTCCAGCTGTTTCTGGAGGTTGGAATATCTGGGGGAGGAGATACAAAAAAAACGATGAGAGGTTTGTCGATTTAAATCAGTCGTGAAGGACGATACAGCGACATTTCTTGCGGTGGTTTACAGTTTGAATCTTTTATTTATGTATGCTTGTTAAAGATAATTAAAAAAAAGCTGGTTAAATACTATTTTCTATAGTAAATGTGACAGTATTTATTGTACTGTGCCATGACCATTCACAAAAGTAAAGATTGTGAAATATTGGATGTTGGATTCTGGTAATACCATCCCAAAGCACAGCAGAACATGCAGCACAATATGCAATGTATCAAATTCATTGGACTTTCCGAGGCCATTTTTTACGATTATGCGGTATTCCCTTTCGTGCGGTCCCACTTTCTTCTTCCACGCTTAAGAAAACATCCGCCAGAAGAGATACGTACACACTGACCTTAACGCTTCGGATTGGCCGCTCTGTGCTCAGGCTCCCGGTGCATATACGGCACGTTCCAATGGCGTCTTATCGATTGTTATTCAACACAACCGCTGTCGCCAATACTGCTGCTCCTTGGGCAATCTTCGTCTTTGACTGCACGCCCAAAAAAGGTTACTTGTCCCTCCTTCCGAAATGAAAAAAAAATAAATAAATAAGCAAAATCGTCAACCACAATGAAAAACTGTTTGTGGAGTTCAACTACTGCAACCGAAATGCTAAAGTTTTTTATTAAAACCCCCCCGTCGCGTCGGGGACGCTCGTGAGGCGGGATTCGATCACCATTGACCGATTGGCTTCCATTAACCAATCGAATTTGACTGAATGCTTCATGCGTCTAATTTGATTACCAGCAGAGCCGGGGTGTGGGATGACGCGGGGTTCGGTCACGCTAGGATTGGCGGGAATGCCGCCTCTGGGTGGCCGAATTTGGCCGTCCTTATGTCGCATTTTGGTGAGTGGGAAGGGTAGGTGAAGAGAAAAGATTCGATCATTTTCGTTGCACAAAACGGTATGTTCCTATGCCGTTTTCTGTGTTTCTGTGTGTGTGTTTTGGCATAAATTGATGAACAATAAGCGCATATCATTGGCGCAAATAAATTGTTCAATTTGTTCAATCGTCGTCGCGCGATCTCAAGGGTCGGACAGAATGGAATGGAAATTAACAAAACAAGCACTTGGAATTCTCGCACAGCATCAAGTGGAGAAGCCGCAACGAACGGTAGGAGAGGGACGAGATAAGCAACTGAAGTAGCTATTAGTAAGTAGGTAATGCTTACTGCTTATCGTACAGCCCCTTGGGATGTGTTTCCTCAAACCCAGGTTGATATGATTTAAACGCTTCTGCGGCCAATTCCAGGCTTACGTTATAAATCAAATTGTATAGATAACCTTTTATCAGTTTCTACCCGGTGCATTCAATTACATTGGAAAAATCAGAAAAAAAATATACTTCCGTCCGGGATAACGAACTGTGCAAACTGATAGTACAACGTGCAAAAATTTCTCGACACGAATCGCTTCACATGCCGATCAAGCGTTTGAAACCACCCATGATCCACCGCATTCCGCGACGTTTGTGCCGCGGCATGGTAAAAATGCTAATTAAAATAGTATTTGTTCCGGTGAACCGGAAACGAAACCAGAGGGGAGGTAACACAACGATTAAAGGAAGGAAAACCTGGTGTTATGTTCCCACAATGAAAACTTTTAAATGTTTATTATTCATTTGGCGATCGCAAGGGTTTAAAATTAAGCACACTGGTATGCTTTTGGGCGATAGAACTCTGGCTGCCGTTAGCAGGAAAAAGGCTTTTTAATCTAGGCCGTCCATTTCGTTTCGTAACAAACAATTGCTCTGTGCGCCGTATGAACGCACGGCAAAAAAAAAACAATGTATACCCATTCCCAAACCTTTATGCAAAACACTGATATTTAAAAAAAAAACGCCCACTAACCACCCAATAGCTAACCTAACAGCACCTGGCCATCTGTTTGTGACCCATTTGCATACCTGGCATACAGAGTTTTGTTTTCAGTTTCTTTGCATTTGTCTATGCAGCAGCTTTAAGGCAGCACTTTAAACTGGTTCAATCCCACCTCGTTTTTCTGCGAAAAATGCAAATTAAACTTCATTTAGCAAAAACACCGCGAGACCGAGTGTGGAAAATCATTCGCATGCTGCTAGAAACCCCAGCATGACACAGTTTTCATCGACGGGGTGAAAGCTATACCTTTCCTTCACCGCAAATTGTTGAAATACCTTAGTTTATAATGAAAATTGGCTGCAAACTGTATTTTTCGGCGGTGTATAATGACGAGAAACTTCTAGCTGTGCTTCAGGGTGAGTAATCATTTCCGCTGACAGTATCTTATCTGACCGCCAAGACGACACCCTTCTAAATTCCAACCCCTGCAATGTGTCAAAGACAGGCAGCGGAATTGCTGGTATATTGCTACTCTATCACCCACCTGCATTGCTGGGAGACCATCAGCCGGCCTTCCTGGGGACGATTTGAACAAGTGGTTGTTGAGCTAGTCCGCTGCACATTGCTCCGACTACCGAGCAACCGTGGGGGAGGACAGGGGATTTTCTGGAGCTGGCTGTTGCTGTTGGACATCACAAACGATGGGCTGCTGCTACTCGATCGCGACCGCCAGCTTCTGCTGGATGTCATGGTTCGTCCCGCGTCAACTACAGTGCACCCACGCATCTGGAGGCATCCCGGGGGCGATGATAAGGTGGCCGCCGCCGTCGTGGACGATGACGGTGATTTACTGTAACGACCGGTAGTGGACGGCTTTATCGCCGTTATATCACTTTCGGTTTTACAACTTCTCCTGATGCCAACATCGATCGCACCGGTAGTACCTGGTCCTCCAGCTGCTCCGTTCCGTATCGCGGTATTGTATAAGCATTTGTTCAACTTGCTGTTCCGGACGCCATCGCCGCTGGACGCACTGGCGTGGTGCATTTTGACCGACGGTGACGTTAAAGTTGGCAGCCCACTGCTACCGATGAAGTAGTCGGGTTTACGTTCCGGCACCGTAACCTGCTGCCTCGTCGTCCGGTTACCTTCGAGCGCCGGTGGCATGCTTTCCGATGTTACCGTCAATTTGAACAACTAGCCCTGAAGATTCTACGTTCTTCTCAATTCCCGTTTTTCCTCCACTCGACTGACTTCAAGGTCATCGACTTCAGTCACTACGGGTATGGTACTCCCAGAGTGTTCCCTCTTTCCTTTCGGGAGCGTTGATCTGGTGGTGTTCGTCGGTGGTGTGTTGCACTCCGGTGCACGCCCGTTTCCTTCCCGAAGTTGCCAGATCCACTGTTGGAGAAAATGTGTGTGTGTGTGTGTGTGAAATGCGAGGAGGAATGAAGGAAAGAAAGAAAGAGAAAAGGCAATTCCGTATTACTAAACCAACATCTCGTGAATCATTCGTCCGAGGTGAAGCATATCCGGGGTGCGTTTCAATTGTGGTCTGCAAAAGTCCCAAATAGAAGCGCCGTGTTTATCCTACGATACTGCACCGAGTCTTTGTGTATCGCAGGGCATTCGGAAGAATCTGTTCGTAATTTTACAGTTGCATAACTTGAATCAACACACTGCGAGGGATGCGAGGTACGTTACAGTTCCGTTGGAAACCATTCAAGCAAGACTTGGTCCCATCCTACTGTTCTCATTCGCATTTCCACCTTGAATGGCGGTATCTTTACCATCGCTAATTACGCCACTATAAACGGATTCTGTATGAGCCGTGAGAACATCAACTTCTCCGGCTTGTACATGTTCCTTGAAATCTTCGGTGGTTTTTCCGTTGACGATCAAGACAGACAGCTAACGTTAAGGGTTGTATTTTATCTAGAATCAACCAGTGGAACTGTAGATAAAATATCTTTCTTCCACGGCAACAACATGCAACAATGACACGCATATTGCAACAGTGATGGATGGAGCATGCTCCCGGATGTAAGGCATGTGATAAACGAACAGCCACGACGAGCGTCCAATGGTCATAAATGTGAATGTGGGGAGTTTCTCGGAGAGAAAACGATGTGACCTATTGCTGAGATTAGATCAGATGACTTCAGTACATGTAAAGTCCCCGTACGGTCGGTGTCGTTCGTTTGTCGGGATCGACTTCCGAAGGTAGAGATGACTCAACTGGGCAGTTATGTTTTTGTAGTATCACTTTTAAAAAGACTTACAGGCACTGAAGGAAATACCTCGTAGTCCGCCGACAGTGTGTTTATAGTAGCGTGGACGTGATAAGAAAATTAAATTCGTAGCACACATCATCGCAGGCGGGTGGTTTTGGGTTTCGCGTGTCCAAAGACTCGATCAATACGATTCAGCGTGCCGGTGCAAAACCGGACCAAGAAACAGAGGAGTAGATCGCGGAAAACCAGATTCGAGATCGCGCCGCGGCGTGTGGTGGTTGGCGATTTGGATAATGGATCTCAGCAGCAAATGAAGGTGGTACGGAAGAATTTCTAACGCATAGGTGTGTAAGAAACCATAAGAGGTGATTCTGAGCTACGGCCAGCTCCAAGCTATAGGACAAGAATACAATCGCCAACTCCCACCGTTTGAAGCATTGGAACCAATTTGTCATTGAACTTGGCACCCGGTGGGAGTGGGCCAGAATCTTTGCCACGCACAAGAATGGATCCTAGCCGGATCGAAGGGGATTGCACTAAAGAAACAAAAACGAAGCCGGGCGCGCGTAGAAGGCCATGCGTTGCAAACGCGTTGCCTTGCCGCCGCTGATCCAGAAAGGAAAACTTGTTTCCTTGGTATATCGCTAAGGTTGCTTGATTGAGGGGGGTTGGGGAAAGGTTCGGTCGAGAATGGGTAGAAGCACGATGATCGCCACAGCCGCACTTAATTACAGTTCTACCGATTGGCGAACTCCTACGAGAAGTTATGACTGGCCTCTCGTCGACGACTAAGTATGTTAAATCTCGTCACACACACACATTCCTTTCGATGGTGGTATCCATTAGCACATGCCAAAGGGAGTCCTACACCCCTCCGGTTGACAGATGTGTAAGAACAAGTAATTGGATACCTTGTTTTCGCTCGCTTGTTTCCTCCTACGAATCTGATCCTTTCCACAGGTCAACTCTTCGGCGCTGCTCGGCGCGGCGTTGTTTAAGTTTAAGTCAAAACAGCGTCCATCCGGAACCATGCTGTTCTGCTCCGCGCTTCGACGGTTGACATTGCAAACGATTTTTGCGCAATTTGCAATCCCATCCCTTCCCAGCCTACTACGACGGAGAAAGCGAGCGTGACAGATGGTTTTATGAGCCGGGGCTTGGTCTTTACTGGTGTCTCGTTTTTCATCAATAAATTATCCAACACCATCGGCACAATCTCTCTGGGTCTATTCTCTCTGTGGGCCGGTAATTGGACAATATGCACCAAACGTGTGCGCGCATCATTGACGATCGGGCTGCGTGGTGGAGGTGAAACGTGTCAGGAGAAAAGCATAAACCAGAAGAAAAGGCGCACGCGACTTTCTCCGCGCGCACCATGGACGAAAATAAAACAGTGGCAGTGTGATCGAGTCGGGCCAAACACGTGCCACGAAAAATAGCACCGGATTAGCGACGACGACAGTTGAGGACGGAAAACACAAACACTCGCTTTCGATGGGTGCGCACGTGAACCGTGGTACTTTGTAGCAACCTCGCGGCAACGTATCCGGCAACGCAATTCTTTGTTGCTTTCTTTCTCTTCGTCGTGGGATTTCCGAGACAAACTTTGTGTTTACCTTTAAACTACTTTTACTTCTGCTGATTCGATCCAAGGAAGCTTCTCATTTCCCTTTTCACTGAACGATACCGCAACATTGCTTCTTCTTAACTCCGATTTCGCCTGCTAGGCTAAGGCAGCAAGATTCTTGTTACAACCACGACCGTATTCTGCCGAAAATTGCGTAGCACAACTCCCGATGTGGGACGAAAACTGGTTCATTCCGGGGTTTCGGAGCACGCAATGGTTCAGACAGACCAACCAACACAACTGTGCAACTGCCTCAATCCCGAAAAACAAAAACGCCTTCTGCGATGCCGGGCGCGAACGAAAACGCCGACGTTCTCAACCGTCAACAAGCAACTGAAACGGCGTCCACCTGCGTTGCGCCGTTTTTCTACCACAAATATGCGTTGAACCGGTTCGCTCGCGAGACGCTGCGCGAGTCGCGTCGTTCGCGCCGTTCGCCGAATCGCGAGACGCGCACTTTCTCACTCTCTCTCTTCGCTTCGCTGAGGCGAGAGATTGTCGCCGGCCGGCTGAAACCGGTTATCTGCAGGGCAGCAGGCGCGGGGTGGGTTGCGTCGACAGGAAACCGGTTGAATAGCGCATTCTCTCGCGCGCGCTCGTGCTGTCTCTCTCGCTCTCACCGATGCTGGAAATTGAGCTGGGTTTCAGCGGGGGAAGATCGAAGCAGGCTGATCGCGATTTAATGCTCGCTGATCGACAGTTGTTGAACAAACCTTTGCAGATGTGCAGATTTTTTCCGTTAACGAGAATTCAAATTTATCCTAGAGCGAATTATTTGCAGAGAATGAGTAATAGAGCTCTGGAATTGCTTACACAAATCTTTGTTCTAATCAGTTTCGGTCATTACATTTAAGTACTATTTTTAGCAAATTGAATCGAGCTGCTCAAATTGACAATTTATGAAAATTAAATATCTTTACGATGCACAGTTGTGATACCACACCATCTGTACCACAGATTACATAAACAGTTAGTCCTGATTCCGTCACCAAGCAGACCAAACCTCCTCTTCACCTTGATTCTGCCTTGCGGTTTCACCTCTGCGGAAGAGACTGCTGCCTTTCGAAAAACTAAAAATAATCACCATAACCCAATAATGTCGCAACAGTGACATTAACGATCGGTCGGTTGTTTGCTCTTCATCGCCCGCGCCCTTCGCCAGTGTTGAATTCGTTGGGATGCCCTTTGGCTAGAACGAGTATCCTCATCATCTAGAAGACGCTCCCCCGAGGAACAATCTGTAATTTTCCCTTTTACTGCAATGTGTTGGTGACGGATGATGCACGTTAGTCATCCGTTTCAGCACGATAAGATCAAAGGGCGGCAACATGTCATTTAAAGAAAGAGCGCTTTCCCTTTCTAGACTGAAACCACATGGGCATCGTTGGAGTTTATCCGGATTTTCTTTATGAGAAACAAAGCAAAGACACTCAATGGAAATGGACGAGGCGTGTTTTTTTTTTTTCAACCAACATATAATGGCACGGAATGCATGCCTCTGAAGTGGTGTATGTACCGCTGATAAAATTTTCCTGAATGTTGCTAAGGCATGATAAAGATCATCTGTGGAGCCCCTTTGTGAAGGAGGTCAATGATCATCCCAGGTGATGCAAAAAATTACTATTAAACGTGACTCCTTGTACATAGTGCATCGAGCGGTGGACACCGTCAAGGCAAATTTGTTAATGGATCGTCTACCGGTTGATAATCGTACAAGTAAACATACCCTATCTACCTTGTAAGATCTATCCCATTTTTAACGGTGTCTTCTGAAGCAAAATGAAACCGGTCTTGATCGGTCTTGTACACCCGATCAACGCACGACCATCCCCCGCTGTAAGAGATGCTGCCAAAGTAGCACCGTTTGTCTTCTGCGTTCCCTTTGCAATGCCTTACTACATAGAGGAGGTAGCTTGGCTCTTCGAAGGTAACAACGGCACTTTGAGTCGGCATGCGCTTTTTTTTTTTTTGCACATATTTTGGCGCGAAGGAGAAGGAAAGCAGCGAATGTCGGGAGGCCTATAATTGCCTCGGCCAACAAGTGACCGCTCCTCCGTTTCGTTGCGGCGTACCTTCCCTAATCCAACCCGCCCCGGTAAAAGGTGTCCAAATTACTTTAAGCCATGTGTGCACGCTCAGCATACAAGAGAGCGAGTCAGAAGTGAAGAAAAACCCGTTGAAGATCGAGCTTTAACACGTTCGCCGCATCGACAGGTTTCGGATCTCCCCGAGAGAGGTTGGTTGGAGGAACTATTCGGGGTGGACTGGTAGATGATCATAACCGGGGCGGCTTACAGCTGTTAGTGGTGCATCTGTTGAGGCTATGTTATGATTTTCTGAGCCGTGTGAGTCTACTATTAGCGTTTTTTTATAGTTTCATGAGCATCAACCTTCACTTCATTTTTTATTTTAATAAATCATATTTTTCGTTTCACATACTTCAATGAAATCGATGACTCTCCTGTCGATAAATAAATAGTGGAAAAAAAATTCAAACGGCCATACAATGTAGTAGGATAATTAATTCATGCCTTAGTTACTGTGAATGGGCTTGTGGGATACGATATGTAAGGTTTCATTTAATCTACTTAATTAATATGAGATCGCGATCATTCACTGACTTCAGATGTTAAAGTCAGTGACCGATCGCGTTCACAGATCCTAGAATGCACTCCAACGTTTCACGTTCCGTGAAGCTACTCGATCACATGTGTACACCACGCCGAGAAAAAATGGTGCTGCTGCATGTGCTGTAGAATGCGCGAGAATGCACAACCGAAGGCACATTAGTGTCCTCCGTACAGAGATCGATTGTAAACAAAATAAATCTTTTCGCCTTCCGCCCGAGATTTACCGACCCCGACCCCTTTTTTGTTCAGCTGGTTTGGTCGACGTTTGTTTACCCGGTTCCGACCGGAGCACCAGCTCTATGCGAGAGTCTACGGAAGAACGCGCGAGTCCGTTTAGGGTCCACCACTTTCCAGTCCGCCGGAGCACTTTTAGTGGAGGAACGCGGTTAGTTTTCGGCGGTTGAAGGAAAATGAAATCTCCGCTGCGCGTACTATCCGTCCACCGGATCGGGGTCGGAGTAGTCGCCGGAAAGACGAAATCTTATAAATAGATCTCTACTGCGACGACGGAAAGCGTTCATAAATCGTCACCGTTGCGATGGTCACGTTTTCCGTGTCGAATTCTAGCTTCCCAGCACGTAACGGGGATGGGATGATCCTCCTAGCGAGAAGAAAACCTAGCGCCGTTTAAGTTAGGGTTTGTCTTCCAAAGATTTTGTTTTGTCCATGCGGCACATTCTATTCCATTCTATTCCAGGTTGGTTCCACTATCAGTTGGAAATGTTGTGTTATTATCATCTACCTTTTGCTAATATTCTTCATGTTTGTGTTTTGCGTGTTGTTTAAATGTTTATATTTGTTTATGTATGAAAGGAAAAAACCATTAGAAGACTGTTTGGTAAAGACAAACACACAACAAATGCTATATCAGCTGAGAAAAGCCTCAACCCGGCAGTGAAATCTCCACTCACCAACCGATCCACACGATAACTAGGCGGAAGAGATCAGCATCAAGGGATTTTTGTTGTTGTCGGTAGCACCACCGAATGCCGTCGTGTGAATCACCGTGCGAAAAGTCGAGCGAAAGACCAAAACAAAATCTTGACCCTATTTTTAGAAGAGGACACGCTTTACCTTCTCCCCCCAAGGGTGGCGCTTCACGTCTGGCCGGTTGACGGTGGCGTGTCGTCTGCCGCGTTCATCATCGGCACCATGTGCTACGAAACAACTTTTGTTTTTCTTTTACCGCCACTTTACCTAGCGAATGATAAGTGATTAATATGATTTTCTTATTTTCGATTCCGTTCCATGCCGCACCCCAGATGTCAGGATGTGGCCACGCGCAAGGAGTATGTCGAGCTGGTGGAATCGGTTCGCGATTCCGGTGGCGAAGTGAAGATATTCTCAAGCATGCACGTCTCCGGCGAACGTACGTTATAGGATATATAGATTCGATTCACTTTCGGCCAGCTGTTCCGACGACACACATTCACTCGTCCGTTTTCTTTCTAGAGCTTGCCCAACTGACCGGCGTCGCGGCCATCCTGCGCTTCCCGATGCCCGAGCTCGAGGACAGCGAAGACGACGAAAGTGACGGTTCGGATGGGTAATGGAGGGAGCCGATGATCACGTGCGTGCTGGTGTATGTTTGTGCATGTATTTGTGTGAATGTGAGTGCGCTGGCGGGTCGAAGGCAAACATTCAGGTGGTTATGTTGATAGGAAATGGCAAGATATTCGCGCCTAGGTATCATACCCTCCTTCTATTTAGGGGCTCAATTTGAAAAGGTGTTTTATCCCATTGAACCGTTAAATTTAGGAAAATTCGATATTTAAAATATCCATTGATTAAGTCAGTTTATTGGCGATCTTTTTTTGTTCTTTCTTTTAAACAATAAATTGCCAAGATAATGAAGGTATGACCGGCTATGGGAAATATTTATTTTCAATTTTTCCCATATCGTCTGTAAGCTTTTCGCCTATTAAACCAGGCAGATATTCTAGACGACGTCCATTGCAATTGTTCATTTCGATACAAAAAATACCACACTTCCTCGAAGGAGAAGCTGCGTGTGGATCGTTGTAGTGATGTACTCCACTCGATGAAAAAAGAAACGCAACTCAGCTTCATCAAACTCAGGATGGCCTCGTAAACCCACAGCAATTAAAGTATAGTGTAAATAATGTCAACAGACGATCCTTTATCAATCAAACAAACTCAAAACCCCCACTATCGATCCTGTTGACCCAATAATAGCCAATTGTAACCGTATTCGCAACGACACCGTCTGTTTGCTTTTAAAAAACATGTAGGCGTTCGTGTTCATTAGCTAGGATGTGCTTTTTAAGGGCTGTTCAGGTAAACCCCACGGTTTAAAGATTTACTATGTCTAACTTATGTCTCAACACAGCGACCTACGAAAATTGGATATGGAAAAAATAAATTTATTATCAAACAAGCAAACAAAACTACGAATCCACCTTTTGTCTGTGTAAATGTGGCTTGAAACAATGGCATCAGTTGCTGCGCGTGGGTTATCGGGAAAGGAGGAAGAAATTCGATCCAGTTTAACGTGCATGTTATTACGATTATTTATTTTGTTTGTTTGTTTAACAAGCTCTTAGTACAACGGTTTGTATAAACAACAGTAACATAGTTCAACTATATAGACGCGCCATTTCGCACAACCACATTAACGCTTGCGCCCGTTTGCTTTTGTTCATGTAATAATGTACCGCTGAGTTTGAGCCTCAAGGAGACGACGGATTGATTTCCAGAGTTCCGTTGGATGGAAGAGAAAAAGGCACTGGTTTAGTTAGTCGCGTTTCGCGCACGATTTAGCACAATCGTATCGATTGTGCTGTTTTTGTGTGTTTGTTTTTCTTCTTCTTCATTCCCTACGGCTCAACATTGGACGACACTGGCAAAGCGAATCAGTTTCTTTAACGATTGCCAGTTCTGCCTTTGTATTTTAGCTTCAGGAGTGCTAATAAACTTTCGTTAGCCTCCAAACTGAGTTATAACATATAATATATAATCGATGAATATGAGAAAAAAAGAGGAAAAAAAATGAGAAAATGTATAGTATAAATTAAATGTGAATCGTGAGGAGGAAATGTGATGGAGGAAAAGGGCACACCCGCGGCGGAGTAAAACATTACTATATTTCGTTTGGAAGCAGCATTCGGGTGAAGCTCAAAAATTCGTTTTTGGATTTGCTGCGCAAATAATATGCAAAATATGAATAAAACAAATCAAACCACATCAGTATGCATGTAGGGGACGACAACAACAATCATTAACACCTAATCTCGTCGTTCGTTTTTCATCGTTACTAAGGGTGGGGGGGAGTTGAACCTCGCGCTCCCGCGTTCGGGTTTTTTCATTGGAAAGGCAGAACGGAGCGGCGGCACTCTGCTCATCCACCGGTCGTAACGGTCGTTTTGTGTTCGAGCGCCTCTTTCAAACCTCAATTCTCCAGCAATTCCAGATCACTGTTCGCTCGGAAGAACGCTTGCTTGGGTTTCGCTCGTATCTGCGCCTCCACCTGGGAGCCGGACAGCTGGCAGCTGGTGGTCGAGCTGTTCGGCGTTTCTTCACCGTCCGTCGCATCGTCCCGTATCAGATCCTCCACGTTTTCGCCCGCCGGCGTGAACAGGCGGATGATCATCGGATCGCAATCGTAGCGCACGATTTCCACCGAAAACACCTCCCGCCCGGTGTCCGTCAGCTGCGTGAACCGTCCCCGGATCTTGCCCCAACGCTTTGCGCCAAGCGTATGCTCATCCGAGGGTAGGTAATGCTCCAGGCAGCACTTCTTTGCCAGGCGGGCCATTTCCTCGAGGGCGGCCGGCATTCGACGGAGCTCGTTGGCCACGGCCCGGTTGCCGTAGTCGATCAGCAGCACCGTGTGGTACGTGGCCGCGGCACTGTGCACCTCGGAGAGGACCAGCGCCCGGCAGTACTTGCCATTCATGGCCACATGCGCCAGGCAGAGCAGCCCGTTCCGGATGTCCGCCTCCGGGATCACCTCGCACTGGCTCGCCTTGGCCGCCAGCAGCTCCTCCATGTTGCGCAGCGCGTCAAAGCTGTTCTTGAACTGGATGAAGAACTCGACCGGGGAGTTCACGTGACTGACGTGCACCTTGCCGTCCTCCAGCTGGTAGCTGTCGTCCAGCCGATTGTCCGAGTAGAAGCTCGAGTTCATATCATCCAGCACTGTACCGGACGCACGCGTTCCCTTCTCGCAGAGGGCCACCAGCTGCTCGGCAATGTTACGCCCGTCCAGGAACAGCTCGACGGTGGCGAACGATGGTCCCGGGCTGTGCAGCTGCACGGTAAACACCGTTTCACCCATCGCCGCCAACTCGAGGAACTTCTGTTCGGCCTCCGCCGACCAGCTCCTTACGTTCTCCGGCAGCCGGAGGGCACACTTGGTGCACAGGCGGGCCAGTTCGGCAATGCTCGCGTCCAGCTGCTTCAGCTGGTGCACGATTTCTGAGTTGCCGTAGTCGAGGAAGAACACCTCGTACTCGCCCAGTCGGCGCACGGCCTGCACCTTCGCCCGGTACCATAGCTCATCTTCGACGTACTTCGCGATGCAATACTGGCCCACCTGGGGCTCGAGCACGTCGGCGAACTGGCTTACATCGCTCAGATAGTTGGCCATCGTGTCCAGCGGGAAGATGTCGCGCTCCAGCTGAAGGTAGAACTCGTTGATCGACTCGATGTGGCTGGTGAAGCACATCTGGTCCGACGGGACGTACAGTAACCGCACGGCGAGCTTCTTCTCCACCAGCATCTCCGCGATGTCCTTCTCGCCGCTGCGCAGACTGATGTAGTGTACGCCTTGCGCCTCGGCCAAAAACTGCACCTCCACTTCGTCCAGCGTGCGCAAAATCGTGGTGGCCACCTCTTTCCACGCCGCGGGCTTCTTGCGCCGGCCTCCTCTGCCGCTGTCCCCTTCGCCACCGTTAGCGGGGTCCGGGTGGGTCGGTTGCAACAGCATCGCGCACTGCTTGGCGTAGATCTTCCACTTCATCAGATCGTCGTTGATGTCCTTCAGCGTGCTCTTCTTGTTGCTCGTCACAATGTCCGTGTGACCAAAGTCGACAAACTGGATAATCAGATCGTCGTGGCTGTCGATGATCAGTGCCCGGTACCACAGATCGTCCGCTGAGTACTGGGCGATGCAGTGCCGGTCGGCCGAGAAGTCCCGCAACGGGGGCAGTGAGGAGGCGATGATCTGCAGATTTTCCTGCAGCTGATGCAAATCCCTAAGGTCACTTTCCAACTACAAGCGAAGCAACAACACACAAAAAAAAGACAATACACCTCATTCATTTCATCATCCTGTATCCCCTTGTTCGTTTGTATCGTCCTCACCTGAATGAAAAGTTGGCTCGGATTGTCCACATGACATATCTTGGCCCGGATCTTCTGATGCTTCGCTTCGTGATCCTCAACCGACGGACGCACGGTCGCTCCCGGGACAGGCGTCGACGCCTGGCGCTGGTTGAAGATCATCTCGTAGTCCATGTCCGCCACCAGCTGCTTGTCCTTCAGTACACTCACGATGCTGTAATCGTTCGAGGTGATATCCACAATCCAGATGCTGTTGCGGAAGTCGAGCACGCTGAGCGTCAGCTCGTGGCCCTCGGTAAGCTGCGTGATTTCGTCCACGATGCGCTCCTCCTCGACGCCCGCGATCGCTCCCATCGGCAGGTGGATCTTGTGCGCGAACGCACTGTACTCGAGGAACTGCGGCTCCAGCACCTTCAGCTCGCTGTGCTTCACCTGCTCCCGGTGGCCAAAGTCCACCAGCAGCACCTCGATCTTGTCGATCTCCTGCAGCGAGACGATCTTCGCCCGATACCAGCTACTATCGACCGGTGACTTCGAGACGCACATTTCGTTCATCGTCAGGTTCACCAGCGGAACTCCCTTCTGCTGCGTTTCATAGTGCTCGTACAGGCCGTCCATCAGCTTCCCGATCTCATCGTTCCAGCGGACGTTCTGCACGTACAGACAGTTCGAGTGCTCCACGTGGCTGACGTACACGTTAAACTTCCCCACCAGCACCGGCATCTCCGTGATCGTCGGCAGGGGCGCCCCGGTAAGCAGAGGAATCAGCAGCGAAAGCATCAACCTGAAAGCAATGTATATTATGATTTTATTGTTTTGTGTGAATTTGTTTCCTTCCATTCTTCTTCATCGCTGCGTAACGTCTTCACCTACTTTTCATCGGCCGATACGTCGACAACCTGCGCCAAACAGTACCGATCGAGCCACTTGTTGCGTAGCTCCGCCAGTACGTCCGATGCATTGGCCAGTGCATCACAGCCATCCAACCGGCAGCTAAACGTTGCACCGTGTCCGAGCAGCTTCACGCGGAAATTACTCAGCCCCTTCACCTCGACCAGCTGCACCTTCAATGTTTGTCCCTTTAGTCGGGTGAGATCAATATCTAGAGAATCGATCGAAAGCGGAAGAGAAGTTGATGTTAACTTATTTAAGAGGAAATGATTTTTTGTTTAGCTTACCAGAAAACATTTGCGCAATCAGACTATCCCCGATGAGCTGTGTTTTAAGATCGTGTCCCTGCACTTCCAGCGAGCAGTGGTACTTTCCCTCTGCGCACCCCAGGAACACCGCTTCCATGGGCTTGTCGTTGCTGACGT
This sequence comes from Anopheles atroparvus, assembly GCA_914969975.1. Lineage (NCBI taxonomy): Eukaryota > Metazoa > Arthropoda > Insecta > Diptera > Culicidae > Anopheles > Anopheles atroparvus. Next base: position 8,072,870 of record CAJZCY010000003.1, on the reverse strand, counting down.
ACCCATCGATGCGACTCTGCAGCTCCTTCACTTCGCACAGCAAGCGGATCTCGGGCAGGGCGCACGAAATGGCCATCGGGGCCAGCTGGGTGAAGCGACGCTCCACCATCCACAGATCGTTCGGCGCCAGGACGAGCTTGTTCCCGGCATCCACCAGCTCCACCTTGTACTTTTGCACCGCCTCATTGTACTTCACCACCCGACCCCGATAGAAGGCATTGTGCTTCGGGTGTCGAACGACGACGATCGATCCGGCGGATGGCTTCGGGGGCTTACCCCCGGTGGCCTGCTGCTGCTGTAGCTGCTGATGCTGCTGCTGGTTGCTCTTGTTGCGGTAGAACTTTTGCAGCTGCTTCATCATCTCGTGGTACTTGTCTTCGTTGCTGCGCAGTCGAACGAAAAACTGCTCGGGCGAGAACCACCACGACAACACCACCTCGAGCCTCACGTTCATCGGGACCATCTGCTCCGGGAAGCTGCTGCGATACGGAACATAGTCATCCACCACCGGTTGAGCATTGCCCGACGTGGGTGACTTGAGCCTGGCGATACAGAAAAGAAAGGTGAGCAGGAACAGGAAGACGAATAGGAAAACATACTAGTTTACGCTTAGTTTTCTAATAACATGGAGATTAATTAAAATTAATTCCATTGTGTGTCACATCTCGCTGATTTCAACGCATCAACGATAGATAGTCAGTGCCTACTAGGTCAATTAACGCCACAACTAAGATGTGGAAAGCGATCATTCCATTACTCACTGTTCTGTAGTAGCCACTGGAGCGTAGAGATTAGGTTGGTCCGGTGCGTTGCCTGAGTTACGCACTTCACCCCTGTTGTTGTTTCGTTCGTTCGTAGTTGTTTCAGGGCTGTTCGCTTCCGCACAGCGATCATCATGTTCGTAATAGTACGGTGTTTGGTTTCTAAAAGGGTATGGAAAATAAAGGGTATGGGTATGGCGTTTTCTTCCATCGTGGTGTTTCCGCTTACCGTTCCTTGTTGAACCTTGGAATGTCATTGCGTGCCCCTGCATTGCCAGCGGCCGGTGTTCCGAAAGAGTTGCGTTTGGTTTCCTGCTTGTTATTGCTGGACGAGGAGTCACGACTGCTGTGGTTGCTGTCACGCCCGTACCCCGAGCCGGATCGATTGTTGCGCTGCGGGCTCGACTGTAGCCCTACCGCCGGGTGCTGCTGTTCGTATCCCGAACTCTGGTGACCAGGCAACGGCGGTCCTCCGCTCCACTCCTCGTTGGTCAGATCGATATAGTCAGCTTGCCCCGAAGACGACACACCGCTCGACGACAGAAGCAGCTTCGCCGAGTCCGCACTCGTTCCCAGCAGCTGTTTCTGGTTGTTATGGTTATTGGTGGCCACTTGCTGTTGATTCGGGGGGTTCCATCCTCCCGCAACCGATGAATGCGGCTGCTGAGAAACCGCTTCGGTCGTCTTTGCACCGCCACCCGGTGGCTTGCTCTGCGCCTTCTGCTGGCTGTTTTGTTGATCCTTAATGTACTTGACCGGATTCTTGAGCTTCAGCAGCTTCTTGGACACGTTCAGCACCGGCGTCTCGGAATCGTCGAACAGATTGACGATCGTCTTTCCGTCGCGAACATCGCAAACGATCAGCTTGAACGTTTTCCGCTCCCCGTCCGTACCCTCCGAGAGCATTTCGAGCTGCGGCGTCGACAGTTCATCGCTGGTCGATTCCTCGAAGCCCTCGAGACAACATTCGTACGCTTCCGGCCGCTGATGGACGAACTCGGGTGAAAGGCGTCTCAGCTGGTTTCGCTCCACGTTGATGCAGTTTCCGTAGTCGACGAGCCGTACCGTTACCGTCTGGTTGCCGATCTCAACCACCTCCGCCCGGTAGAAGTCAACCGAGCCGAGACTGACCGCGTACGCATCGCCCACGTGCACCACCGACGGCACGGCGCTATCGCGACAATGTGCACTGAGATCGTCCATCATCTTATCGAACGTGGCCACGTTATCGACCGTGTGGACGAAAAACTGTGCGCACGACTCGATAAACCGGATCACCACATTGTAGCTCCCGCCACCGTGCAAGCTTCCCGCGGCCGGATACTTGTACAATTGGGTACGACAGCGCCCGAGCAGGCGGGTGAAAATGTTCTCCCCACTTTCGTACAGCTCACAGTACGACACGAACGCGGCTCCCTCCGGGGGCATCACCTTCAGCGTGAACACCTTACCACTGACGACGCGCGAAAAGATTCCGGCCACGTCCGCGTTCATTTCCTCCAGCCTGCGCACGTTCGAGAGGGCGAAGCGGGTGGAAAATATTTCGTATTGCAGAAACTCAGGTGGAATTTCGTACAAGCTCGTGGGGTGCACCGTTTCCGAGTGGCCGAAGTCGACGTACGACACCGTGCACGTTCCGTCCCGCCGGAGGGCCGTGATGAGGGCCCGGTAGATGGTAAGGTTCTTGGAGAAACGCGACAGGCACGCCATCCCTAGCTGAAGCTTCCGGTTGATGGGACGCAGCGGTACACGCGCCAGTGCGGCCATCATCTGCTTGAGCGTAGGCTCCGCCGAGCGCAGCTGCACCATGAACTGCTTCGGTCCATTCTGCACGTACGAAACGGTCACCTCGTACAGCGTACCGACGGTCAGCGTGCTGGCGTTGTATGTTAAACCGTTCGTCGGTGTGCTTGCCCTACCGTGAGTGACACTGGGCGCCCGCAGGACGTCATGTTTGCGCGACTGGCTGCTCGAGCGCGGTTGGTGCTGCGCTGGCCTGGTCCCGTTGGGGATATCGGCGGCACGTGTCTCTGGGTATGACACTACCAGATGCGGCGGATAGCCTAACTCGCTCAGGGTATTGCGGTTGGATTTAACCACAGGAGCCCGTAGGGAGCGCGCCGGCTGCAAGTTCTTTGCCGCCTGATACGGATTAATATTCATCATGCGAATCCGCTACTTCCACCGCCTACTATGGGAGGGTTCCTTCTGGAAAGGAAAGCAAAGAAAGGCGGGGCATTGTAATAAACGCGCAACATCATCGCCCAACGCCGAAATACGAAATACTTACTACGCCGACTACGATTCCGTCCTACGTTCAGTTTCACTTCGTTGCAAGTGTTTTTCCACGGAATTCCCTCACCTAGTGAAACATTTTCGTCTAGCTAGACGATCACTAGGGGGTCGCACACCGGTGCAGTTTTCGTATGGTGTCGGAGAGATGGTAGCGGATCACCAGGCAGCAACTGAAACGGTATTCGCAATGCAAGAAGAACAGACAACAATGCGTTAAAAAAAGGCGCACTTGGAAGACGTGCGCGGATAAAGAAACGTTAGCTTTTAACGCATCACTTCCTCGTGCGGACGAAGCGAATCTCACCGCCGACCACGTCGTTTTTCGTTTCTTTTCTTTGCTTTGGACATCTTTTTTTTTTGTATTTGCTGTATTTGCTCTGCACTTCCATCCTCATTACGTCGTGGTAACGCATACAGAAATACGAAATGTACCGTTACGATCCTCCATTCCGTTTCAATTAGAAATGCACCAATAGACAAATAAAATATATCGATTAACTTTTCCGTACTACTCTTTTCCTATTCATCTAACCATTATTTGCTGGTGACGCCGTTGCTTGCAAAGTGCAACCACGTTGAGGTCAGGGTGAAATTTTGATACTGCATCGATCACAATAGATTCATTGGTCTTATCTTAATTGATGGCCAGGCGAATGAAGCCGATAGTATGGCAAAAATATTGTTCGCAACCTCTATATCGCGTTTATCCCTAACGCGGCTCAGTGCGCGTGGCCTTTGCAATCAGTTAGTACCCTTTTATCGACGCAGGTACGTGGGACGCAGTATAACCTGTACTTCGCTATTCTTCTCTACTAACGTTGACTAATGTCTATTTCGGCGAGCAGGGAGTACCCCGGAGCGCTCGGGAAGAAACTTACCAGTCGTTTTGCGGCTACAGATAAAATACTGGCTTTTCCGTTACCGTCTAACACAGACGGCGTACTCCAACGAAAACCTTTACCGAACGTTTTCCCGATTGTACGTACCAGAAGCACCGATGGAATGCAACAAATGATAATGAACGAAATGATCGGAGTAGGCGAATTTGCCAACCACTAGCTGCCACTCTTCTTTAGAACGAGAGGGGAAATGGATGCATGCGACCGAGCAAAAGGTGTCGTTCAAACTGAGTTGAAAATTAGGCAAAACCAATTTACTTCCCCTCGACAGTGCTGAATTAAGCTCAGGGAAGTTTTGAACTTACTTGCAGTATCTATTAAATATATTATTGATACGGCATTGGTAAATCACAAACCAGGCGACCACTAATGTCCTAATTTCCGCAAATTAGTTTCGGTGAATTGATCTGGAGAAGCACAACAGCTATTGTAAACTTTGCTGCACTATCGCGTTGTCACGATGCATCCATTTGTTTTGAATTAACTAAAAATGCAACTAATATGGCAATCATTACCATTTGATTGCATCAGAAATGGGCTCAATTCGTGATTCCGACCTCAGATGAAATATATTTCTCTCCTCAGTGGTTGTGCAATGCCTGTTTTTGAAAATTTAACGAAAACCATTACCGAGCTACTTTTTTTCACTGGGCATAACTGAATGCCGCTCTTTGAGCCGGTGTCAGAACTGTAAACATAACCTCCCGCCTTTCTGTATTTGTGCGTTTGCGGTAAACTGTCGGTATCCTGTGTGGCCCGGAGTAAACTTTAGATTTGATTATTTATTGACGAAGAGAATATCATTCAGTGAAGTACTGTTTACTTGATCGAAAAGTCCCCGATAAACTTGCTCGTGATGGCGAACTTTGATTTAGGATCGATATCAAGTGCCCTAACCGACCTGGACCAGGACGGCGTTAAATGGGTTGGCAAAGCGTCGAAATGGGGAACCGAAGAGGAAGGTATGTTCCTGCAGCGGTACAGCTGCCAATTAAAAAACGTATACCCGACCGACCGTATGCGATCCGTGTGTTCTCATTTATCTTTTCCTTCGTGCAGCGATGGACCTAATAAATGCAATCAACGAGTGTCCCGACATGCGTTTCCTAAACTTGGAAGGTAACACACTCGGCGTGGAGGCGGCAAAAGGCATCGCCAAAGCACTGGAAAAACATCCCGAATTGAAGCTGGCGCTTTGGAAAGATCTTTTCACCGGTCGCATGAAGGAAGAGATCCCAATTGCGCTGAACGCGCTCGGCCAGGGTATGATAACGGCCGGCGCGCGGCTTACCGTGCTCGACTGCTCCGATAATGCGCTCGGACCAAACGGGATGGTTGGCCTGGTCGGTTTGCTGAAAAGTTCCACCTGTTACACACTGCAGGTTCGTTTCGCATTTCGCGATGTCGACGGTTTTTTTTTTCGCCTAGCTTGCTATGATGTTCAACAAGCATCTTTTTCTTTTCCCCCGTTCGATACAGGAGTTGAAGCTGAACAATTGTGGCCTGGGAATCGAAGGTGGCACCATGCTCGCCAAGGCACTACTCGAGGGACACGGTGGCAGCGTGAAAGTGGGCCCACCACTCGCCCTTAGGGTGTTTATCGCCGGTCGCAACCGGCTGGAAAATGCGGGTGCCAAGGCGCTGTCGGAAATGTTTGCCACCATCGGAACGCTGGAGCAGATCGAAATGCCCCAGAATGGAATCTATCATCCAGGCATCACGGCCCTGTCGGAGGCGTTCAAGGTGAACCCCAATCTGCGCATTCTGAACCTGAACGATAACACGATCGGGCCGAGAGGTGCGGCCGCGCTGTCCGAAGCGCTGCCGTCACTGACGAATCTGAAGGAGATCAATTTCGGAGATTGTTTGCTAAAAACCAAAGGAGCCATTTTTATCGGAGAAGCGCTGCACGTGGCACACTTGGAGCTGGAAGTGCTGGACTTTGGCTTCAACGAGATCGGCCCCGACGGAGGCTTAACGCTGGTCAATGCGGCCGCAAACAAGGACAGGCTGCGCTCGCTCGTGCTGAACGGCAATCAGTTCGGGGAGGATTACTGCGAGCAGATGAAAGAGCTTATGCTATCGTACGGTCGGGCGGCCGCTTTAGGTCCGCTGGATGAGGACGCAGGAGACAACGATGGAGAGGAGGAAGACGAGGAGGACGACGATGAGGAGGAGGCAGGTAGCGAAGAGGAGGACGAGGAGGACGATGACGGCGAGGATGATGAAGAAACGGAAGAGGACGAGGAGGAGGCAGATGAAACGGCCGAAGGTTACGACGATGAGGAGGAGGACTCCGAGCAGGCCCTCCTGACGCGCATGAAGGAACACAGCATGAAGGCGAACGGTGGCGGGGACAACAACATCGACACGTCTACGGTTTCCATCGATCTGGACACAACGCTCCCCAACACAATCGATTCCTTCTGTCGCACGCACTATCCCTCGGAGACGATGTTCCAATCGCTGCCGGATGAGGACAAGGTGGCCGCCTTCCGGGAGTATCTGGGCGCCATCCCGAAAGCCGACTACCTGGTGCACCTGGCCTTTACGATTCTCAAATGTTCCGAGCTGTCCGAGCGCCACCCGGATGCGCTCAACGTGGCGGTAGCCCTGTACAAGGATGCGTTTGATTTTGCCAAAGCGAACAACCGGTTGAAGAGCTTGCGCAACTTTGTGCTGATCCAGCTCGGGCTACTCAAATCAGAGGATCGTAGCTTCCAGCCGAACTACAACGTGCAGGGATGCCGGCATGCGTTGCGGAGCGCCCTGCAAAAGAATTCGGTACCGGAGGAGGAAGCGAACATGTTCAAAACATTCCTCGACCACAGAGGATAGGAAAGGATAAGCACGCGCCCTTCTCCACCCGTGACTAGCGCGGTGTAACCAATCCTCTTTTTCCATATTTAACTTTATTCGAAGCAAATTTCAACAAACAAGATCATCACGCGAATGATGTTCCAAGATTGTAACAGAAATCTGCCCATCTGTCCAGTTATTTCCGTTAAAAGTCCGAAACAATCCAGCATGCGTGAGACACATAGTTCGGTGGCTCTCGGTCCACTTCCTGCTGTTCCTCGTTAATCGTTTGACGGGCCGCTGTATGGTATCTTCGCCGGAATTCCACTGTGGTGCGGTAGAGCAGCGTTCTGGTACCCGTTTCCGTGCTGTAGCATGGGATCTCCATTGAAACACACGACACGGGTACCATCCGCGGAGTGATGTAAACCCCGCTAATCACGGACGTTTCCTCACAACTCGCCGCAGCAGACGCGGCGAATCGTCTGAACGAGAGGAATTTCTCTATGCACACCGAGACGGGTTGTTCGCTTCTCCTGTTTTGTTGTGAAGATAAATAATCTTTAGCAATTAGCTAGATGCGATCGTTGCGTTGCGCTAGCAATATCAACCACCTACAGCTTTGTATCCAATCCTTCGAACACATGCACAGCCAGCTGCGATGGAGTGTCGGTTTCGTTCCCATCTTCCACCGCAGGACACGTTTGGTAAACGAACGACGGCACTCGGTGGCGCTTTAGCGAGGGATTCACTATTGGAGATAGGGAACAGTTGTTGTTCAGATCGGCGATGTTGTACGTGCTGCCTGAGACAGACGAAGAAAAGCGTCTTCTGCGGGCTGCCGGGCGGTACGGTGAGGAACTATCGAGTAGATGCATTCGGAGCATGAACAATTGCAGCGAAGCCATGATGCACAGAAGGACACAATCGTTACATAAACTCCGGCAAAACTTGTGTGATGATTTTTTCTCTTTCTTAAACTTAACAAACTTAACCGTCGTTCAACAATTTAAAGCAATTTTAACAGGATCTACTACAAGGATCAACCTGCCAGTAATGGAATCCCTCTCACCAGTGAGAATACAATATGGCCGTTGCAATAGTACAACAAGAGGTAGTAAAACATTCGCACACATACAAAATCTATTCAGTGGATGGAGGGAACTCTGGATGAAAGCATTCCTTTTCTTTCGAACGAACCCTTTTTAAACTACTAATATCCCAGACCATATGTATATCAACAGCAACGTGTTGTGGTTTTGTAACGCAGTTCGCTTTAATTCACGACAGTTCCATGATCACTAACGCATTTACTTAAAAATCACACCTTAACTGTAAACATTTACATTCTGGCCATTTTCAACCAGCTTGCTAACGCTACGTGCGAAGAAATGTTGTACTGTTTAGTTTCATCGCCGTTTCCCTTCAACTTCTTGGTTGATCATTGGGAGTGCTTCCATCCTCGATCGTTGGATTATCGTCCGACGAGCGTTCGGACAGCAAACGCCGCCGTTGGAAGATCCGCATCAGCTCACTGTTTCCGCTGATCTTCGTGATCCGTCGAATGGTGCGTTCCTGATTGCAACCCGTTTGTTGCTGCGTGTTCTGTTGCGCATCGGAACCGAGCGTGGAGGAGACCACGTCCTTCTCTTCTACTTGATTGCCCACGTCCGTTCCACCGGTTGGCGCATCTTGCGGCCGATCGTCGCCAGGATTTAGAGAGATCGAAAGCGGCGAACAATTATTTTGCACACCGTCAGCGGGGAAGGGAAGGAACAGGGCGAACCGTAGGCTGTTCATCTGTGCATCGCGAGCGTTCTGCAGCTTGACAATTTCCTGATCGATTTCCATTCGCTCGCCATTGAGCTTCATGATGTTGGCATCGATTTCCATCTTGCGCTTGAACAGCTCCATCGTTTGCGAATCGATCGACTGCATTTGATCCAGGAGCATGACGAGTGGCGGCCGGGGCGGGGACATTAAATCCGGTACGATCATTTCGGGCATACCTTGGTGCGGCTGGTTGACTGGGACGTTGTCGATCGCCAAACGGTCGGCATGTTCAGGAACAAGTTGATTGCCCTCATTCAACACAACCTGCTCGCCTGCGTGATCGTTTGTGCTAGCACTCGTAGAATTTGTCGAATGTTCCATTGAAGGTATGCTCAAATCGTCCATGGGTGGTTTCTTTGACTCCGTTGGTGGCGTTTCGTCTACTAACGATCGAACATTTGAGATTCTAATATCCGAACCGTTAACTTGTTCCTGTTCGTTGGAAGTTCTAGTTTCCGACGCATTGTCTGGCTCTATCTCACTCTGTGGATGGACATTAGCCTCTTTACTTGAACTTTCTTCCACGACGTTTCCTGCAGTTGGTACTTCCGGTGGTACCTGCTGTTGGTAACGGCGCCTCTTCGGGCTGTTCCACGATGTGCTGTTCTTACCAGAGTCCTTCGCTTTGGTGCGTTGTTCGTTAATCTTGCTACTTGGTGGATAGCACCTCCAAACTCTTTTCCCACTACCATTTTGTTGCAACGCTGGATTGTTCCCGCTCTGCGGCGATCGGCTTGAAATTGGCACCGGTTCTGGCGATTTTGTGCGCAGATTGCATTCTCCATTTGTCGCAGCAGTCGCCGCATTTGGTACGACGCTTTCCCTGTCCCATCCCGGTACAGTTGAGGTACCTTCGGAGATCGGTTGGTTCGCGGGATCGTCATTGAAAAGGTTTCCCCAATCATTGCGCGCAGATGTTTCCGGGCTATCGCGAGGTTTGGTGTTGGGCCAGGTAGAATTTTCCCAGGTGAGCATGCTAGCACTCCCCTTCGGGGGGAAAGGCATCCGAACAGGCGCCAGTTGCCCGGTACTCTCTTCTACAGTCGCTGGCTGATTAGGATTCTTCTTTGGGGTTTTTTTAGAACTTTTAGCCTTTTTCTTCCCCGCTGGAGAATTATTTTCTTGAGACCCGCAATTTGCTTTTGATGGATCATAGCGCTGTTGCCCTTTGTCCGGCCGTTTAGTGGGTAGTGATTTGTGTTGCTGGGTATGACCTTTCGCAACCAACGACTTTGTTAGCGTTGGATTTACATCAGGGCTACTTTGCGCCGACGGGAGGGCAGTGCTTTTGGTTGTTGCTTTTGAAGGACAATATTCTCTTCTCGGTGGTCCACTTATTGATGAAACGCTGACTGTGGGTTCAGTTGAAGTGGAGCTGATCTCAGGAATCACCATTATACCGCTTGTTGCTTGCGGTTCCGATGCTGTCAAAGGAGGCTGCGGTAACTGGCAGATTGCTATGACATCCTCATTGGTCGTTTCGATACGCTTATTAAGCTCGTCTACTGTACTGACTCGCAGAAACGATACTATTTTCGCAGGAGGCGTTGGCTCTGCCGCTAACGATTGTGTTCCGGCTTCCACACCTGCTGAGCCGGTTGGAAGTTCACTTGGAGAGTATGCATTGTGCACCAAGTTTTCCGCACTGTTGTTGACGTTCTCTATAATTTGCCTCTGGACCTGCTGTGCCACACTCGCGCCTTCATTCCTCGTCGCACTTGTCGGTGGCTTATCGCTTCCAACTGGTTGATCATTTGGCGCGTCAACGATCAAACAATCTGCATTCCCTTCGGTTGAATCCCTCGGCTCTGAACCGGAGAGGTCGTAGAAATCAAAATCCAATGCCTGACCAATCTGCTCGAGCAGTTCCGCCGGGATTTTGTCCGCGTCGATAGCCTCGTCGGGCGCCATAACATCACTGCCGAAGCTACTGTCCTTTGCTCGAACTGCGTCGGCCAGGTTAAAGTTCTTCAACTGCTTTCGCACCTCCGCCCGCAGCTTATTCTGAGCGTGCTTGTTCAATGCCGTCTCGTACTTGCCCGCCGGATTGTCGATCATCTGCTTCAGGTTGTACTTGCTCATGGTGGTCAGCTGATTTATCAGCTTCCGAGTGACCTGTTCGGCACTTTTCTGCAGCAGAGCACTGTCCGCGGTAACGGTCGCGTTGGCAATTGGCTTGGTTGTGTCCGTTCCTACAGGTGTGGGAGTGGTCTCGTTGGAGCTCCCCGTCACAAGGGGTGTTGCGCTTGCCGTATCATCACACGGTTCGTTCAGGGAAGTAGGTTCGTTTGAGGAGGCAGCGCTGGACAGCATCCTAATCGCTTCATCGGCGATGATTTTGTTGATCAATGCATTGTGTGTGTGCATCATTGGTTCGTTTGTTGGTGGCATCTATAAGAGGAAATATTTTAGAGAAGTCCACACAAAATCAGATCTCTTGACACCTACCCAAAATAATGTGTTCGTCAGGTGCTCCGTTATGAATTTGTTCATAGTGAAATCTTCTCTAGCGGGAGGACCACATGGACTTTGCTTATTTTTTGAAGTTTTTTTAACCTTCTTAATTACTATAGACGACTTAGACCTGGAACATATGAACAGAATATTTGAAATTTAAAGTTGTTGCACAGTGCTGTGTAGTTTTACATACCCCGAGGTGTTGTTGGCCACATTCGTCAATGAGCTGCTGGCAGACGATTGCACATCGGTCTGCTGACTGTCTGCCCTTTCTCTCGGTGCCCTGGTGCTTCTAGCCGACGATTGCACATCAGGTTGCTGACTGTCTGCCCTTTCTCTCGGTGCCCTTTCGGACGGATGCGGTCCTGCGTGGGACGAATACGCGCCATCGTACGTGGACCAACGCCGCTCGCCGTACTTGTACGGTTTGGAGTGGTAATTCCAATGTTGGCGGTTCTGATACCGGTCACGATTTTGATCATACTTCCAATCACTCCTCCATCGTGACGAGCTTGAGTTTCGTCGATCTGGGGACCAACGCCGGTATCGATCGGAATGTTCCCGATCGTTTGATACCGTTTTTTCCCGGCCAGGCGGCAAATATTTATCGTCCATCCAAGGGGCATCTTTTTGGTGTGTTTTATTGGGAGCGCTCATCGTTCACGGCTGAATGGGACTGTCACTGAAGAACGTTTTCCATGTCATTTATTCATCTGCGTAGATTCTCTTCTCTCCAGATTGTCGACCTACGAGGAACGAACCATCGAATTAACAATCAACGAAGCGCAGCCAACATTACGTTTATTTGGAGAATATCTGGAATCATTACTATTCAAGCTATTATTTTGAGCGTAAAAGTTATACAACCTTCATAATCTGCTGACCGTCTGGGGCCGTCTGTGGTTTCGAAGGTTAACCAGAATGATGTTAGCTCTTCATATCGTGGTTTGAAGTACGGAACGAAATTAACCAGAATCATAACTTTTTCCACAGCAAAATCACATGTAAAGGTGGGTAGTGTTTCCCGCGAAAATAACGATGTTATTTTGATTTTTTACGATTAACAAATTACCACAAAATGCAAAATGTTTTGCGATCGGTGCGAAGTTGACAAAACACTGGACTCGCATGCGGAGAAACGTCAGACAAAAGATGATGTTTTTCTCGGGACCGGTTTGTGGATGTGTGTGTACGTGTGTGTTGAGCGAGTTCTAAATTGAAATTCAGGCGTTCAGGAAACATTTCAATCTGAGTAAACTACAGGTGATAAACACAGTTCGTAGATCCCGATAAAACATTTGTTTTTGACAGACACAATTTCATCCCAAAGCTAGCGCGATTGTTTACCGGTGCACACGATTTGTGCAAGCAGTCGTACAAAGCGATCCAAGTGTCCAAACACACGGTTCCGCGGGAATCACTGGCCAGCGCTGAACCAATGGCCGGTGCAATGAAACCAAGCCCTAAAAAATCCGCTTCCTCGAAGGCAAAACAGCGAACAAAATCATCTAGCAGCAGCAATGCGAACGCCGCCAGCCAGCAGCAACCATCGTCGACAGCGAATGCTTCCCTGTCGACTTCAAACCACAATCAAACATCGCAGCAAACGCAGAGTACAAAGCATTCAGTACCGCACAGCGATTCGTCCGGGAACGATGGTTCGAACGTGGGTGCCACCAGAGAAAAGGTTATCAGGTGAGAAAGGGTATAACGATGAATCCTAATTTGGCTTTTGCTTCCAGTCTTCGTTTAAGCTCTACGCTGGGTTCAGCTCACGGTCGATGCGCACCGCCTGGGAGCAGCACGATAAGCAGGAAACGGAGGTTGCGGCCGAAGTGTACGACAAGCTAGCGGAAGACACAACATACAAGCTGTGGGAACTTGCTAACGTAAGAGCGGCCGTATGTGGGTGTGGTTTCCTTTTTTAGTTTAGTGTCCCAAATGTGTGTGCTTCCCCAAATGTTGTTCGCAGAACATCAAAACCTACGGTCGACATTCAAGTGGAAGGATAACGTACGATTTGGTCAACGAAGTGCTGAGGGATTCCGATGTACCGCCGATCGTCGGAGCCAACAGTCAGCCCTGGGATAAGATCGAGTACGATGGGGCATACTTCTTCAATTCGGTCGGTACCAAGACAAATAAGACCCAATACGTTTCGCATGATGACCAGCTGTTTTCCTTTCCAGGACGAAGTACTTGACCTTCGTGAAGAGTACATTAAACTCATTTCCTTGGAGCAGCCCAATATGCCCGTGCTTTCGACTACCTGGATGGCCGAAGCGGACATCGCAGAGGATCTCATAGCGTTGCATAATAACATTTGCGATGGTAAGGAGCAGTGGTTGTTTGTTGTTGCAAATGGCAACCTAATGCAAGCCAAATTCCCCGTTTGTTTTTGTTTCCGTTCTTAGCCATTTTCATCGGCGATGAAGAATGCTTTAATACAGCAATAGACATTCTGCAGTACAACCGGCACACACCATCGTTAATGAAGCTGCTGCTGACAAAAGCGATCGAAATGCTTGGCTTCGAGTACACTGAGGACACTTTGCGCCGATCGCTCGAGTATCTGGAGGCTGTGGTGCAAAGCTATCACGTGTCACACTCGGACCTCACGCTCGAGCTGAGCTTGCTAAGTCAGCTGTTCGTAAATCTACTGCTGGGGCCGGCGGGATACGTCCATACGAAACTGCTACAGCCCAACGATCAACTCGGAGGTGCGTCCCTCAACGATCCGGGCGTTGTGCATCAGCATCAGGAGCAGAGCCTTGATACAATTTCGCCACTGTTCAACAATCAAATGTCGCTGCTGGAGAATAACCTCGCTCCGGTGGACGACTCGAACAATTCCAACTCGAATGCCACGGAGGAACTGTTGCGCAGTATCGAAAACATCAAGGACGGTGCCGATGGGATCGACATTAACATCAAGGATGAATATGAGGCCCTGTTTTCGATGGTGCAAGGGCTTGGCAAGCAGGAGGGCGTGGACGAAACTATGGCGGAGGCGGAACCGCTGACCGGTGGCGTAGGGGATGATGGTTTCCAGGTGAAAACGGAATTCGATCCCGACGCGTACGAGGTAAACGCTGCGAACTTCATCATGCAACAAGCGGGCCAGGTGGGAGCAGGCGAGCAAGGACAGGCGTCCGTTCCGCTGCCAGATGGCGGCATGCTAACAAACGACATGCTCAACTGTCTTGCCGCTGGAGCTTCCGCTGCGCTAGAATCGGCTACCGGCGTGGGGATGTTTGACGTGAAACCAAACGTGGACAAAACTAAAGTAAATTCCGCGATCCCACCGACACTCATCGATGCCGATCCGGAGGAAAACGTGAGCCTGCCCATGTCGGAGAGCAGCGACGGAGGCGGTGAGGTGAACAATCCCAACTCGACGACGCTGGAGAGCGAAAACATTACGACTCTCATCTGCGAGGATTACCTCGTCGATGGCGTTTGTCGCGTGATTGGCCTGTGCGCCAGCAAATGGGGATTCGTCGAACAGGAATGCACGTTTCTGCTGGCCGAACGGCTTCAGCGATACTTTCAGGAGCGCAAAGGGGCGTCCGTCGACTTCAATTGGCTGTCACGCATATTTCGCGGTTTGTGGTCCATAGGAGAGACTGCGTTCAGGGAGCTTCTTTCGTATTTCTATCAGATCGATAGTCAAACGATCCCCGAGTATCTTGTCCCACATTTCAATGTAGGTGCCAATGACGAAGGGAAAGTATGTTTGCAGTAATAGATAATTTTTTTCTTTTAAATATTTTCAGACTGCAGCAATTTTCTTGGGCGGACGTGAGGATATCTTTTTCTACGAGTACTTGTACGATGTTTGTGGGGACAGTTTGGGACCGTTCGTGTACAGCTACGATCGTAAGTAGAATGCTGAATTAAGAATGCTTTCCCCCTACAGAGCGATGTAAATGTTACTTTTTGTATTCCAGAATATATCGAAAGACAACATTTAAAATACCATCGAAAGCGAATGAAAATTATTGCCGTTAAAAACTGCTACAAAATACAGGCCAAAGTGTTTCCCCAACAGCTATCGTCAACGGCAACGAAACAGGAAGCTCCACGCTTGAATGAGGCCAGGCCAACGCTGCCGGACGCTTTCGAAGACTACCGTGAAACCCGGTTGCCAGGACTGCCCCATCCCAGTCAGGCGCTCAGATCTCGAATCGGCTTCAGGTTTTCCGGCTGCCGTCCAGTACCTTTGAAAACGGCTAAGCAACGCGTTAAGGGAGCAACGCCTTCGACGGGGACAAGCAGCGCGCCTCATCAACAGCTGGTGCCTCCCGATAACGGTCTGAAGCAAAACGCAGCAATGTTGAAAATATTTAATTCGAAAATAGTGGTAGCCCGCCGTCGACTGTTGCCGTCGCTTACGAATGAACCACCGAAACGGAAAGTGTTTGCCTACGGATCATGTATATTATAAATTCCATCGAGTTGTTGATAGAATTTGGCGTTCGAATATTGAAATGTAATATGTACAAATATAAATGATATTTAATTTAACACTGGGTTGCTGAAGCAAATTGGTTAAAAAAAAATGCGATAAATGAAACATTAGTTTTCATCCGACATTTGAACAACATGAAATTTAAACATGAAAATCTGTTTTGGTTATCCCAAGAAGGTACAAGAAAGAAGGTGGAGTAGTAAATTGATAAAGAAACTCCAATTTTATCAAATTGGATTTCCACAACAGATGCTAACGATGAATCTAATGGATCGCACCATTGAACTGAAAACACGACGGGATGTATTTTTTTAAATTGTTAATAATTTCTACCATAATATTGCTGGCGTCTGAACTGTCAAAACGTTCGCATCTGAGCCCACCTTAATTTATGAGTCGCCTGCTCAGGCAAACCTCATGCAAGCTGTCAGCCACGTTTATTTCACACGGAGAAAGGTGATTCGCGGTGCAGCTCAGGGTCAGCGTTGCGGCAGAATTCACTGCGCATAGATTTCATCATCCCACTGTGGTGAAGAACATTTCCGAATACAGTAACCGAATTCTCGCAGCAGTTCAAAATGGTGCTCGATTTGGATTTGTTCCGCAGCGATAAAGGCAACGATCCGGAGAAGGTCAAAGAGAACCAAACGAAGCGTTTCAAGGATGTGGCACTGGTGGAAACGGTCATCGAGCAGGACAAGGAGTGGCGCCGGTGCCGCTTCAACATGGACAACTACAACAAACTGAAGAATCTCTGCAGCAAGGAAATCGGCGATAAGATGAAGAAAAAGGAACCGCAGGGGGACGAGAACGAACCGGTCCCGCAGGCGGTGGTGGACGAGCTCGGCGAGATGCAGCTCAATTCGCTCAAAACGCTGACGGTGCAGCAGATCAAGAAGGTCCGCACGATGATCGACGAGGCGGTGGTGGAGAACGAGCAGAGAATGAAGGAGGTGGAAGCCAAGCGCAATGCGGCCCTGCGGGAGGTTGGCAATCACCTGCACGAGAGCGTACCCGTGAGCAATGACGAGGACGAAAACCGGATCGAGCGTACGTTCGGCAACTGTGAAACGCGCCAGAAGTACTCGCACGTCGATCTGATCGTCATGATCGATGGGATGAACGGTGACAAGGGTGCGGTGGTGTCTGGCGGCCGCGGATACTTCCTGACCGGGCCGGCCGTGTTCCTGGAGCAGGCCCTCATCCAGCACTCCCTGCACAGCCTCTACGCAAAAGGATACACGCCGCTCTACACGCCATTCTTCATGCGCAAGGAAGTGATGCAGGAAGTGGCCCAACTGTCCCAGTTCGACGAGGAGCTGTACAAAGTGGTGGGAAAGGGAAGCGAACGTGCCGAGGACGGAGCGGTGGCGGACGAAAAGTATCTCATTGCCACGTCCGAGCAACCGATCGCGGCCTACCACCGCGACGAGTGGGTACCGGAGGCATCGTTGCCGATCAAGTACGCCGGACTGTCCACCTGCTTCCGGCAGGAGGTGGGTTCGCACGGTCGGGACACTCGCGGCATCTTCCGCGTGCATCAGTTCGAGAAGGTGGAACAGTTTGTGCTGACCTCGCCGCACGACAACAAATCGTGGGAGATGATGGACGAGATGATTGGCAACGCCGAAGCGTTCTGCCAGTCGCTCGGCATCCCGTACCGTGTGGTGAACATCGTGTCCGGTGCCCTCAATCATGCCGCTGCGAAGAAGCTCGATCTGGAGGCTTGGTTTGCGGGCTCGGGAGCATTCCGGGAGCTGGTTTCCTGCAGCAACTGCTTGGACTATCAGGCACGCCGACTGCTCGTCCGCTACGGTCAGACCAAGAAGATGAACGCCGCGGTCGATTACGTGCACATGCTCAACGCAACCATGTGCGCGGCGACGCGCGTAATTTGCGCCATCCTGGAGACGCATCAAACGGAAACCGGAGTGAAGGTAAGAGGATACGAATCCAATCTTTATTAAACCAACACCGTTATTCCGAATCGTTGATTCAATCCTCCCCTTTTTATGTGCAGGTCCCAGAAGTTCTTCAAAAGTACATGCCGGAGAAGTACCGTGAGGAGATTCCGTTTGTTAAGCCGGCACCGATCGATTTGGAACAAGCGGCTGCTGAGGCGAAGAAGGGCGGCAAAAAGGGTGCCGCCGAAAAGAAAAATGGAACGGCAGCATAACCACCAGCTTCACTTCCTTCCCATAATGGAGCATTAGCAGCAACAGCAAAATTCAATTCAGCGCATAATGACGTCGTCTAATTTATTTCAAAATTCGCCCTGTATGGTCACGCCGCAGCAAACGTATGGCATTTATAAAGTGAGCATTTACTTGTACGGCAAACGGTGAAAATAAAATTAATTGCGGACGTTTTCGCTTTCACTGCCGGAAGCTTACGCGTCTCCAATTGGCTACTATCGAGCAATAAGATAATTAAATCGAGCCTACGTTATTGGTTGTCCAGTAGGATGGATGGCTAAGAGGAAAGAAATTCTACCAACGCACCCAAGAGAGTGGAGCTAGAACTTGTTACTCTGATCTTTCCCTTAGTTTGAAGATCGATTGAATTCAAATTTTATTGTGCGCTTTAAATCCTAAGTATTTTAATAATTCTTACTATCAACATACTAATACATTTCGTTCGTGTCTGCTCCGCCATATCCAGTATGATATACCACAATGTCTGCACTATTCCACCAACTCCATAGATGTTAGACGTGCGATAGTGAAGCTGCGGAAAGTTTGACTTTACCGAATCTCTTCGGCCTTGTTGTTGCTGTCTTATTCATGTAACACGTTTTAAAAAGTTGAATAACGAATCCCTAAAACACGTGAGCTTAGTCGTAACTTCTTTGGGGCAATTGATGTTTTACGTTTCTCTTCCTCATTTCCGTTGCGCGAACACAGCGCGAGGTTAAAACCAACTTACTACTGGTTCATTAATCCTAGTTTCACTTACATGCGATGTGCGTCTGCTACATATCTAGCCAAAAAAAATCGTTTCCGGACATTTTACTAGGTTGTTTTCTTTCTTCCAGTACTTTTTTAAACGGCCCTTCTTGTCGCCGAGATCCGCTTTACGATAGTAGAGAGTAGAGACGAACGGTAACAGGAGACGTAAGGATGATATAGGTTATTGTATAAGTTACGAGGAAATGTCCCCCTTTTCCACAAGTTTGGGTTGTTTCCGTTAGCTGATTACTGTCGATGAGAGATACTGTGTTGCTGTTCTGCGTTGGTCTGTCTAGCATTGCGTCTACTGTCCAAGGCAGAATGTCTTCCAATTCCACAAACAATTCCGCCGATTGACGTGGTCTCCCCGTCGCCATTCGGTGTAGGTAATACCGCAGGAGATGAAACAGAGCTGTGGTTCAATGAGGACGAGAGAGCTTTTTTCATATTCCTTCACAATTGGCCTAGTGGTTCCTGTTACATACCTGTTTGAGGATTGATATGGCGATAAACACTGTCATAAGCAGTGCGTAAATGGAGCCCGTGAAGCATAGTGCAATGCTGAAAGGAAATGGGTTTGAAATGTTTAAAGAATTGTTGTGACCCGCAGCCGAGCCAGCGACCAGTGCTACTTACTCATACTGGAAGAACATATCAGTACAATCATCTGGCATCATCACAATGACCCCGTACACGTTAAAGATCGGCGTCGGGTGGCAGACGGCGGTAAGGGCCAGATTGGCGAACAACAGCAGGGCCAGCAGGGTGAAGATGCAGCCCAACAAATACAGCCGATGGTTCGCCTTGCCGACGCAGCAGTTCAACCAAACGTTATGGTGATCTTGCCGCTGGACGCAACAGGAGCAAACTTTGCAATGGTACGCCCTCGGTGGCACGTACTTGCGACACTGCTGGCAAGCCAGCCGGCTGCCGCCATCGCTGACCGAGCCACCATCGTCCGAATCGTCCCGATCGGATATCAGCACGGCCGTCTGGGAATCGTTTCCGTTCTTGCAACCGTCCACATTCATTGCGGCTCCGTTGCCGTGCCCAGCAATATGGCCCAGCACGGCTCGTCGGTTTGTTTTGAACAAACAAATGAACGAGAGGCTCAGCAGGAGAATAAAGGCGACATTCTCTTGGGGTAGGATTTCCAGCAACGGAACGACAAGCTCAAACAGAACAAGCAGGTATCCTCCGCTCGATATCAACCAAAGGTTGAAAAATTTCGACCTAAAAGGAGAATACAGCAAGAATAGAGAAAACAGTGGATTTTAAGAGAATCTGTTTGTGGCGATTTTGCGATTCAAGTGCTTGGTCCGTCTGACTTACTTTGGTAGTATTTTCCCGAGCAAACGCTTCAAGTACAGCAGCAACAGCGGTATTAAGATGAATACAAAAAGGCTGCAGTAGAAGTTGATCGCCGCTAGCAGCTGTAGGCTGATGAGCAGCGCAATCGGGGCCACATTGTCGAGGGTGATCTGCTTCGCGCCACCACGCCACGGAACGCGCAAACGATCCTGAAATGTGAGCAGCATGCCTACCGGGTTCCAACCACCTGGACTACTACATACAATTAAATAAATTATGTATGTTTAGTGAAGGATACTGTGCAGACGCGAACGCGAAGTGTCTCTCAAAACACAATTGTGGATAAGTGGATCGAACTTAAGTGGATACAAATGTAAGATTCAAGAAATATTGGCGAACAGCCGGTTTTTTGTTTACCTTGGCATAGCCTACTCGCCTTATCAAAATGAACATGGATGTTTAAAGAACAGACAAGATATTTACCCTCTTTCGGACTTTTCTACAGCAACGTTACAGGCCCTGGCCTACTGAGTGTGCTATGGCTTGTAGTGCTCGATTGTTATATCAATGTTAGCTTTTTTCAGAATTGCGGGCGAGTTAAGTTTTAACCACAAGCACGGATTGATTGCTTTTCAAGCTCTAGGGAAAATTCTACTGTGGGGAGAAGTGTGTGCACCTCCTTCCCGGCAACGCATAGCATTGCAACGATGCACCAGTGCAAATGATTGAGGGGCGATGCACACAGGCGCGCACCTGCAGTCACTGCTATTTGGGTCGTGTTTTTATCATCACTGGTTGGAAAATCGATTGCTAATGGAAGACCACTTGGGATCAGCTTTTTGCGTTTGTGGCAAACGCTCTATCACTGGTTTCTGGTATTTTTCCGTGAGCAACGGTGACTGTGGTTCGCTGGGTTTGTTGCTATAACACCGACAGGATTGTGTAGTGCAACGTGCACAGCTACGGGGAAACTAGCAGCCGTGAGATTTAAGGAAGCCGTCTTTGAGATTGGCTGCTGCTCTCAAGATAAAAACAAACCTGTCCGCCGACTCGGCGGTACTGGTGGTGAAGGCACTTTTCACACAACAACAACAGCAGCAGCTACAGCACGTTACGAGCAAGTGGCTTCGTTCATTGTGTCTATCGAAAAATTCACAACAGCACAATGGATCGATATCGTTGCGGGGATCGTAATCGTAGAAGTCGGCCTCACTGTAGTATGATCTCATACTACTACCTACTATCCGGGGATTGAGGGGTTTTCTCTCTCTCGTCTACGCGATGGTACTTGCTGTCATTAAAATCTCGAAATAAACAAACCGGCCGGTTGATTTTCGTTGCCCGTGGCTTCCGGCGATAACATAGTGTTGAATACTTCAAATGGATTTATCCCTTCTCAAAGAGAACGTACCCACAGAAACTGCTTCAAGACGTTTTTTAAATTCATAATGTACTCGAATTATGAGCAAAAAAGTTTTTTCTGCAGGTAAATAGTCGAGATTTGCATTGTTTCCCACATTGGAGTACGTCGACAAGGTTGTATAAACGTACACCTTAATCTGTGTGATTTGACGCGAACCAAGAAGACCAACGAAGCAGCCCTGCATAATGCTTACCAGACCTGTCAAAAAGTGAAAAATCGGACGCTCTCGTTCTTTTCGCTGAGCGAGCGCTGAAAATAAAACACTTTTCGATCCGCGTGTACGGTTTGGTTTCGTGTTTTCGTGCCGTAAATAGAGAGAATAAGATCGTAGTGTAATCTGCCGGACGAAATGTCGGTTCCACCGATAGCTGGTGGCCAGCAATTTGCGCCACCGATGGTGTCGCACTTCAACATACCTCCTCCGGGCTTTGCGACCGGTGCTGGTGCTACGGTTCCAGCCGGACCTGGGGCATCGGCGGCGGTAGCTGCCGCGGTTGCGCTCGCCGCGGCAAACGGTGCGGTGCTCGATCCGAACGCCGTCGCAGCAGCCCCCGTTGTCCCCCCGGGAATGGTGCAAACGGCGACGGGGATCGTGAGCGAATGGTCGGAGCACAAGACACCGGAAGGACGAACGTACTTTTACAACAGTATCACCAAGCAGAGCTCGTGGGAAAAGCCGGAGGAGCTTAAAACACCGGCCGAAAAGCAACTGAGCCAATGCCCCTGGAAGGAGTACCGCTCGGACACGGGCAAACTGTACTACCACAACACAACCACGAAGGAATCGCAATGGGTTGCGCCGCCGGAGTTTGTGGAGCTGAAGGAGAAAGTGGCTGCGGAGCAGGCGGCCGCCGAGGCCGCCAAAGCAGCCGCACTCAAAACGTCCGCCATGGCCAGCAGCATGTTGATGCAATCGGCGGTGCTGCCAGTTATGTCGCCGGCCATGGCCAGTGCCACTGCCGCAGCAACAGCAGCCAGTGGCTCCATCGGGGATGGGGTCTCCATGGGCCTCTCAGCACTGGCGGGTGTAACGCCGGGATCGGCAGAGAATTCATCGTCTGCCCTCGACCAAGCGATGGCAGCGACACTGGCCGCGATCGAGGTGCCCGACGATCCGATCGACAAGAAGGACGACGAATCGCAGTCGGGCCAGACGGAGGAGGAACCGGTGATGGAGTTCAAAGACAAAAAGGAGGCGATCGAAGCGTTCAAGGAGTTCCTGAAAGAGCGCAACATTCCCTCCAGCTCGTCCTGGGAGCAGTGCGTGAAGATCATTCAGAAGGACCCGAAGTTCAACGTGTTTAAAAAGTTGAGTGAGAAAAAGCAGGCATTCAACGCGTACAAAACGCAAAAGATTAAAGACGAGCGCGAGGAGCAGCGGCTGAAGGCAAAGCGGTCGAAGGAGGAACTGGAAAAGTTCCTCATGTCGGCGGATAAGATGAACTCCGCGCTCAAGTACTACCGGTGCGATGAGTTGTTTGCCAACCTGGACGTGTGGAAGTCCGTGCCGGAGCAGGATCGGCGCGATATCTACGAGGATTGCATCTTTAACCTGTCCAAGCGGGAAAAGGAGGAAGCGAGGTTGATGAAAAAGCGAAACATGCGCGTCCTGGGCGAGCTGCTCGAAGCGATGACCACCGTCAGCTACCAGACGACGTGGTCCGAGGCGCAGGTGATGCTGCTGGACAACGCGTCCTTCAAGAACGACGTCAATCTGCTCGGCATGGACAAGGAGGACGCGCTGATCGTGTTCGAGGAGCACATCCGCGGGCTGGAGCGCGAGGAGGACGAGGAGAAGGAGCGCGAGAAGAAGCGCATGAAGCGCCAGCAGCGAAAAAATCGCGACCAGTTCCTGGCCCTGCTCGACACGCTGCACGAGGAGGGCAAGCTGACGTCGATGTCGCTCTGGGTGGAGCTGTACCCGCTCATCTCGGCCGATCTGCGCTTTTCCGCCATGCTCGGCCAGCCCGGCTCGACGCCGCTCGATCTGTTTAAGTTCTACGTGGAAAACCTGAAGGCGCGGTTCCACGACGAGAAGAAGATCATCAAGGAGATCCTCCGCGAGAAGGAGTTCGTCGTCGTGCGCACAACCACGTTCGAGGACTTTGCGACGGTGGTGTGCGAGGATAAGCGCTCGGCCACGCTGGATGCCGGCAACGTGAAGCTGACGTACAACTCGCTGCTGGAGAAGGCCGTGGCGGCGGAGAAGGAACGGCTGAAGGAGGAAACGCGTCGCATCAGGAAGATGGAAAATGAGCTGAAGGGCCTGTGGATCGATGCCGGCCTGTCGGCCATGGACAGCTGGGAGACGGCACAGAAGGTTGTAATCGATCACGAAGTGTACGATCTGTACGAGAAGGAGGACAAAGTGGAGCGGTTGTGGGAAGATTTTGTGAAGGAAACGGAAGACTCGTGCAGCCATCACCATTCACGGTCGAAGAAGTCAAAGAAAGCCCGAAAACATAAGAAAAAATCTCGATCGTCCTCGAAATCGGTAAGTATTCTCTAGAACATTGAGAGAGCGAGGAGATAGATTTTGTTCACAATCCATTGTGTGTTTTGTGTGTGTTCATTGTAGCCTTCGGAACCATCAGAAGTAGAGTATGAAAAACCATCGTCGAAGAAGAAACGTAGATCGCGCTCCCGAACGCCCCTCACGGCGAGCGAACTGTCCGAAAGTGACCGCGAACAGTCGCACCACGACCACGAGCCGCAGCTGGCGCAACATCACAGCGAACAGCACCACAGCACCGAACGGCAGGATAGGAAGAGGAAGAAGAAGAAAAAGCACCACCGCCGACCGTCACGTTCTCCCTCGTACGACGAAATGCAGCTGGTGATGGAGAAGAACGGTGCCTCCCGGTCACGGACTCCGTCGCCCGAGATCGAAAAGAAAAAGGTAGGCTCCAACGAAAGCCACGGGGGCCACATCCGGCACGCGTTTACTGACCTTCCCTTATCTGATTTGTTTTCCCTCTCTGGCAGAAAAAGAAGGACAAAAAGAAAAAGGACAAACGAAGATCGTCGCGATCGGTCAGTCGGGCGAGCAGTGGGCGGATCCGTAGCCCACCGGAGGGAGACGGCCGACGAAGCGTCGACGGTGACGGCCGGTCACCGAAGATGGCGGACGACGCGGCGCTCAGCGAATCGGAGCTGGAGTCGCAACGTGCGGCTCTGCTGGCGCAGCTGAACGAACAGATGGATGAGTAGCATCAGGCCGGCGGGAAAAGGGCGAGGAAGAAAAGCGCATGGGGCAAGGACGGGTTTTGACTGAGTGAGGAACAAGATTGTGTTGCAGCCCAGAAGCCACGACGAACTACCGGCCGGACTAGTCGGCCCTCTCTACAATCGTGGCTTAGTATGAAGCGCTGGGTGTGTACAATAATTTGAAAACTAGGATAGGGACGGTACCGCCGTTTGTACCGCCGTGTCTCTTAATTAGTAAGATAAAGTAAAAACGAAACAAAACTAAACGAAAAAACACCCCCACAACACACTCACACACACAAGCCTCCCCACACATTAGTTCAAAATCACTCTGTTCTTTCTCTCATGGTTAGTGTATATTTATGATATGCAAACAATGTCTATAAAATCCTACACAAACACCTCTCGTAAATATAGTGTTTTTATCAATCGGCTAAGAAAAGTATGGTGCTTGCGAGTAGTCGTACAAAAAAAAAAAAATGTCTAGAAAGCATGCCCTCAGCATGAAAGAGAGTTATTTATCCCAAAAGTCGGGTTGGTATTTTCAGTAAATCAGACTTCCGTTTCGCGTCACAACAGGGCACATGATTTTCCTACGTCGCGGCAGGGCGCACACAACTTCAGATGTCCTCCTCGATCGGTTTGTAGTCGGGCAGAAGCTCCCAAATCTTCATGCGCCAGCGCTGCCGGCGCATTTCCGTTTCCTTTTCGATGCGTAGAATGATGTGCAACCGTTGCCATCGCTCGAACACCTTCCACTTCAGTTGCCTGCAGGAAGGGGAAAGTAAAAGAGACCAGTCGTTAGTATCCATTGGCCCTGTCCTGTTTCCAACGATTGTTCTGTGCCGTTACCATTCATAGTGCGAAGCGGCATGAGACAGTTTCCCTTGCAGTATCATCAGCGACTGCTTGGTCCGTCCGATCCATATCGAGATCACCTTCTCCGTCATTCGAACCTCGTACCAGTCGATAGCCACCTGCAGCTTGCAGCGTTGTTCATGCATGTACTGATGGGGGGGGAGAAAAAAACAAAGTATTTCATAAGCTACTTCTTCAACTTGCTGTTGAATGTAGAGGGGAGGTCCAACGGTTCTACTTACCACTTTCCAATGCCGCAGGGCGAGCGTAAGCACCTTATGTTCGTGCAGGACGTCCGCCAGCGCCTTCTTACTCTCCCACAGCGCATTCGTGAAGGACCACCATCGGCGGAAGTACTTGCGCTTGTAGTACCGGCGCCGGTAAGCAATCGAGCGCCGCTCGTTCTCGTGACGTATGCCGAGCAGCAGCCTGAACGCGTACATCCCGAAGCGCTTCAGCTTCAGCAGGCGGAACTCCTTCGCGATCTGATTGTTCGCGATCCACGCCTGCCGCTCCTGCTCGCGGATAATCTTCTGCAGCTTCTCCAGCTTGCGCTTTTCGCGCATTTCCCGGTAGCGCCGCTTGCGGTCCTCCTCGTCCTCCAGCCGTTTCGCTTCTTCGGCGGCCTGCTTCGCGTTTTCACGCTCCTGCTCCATCCGCATGCGGCGCTCCCTGGCCTCCTGGTGGCGCTGGCTGCGCTCGAGCGCACGCTGCTGCATTTTGGCCAGAAACTTCGGTATCATCAGGCCCTGCGCCTGCAGCTTGCGCATCTCGTCCTCCTCCGACGTGTCCGCCTTGATGTTGCCCACGATCTGAATGCACTTGGCTTTGGCGCGCAAGCGCACGTGGCCGGTTCGGGCAGCCTTCAGCAGTTCGCTTTGGATTTCCATCTTGGAGATTTTGGCCGCCTCGGAAAACTTGGACAGCTTCAGCTCGGTGATGATGCGCTCCTGGCGCTCGAGCTTCAGCTTCTGCAGCTCGATGATGTCCTGCTGCACCTTCAGCCGGTGCTCGTACTCCTTCTTCACCGCCGGCGGTTGGCCCGAGTCCAGCGATTTGCCGCAGCGCAACGCACCCTTCTTGCGGCTGTGCCGGATGTTGCTGATGAAGTCGTTGATGCGCTTCAGCTTCTGTTCGCGCGTGCTCGTGACGCCCGCGCCCTTGGAAATCTTCTCCAGAATCGTGCACTGGAGCCACTTGAAGAAGTACTGCTTCAGGATGGCACGGTCGTGATTCTGCAGGTAGCCCTCCTTGAGCGCGTTGCTGATCACCTTGCGCGACTCTTCCGTCAGCTCCACCCGGTCGTCCTTCGAGTCCTGCTCGGGCTTGTAGTTCGTAACGCACAGCTCGCTGTAGTCGTTCAGGTCGCACTTCCTCACCATGATCGGGTCGGTTTCGGAGAGCCGCTCGGCGGAGGGAGCAATTTCCAGCAGCTCCGACTCCACCTCGTCGTAGTTGTACCGGAGTTTCTCGCGCGAAAACCCCGAGCTGCTGGTTTCGGCCTTCGAGCCACTGCCGGACGTCTCGATGCGGGATACCGTGAGACACTCGCTACTGTCGGTCGGCATTGGGTCGGCTTCCGGGCGATTGTTGTCCCGCTCGTCGCTCACCATCTCCGAGGGGCTGTCCGAGGTCGACTGGAACTCCGTCTCGTCGAACTCGTCCACGTCGGAATCAAGAGACTCGAGGAAGAGGTCGTTATCGTCGAAATCGTACTCGGATCCTAGAGAAAAGGACAATTCATCCGCCGGATACGTTATCACTTCCGTGTTACCGAACCTGACAATTTTATTTTCTTCATCCTGCTCCGCCATTTCTCCCGCGCTGGCCAGGGTCGTGTTTTGCAGAATACCATTTACTTCCTCCTCCGCTGCATTCGGTTTCAGCTCGAGAAACGGCTTAGGTGTGGCCGAACTCGCTTCCTTGTCAACCTCATTTTCCTCCCGGTCAACTATTTCCTCGATTGTGGCGGCCTGCCGGAGCACGCCATAGGTGTCACTCTTCGTATCCTCAAACAGCTGCTCGGTGCCTTCGATCGCACTCTGGTAGAAGTGTGCGGTGTACCGCTCGCACTCCTCCAAACTCTCATAGATCATGCCGTTGTCGATCTTCGGGATGTTGATGTACAGCATGCTTCGCTTTTGGGAGCTTACTTGCGGCTTTTTGCCGTTTCCGCCACCACCGCCGGTTCCCAGGTGCTCGATCTGCTTGCGAAACTTGTTCAGCTCGTTCTCGCACAGCGTCAGCTCGATCGAACGGTTGTGGTTCTCCAGGTTCTCCTGTTGGTACGCCCTGACAGGATCGATCCGGGGCTTAGCATGCGATTCACCACCGCCGGACGTTTTTGAACCCTTGCGTCGTATCATCTCGTGGCGGATGTCCATCACCAGGACCGGATCAAGGACGGGTTTGGTGCCAGCTCCGGCACCCCCCTCACCCGCCATCAACATACGCAACTGGCTTTCGTCGATATAGTCCATGTTGATGAACTTCTTCACCGTCTTCGACGTCACGGTGAGATTGCTCAAATGCTTCCGCCGAATGCGATCCCAGCGGGATTCCTTCGCGCGTGCCTTGCGGAGAATTTTGTCCAGTATCACATCCGGATTATTATCCTGGTCGTTTTCGTTGTTGGCGGACATTTTATTGCCACGGTGCGGTGCTAAACTCGTGCGACAGTCTTTCTTTCTATACTCAGTATTTTCGGGTTTTTGCTTCTTTAATGTTGTAGATAAACAATTTGTCTGTTGCTAGGGACAACGAACTTGAAAGCGTGTCCCACGGTCGAACAAACGCGTGTGAGGCGTTACGAAGCGTTACGCTTTTTGGGAAATATAACGGAAGAAATATGACATGAATTTTGTTCGTTTTTTTTTTCTCTAACGTTTAAAGCAAACAAATATTCTTCAACGAACAAGACCATTTTCCGAATCCGACATGTTTTATATTGTCATTTTTATAACAAAACACATTTATAAATCTCCCCCATGGTCTTGGTAGACACTAGGGCAGTAGGTTTTTGCTATCATCTCATAACCCGTTTCGCCGTTGGGGTCGATTTTCAACCCTCGGCTGTGGTGGTGGTGCATGTGCACGGCCATCGAGTCAGCAATCTTGTCTTTCACCAAGTGAAGCTTAGATGCGTCAAACATTTCACTCACGTTGGTTTCGTCAAATGGATGAAATAGATTCGGCGAAAAAACTTCAAGCTGGCCAAAGCAGCCACGATCCACGATCTCCTGCACCGTGACCTTTTCGCAAAACGCCAGCAGTTTGTTCGTCAGCAAAGTCGTGCCAGTGCAGTTTGGATTTATTTCCAGTAAATCCTTGGTAAATCTACAAAAAACAAGCAATGGAAATATAGGATTAGAGATATCATATCGTTGCCCAAGAACACGACCAAGTATCACCACGCACAACTCGAAGCTTACGTGAGATAATCGTAGGCAAAACTCCTCCCAATGTCTCCACGTTGGAGGCCCATCACGGACGTATCGGCAGAATCCTGCGTCCGGGCTCCGAAGAAGTTTGGATGGTAGAACTCTAGCGGTTTCAGCGTCACCACGTCCAGGTCGAGATAGATGCCACCGAACTTAAACAGCAGCACCATCCGTAAGATCTCCGACAGAAACGCGACACCGTCCGGGCGGTCGTACAGCAGCTTGGATTTGATCACCGCATCCACCTGGGTGCCCAGGGCGAAACGCTCCAAATCCAGCCACCGGAAATGCACGTTTCGGAAGCTTAACAGCGTGCGAAGGTCCGGTATTTGAAGGTGGTCGGCCTCGGTGAAGTCCATCCAGGTCGCTAGTAGAACAATTATATTCTTTCGCGGGTTGGCACGAGCTGCCGCCTCGATAGCGCACGCGTATCGTGGCTCGATGGTTACCACGGGTCGGAACGGACCAGACGATTCGATAAAGTACACGTTGCTGTACTTGAGCAGCTCATCGTCGTCTTCGAACACTTGCAGGAAATCATATTCACCTATAGTTTCGTTCCTGACAGGTGCATCATCGTGGCCTTTAAGGATCTTGCGGAAGAGCACCAAAAACACAAATGCAATAGCAGCGACACGAAGGTAGTAGGACAATCTGTAGGACAACATTTCCCCGTTGGTACTGTAGCTGATAATTTTCGGGTTTTCACAGCTCCCATAAATCGATGGAATGGCAGGCAACTGAAACCCCTTGTCGCGCGTAGCTAGAAACATGGATGGATCAAATGTAACTTGTTTGAACAATTGGTTTCATGTTTTTGAGCATGCTTCTCTCAGATTTGCTGCACCTGTTGTAACGGTGATACTCAAGAGTGTAAATGTCTCGTTGTAAAGCTATGTATTTAGTCAATATCAAAGGGAAGCAAAATGGCAAAAGAATTTATGAAAAAAAAACAAGTAATTGATGAAAACATATTCGAAAGAGCGTAGAAACAAGAATGCCGAAACAAACTCTCATAAACTGCCTTTTCTAGCGATCCTCTGCCAATGATGGTACCAGTAGAATACCGGTTTTTTGTGTTGACGGTATCGACATTTTTCTTTTTCTTCTGACTAAACCGAATAGCATGATGGACCTTCGATTTGATACGAAGTGATGGACATTCTTCTTAAGTGTTAAAAAGCTGGTAGATTGCAGCTGGTAGACGCAGCCAGTCAAATCCCACCATTGGAAGGGTTCAGGTCGAACATTGGGAGTGCCGAATAAGTTAAATAAATTAATAACACGTGTACTTAACTAACATTTGTGATAATTGTGTGCTAGGCGGCAGTGCAAAGAGTGCGGTAATCGCCACGCGTACGGAACGTGACAAAACTAATATTTCAAAGATCTTTATTGATTGCACAATAATTGAAAAATAACATCTCAATCGACCTGTGCACATAATTTTTAATGTGGTTTTTCTTTGTAGCAAAGAAAAATAATTTTTTCCGCATGATATAATAGAAATACACAATCAGTGATGTTTGGGCCGCCGTAATGCTATCAGTATCTTTTCTTTGATCAGTGTGATTCAGTGCTAGAGAAAAAACAGGTTCGTGGCATTGCAGACCCAAGGTTGAAATTGATTTTGGTGAGCTATAAAACTTGAATATTCAACGGCCAATGTTAGAAACAATAATTATGCCGATTCTTATGTTACTGATCGCTCATTAGTGGATTAGATATATAATAGTTTTATCACTGTTCTTGAGCGTCTAACAGCGAATAAAAATCAGTTCAAAATGAGCAAAAGATGTCCACTTTCATAATTTTCTCATCACTTTTTGCACACAGGAAGCGTAAATACAAAGGTCATCGATAAAATAAATAAGAGTGAAGCAACAGTTTGTTCGTTCAATTCTTGTATTTGCTCGGATGATATAACGATAGACAAATTAAAAGAGCCCCTTATTTGGATTGATTGCATCTCAATCGCAGGCCAGTTGTTTCAAAATGCATTGCAATTGAAGGAACAATAATGAATTTCATTGCAATTTGACAACAATGACAAAACCATGTACAGATGCATTCTCATTGAACAGCTATTTCCTTTTATCGTAACTGTGTGGATTGCAATTCGAGACACTTGAAGATAAATCTCTGTTGTTTGCTGATGAAAACCATTTTTTTTTTAAAATGACATGACACGGGAAAATATTGCTCGTGATTCCTGCCTTACTCAAGAATTTTTTAAAATTTGTACAATTGTGCTTCCTTTCTAAATAATAAATTAAACGTTAATTAAAAATGTTTAAAAATGCCGCTCATTTTTGTTTTACGTTTTCATGATAATACATTATGCGAAAATTATTATTTAAAATAATAAAATTCATTGAGAGTTATCCTTCTTGATGATTCTTGTATCACTGGACATTTGAGAAAATTGCAAATTTAAATAATATACTTAAAGAAACACGCTAGAAAAATAGCAGCCAAATTTTCGCATAACTGAAAGCACGTGGTCATAAAATAAATGACAATTCTGGATAAGACAAACTTGAAATACGTGTGTCTAGATTATTCAGAATTGGTCTAAAGCATGCGCAATGCGCTGTCCCTATCCGTAGTTTTTTTCAATGGCCAAGAAAATGCGCAAGACGCATATTTGTGTCTAAAAAATTAAAAAAATTACTCATAAAGTAAGATGAAGGTGATATGCGGCGGTGTAACTTGAATTTAAATAAAATAAGTACACCTTCGGGAAGATTGATCATGAAAGCACCATAGAACAGGTCCGTAAAGCAACGGATGGTTAAAAAACAGACCCACAAGACCGATACACTTTGGGGCAATACTTGTCGGCCAAAACTGCATACGCCACCCGAGAGCCAACGATGACTGGATGATTTTTGCTGAACTTATTCCACACGTGTACAACTATCGACTGATTAAGCGTTAGGAGTGCTTGCTCTAGATACTGTTCCTCGAAAAATTGCTTGTAATCCTCGAAGCCGATGGCGTAAAATGCTTTTATCGGATATACCGTAAAGTGCCGGCATCGCTCTCGCGTCATGTGCACCGTCGAGTGCGTGTCGCAGTACTTCCGCAGAACCCGTGTTACTACCCCGGGACCATTGTTGCCCCAATCCTTTCCGTTGAAGTTTGCAAGAAGATCTCTAAAAAAACAGAAACAAGCAAGAGTCATGGCTAGGGTTCAGTTTGTCCAAGAAGTCTTTTGTTTTACGAATCAGACTTACCGGACGCACATCTCAGCCAGCTCGTGGCCGTGTCCTTTCGATTCGAAGTTCATAACGCCCGCAGCAACCCATCGGGTAGATTCAGCACCGGCATAGTTCGGCTCGAGCTTCTCGAACGATCGTCGGACGACGACGTCCAGGTCAAGATATGTTCCGCCGTACTTGTACAGCGTCAGGTAACGCATCACGTCCGACAGGTGCGAGTTCATGTACTGCGAGCGAAATATTTCTCCATTTTGCATCCACTCCTCCAGTGGCGTATCGTTCGCGTAGGTCGTAAGATTAACGTAACGCAAGTGCACGTTCCGGTAGTCCAGCAGCGCGTCGACGATGGGCTGGGTAGTGCGGTTTTGAAAACCAACCGGTGCCGCGAACAGTACGAAGACGTTCCATTGCGGATTGGCCCGGGCTGCCGATTCGATCGCACAGGCCTGCCGCGCATTCAAACGTACCAGACCGTCTTTGGAGCAGGACGTTTCATGGAAGAAAATGCTACGCCCATCGTCGGCTGGCTGCGGGCTACTCAGTTGCACATCGTCCAGCAGGCTGTCGTCGGCGTCGTCGTCACCGTAAAAGTATTGGAAGCAATTTTGTGACGGTGGTTCCTTTCTCCATACGTACGAGAAGCAGATCGCGGCCACGAACAGCAATAGCACACATATTATTCGTCGTCTGTAGCGCTTTGGTTGTATCCAGATTGTCATCGAGCCCGGTTTCGATGAGATGGTTTGGCAATCGCAGACAAGCACAATATAATCAACAGTAAATTACTATTCTTAATCACCACATTTCACTCGCGTGACCCAGTGTTTGGATTGCTGCATAAAATATAAACATTTACTTTACGCCGCGATTCAGTTCAGATGATGACACCGTAGATGTTTATCTAAAGGTTTCAATACTTCAACCGGAAATGGAGCTAGATAAACTCGAGTGGTCGTTACAAATTTCATTTGAACAAATCCACAGAGACAATTTAACATACGTTATTCATCAAATTACGTGTTCATCAAATGAAGTATAAATCGAACGACGCTGTGGCGAAGGTTTCAAAACTATTCGATAAGATACTGCTTCATGCTTGCGCGATTGTAGTTTCGAAAGAGCGGTTATAAACGAGCGTGTAAATGTCAGAACAAGCCTAGCGCGGAATGCTATTTTTGCCTGAAGCTTTCCGCGGTTTTGAATTGTAAGCAAAAGCTCAGGTTCGCTCATGTTAACAACAATGCAACACGTGTCAAGAGTTTTTACTCCTTTTTCGAATTTAAATTCAAATGACTCTTATTCTTCATGATTCATTAAATATAATTCAAAAAGCCAAGTTTAGCAATCTGATACATACTGCTACGGTGATTTTTCCACTTGAACATTCATTCACTTTGCTTGTAAACAATTACTCATTATGGTTTGTTGGCTGATGTTTGCGTATCTTTTTTGTGCATCCCCGTGCATAAAACAGCAGTTTGCGCAGACAATGTTATGACTCAAAGGCTATAGCTAACACTTAGTCATGGTAGTAAATCACCACTAATTGCACGTATTATGTCGTAAGAACTGGGGTAATATGCTAGCTGCAATGAAGCAGAGATCAAAACAATAGCAAAATAAATCCCCGGTTATCAAGATTTCGAACAACTGCACTACTTACATTTAGCCAGAATACAATCGCTCTTGTATGTGTCACTCAAATAATGCTTGCAGGGACTTTTGAAATATTCTAGTCACTCTCAAGCTTACAATTGGAAAAATTAAGTAAATTGTTTGATATCTCAAACACCCGTTTGAAACGTTAACAACGTGGGACTGTAACTCCAGGTTGATTATTTGATCTTCGCTGGCTTCTCCGACTGGACCGCGTCAATTTAAGTACCGTGGAGATCGATCTCCAACCGACAACCACCTTCTATGTTTAACAGTTCTTTGCTCAGAAATGCTCAGATTTCATTGTTTCGCGTGTCCTATAGCATGCAAAACCCTGGCAACAGTTGCTTAACTTATTTCCGATGTTGCATCCGTGCTTCTTGCGTGTTTTCCTGAAACTGTTTGAAAGTCCACGTGTTTTTTTGCTCATCTACTTCGAAAAAGAAGTACCAATAAAATTAAAAAAAAAAACACATTAAAAATAATTTAATTAAGATGTTCAATTGAAGTTAATTTCCTTAAAAGCTGAAGGTTGTTAAGTGATATCAGCGTTGGAATAAGTGATTGTGAACTTTTCTTTTGCGGAATGGCTATTGTGATGGATGGGTAAAGTGGCAAGACATATCAATTTCAGCATGGCTGGCTTTTATGATGTTTTAAAGTGGCAATACATCCAATTCCAGTGACAATTCATCTCCATGTGATGCACATAATGCAGTAAACATGCACACCATAGCATACATATTTTTACAACTAAACATATCATGAATGGAATTTTATTTTTTCAAGTTCCTCGCCTGACTCCTGATCGAAGATGTAAAGATTCAACGTGAACGATCTGGGGTATTTGTTTTACCAAGTTTTCTTGTTGGCTAATATTAAAAGTACCACAACAAAAAGAAATTGACCAAATCTTTACGTCTTTCGGTGAACCGGATTGAGATAAAAGATCTCATGATCTTTCGTTTTTCCTGCATTTCAGCCACCCCTTCTCAACATGAACCTATGGAAACGATTTATTTGCTCCACGTGTCGAAAAAGTTAGCTACGTGGATCCCTACTCAATGCATTATTTTATTTATAGTGCAGAGCACAAATAAATCAGTGCCATCCAAATGAAACATCTTGTGCCCTGCCGTGCGTATGCTTGTTGTAGGTCATCAGCTTCGCACTGCTTCATGCGTACGTGTGCGGCAGCTCAAGAAGCTAATATCGTACCACCCTGCTCATGGTGTTTTTTTTTTAAATTAAAACACAAGGGTTCAGCAGAAAACTTCGTGTGTTACAATTAAATAGCAGTATGCACAAACCTTACTCGGGCGATGATTTAAGGGTGGACCAGAAAGCGCGCCAAAAAAGCCCTTTTGCCTGTTCGTGCCAGTAGTTCGTGGCTATTTTACTGGCTCGTACTTTCGGTCGGGTTCGGTATTCCAGAAAGCACCAGCTACGCTGGCCGACGGGAGAAAAGAAGTGTGCCTCGCGCCGTCATTGCGTGAGATGACGCATGGAATGGAGCAACACGTGAGCGGCCAAGAGTCGCGTTCGGCTGTTGAAAGGCGAAGGCGAGGGCAGGGAACGGAGTACAAAGTTTGGTTTAGTGTGAGCATGTGGGAGGTGCCCAGAATTGGTTCGCGGAGGTTGCAGGTAGCCTAGGGGGTTGTTTTCTTGTGCAACCCCCTCTAAAACCGAAATGAACCGTTGAAGTCGGGTGGGGAGTGAGCGAGCAAGTGAACGAGCAAACGATGACTATACCGATGTAAGCGGTGGTAGTACATGACGCGCTGTCAGGATGGGAAAACGCGTTGTTCAGGGAGTGTGCGCGAGAGCACGAGTGACCGCGGGTGCTGGCGAGAGCGAGAAGAAAACAGCCGGGAGAGGCTGAGCATCCCGTCGATCGAGATGCCGGGAAACCCCCCGATCCCGAAGCATTCGCACTATAGCCGGAAACCT
The DNA here is from genome assembly GCA_914969975.1 of Anopheles atroparvus. Taxonomy (NCBI): domain Eukaryota; kingdom Metazoa; phylum Arthropoda; class Insecta; order Diptera; family Culicidae; genus Anopheles; species Anopheles atroparvus. The sequence continues at coordinate 8,037,338 of CAJZCY010000003.1, read as the reverse complement.
GCCCGTGCCGCGCCGGCCTTCGATCCTTCCGAACTTCGGGCCCGCCCGCGAATGCCGTGGACCGCTGGAGGAAAGAACGGAGTAAAATACAGGAATCTTTGCTTAATTCAGTCAGTTGCTTCGTGCTAGCGGTTGCGTTAACATCGAATCGGGAAAAGCGAGCCCTTCGGACGGTTCTTCGAATCAGTATCGGTGGCTTTAAACTCTTACTACCATTGTAAGTCAGTGCATCGCACAGTGAAGCTCTTGATAGCCAAACGTGTACAATTGTTTTAAGGCCTTGCAAATATTTGCGTGAATAATTGATGGTTAAACAACCGACAGTGTTAGTTGAAAGACATGCTGCATCAACTCTCTTCAAAAGTGTTTAATTATTTTTAAATTTTTAAGAGACACTTCGAAGTGACCGTATAATATAGAACCGCGTTTAAAAATATATTTGTATACCTTTTTGCAAGCGAGCAGCGTCTAGAAAGCTGTTGGAAATTGTAACCGCGAGTTTGTGGTCAGTTTTGTGTATGGGGAGACCGGGCCGCGATACGTGTAATATCCGTTAAGTACGGACAAATTGAAAGTGAAACACGTGCCAAAGCACATTTACACACTTACGTTTGTTTGCTCCGTGTCGTGACTTATTGCTGATTATTATTGATTAATTGGGAAAATTCATAATTCACCACTATGGAATTTGTCAGTTTCTCCATGAGGTGTTCTTGTTTTGGTGCATGAAAGTATTTATTCTTGACTTTTTTCTACTTTCCCTTCAGTTTTGATTGCCAAAGAAGTTGGAAAATTGAAGAAAAAAAACATTATCATCTTTCTGACAGTTTGAATGAAAAATTGAGAAACATAAATAAATGAAGTACAACAGTGACCAAGTAAAACAAATACAAAGCTTTGAAGTAATAGGTGAACCGTGACCGTGCAGTTGGTAGTGAAATCTTACGCTTTCAACATCTCGAAGGCCAGAAATCAGTGAATAGTAGTGCATAGCATAAACTTCACAACGAAATTCATCAATTTCGCGAGTGAAAGTCCATAGCACTGACCCGCACACTACGGGAAGAAGGTACGTACAGCAAACTTTATTTTACCTTTTACGACAGCAATAGCAATAGTTAATGAAGTACATTGTTGGTTAGACATTCCAGAAACAAACATAAAGATTATGCTGTTGATCGCTTTCTATTCCTCGTCTGCATGGGATTTACCGCAAAATCAATTGATTAATGGATTGTCAGGAACTAACCGTTTTGCATATTTTAATTTGTGAGTCGAAGATGGTTTTTACCCAACACTTAAGGAAAATGATGCCAATCAATCATTCATTCCACATGATTTAGGCACCGTTAAATTAGGAAAATATTAATCGGAGGTAGACACTGTGAGAGGAATGTGTGTTGATTGACGTAAATTATGGACTGTTGCTTACAAAGCATGTAAGAAGTTCAAACTTGTATTTGTTGCCACTACCAGGCCACCGTCACGGATGGTGCATTATTTGTTTTATTCATTTATAAAGCAAAGGCTAACTGGTTTTATTATACCCTTGGAAACAATATCAAGGTGAAGGAGTAATGCAGCGACGGATGGTGATAATTCAACGAATTTTTAGCCGGATCAATCAAACATATTAATTTATTGTGATTTACTATTTGTACAAACGTCTGGCCTTTTCAAAGTATCTTCTTTTTTTTTGTCTGGCCTTTTCAAAGTATCTTTTATTTTTTGCTTACATTTTCTACGTTTTCTTCTTGTATGCCCACCTTCAAATGTTATCTTCACCAATTTCCGGGTACTAAACAATTGTGTTTTTTTTAATGTAAGTACACCGATTCACACGCAAGGCATAAGTTTACATAGACTCACGAAATCTAGACAGAGGTTTAATTTATTTCGAGCCGTATTAAAGAATGGGTATGATTTAATTTATTGTCAACGTTTCAAGCAAGAAGAGAATATGATATTGGATATCGGCATATACCAAAGATGTTAAATCTTTCCCATTTTTACAAATCATCAGAAGATGAAAGCAAATAGAACCAATAATGAAGAGGATATTCAAATAAGCGAATGCAATAAGCGAATAAAATGCAAAGTGAGACAAAAAAAAAAACAAAGCATTGCGATTCTCTGTTGTACGTTTTGATGGTAACACTAAATATGCGTACAACTTTTTGATCCCCTTGTCAGGACCCTGTGTTTCAAATTTTGAAAGCCGCATTTATTGTGCGTATCTCTATGATGAGTTTTTGCAAGACTCTGCACGGAACAGCATTTTCCCACGGGCTTCGTTGGGAGCAACCATCAATATTTCACCCTCCAGAGGAAATTCCTTCGACCGAATCAAGTCAGGCATGTTGCCTTGCAGTGCCTTTTCTAGGGTTTTGGAGAGAGCATGGAAGCGCTTTCGCTTTTTGTGGTTGTTTGCTCTGCTTAAAACAAAATCGTAACAGAGACATGATTATTATTCAGCTCCTTTGCTCTGAATTTTGATTTCTGGACGGTTCAATTCACGCGCTTAGGGGCGAGCGCTGGCCATTTTTTGTTGACCACAATGGGAGACTCCGAAGAAGTAAAAACATCAGAACCATTTTCTGATAAATATTTCATTTCATTGAGTGATTTTAACTATATATAGTTGAACTATAGTGAAGCAGGGAAGGGGAACATTGGAAACTTTTGGGTTAAAAAAAAGGCCATCGGTGGGAAAGACTGTTACCTGGGCTGTACCTCTTTGACTTTCTGTTGGCTACAAATCCTCCAACCATCCTTTTATCGGCACTATACCCAGTGTGACGATCCTTATGCTTATTGTTTACATTGTCGGCGAGGCTGGGAGCCATCGAGCTGCTTTGCTTTCACTTTACTTCTGCATGTCAGAGAAGAGAATGTCAGAGCATTCACATTTTATTAAATTCGTATTAGCCTTCAGATGATTGATAGCTTATGAGTTTTACATGGAGGAGTTTTTTTAAGTAATTGTAATTTTTTTAGGAAATATTTTTCCGTGAAACAAAAATTGACGTACTCTCTGCTTGAGCAGGAATACAACCAAACATTCATCAAAATCACGGTATTAGCGGCATTTAAACCAACAGAAAAACAAAACAGAAGACACAAAAAGAGCGCGTTCTATTTGCAAATGTTCAAAAGTGAACGTTTACTTTTGAATGAACTTTGAATTTGCAATAAAAAAGTAGTCAAAGGTTTCCTTACGCAAGCACGAAGAACATGAACGCCTTCGTGGTTCACCTTTCCCAGTCAATGCCCACGAATATGTAAAACACAAATAAAAACGTGGCACACGCTTGATGCCTAGCATTTTGTAAAGTTCGCCGTAGATCTGTTCCGGCGCAAAATACGCGAAAGTCAGTTTATGTTTGCTCAGAGACACAGTTCTGCAACAGCGAGAAATTGGTACGTGGCAGAGGTGAAGTGTGCCATTTAGAATAGAACAGCTGTATTAGTTTTATGCTGGGCAAGACGTTCGAAGAAGTTCATTGCTTTGCTATGAAAAAATAGATTACATAAAATATTTTAAAACGAAAAATGATTATTTCCGTTGCCCATTCGAATAAAGTTTTAAGGCAATGAAATTCGCACAATTCTCTGGAATTATACATGTTTGAATACAAAATAAACAGAACAGAATAAACATTGTTCACTGCTGTGAAGCTGTTTTTTTAATTATCGGCTTCAAATGGTGATGACTTGCGACTAATCCAAATTAAGAAAGTTAGAGAAGATCCATAAAAAGGTACACCGGTCCATTCTATGGTTCAAAGCCTAAAATCATTTCCATCAATTTGCTCAAACAAGAGAATGGAAGTGCTCTGGCAGACGAGTCTTGAAAAGTTCGCGCTAAGTAAAGGGAGCGCATTTTTCGTTCCGGCACATTCCGTTCCGCCTGGAATTCCTTCCTGCGATCGGCAAGCGGGCAAAGTGTCGAGAGATTGCGAGCGCAAAACGATAAGGCTGGCGAAGGTTAATCAATCCGCAAACTCAGTGAGGAAGGGTTCATTAGCACGCTACTACCTGTAAGTTGGCCGCGCGTGCCAGAAGATCCCCGGCAGATGGTTGGATATGGATTTTTCGGTTTGCTTTGCACGAAAGTCCAAATGTCCGGCGGTGTAGGAACCCGAAAACATCGTTTCTTTCCGTCTTGAAAGGGCTCATTAAATTTATTGCAAATAATAATGCTGAATCACTTTCCGGTTTGGCATTCGGCAACAATATTCCACTACGACCGTACGTCCGCAGGGAGGCGAAAGAGTAAATACTTTTGAGAAATCTACCCCATACCGGGGAAGGAGAGACACAGTTACTTACTTTTTGCGAAGAGCAGGTCGCGAAGATATCGCCCATTGAGGGTCTGCATCCCTTTGGCATAGAAAGGGGAATTTACCCGAACAAATGCCGAAGAAATTCCTCAGCAGCACTACACGGGCCAGTTGCAGAGTACTGTGAAGGGTACCTCTTTTATCCGCCGGCTGTCGAAAGGAAGCAAAAGGGAACAAATTCGAATTAGAGAAGAAAAAAAAACCCCGACACGATCCAACGGACAATGGGCTATGGGTGAAGTTTTCTCATTTTCATAATCCATTATAAATCCTAATTTGATAAAACTGCGCTTTTTCTGGATTTTCCCTCCGATAATGATGTTAGCCTCTGCTCTGCTTACCAATCATGGTGTGATTTTGTTTTGATTTCAAAAATGTTTATTTAGGGGTGAAGATCCAACATTTTTTCCAGGGATCCAGAAGATCGTTTGACGTTGGTTAAGTCATGTTTCCTTTTAATGGTTTACTTTATCAAAATCTTTTTTTTTACCTGTGTAACGAGTATTATTATTTTGATTTTTGTAGCTTAAAGTTCTTTGCCACAAATTTTACCCTGTGCCTTATAGTATATGGTAGTCGTATTTATGTATATCATTCATGTGGTTGGTTTGAAAAGATCAAACACATGATAATCCCAGGGGATAACGAGGGAGGATGGGTCCTTCTTGCATGTTCCTTAAAAAAAGGTTAGTTTTATTTTTACGTTTCCTTTCTCAAAGTATGATTGTGATGTAAGTTCAAACAGACGTAAGAAAAACTCTACGCAGTCAAATGCGACGCTTCTCCAGTTGTTCTGGGATATTGTAGTGGTTGACTTACGAGCAATGTTCACGAGCGCCAAGGGTTATTTTTATCAATTTTTTGCTTTGGGATTCGCTTCCTTGCGTGAGCCAAATAATTGGGTTTATCATTGGATATTTCCCAATTGATCTTTTTCGCGTCACAGGACATCGGTAGAACGGAACAAATCGACTTTACCGGAAAAGGGTTCTGAGACTGAATTCTACACGAAAATCAAAAAGAATTCCTTGCAAATATACCATCATATTTTGGGGATTCAAAAAAAAAACGAAAAACACTTTTGAGAAGGAAATCCTATTAAGAATTGTGCAGGGTCTGTAACGCTTCAGATAAAACAGTTTTAAAATGTCCGATACGTTTCTCTTTCATTGGGGACTCTATTTTCATTTCCTTCGTGCTTAATACTTGCCATCATTATCATCAAACATACTATCTACGTGTATTGGTAGGATGTACAGATCCTATTCGTGGACATTTCGCATATTTTATCGTGGGTAGTGTTCTAGCCGTTCGTCTAGTTTAAAGCTTATTTTCTTCACCCCCTTTCTAGGGCTCCATTTCTCTCTATCCGTGACGGCATAAGAAAATGCCTTTCCAAAGGGTTTGAGAGAAAAACAGAACAGCTTCAACACATGGCACCGTATACTTATGATGGCCATCATATCATCAAATCAAAATAAATCATCATAAGCCGTAGCAAAACGACATCAACAAGACCGTTCCCGGGTTGTTCCAACTGCCCACTTCTATGGTCGGTTATGTTCGTTTATTTTTTTCCACTTCAACCGTTCCACTCCAACTGCCGTACGATGACTTTTGTAAAGGATGTAAATCACCATGTTACAATCATTTGGAACAGTCCGCCCGATCGGTCAACATGTGCCGTGACAGGACGTTTTTTTTCCGAAATCCCTTTTCTCTCGAGGGAAGTTTGAGGGATCTTCTACTCCTTCCAAATCCATCGCTAACATCTGGGAAACTCGGTGGCCAGAGGTTGCCTTCAGCTGCCGTGTGGAGGAGGGAGCATCTCTCGGATCGAGATTTTTACCCCTTCTAAGCGAGGCATTTCTAGAGGATGGTTATGATTCCGCCGGCGTACAGTTGGGTGGGTGCTCCAGGCACTCGTAAAGCTCGCGGTCATAAAGATATCAAGTTGCCAAGTGTTAACGAATCGCTCCGTCCGTACTTAATCATCGGACCGGTCCGGCGTTTGCAGGTAATTGAAGGAAAATTAATGTCCTTTGTTTTCCCAACTTGCCCGTAGGCGTCCCATGTCGTTTTTATGCTGGTTCAGAAACGACAGACTTTAAGAAGCAATATGTCGTTTTCTCGAGACATGATGATGATGATGATAAGTCCCACCTCTTGCCCCTACACAGTCGTGTTTTAATGGGACGATCTGGTAAGATGGGATGATTGACGTAATGAATTACATAGGTGTTAAAGTGTTATTTAATTGATTTTGTTGATCAATTAATTGTTTTCTGGGGTAAGCCAATAAAAGCACGAAAGGGTGATGGGTTTGGTAGTAATGTTGAAACATTGACGAGTGTATTGTGTATTGAAATGTGTGAATACACACAACTCGTAGTGTCGCTTTCCATACAATTGTGTCCATGAAAGATTCCAATCAATCAATTTAATTAAAAATCAATTATAGCTTTGCTCTGTAAATCAATATGCTACAGAAAGCTGGCTGTTTGAGTTTTACCTCAAGGAAGAGAGCGGACTCGACTAGATCAACGCTTGCCGTCTAGATAAGGACGAACTAATCTTGATTGATGACATCCGCGCACTCCAAAGCGAAGGGTCGATAAAACATACATCCGAATTGGGGGCTTTAAGGGGGTGCACAAAAGTGAGCGACATACGCACGAGACGCATTAGGCACCAACAATCATCATGTTTAATTAATTCTGTATTAATTTTCTTTGTGAATTCCGCCGCAGAGCTCGCGCCAGCTGCTCGAGCTCCCGCCGACGCCGAATGACGGAAAACGGGGCTTTATCTTGCACCCGGTGTTGATAAAATTCGCGTTTCCACCTTTTTCCCGCCACCAGCTCCAACTCATAGCCCAACCCGTTAGCGTTTGCTGTTGCGTTTGTTTTGTGTTGTGTATGTTCGGTAGAGTAACACGTTCCATGCCGAAAGCGATTCGTAACAGCCATGGTGGAAAGCCTTGCTTCGGAGGGCGCGAAATTAAAAACAGATTAACTCATTAACCTTATCACCGGCAGCCAGTGAGAAATTGTAAAACAAATTAAATGACTTGAAGCATGTATATTAGAATTTTCGGTATACCTGCCCAATCGTTTTATTTCTGCATTATTGAGCAAAAGTTTTTTTTTCTGGTAGTTACAATTGGTATCCGTAGCTTCAATCTTTTGAAATCTTTAAAAAAGCCATAGTTAATCTGTTAATAATAGTTCGGCCTATCTTACCGGCCTAATTCTACCATTTGTTTGAACAAAACATCAGGAAAATGACAATGTGCTGATAATCACATTCGGCACAACCCGCAACCGCTACAGAAGAGACTTCTAGACACGAGTAAATACCATAATCTTCATCTTTTCGCTTTCAAGTTGTCACCGTTTCAACACCGCTTACCATCAACCGACAACATCGTCGTCAGACACCTACCGGTACGATTTTCGCGAAAGCCTCTTTGGTGGTAAAGCGGTCAGCAAACCCGGTTCATCGACCCATCACATGCTACGGGATGTCCTCTAACACACTGTGCCTACTCGAAATGGGCCTGCATGGACATGTTACTCCCGTGGTGGCTCGAGCCCGACGTAAATCTCACCGAGAACAAGGTTTTAATCTGCCACATATGCCACATAGGATTACGAGATATATAAATGTATTATGCACCTACCGTCCGCTGGCAGGGATCGTAGGGAGTAGAGGCCGATACTGGCCACCTTCCGTTATGACAGACCCCATCGTAAACGGGGAGTCCACCTTTTGCTTTCCGTCGAGGTACGCAATGGAAATTCGTTTCATGTGGGTTTCGCTGCATGTCTGTTGACCGGTAGTCAACTTCAAGGATCCAAATATACATTGTTTGTAAGATGGGAAGCTACAACATCCGGGATAATACGCCAGGGGTCAGTCCATAGCTACAACGTCAGCAGGAGAGATTTTACGACACATGACGGTGGAGTTGGTTTCCCGGCATTTTTTTCCAAGGATCAGCAACAGAGATCAGCTGCCGCCTTCATGTTGCACCCGAACATTCCAAACATTCGCCAGCCTTAAACTTTAGCGTTGAATCTCGTGTCAAGGGAGAAAAAGAGTAATAGTGCAAAGGTAGCTGCTAATACCGAACACTTTCGGACGAGCAGCTTCGTTCAATACTTGGAAGCCATAAGCCGACAAGATCGCCTACTGGGCTTTTCACGTGGGAAAATAGTTCCACAAAGGCAGCCACAAAGCTGACAGAAAGCTTAAGCACGGTCGTTAATAGCCCATCGGGCTTTGTCGTCGTGGGCGATTTTCTTCGCAGGGAAAAGGCACTAGCGAAGGGACAGTACGTCGGGGTGATGCGAGAATACATTTACCTTTTCCTCTTCGTATATCTAGACCGACACGCTCCATTGATGCTGCTCGAGCCAATGGTAAACAGTGACTAATCGTGACTAATTCGGGGATTTTGGCATCACGCCAGGGCTTAGCAGCATCAGTATGTGTAGAAAAGGGGAGAGCTAACAGATTGTGTGGTTTGTTGATTTCAGGGGATGGATTTGCATGCATTTTTTGCTATGGGAAACTGTAATTTTTGGAAGAAAATGTTCTTTTTTCTTCAGAAGTATGGAATATTTTTTGCTTAAGTCAAAGTTATTGGTGGTAACTGATTTGATGGATGGAATAAAACTGCAACATTGCGCTGGAACGTGATAGTAACGTCTAAGAATAATTGTTGCTGCTAACTTTTGCCGACCAAAAGTTTCCCCTCTACTCGTTATGACATGTTCCAATCGATACAAACGACACCACCCATAAGATACCTGTCCTTCCACAATACGCTCTGCAAGCTATAACAACCTGTTGCGATTCAAATAACTTCGAGGTTTGCGCATAAAGTTCCATAGAAATGCTTACGCCATTTGTTTGTTTGCCAATACTTGGTCAGCGCAGTAAGTTTTTTTGGGTTTTCCGTGGTATTCAGAAAGTTTTGATGAGGCCGTCGTAACATTGTGCTATTGTCGAGTTTAAGTACAAGCCGAATGACAACTCGTGCCATGCGTGACATTTACAGTTTCTGCCGAAACGGATTCGATTCTCGACGGCATTTGATTAGGAATTCATGAAACGCAGAAATTGCGCACTCCGAATGTCGATTATGTTTGATTCTTTGTTGTTTCGTTGTTCTTTTGCTGACTTGGTGGTCCTCCTTTTACGTGGGCTGTAAAAAAGAAGTTTCTCGTATGTTTTTCCTTTTCTTTGTTTCTGCAATAAATTGTGTAGCATAGCTTAGGTCGGTCGTGTGTTTTGCCTTTCAAAATTTATTAAAAAACTAAGAAGCTTAGCTTGTGTTTGATCATTTTTTTCTATCCCTTCGATACCTTCTGTAGGGTTCATTTTGTTTCGGATATTTTTGGACCAAACTTCATGGGAAATAAATACGGCTTACCTTGAACAGTTCGGTGGTAGCTGCATAAATCAAATCCCCTCGGGGTGCAAAGAATAGAATTTTAATGACGTGCCATACTTTTCGTTAAGAGCACTTATTTTAATAAATCAAACTTTTGCCTTTTCATTTCCCCGATGGCAGCGATCCATCAACGGACGGGATCGCATTTGGGCGTCTTGGACTGTGCCGACTTTATCGCGACTTGTGAAATCCTAGCTGTATAAGGCCATCGAGCAACGCGACGTAAGGATTGATGCTTGTTTGGCCGTTTGTTTCGGGACTTCCATTTGTTACGTCGATTACGGTCGAAGTTGGTCGTCCTGGGTGCAGTTCTGGTGTTATTAGCGTAGCATTTCCATGCCGTATGCAGATAGAGTTAGTTAAGAGACAAATGTGGAGGTACAAACACTTTGGCACGGAAGTTTTGGAGTAATGAAATCTTCATATTTTATCCTGCTCATACGGGGTATTCGTTTCTCACACTCAGCATCACGGTATAGCACGATAACCACATAAGTTGGATGATTAAAATAAATTAATTCAATTGTATTTTCCCGAATGGCAAACTGTTGGTAGAAGGAGGTTGTTTTCAGCCGTGTTAGTTTCTTCAGTTTCGACTCACTTTGCCCGTTCTTTGCTTTTCTATTTAACATATCTGCACAAGACACATCGTTCTCCAGTACGTGAACACAACTATTTGTTCGTCCTCTGAAACAGCAAACAAATCGAAATGCATGTTGTGAGTAGGAAATTCGTCTCTACGACGTGCAAAAACAGGGACCTCCCATGTGTAGCTTCCGAGAGAAGCGGGGAAGAGTGTCTTCAATCCTTTTCTCGTGTAAAGCTCAACGCCCAAACTGTTGCTCATCGTTACCTAAAACCACCAAACGACACACCAGCAGTAAACCGAGCAGCATGCACCGGAAGTTCCTCATAATGAATGCAGATGGAATAACTTTTGATCCTCACATGTGGGAAGCGATGAACTCTTTAAGTGGGGGGGAAGCTGTGGGAAGAACATATGGAAAAGTTTTCTGCTTGCAAAAAATAGGAAAATTATGAAAAAAGCGTTAGAGGAAGAGGAAGACCAGGATGCTTAATTCCAGTCAAAACTCCCTGCAAAAAGTGTCGCACAACCGGTTGCTAGAAACTAGGGGTAAGTTTATTTCGTCAAAATTTCATTAATGTGCTAATTCTCGACCCTTCGGTGGGCATGAGTGTTTGATGGGGAACTCCACAAGGGGAGGAGAGCCAGCCAATTTGGCTGCTAGAGAAATTAGCTTTAGCTTTAAAACATTACAAAGTTGCCTTGTGTGTTACCAGTTGGGAGGACAACGTCGATCTCGATGCCGGAAATAGGAAATTTCTTCTCCAAGAGACAGGAAGGAAAGTCGGTAAAATTCCTCATCGACGTTGAAGTTGGCGTGACACATGGTACTTTTTGCGAGGGAATAAGAATTCATGAGGTGTGGGTTAGAAAGTGGTAAGCCATTTGCCTTGCTGCGTTATTTCACTGTAATATTGCAAGCTTTCTTTCTAGAGCCTTTAGATGTTGTAAAATCAAACATAGACTTTCTTTTCACATGTTTTTCCATGTTTGTAGAAATTGTTACAACTTAAAGTTTTCCCTGTTATTTTGATAATTATCTAAAGTCATTAGCGTACACCGCAAAAGATTGCATTCTCTTGGTGATAAAAATTGGTGTCTGACTTTTGCCTCAACAAATTAAACGATGAAATGGATTATCCTTCGCGGTCAACAAAAAAATATCAGCTGTAAAATACTCGTAAACGCTACACTCCTATCCACCGAAAAAAAAACAGCTTTGAGCAATGAATGAGTGTGTAAACTAAAATCATTTCCGTCCTTTGCTGGGGAGATTGTTGCACATTCATTGCGTCTTTCTTTTTTTACCCGTTTTTGTCTCAGTCTCCCGGGAAGGGCACACACCTACAGCATATACCCATTTGGCCAACGGGGATATGCAGCGTTGGGTGATATTTTCAGGTGTTAAAATCACAGCTCTAATAAATTCCGACCCTTCTCGGAGTCCGCAGTAACCAACGTGAAGGCAAAATCGCTAAAGAACGAAAACGATGCATTTGCTCAGACACCGTGCGTACACTTGTGGAATCTCCCCTTTTACCTCTAGTGCCGAGCAGTACACGGCAAAGGTACGGCGGTGTAGTTCCGTTTCCGCCAGCTCACCGTTTGTTGTGCCGAAGTTCCCAAGGTCCTGTTCCTCAACCGCGAATGGGTTCTAGGTTTTACGAGTTTGCTTCGAAGCCATTTCTCGCAGCACTGAGCGATGAAAGCACTACTCACCAGTTGCGCGACTATTTGCAACACTTTGCAGATGGTAAAAAAGAAACGTCTATAAAGAGGGTGCTTTAGAGAGCGTCTCTCGGCCAAGGATAGCAGGCTAGTCACGGGCGGCAAGGAACGTTGGTTCCAGGTGGTCGGAAAATGATGTCACTTTTCACCAGCCGATGCTCGCGGGGCCTTCTAACAATCGGCGAAGATGCTAAAGAATGAAAGCAAACAAAAATCCCACAACGTTCTCTTTTTCCCCGAGTGATAGTGTTTGGAGTACTGATGTTTGAGAAAAAAATGAGAAAAAGGTGATAATTTGTGGGATGCTTTGCAATATTTTATTTGGATGGTTCTTCGTGGATCGTTTGTTTAAACGATATTTGACCAAAGAACTTCCCTTTAAAACCGTTGTTTATTACTTCTAATGGTAAAGTTTACGCAGAGTTTCTTAATTGTTCTGTATTTCTATGATTATTGTATTTGCCTGATATTTTTCAATTGAAGTCTGCTAATTAACTTTATATTCATCTCCATCGACACACATTGATTTCTTATTGGAACATATCATTTTTCATACCTTGCAGCGAAAGATAATTAGAATCAGAGAGGGATTATTTTGATTGATTTCATTTTACACTTAAAATGAAGCTTTTAGGCTGTTCGTTTCAGCTTCAACAAAAATGTGCACAAGTTAAACTTTCCCCATCTCGGGTGCAAACCTTCATCAGCGTTAACGAGCAGCAGCTGTTTCGCGTGGGGAGAAAAAAAAAGGACATTTCCCTTTTCTATAATTATCATTTCCGCTCCAGACTGTTTATTCGGGACGCAACCGAGGAAAGATTGTTTATTCAATTTTGCTTTTTACTACGTTTTTTTTAAACCATTTTCCACCCATCTGAGCTGGATGTAGATTTGCTTGTAACCATGTATTTTCCCGGTTCCTCGGAAATATTTTGTCATTTTTCTGCGGGATGACCCGTCGACGTTTACGTGTGTGTGTGTGTGAGTGAGAGAGTGGGCGAGGGAGCTGTATTAATTAACTTTTTAAATTGCAACGGGAATGGTTTATGGAAATTTCTCGCTTACTTAGAACTGTTTATGCTAGGGTGGATTCTCTGTGTTACATTTGAATCAGATCAGTTTGTTAAAGAACAATTAATTTTATTATTGTAGAAATTAGTTATAATAAGCGCTATTTATCCTCCAATGCCTTAACTACCGTTGGCTGGTTGGTGTGTTTTTTTTAAATTTAATTAAGTAATTTTTTTATTAAAGTTGCATGTAAAGTTGATTCCCGTTACGGATGAAAAACTACCAAAAACCTAAGCTCATTGGAAGGTATTTATCGCCTTCGATTAAAGGAAGTAAAATAAATTTAAAGCTTGTACCCCGCATTGAGTTTTGATCATGCTAATGGATTCATACTTCTACACTCTATAACCGCCATTCTGCAGCCGTCCCTTCCTGTATCAGAAATAAGTCAATTCGTTGACAAATTTATCAATATTAGCTTCACCAGGTTGAAGCGGGGTACGATTTTGCCACCCGCTCCATCGCTGACGTGGTCGGACAAGCCTTTGGATCAGTTGTTAGGCGGAAGGAACATGGTTTGTCCACGGAATCTGTCCGCCCAACTGGTGGTAAAGATTAGCGCGCGGGCGCTAATGTACCATGAAACGCTTGCCATGAATTCGAGCCACTTTCCGCCAAAGTTCTGCCACGGCTGCCGTGTTCCTGGGGGTCATGAATATTTACCGACTCGCCTCACTCCATACCAGCTCTCCAGTCGGCCCGTGCTCGTCCCAGTTACCCATTTCTGAGGTAAAATTTTAATGGGTGTTTTAACGTACGCGTAAGCTAACCGATGATGACACTGATTGCAGCTCGTAATCACCGTTAAATCCCTGCTGGCCGGGATAGAGCAGCATCACCAAAGGGTAAAGGGTATAGAATGTAAGGCGCTGGGAAAGCCTCTTCACCATTCGGTTTTACCGAAGCGATATTGCCCCAGAAGAGTGTAACTTCAAGCTGGAGGAACGGCATGAAACTTAATCACACCTAGTGCCCCGTCGATTGGCCAGACACGAAGTGTAGAACTCCCGCATACCATGACAGCTAAGCGACACACATCCTTTACATCATCCGTTGCGGTAGGTCATGAATGCCGGAAAACGACTTCCGCTTGACTCCGGTTGTAACAAATTGCCATTAATTGAAATTAATTTGATCGAAAAGCGATTCCGAATAGGCGTACATGATTGAGATGGATGGGACAGGAAGGTTCGTTGGCGCTTTGCTTCCCGAACTGGAGCGCAGAGGCTGATCTGCTGGCACAAGAAATCAGGATGTTGATGGATCTTCTTCACTCGGGATTCCGGTGGCGCTTTCTCGGTTACTTCCATCGAGCTTATTTGCAGTAGGAGTTCGTGTAACCAGAGTTGAACGCCACAACCTGTGCCAAGGTCTCAGGTTCGGTGCATCGCTTCCACTCTAGGGTGTCATACAATTTCATTGTCAGCTTTCCAGCTGGTTGCATGGCAGGCACGGTTCAAGCTTGCACCTTCGGGCGTCGAAACAAAGCGCTGCACTACCACTGTAACCACCCTATCATCCGACGGTGGTTGCCTTGTAATTAGTTTAACGACTAAACGCCCTAAAGCTTCCACTTTTGCGGATCGAAAAATATAACGCAACACCCCGCGGCAGTGCCGAAATAACCGAACAACCGACGCTTGCCGGCCGCGATTGCGTACGTTAAACAACGGTGAAACTAATTTGCATTTATCTGAATAATCATGATCAGATTTGCGATGATACGGGTTGCGTCGTGGGGGCCGCAGTTCATCAGTTGGCTTGCGGAATTCATGCTGAGTATGAGCTGTGGCTTCGATGTATCCATTGTGCGGGGTATCTGTTCAGGACGGGGATAATTCTTCTGGGACTATGGAACTGGCGGATCAACCTGGTGGTTTGATTTGAATAATGAATGAGTGGCAGGTATTAGCTAGCAGGGGTGGATTTCTGCGTATCTTTTGGAGCGCCTGCACGTGTGTCAAGGACATGCATAACTATTACGTTGTTTGTGAATGTTTAAGATGGCAACCTGAAGAGGTTTTAAGTACCATCCTAGATTTTGATGGAACTTTAAGAGTTTTAAGGGACGTAATCCGTGCTCGAGTTACAAATTAGACTGGATAAGTCATATTTCAGCAGGAAATGACAATAGCAACATGTTTTGAATATCAGTGCCGTATTTACCGGCTTCCATTGTCACGTGACGGTGCCACTTAACTGCAAACAGATTAATTTCCAAGCTATCATCTAATCAATTTACCAAAACGTTACAGTTACATCTATAACAATGCGTTATCGGATGGTAGTGAAATTGAATAGTACCATCCCGCCTTTCGGATTTGACATTTTGCAACTATAATCTGTCAAGTGGTGGATACGGTACGTGGAAAATCTTGAGAAAACTTGATTTGCAATAAATCGTACCCCAGCACTTGCATTTCGACCAAGTTGAGAGCCCGGGACGTTATATTGCATTAGGGTGTATTTTAGTTTATGCCAAATTAGATTTCAACCGATTCCGATGCAATTACGCACGAATGGAAACGCTGTGAAATTGATTCTGCCCGTAATTGTCAGTTATCGGCGCCGGCAATCTGTAACGCTCGAAACGAGCGCAATCAATCGTCCTTGCGGCCGGAACAAAGGCTCGAGTGCTGTCCAAACACCAAACGGCACGCCGAAGAAGTAAGCCACTGCGCAATCACTCGTACTTAATCTATTGATTCGGAAAATTATTGACTCGCTTGTGCTTAGGATGGCGAATGTTGCCAGTGCAAACACGCCTACGAAGCTGTAATAATGTGGCAAAAGCTCGCCATGTAGCTCTTGCGCAACGTTGCGAAAGGCTCCGCAAGTGTTTAAAAACTGGCTTCCCTCCAGGATCCCGCTCCTATTTGCCGGTTGACAGGAATCGTTTGCCACTGAAGAGGAGAAAGCGGAGGGGGGAGGGGGGGGGTAGTGCAGACTCTGCTGGTGGCTTCCTGTTGTTTCAATGCAGAGATTTCCCCCCGCCCTGGTCATGGGTTCGACTGTTCGTGACCCGATTTGTTCCCGTTCCGCCGGTCTGGCAGTCGAATGGTATTAATTTCCCCATCCGGCGTAAGCCACTTCCGACAAGGTGCTTACGGTTGTTGCGAAGCCAATGACGATGACGACAACGACGGCGAGTGGAGCTGGCAACGATGGGTGTATGCATTTCGACTCACGATTCCAGCAGCCTACCGGTGTTTATTCATAGCCGAGTGCCATCGATGCTCAACTGACGGTTTTTGTTTTACGTCGAAGATGGAGCGAAGAGCACAAGGTTCCCATCTTCGTAGAGATTTCAGCTCCCACCACCCAGATACAGCGATGTTTGGCGAACGGCGAAAAGCCACACAATAAATACCGAAAAATAAACTCACCCCACGCTCCTCCGGGGAACTCCACCGGAAACTGTAAGCATCAACGGCGGTTCGTTCCACAGCCAAAGGAAAAAGCCAGTGGAAACCGAATTCCAAAGACACAGGTTGCGGATCGGATGAAATAAAAATACTGAATTTTATTACATCAATATTGAGGTTGCTCGTCACCACCGGCGACGACGGTTGACAGATCGGAGCGGAAATCGGTGATTTGACGTGGATTTGGCAGGGAATTGATTTTGGGCTATGCAAGGAACTGGGTGCCTCGCACGGTGCTGACAAAGAACAGAAGCGAAAGCAAGTTACTTTATACACATCGACGTGTGTACGGGTTACCAATACGATCTCCCACCAGCGCAGAAGTTTCTTGGAAAAGCCGACCGATACCACCGGAGGAATGATGACACCTTTATAAATATTTTTAAAGAGCTGACATTCAGTAGGGAGCAGCTTGCCACTTTCCAATACCTTCCTTCTTCTTTTCAATCTCCTCTGCCGGATATAAATTTGTAACATATTTGATAGTGATGATAAAAGATATTAGTTTACCTTTGCAAAGCCCACGTTTTCTTGTAAATGATTGTTTTACACAAAGAAAACATTACGTAGCATGTTCGTTAAATCATGCGCCAGTCGTCATGATGCGTGATAAGCCATTGCAACATGCGAGGGATGCTGCAAAACCTCACCTTTTTCTTAGTGATGGCTACACACGCACTAGAACAATCACGTCCTCTCACAACTATCCATCACGCACCAACGAGCGAAGAAACCCGTAAGCATGCCCCACTCGACCGACCGACAAAGGGATACCTGGGCTTCGCCCCAAACTTCCCAACTGGCTCCATTACGCAGTTTCACTTACATAAATGTCCAAATCGAATAAATATCAAGTTCGTGGCGTGCGTGGGCCCTTTTTCGGCCCACCGGCTGGTCCGCCCGTTTCTGCGATCGACAACTTTTCCGCCTGTCAGCGGAAGGATAATTGAATCACATTTATCACACATGATGCCGGGAAGGGACCTGGCCCTTCCAGCTGGTTGTTGTCGAAGTCAATTAATTGCTTCCATATCGCCCTCATCATCGTCGTCTGCAAGACAGCGTTTGCTCGCCCCAATCACCAAACGTCATCAAACGGTTTTCGGCGGCGGTTTTGAGGGACGAATTCGGCAAAATCATCGACCGGGTAGAGGGTCGATGCAGGTGGACCTGGGGAAAGGAGGTTGTCTACGTAAGGAGGCAGTTACACCGAGACCGGGTTTGTATGCTCTTCCCATCAATGAAAGTGAATTGAAGTGAAATGAAGTGGAGAGCTTTTTTCCCGCTGAAGGGAAAATCGACACGATGCAGAGTTCTTCTCGGCGTATGTTGATAAAGGGAAGAGAACTCCGATCCACTGAGTGTTCCGAGCGTTTCCCACGCAAACAGAACGTTCCACAAAGGGCCGGCCCCATCCATCGACACCGATAATACGCTTCATTATTTCGATGGGGTGTCATCTTCGGTGCTTCGCATCATTCATCTAGCACTCGCTGGCCGGGAGTGCTCCGGGGCAAGGTTTCATCGCCATCCGGAGGAAAAATTAGTCCCACGCGTGGCGTATCGTCATCTATCAGCACGCCATCTATCAGCCCGACGATCGACGGCTTTCATATTGGACGGAACACACGTGCCTCTCAATTGCACTCTGGAAGGGTCGTGCGAGGAACTTTCGTCCCTTTTCTAGGCGCGTCGTTCCTCCTTTTAGAAGGAACAGTTCTGTACCCAGCCAATCTTTCCCAATGAAGTGTGTGTGTGTGTTTGTGCCGATATGAACCTGTCCGTATCAACAGCCAAATCGAACGCTAGATTGCTTGATAGTAGAGCTCTCCGGAAATGTCTGTAACGCATCACCGCACAAAACAACTTTCCCCGTTCTTTTTTTTCGGACAGGGGCAGAAAAGAATCGTGAAACATACGGCGATTCACAACGCAATTTGACCCCCTCATTTGCACGCCTCCTTTCTTCACTGTTGCGTCAAGTGCCCCGTTCGGAAAAGTTCGTCATCGGGTTCTTCCGAAAGATGCTCGAGGGTACCATAAATCGATCCTAAAAGTTTCCGATTTGTGATCAGCCTTTTGCGTCGCAGAGTGGGCTAGTAATAAGATTATCCTTATCTTCGATGGACTTCGATCGATCGGTGATTTCTACTCGAATCCTAGGCGTGTGCTTTAAGCAAAGTCTGCGTCACAAAAACACACATACGATCCGGTACGACACTGGAAGACTCTGCCTTGCTATGATCGATCTTCTTTCTTCCGTTCGGCGTTCAATCGTGTTCGGCCAAATTGCAGCCGTACGCGCACGTAGTCTAAATTGTTTCCGGAGAAGGGACCATACGAAAATAGAATGGAATAAAAAAGCAACTTTCCCTTGGGAAGAACTTTTCCCCCAACTCGAGCGCTACATTGAGCCTAGCGTCGGCCGGTTCCGTAAGGATGCGCCATCCTCGGAAGCGTCTCCGGAAGGGAAACTTATTTGGCTGCAATCATGTAAACATGGTGATAAAAAAAGGATTTTCCCTTCGCCACGGACACTCCCTTCCGCAGCTCCCACGAGGGATGATCCTTGCGAGTTATCGTTGCGGGAGCATTTTTTTGTTTGTTGCCACCGAAAGTGACCCTTCAGACGAACTGAGGAACTCTCTGGGACTCGGGCAATGGTGCAACTTTGTTTTGCTGATGTCGTTGCGGTACACAAGGTACAGACATACTGGTTGCGCCGGGGGAACTGTTTGGTGAACTGAGCGGAAGTTTATTTTGTCAGCTACTTTCCGATTAACCTTTCCTTTTCACAAAGGATGCATAACGCTGAACACACAGTACAGCACCGACGGGTAATAGGTGGATAATGCTGAACAGGATGCTCGAGGAACTTGCTCTACTATCGGCTAGAATCCCGGAGCGCATCCCGGGGAAGAATGACAAGAAAATTTGTTTATTAAATATTAGACTGCTAAGTTTGTTTATCTATCCTAGCATTGTTTGAAGAGAGCGGTGGAAGCTGGAGCTATACTCCATGGAATATTGTAGGACAAAGTTGATTACGTTGCATACCCTTAGGGTAGTCGCAATAATTATTTCTACAGTAAGTTGCTGCTCTTACAAATGGTGTTTTGCAGACGATCAAAGAGAAGGGAGATTCGTACTGGTTTTACTTGCAACAAGTTGGAAATTTCTCACAGGAGTAGGGAAAGCAAAAAGTGTTTCGAATTCCAGCTGAGAAGCACGATATGTACGAAGCACGAGATGAAATATGTAGAGCGCTGTTGGAGCGCCAGACAAGAAATTGTGCCATGCCAACTTAAAGCTCAAGGTTTTGCCACATTCCAAGAACCTTTAGATAGTGCAACGGTAAATGTATGAAATTTGAGGAATTATTTTCAGGAGGAATTCATTCAAGCTATGTGCTACGCTTAATAATTACACCTCGGTTTCAATCACACCAGGACGAGGCGGTGCACGATGATTCTAATGAACTCACTCAAACAAATAGTTATGGTAAACTATGGTGTAACACAATCTGAATCGGATATTCTCACAGCGAAACAGGCGATTAAGTGGTTGATCAACATTTAGCCAACATTGCGGGACGAACTAAGCTAAACGTTCGGGACGTTTAATTTTATTCATCATCTAAAATTATGTGATATCCACGACAATGCAGACGGTTTTCGAGTGCACTCCAATCAACCCGCAAATGCTGTTGGTTACATTCTACGTAAAAGCACATAGGAACCCTCCAACGATCTATGTTTAATATCAATTTGTTCGAAAGCCCTTGAGTTTGTAATGCATAAGGTTTCACAAATACTATGTGCTATCTCAAAGTGGGTTTAATTTATCAAACGAAACAGCGAATGTAAAAATTCAGGAACGCAACTCGATTGCATCAATGTGGAGAGTGTAAAGATGTAACAGCAGCAGCTTTTGAGTTTAGTTTACAATAGTAGAAGGGGAAAGAAATTAATGTAATATTTTCTTCCAACTACTGCTTTCAACATGCTTATTAGGTGTATGTTAGGTAAAATGTTGTAAAAATTTCGTTTAATATTAGCGAGCAAGTAAACCTGTAGATACTCCTCACTCTTCAAGCCATTCCAATTCCTTTTGAAAGTTATTGATTTCCAGTAATGGTTTTAATTTTACATTTTAGTGAAAAATGCTAAGAGTAGACGCGAAGTACTGCAAATAGAAGGTGAATGATTTGAAAAGCAAGATCAATCCAATGCTCATGAGTAACCCTTGCTCTGTGAAATACCGTCCTACGAATCTCTCATGTTGACAAACACCGTTTTCCAATCATTGCACATATCCTCGGGTCCTATTACCCCCGCAGTTTGAGCCTGTTGGTGGCTGGGAAAGTTTAGGTGACGTTCGACAGGATGGTGTTGTAACGACGAAGGTTGCTGGTCTCTTCCAATAGCTGTAGTTCAATTAGGGTGAAGCTTTTCTCTCCCACTATCAGCCGTAGGCGATATAGCTTGGAAAATGTGCAAATCCCCTGGCAAGCTGTGATTCAAGCCTTGCACATAGGCCGCATGTAGCATATGCGGAACCACCGGTGGCTCCCTGTTGTGGTCGATTGAGGTTTGGTGGTGTTTTCTGTTGTCGTTTTTCATACGCTTGTTACCATCGGGTTGGAAGAACTGAGTGAAAATCGATTGGCTTGCGTTTTCCCTGTTTGATGCGCTTAGGTTTTGAGAACATTATTCATTCACCATCGAGTGCGAATGGAGTGGAAATCGATTGCATGATTGGTTCGCAGTGTAAGTGGAGTGACGCCGGGTGTTGAAGAGCATTTGAATGCTTTTATGGTATTTCCTCTTTTGACGAGCACTTTGATTTTACGCACTAGCTGTCTAATTAATTCCGCGAAGCTTTCGATGCCGAAGGCACTATCATTACCGGGCATTAGAGAAGGATTTCATTATTCGAGTTCTATCCGAGCTCCACCCGGTTCTGGCAATTGAATCGCGTTTAATGTCGAAATTGGCAGTTTGAAATACAATATTTAGACCAGCGTGTAATTTCGATTGTTTTTGACGCTCCTGCTGATTGCTACTAAATTGTTGACTAAACAATTTGAAGTCTACAAACCGTGCCTTGGCGACGGTGGCTGTGCGTGTGAAGAAACACAGACCAAATATAAATAACACAAAACTGATTGAGTGATAGAGGACCAAACGAGCCTATCCGGATGGATCGCATGCTGCCGCTTGCTAGGAGTGAAAACGTTACAGTATCTTCGATTGTAGAGCAAGCTTCTTGCTAGAGGAAAACGAACGAGTAAACGAACGCGCCGCTAGACTTCCGTGGGTCCGTTCCGGTCTGTGTACAAATCAATTCGGTTTAAGTGAAATTTATTGGCCCCGTAAAACAAACTCGAAACCGACAGTAGCCACCAGCCACTTTTATGGGTTCGCTTTTATTTTTCAATAAAAATCCTTGCTCTGCCGATTGAAGCAAACCGTCTGGGGGTGAGAAACGCTCGATCGTTTGGTTTCAACTCTGGTTCAAAGGTTCAAAGTTGTGCGCCCGAATTCGGACGAAAGGAAAGCACGAACCACTGAGCGTGGCAAGGATTATGCCGGCAATCGGTTGTTAAAACAAATCGCGCTCCCGCGGGTTTCGAATTGCGCCCGAATGCTTGTGTGAAAGGAATATCAAACAGAAAAGGCGGAAAGGACATTATCGCAGATGAATAAATAGGGAGGGCGGCAGCCCAACGACCGAGGAAATGTAAATCAAAGTCTGAACAGCACCAACCGGAAGCGAAAGTTGATTCTACATTTGCCAGTCGCGAAACCTAATTTTGGGTAAGCCATTACATTGCGTTTCGTTGCGCACCCGTTTTCTGCCATAAAAGGTTGATTAAACATCATTTTACAGGTACAGTCGGTTTTGATTTTGTGAAAATGGAGCTGGTGGAAATTAAATGTTCGAAAATGTCCGTACAAATTAAGTTATTTAAATTCGGCTTCGGGAAAAATTCACAACACCCACTTCTAATCGAAAAAACCGTGATCTCAAACCGAATATCTGGTAGCAACATAATATAGTCTGGACAACGAAACAGATTGCGTGGAGAAATTGATTGGAAACAACAATATGCAAACTAGTTTCGAACTCCGAAGAACAATTTTGGAATGCATAAATGTTTGAAATATTTATGGAATTTTCGACCGCTTCCATCCTGCTTGTATAACCACCAGTTGAATCTGTTGCCTGAAATTGAACGTGATGAAATGAACAAGCTGCTGAACCCTCTTCTTATCAAAATAACCAGCTCACACACACACACACAAACTCTCGGGATGCTGCTTCATAGGCCCCAAGGCTGTAAAGGCTGGAAAATTCAATCCTTCATTCATTCACCAGTGTGTTGAGCTTCCCCTGCACTAGGATTGAATATGCAGAGTGGCATACTGAAACAGAAAATGTAGGAGAATGAAGGGGAAGAAAAAAGATTTAAAAATTTGGTTTACCCTCGTCGAAGAAAATCGGCAGCTGACCGTTCTGGCATTGGACACATTCACTCCCCAGCCAGTGCTGGTCACTTTCGGTCCAGTGGATAAGGACCATCCAATTTTGCTTCGTTTTTGTTCAGGTCATGTTTCAAAAACACCGGCTCGGGGAAGTTGTGGTCGCAAAAAAGGGGACCAAAAACGAGTGTACAACTGTTACAACCGTGGACCAGTTTGTAAAGTTAAAAAAGTTCCTCTTTACCGCTACCATGGGTTGGTGAGCGAATCGGGTGGAATGAAAAACTGAAAGCACACAGATAAAGCCAATAGACGAAAGGCAATCTGAAGAGGAAAATGTCATAGCAGTGGAAAATTGGATAAATGCCTGCAAATCGAACCCAAATGAAACAGCACAAATAGAAACGAGAGAATAAACGCGCGGGGAAAAACTAACTAGACACGATTTCAAACGAAAGGACATCGAATTCGGCTTTTCCCAAGCTTTCACATTCGTTATTCGTTTATCGAACTGAACATAATTTTTACACCCTACAACCCGTTCCATCGACTCACCTCCTGCTCCCAACCTACTCTAATGGGGCAACCGGTCTGTGATAAATGACCCCCCGGGCGGGAATGTTTCGCCATGACAATCCCGTACCAGCCGTGGCAACCAGGCGACCCAATGACCGGCAAATGGTCAGCCGGCGCTAATGGTTCCGCTGCTTTCTCCTTCGCTTGTGCGATGTGGGTGATGAAATATGCACCTTTTTTCCATGTCGTCGATGCGAAAGGGCGCTGGAAGGTGCAACATAAGCTAGCCCAGGGAAAGGCCAATCGTACACGCAGTTACAAATCGATAACAGGAGTTGAAGTTGACTTCCACCGGGCTGTTGACAGACAAAGCTGTTCGTGCTTTGATTGGGCGCCGCCGTTGCCCAGAACTCAATGCCCACGCGTGGTTAACCACAACTTGTCGACCACCGTGGTTGAAACCATCCACCCTCTTCGTTTTCCTGGGGCTCCGATCCCACACCTGGTGGTGGTCGTGGGAAATCAACAAGTGACACTCCAGTATACGGGGAACGGTCTTTTCGCTCGCATCCAGCCCACAATAACTCATCGCTCTAGGGAGGGATACTAACCCCCAAGACCACAACCATCGTCCACGATCTCCGTCCTTCAATTCCTCTTCCTGCGTCCATCGAAAAGTTTCCAAAATCCCTTGCCGGGTGCTGCGTTCCCCTCTGGGGGGTCAGTGCAAACGGTCCAGAATGGCGTGGACGCATGACGGCTCGTGGCAAGCATCCGGGCAGGAGTTGAGGCGTTGATAGAAATTCTTGGACTGTGGTTTGGCTCGCCACTAACCGCCAACGAGCATCCCCTTTCGAAAGTTCCGCACCCGGCGGGCCGAATGGATGTCAAACTGTCAACTGCAACAATATTGGACATCATTGGTTAGCCGGCAACGATTGTGCTGTCGGGGTCTTTAACTGGTCGAGGCTTCAGTCGATGAATTTAGTCACTGGTAAGTTTCTAGTGTAGTCACGAAGTTTGTTTTCCAACATTCGGAGGCCAAGCGATCGATTGTGGGTGGTTTCAAGGACATTTTAGTAATGATGTTATTCGTACGGGCTAAACAGACCACCAAGAGTCAGTTTCGTACAATTAGGCACAGGTTTTTCTTATTTATAGTTTACGGTTGTGAATTACCACAACTAATGTAACTAGCTTTTTGACAATGTCTTGCAACTGCAGACACGAAATCAAATGAGTTTTATATGTAACTCGTTGACGCACATCGTCGTGGGGTGAACCTGTAGTATGACGGACTCAAACATTCAGAATGATGAAACCACGAACGGAGGCGTTAAATGATAAGTGATTATTCTTATTCCAGTACGTACTCTGCATCGCATTTATCCAGTACCTGCCGGAAACTGTTAGGCAACGAAACGGATACCGTTAGGAAAAGTTGTTCGAATTACTTTTTCCTTGAGGAAACCACAGTGGAAGATTTAGACAAAGAAATCGTACGGTGCAGCGAAGCACAGGGGTATTCGTGCAAATTTTACAGCTTGATGCGTTCAACACTTCGGTGTGTCCTACGAAAGCGAACGTAGAATTGTCCGGAAGGATAATATTTTCCCTGACAGCATGCATCCGCAAAGAAGTTGTCGGATGCTTTTCTAGTGAGCCATCCTTGTAAGTTTCAATGCATAGGACAAAACAAACTAAAACATAGCAGAGAAAAAAACGGTGAAAAGCATGCAAGTTTATGGAAGGAAGTATTCTTACACTGCCCCCAAGCTAACAGCAAAAAGCCATCGAGTGGGTATAACGATGACGATGGAGTGTAGTGCTCTCAAGACTCACGGAAATCGGTACGATAGAGCACTAAGAAATACGCCAGGAACGCATAACTTTTCCTTATCTTCACCCATACCGTGCCCTTTCCGCTCTTATTATATCGTACGAAAGGTTCGAATAGGCAAAAAAACTTTAAGTAAAATATCTATGCCGTAGGAAGGTACTCCAGGATTGTTACGATTCAACATTTTGTTGATGGATTTAATTTCAACTTTTTTTTGTGTTATTACTAAAAAATAATTGTCTTTTAATGGTTATAAACTTATTCTGACATGATGTTCCGCGCTTACAAAAATTCCTCGATCAACCTACACTGGCACAACGTCCGTTGACGTGGTTTGATTACCGGGTGATGCCGTTGATCCTTCCTGTCAGTGTTTGGTGGCATTTCTTACCCAAGCAGTTTTGCTTTGTCACAAAGGATAAAGTCTCGAAAAGAATGTTGCAAGTTCGTATCGTAATATTGTTGCCTTCATTTTTGATAGCAGCTATTCTTCGACTTGTGACGCAATGTTATAAAGGAGGAAAACATTATTTGGCGTATCATCACTACGTTCGTTCACTTGCTTTGTACTGTTCATTTTTTTACGACAAAACTTTACGGCCACCGACTACCATCCACTCTTTGTCGATACATCCTAACGACATGCTCTGCGGCAGAACAACAGGCCAACCGACGACAGGAGTTTGATGTCGCTCTTATCGTATGTTTATTTATGAGATAAACCAAGCGTTCCTTTCGAAGGAATGTCAAACAACACATTTCAGTGAAGGGGTGGATTTTGCTGAAGATCACGTCTCTTAAACATTAGTAAACGGTCATGAATTTACGTAAAAAGTAGATGATAAATTTTTTGGAATAAAACTGTTCGGGTATTTAAAAAAAAACCCTTGGTAATGATTATCAACAATAGTTTCAGTCCATTTAACAGTCGTTACTTAGCCAATCCCCAAAAACCATAGAAAGAGCCCGAAATGGTGTGACCAAAAATTGCACAGCCTCAAGGGATATTTTATGGAGAAAGTTCGGTGGTTAGCGTTTCTCACGATGACCGGTGGGTGGACCATTATCTTTAATGTATCGCCGATTGGACCTTTCTTTCGCAAAATGTGCAAATGTTCGCTTGCGATTGTGCATGCTCGGAAAAACCACTACCATCGTGTGTCCTTTGTGTGTACCGTTTGCAACCCTCCACCGTTTCGGTTTTATTTCGGTTTTTATTTAGTGCAATCATCCATCTGCGACGGCATTTATATTTGTCTAAATGAAGCTGGATGAGCATGATTTGTGGCGGTTGTAATTAACTCCTGTGTGCAGCAGATGTGGTTAGGTACGGGCCTTTTGCAGCCCACCGCGGGGTTGTCTATTTTACTGTAATGCTGTATTAGGCATACTTGTTTTCTAATTTGGTGAAACTTTTCAGAGCAAAGCGAGCAGGCGCACAAATCTTTGCATAGCACGGTCGTTTCGGTTCACCTTGTGGTTTTTTGTTGCTAATCACAGTGAGTGCGATAAAATGGAAGACATTGTGGTTTTTTTTTCTCGGTATCTTGCAGTTCTTTTTTGTCACGATCCTTCTATTGTTGAGAAATCGTCCCACTTTTTTTAGTATGCTAGAGGTATTATGCACGTGGGAGTTCTTAGCAAGGAGACATAGAAAATGACCATTTGCAAGAAGGCAGTAGGTGCTGGAGACAGGATAATGGAATGCCATTTGTGTGGGTTTTGTTTGAAAAAAAAAAAAATTGCTGCAAGGTATTTGGAATGTATGTTGAGCTAAAGGTACACGAAGTGCAAATAATGCGCTGTTTGTTTAAAATATCACACAGCTCTATTTTGTTTCTACTTGCTGTTGATCTTTTATTCACTTTCTGATCTCATTCATGTGTAGAGCTACGGAATACAACAACAAAAGTCGATTGATGCTGCGAATAACCTGCGGCGCACTTTTATCAAAACCCGCGACCCAATATCCGGCTTCAATCAAACAAACATCAGCCTTTGTTTGCTGAACCTCTGTAATGAAAACAGCTCGCTCGTGGTTCCCCCTCATAACCGACCCTGTTTGCTCGTGTGATTTTTTTGGTGTCATTTTAATTTGGTACTTTGAAGCAAGTGTTGTTGTTTGTCGAAAAGTGGTCGTTAGAGGATCCCCCTCTTCCCCCGAACGGTATCGCGGAAGCATCAGCGGCATTTCGAGGCATCGCCGGTGGCGGCTCTAATCCAAAGGCAATCTGAAGACAAATCGGCTCCACCGTTTCGTCTCGGTTAGCGTCAAACACCGGAGAAGCCGCAGGTCGTCGGCAACGGTCACCCATTAAACGCTTGATAACAACTCAAATATTTCCCCATCATTAACGAGTATTCAATCCGGCTGGCGCGTGTGTCGTGCTGGGTTTCCATACTATGCCTTCTATCACGCGCCCTCTCGCCCATCCCAATTGTTTCTGGAGGAACGCTTGTTGATGGCTACAGACGAGGATCCAATCGATGCAACCACGGTGCCTGCACGGAGTGGGTGTGGGTGAAATTAGCCCAATTGTTGCAAACAAGCGTTTGCCGCGAGTGATCTTTGATTTGATAGATACCGGGAGCAACGCCGATGGTGCTGTAAGACAACCGAAGAGGGTTCTAATCCCTGGGATAATGTGGATCCACCCGACGTTGTTCCCATTTGGGCCTCATCCACAAATTGAACGTAAACCGGCAATGGCGCCTGTTTTGCTGATTGTGTTTGCCGAAGTAAACATTTCCCGCCCGGCTGTTGACTGCTTTTGATCGGTTCGATGTGCTGATAGCTTCGCAAATGGATACAATAAATGTTTTAGTAACGCCCCCGGGAGGCTCCGTTACAAGATTGGTGTGATGGACGTAGCAGACCTACGTCTAATGGGAGTATGTTGAAGCTGTTGGGAGCATCATAACAAAAGCAATGCTTTTCGATGCTTTCATATTGATTGTGCGAAAGTGTCCCCATGTTTGCAGATACTGTGGCGGTTATGATGTTTGCTCTGTTTCAATCCATCATTAAATGAACCCTTCCAATGAAACCATTGTGACTTTTCAGTTAGGGGTAGATGGAAATCACGTGTAGGAAACAGTTAAAACTAATTAATCTTGAGGTGGGACTCTTCATTAAATCGTGTTCATTAAGGTAAACCAATCGGAGCATCTGCATTGTGCCAAGTAACCAACTTTCTCCCTGAATCACTATAACGCTTTTCAACTTTATTGATTTTTTTTCTTGAAAACTTATATACATTTACACAAACTAATCCAGTTTGTCTGTTCAGCTTACACCTTGGTTTTATTTTATGTTTTATGATCGAGACATAAACGAGACAAGCTAGGGATAGAGAAAAAAGATTTCTATAGCAAATTGATGTAGAGCCAACTCCCATGAACTGGAAACCAACGATGAGGAAGCGCCAGGGTGACTGCAAAACGCGCGTGCACAAGGTGGAGTTGATAATCTTGATTATCGCATCTTTGATCGCTTGTGCTTGCAGTGTGCCGGTAGCGTCAGATTTCTCGTCACGCCCCACTTGGTTGATGCTGAAACATCAATTCCGCTCCTTCTTTCCATTCATAGTGAAGGGCGGCGAAAGATCTACGGTGTGCTTGCTTTGAACGGTTTTCCGCAAGATGTTAAACGACAGAACGGTCCGCCTTTGAAAGCGGTTTCGGTTGGCAAAGTTGCGCACAGGTGTCGAGCGCGAAAAGCACGCTTCCCAGCTTCTTTCTTCGAAACGAAATCACGTCAATCATTTATCCAGGAAATTCAATTGTCCAATCACAAAGCCCGTGGTGCGCACTGTATTGCAGGTGTGTTGTTTGCAAAGTTTATTCGCCCCCAGTTGCGCACAGCTATTGTATTTAAAATATATTGTTCTCCTTAAGCAACCCGCATAATCTATAACGGTGGTAAATTTAATAGCATTTACATGAATCGTCCTGACGAAGAAAGCGAATGGAACAATGTGAGAAAACTTTTTTATATAAGCTTTTTCATTTTTGCATGAATTCATTGCACTTTCTTGAAAAATGTTCGCCACAAACGCTGTTTAATCCACACGATTAATGACGCCAGTCAGCTGTGTTATTGAGCGGTCATGTAAACACAGTCAATATTTTATTGCATTTATCAGTGCATCCTCCCCTCACATCGATGATGATAATGTGGGATGACCTGCGAATGTTGTAAAATGTTATCCACACCGTTACATCGAAAATAAAATTAACCTCCATACTCGATGAAAGCATAAAAGCTGGTTGCATGGAACGATGGATGGATGGATGAATGGATCGTTTCGATGATAAGTATAATCAAATGAAAAAAGGCATTAACGCACGTACAACTGAATTAAATAAATGAAAAGATGATTAAAGGATTACGGGGTTAATTATTTCACAACACTAAAGTTCACATTTGATGTTACACATGTCGCAACAAGTGTGTCGGCTGTGATCTATGAAGTGATCCATTTTGCCTTACTTTTAACATAGCAGACAAGGTAATACCAGGTTACAGCCTGGTCGAAATCATTTGTAAAATTGGTTTCACTTTTCACTATCACCCTATACTTTATGAGTTTTTAGCAGTAAAGTGTAGGTCACACAGGGCGTATAAAAATAATGTACACAAAAACTTCAAGCGTTACATAGAGCTAGAGTTCGTAAAAGCTGTTCAGTTTGGTCTTGTCGAAGATATTTTTTTTTTAAATCTTTTACAAAACACTGTACAGGTCAACATCAAACAAAACCTCGTACGGAACGTTTCAGGATTCAATAAAAGCTCAACGTAGTATCTGATGCAGTCGTCCATTCCTCATCTTTCATAGAACTTCAGTTCCACCTGTACGGTTTGACTAATGCTATGTAATTCTCTTCGTTGCAGGTGCCACCGGGTTCCTCCACAGCTTGATTGCAGCCACTTCAATCAAGTATCGGTCGGAGCGAGTCCTTTGTCGGCGAACGATGAGCAGCGCACAGTGGTAGGCCGGACGGACCGTGTCAACCGCGTAGAGTGCTCATGCTCCGGGCATGAGCGAACAGCTACCGTCATCAGCGGACCAGTAGTAGTTGCGTTTTGTTTCGTACGCTTTCCTCGGCGCCCGAGGAACTTAGTAGAACACTTAATCGAAAGCAGTCGCGTTACGCTCCGTCATTCGTACGTCTCGAGTGGAAAATGATGTCACAGCATCTGAACTCGATGCTGGAGCACCTGAAGATGGGCTCACTGATGAGCAAGGGTGGTAGCAGTGGTGCCACCGGTGGGGGTAAGCAGCAACAGGTACAGCCATCGCCGGCGGGCTCCGCGTCCCCGAATGCCGTCGTGGGCAACGGAAGTATTGCTAGCCACGCCGGGAGCGCGGCGACCGGTGCCGCACCGAACGGATGTGCGAACAACAACCTGCACAGCAATGCACCGCACGCGAATCACCACAACAACAACCTGCTCCACCACAACCATAATAACAACTGTCAAAACGGTGGCGCCGGAATGACAGGTGCCAAAGTGGCCGATCCACCGGTGATAGTGGAGCGAGGCCGCTGCTCGGTCGTGGAGGACGTGGGCAGCAAGTCGTCGAATCACGTCGGTGAGGATCGTCGTGGGTACGATGTTTCGCGCAAGCGGTGCAGTATTTCGGTGCAGCAGCACGGGGCCGGTAGTGGTTCGGATACCGGGGGTGGCAACTCACGCTCGAACTATCGCGAACTATCGCCGGCCTCGCTGCGTATCCATCGCAAGTCGTCGCATGACATCCGCAACACGCTGCTTGGACCGGACGGGGAGGTGCTGCACCTGCACGATCCCTCGGGCAAGGGTGGCGACGGCGTCGGCAAGATGCCCACTGTCGTCAAGCCGATCAAGCTGAAGAGCATCATCACGAAGGCGGAATCCTACGATACGATGCACGGCAAGGCGAGCGATGTAAGTACGACTAGAAAGATAGAATCGTAAGTTTGATGGAGGAAAGATTCTTACGGTGCAAATGTAACATCCATAAGGACCGTTTCCACGAGCCCTCCGACCTCTTTGGTTGTTGTACCATAGCGTGTGTTACAGGGTATTTTTTAATTTAATTTTGAATCAGATCTCCATGTTTTGAATTAACTATTTAAATACAATTGAATATTGATCCATTGATGTTTTTTTGAATGCGCCTAGCTTAAAATGGTCTGCTCTCCAATTTCGATTAAGGCAATCCCAACTTGCGTATCTTAAGAAAGTTGTCTCCTAAGTAATGTTTAAGGATCTGCAAACCTGTTCATCATTCTGTATTAAATTAAAGCAAAACTAGTAAATGTAAACATAAACCTAAACAACTTTAAAAGCTCCGTTCCGTAGTGATTTATCCAGAAATGCCATACATAGCTTATTTCTCGTCCTGCATGGCACGCTCGAAGCTTATGGTATTTGCTTCCGAATGTATTTTTTTTTTTCATTTTTCAATTTGCATATTCCGAACCGTTCCCGTTCACATGAATGTTGAGGAATGTTTGTTATTCGGATGGATCCGTCCTTTGACGACAACTTTTAAGCGGTCACAGTGCTCCCGTGGTCGACCTACGGAGATCGGTTCTTTCGATGTTAAAAGTCTCGGGCAGCTGTGCGCATCCATCTAGACTCGTTTCGCTGCAATCGCAACAATGCAACAATTGTGGTTAGCTGATGAAAATTTATTGTTTACCCCGACCCCGGCAGCAACGACAAGCGACAAACGACTCACTCCTGTGATACCGTTCGCCGTGTAGGATGATGTAGAGAAAATCTTCGTCGCACAAACTCGTTGCGCTGTGGCACAATTCTGTTGACATCCGCCGACCATGCTAAACGATTCACGCTTTTGCTCCAACTAGCAGAATGGCATAAGGCCAAACATAATCCTTTCGATGTCGCGTGCCACCGGACCCGATGCCCCTCGTGTTGACTCCGGACAAGCTTCCAAGCCGTCCACTGAAGCCGGCTGTGTCTCGCATCGATCGAGCAGAGCTCTCGGTGACAGCGTTTCACTTCTTATCCCCATCGCTGGCTACGAATGTCAGATGATGCTCGCTGCGGTGGCAGTGGTTTCCACGAGAACTGGCAAAAGTTGCGAAAAGGTCCTTAACCATCTTTCCGGTAATGTGGCGATAATCGTTTCCGACATAAATACGCCGCTGCATAAGTTCAGCGCGAAAGTGAGCGAAGATTGTTCGGACAGTGGGAGAACTTAAAACGTTCTTGGACTGATTTTTGCAGCTACAGAAGAGCTTAAAGCTGACATAATACATGCTCCATCCGGTGAGAAATACGTATCACCTATTAAATTTAAACTGCAACTGTTAAATACAGTTGCAAACGCCGGATGATGATGTTATGTTTTTCTTTAAGGCCTAGAAACAACGCAGCAAAATACTCATGCTCTGTGATGCACCTGTGGTCTGGAAAAGTTCCTGTTTTGGTTACGGATTTCATAGTAGGCGACAGTTTTCCCAGGCCAATGTGGTTTCCACTATGTTTTTCATGTTCATACCAGCGTTATGAGGGAGGTGCTTTATTTCTTTTGCTTAATGAGGAAAGCTAGGGGAAATGTATGGCAGAGAGAATTTATAAAAACGGAAAAGAAAACCCAAATTGGAAAACTCTACCTCAAAGGCGACGGCACAGCGTCGGGTGCAAGATAACATGAGTTGCATTTTAACTTTCCCCGACATCGTGGGAAACTTTTCCGCAGGAAGCACCAAGCCGTCTTCCTCTCTGTGGCGCATTTGGCTGCTTCCTCATTTAAAGAATTTTCATCACTTTCAGCTCGACAACTGTAGAGGGAGCGACGGGAAATGTATATTTTTTTTTCTTCCGAAAATGGAACATCCTTGAGCACAGACATCTTTTTCTTTCCCAGCAATGTTTTCTTCTGGCAGTAATTTCCCACTTGCTGGAAATGAGAGTGATTTTCATTTCTTTTCCTCGCACTGTAATTACTTTTCATGAGCGTGTAGGTCAGTCTCATTGTCGGTGGTTTTCTTCGGTCTCGACGGCGTAAGTGCATTCGTTGTGATTCGTTTGTTTGCCTGCATTTTTATTTTTCCTACCCAAAGAATTTGTTTTGTAATGATAGTCTTGGGAGCATTTATGATACGGAGACATATCAAATTTGCAACTGAAAAAAAGTGTTTGTTGCAAGAAATGACTAGAAAATATCATCAATATTTAACATTATTTTCCTTGTCAAAAAATGAACTTCATAGTTTTTACATTTATTTTAATATAGGCGTAATTGGTTCCTTTCACACTTTAAGGTTTATTATTATCGCATTACCGGTGTAAGTTTGTGGTAGTCTACGCCAATAAAAGTATGATACTGCCAGGTGAGTGACAGTTATGCAGTATCACCCTCGTAATCTACCGTGTAGAACCATCATTCATCGAGCAACTACCCACAAAAAGGTGTTTTCTATGCCTCACTGTGTGGTTAGGAAACTCGCAAGGAGTAGCTTTTTATCCAAGGTAGAGGTGTAAATGGCTGCTGTCAGTCAGCTCAAGAATGTGGCGACAACTGGTGAGGTCTGCTTGGCATTCTCGCACCACAGTCTCGACTGTTCACTTTAACCAGAGGGCATTTTCAGCCGCAAGTGTCATAATTTAAACACGTCACGGGCACGGTGAAAAGTGTGTTTAAAGCAAACGATGTTTTACAACCTCGGCTTGCAGGTAGTAGTACCACTAGACTAGCTCTCCAAGCGTTGACGAGTGTACTCCTGCGAGTACGAAGTGACCGATGAATGGAGAGTGTCTGCGCTTGTTGCCATTCAAGCTGAGTTTCTTCGACGTCCGCTCGCTTTGCCCAGCTAATGTAATGATTCTCCAGCTCATGGAAAGTAAAACGGAAACACCACGAGACACACCTTTAGCCACTGCTGGGAGCGTCGCCCGGACGGTCGGAAAGGTAGCAAGATTGTGGCAATCGTTTGTGAGCAATCGTTTGTTGATGTCAGCTTTTCTCCGTCCTATGCTGTGGTTCCTTTTTTCTTGGCCTGTGTGTCTGCAAACAAGGTTTTTCTTCCGTGTGTACGGGGGCATGCTTCGACAAGACCCTTTTTGAGCCCAGGAAGTTGGGGGTTCATGAGACGCGTGTCATAAACGGGTATAATGTACCTTCTTCTTCGACGTACGTCGCATGCAGAGAAATGGAAGGAAAGAATCGTTTCTTTTTCGAGCAACTATGCGACCCTTTTGAAGGCCAAACCGACGAGCAACAGTTACACTCTCTGGCCGATGATGTAATGTGATATGAATCCTCATTTTTGCTCTGAATGATTCATGTCGCTTCGTCGTTTTATGGTGTGTGTCGTTAGAAGCCCAAACTGGTGGGTAAGAAGCATTGTTTTTTTCTTTTCTTTGCAGGAATTCTTAGCAGGAGATTCTTTCGAATGGGCAAAAAGGGAGGTCAAAACCCTAAAAATAATACAGCAAGGCAATTGGACAGTTTTAGAGCAGCTGCCTTTAAGACGGATCCTAGAAAATACTGTGCGGGTGGTAGGCCAACTTTTTTTTATTTGATGTAAGGGATGAAACTTACCAGAAAACACTTCTTTTTGTAAGCTGCAAACCCCAGTATAACGCTTGAATCTTGGGTAAAAATACGCAGTTTTCTACAAATATTAAAGAGAGCATGCCAGTAGACCGCACCGACTCGACCCAGAATCCATTTCGAGTTCCTGGAAGACACAAAGGGTGATTAGAAACGAAGAGATTTAATTAAAGCTAGCATCCCTACTCAGCGTGACAGGCTGGTCTGCCTCAAGCGAGCCGGTATTGATTCAAGGATATTGTCAATTTGCTGCGCCCTGACTCGGCTATTTAAACTTCGTATTAAGTCTGCCTCTCCATTGACTTCTCATTCACTGTTCAAGCAGAGCCGATCGTATCGGTATCCTTGATAGGATTCCGAGGGAGATATTTCGGTCAATTTATTAAGGAGCTCGATACGTTTACTGCCTTAACTTGTACCATGAAGATATCGCTTTGAAGTTGACAAATTGTTCCCTAATAAGGAAGTCCCTCAAATGGTTTTGATGGGGTTTAGATAGTGTTCAAACTTCAGTCATCATTCACGGAAAGCTTCCACGGGAAAGATAGTTATGAATGACTGGGGAAACACGTTCGCAGTTTATATTAAAAGATCCACCAGTACTGTGACAACTTTGATTCGCGGCCGGGGGAAGACGAGAAAGGACCAGGGTGGTCGTTATAGTTTAGTAAATGAGTTTATTACTTCCTTCTTCCAGCGTGGTTCCTTATCCGCGTGGATGGCTAAAGTTTCGTATCCTGTGCGATAATAAATCGTTAAATCGATCAAGAAGAGGGCTCCCGGCAGTTTACTGGTTTACCGTCTTGATACCAATCGATTTGCGTAGTAACTTTATTACCAATTATGTCCTTTTCTTCTCCATTTACTTTGTCCTTTATCCTTCCGTAGCATGTTGGAGGAGCAGGGAATTTATTGCGCATCGAGATCCCTCGTCGACCACCGATGTTAGTTGTTTCAGGTGGTGATATTTCAATACAATGTGCCCCTTGCTGAAGTTGAGGTTGAGCAAATAGAATTCGAGAGAGATAAGAAAACGTAAATGCTCTTCTTCCCGGTTTGTTAGCCGGGAGGAGTTGTTTCCGACATTCTAATACGGCAATCAATCAGAGCCGATGAAGAACAACATCGTATGATTTATTCCCGTATTTTTAAATGAATATTGAAAACATTTTAAATTAAGCAATAGGATCTCTTGGAGTAAACGAATTACAGCGGGGCGAAAGTATATTATTAAGTCTTGCACAGCAATTATCCTCCTTGACGTGAACTGCAATTTTTATCCGAACGCTTTAAATGTATCGCACGCGTTCTCGGTAGAGTTCCGGCTGGCAAGAAAGCAACCTGATCGTTCGTTTGTGATCCATATTGCTTCCGACTAAGGAATCCCTAAGGATCCGGAAAAAAAGAGCTCAACTCTCGCTTGAGCACGTTGATTAAATCATCTCAGGTGGTCGTGGGGTTCTGGTGGCGATGGTATTAAATGGTGTAGATTCTTCCATTTCATTCCGACGATCCGAGACCGAACGGCTGTCGCTTATTATTGCAATCCGGTCACGGAAGTCCATCGTTGGTTCCTTCTTATCGAAACGCTCTCGGCGGACCGAGCTGGCAAAGGCGGTTGAGGGTTGCCACTGACTCCCCCATGGCGCGTGATGTTTCTTTGTGGATAGATTTCCTTTTACTTGTACGACGTGCTTGTTTGCTTACCCTTGCCCAGCGAACGTTGACCGGTTGAGCTCCACCAACGGAGGATTAACTTGAGGAAGCGTTCAGATGCTGCTTCATCCTTTAACAAGATCATGCAACGATGGTTTTTAAGAGTAAGAAAGTGAGAGAACGAAGCGGAAAGACCGAAAGAGATAGATGGTTTTCGTGAAGATGACGGATGACGACTCCAGTAGACGATGGCTCTATTAACTTGTTTACGTGCCAAATCAGGTCGTGCATCGTGAGATTACCCAATTTTTCACACCCTGCTCTGTCCCGAACCCTTGTGGTGGCATGCGTTTCTTATTTTTCTTTGGGGACCAATGAAGACATCTTTAAAAGATGTTGGTGGCGATAGATAGAATCTGAAAAATAAGTCCACTTTTCCCACGACTAGCTCACCGCAAGCACTGGCAATGGCACTGGATGTGTGTACGGTAGGGCAGCAAATTTATTTTTATCTATCTGATGGTGCCGTTTTGCTTCCGTTATCGATAATCTGTCGTCCCCTTCCAGTCAACAGAGATGCGCTCAAGAGGATGTACACGGGGACACCGAGCTAGTGGGGTTGGTGGTTAAAAGAATTATTATTATTGTCACTTCTTTACTACTCAGTTGGTGTGGTGGTGTGTACTTCCGCAAAGCTATGGAGGAGAGGGATACCGTTTTCCTATTTCCCAACGCAGTCATGAGCTTTTATCTCGCATCGCAATGGGATGGATTTTTCCCTCTTGCCTTCGTGAAAGGGAATCAGTTTTGACGTTGAAGTTGTTTAACGGAGTTAGTAACGCTAAGTCCTTCGTCGCATAGACCGTTTTGTGCTGGAGACTCGATGCTTTGCTACGCTCAGAGTGGGTGTCCTTATGATCATGATTTAAAAAAAGGGAATACAAAAGAACGGAATAGCATTTTGAAGCAGTCAAGCTTAAAGACGATGGGGGACATTTGACTGCAGGTTGATTGACGGTAAATAAATTGGTTTCAATTTGTAAATTTAGCATCGTTTAATTTGTCGTTCTTGTACTTTCCTTGCGGTTACAGTTTTGCTTAACCGTAAAACGTGTTTCTTGCAACGTTAAACTTCTATTTTACTATAATTATTTTGAAATTTCTGCAATTATTCCCCAATAGAGAAACACAAAACGGACATTAATTTGAAGAGTCTGTGACACGCAAACGTTGTGATTAAAGGTGGACCTTCATGCTTTTCTAACTGCTCCTTTACCAGAGTTTAAAATTTCGCGGTGGGATGGATAATGGTAGCAATTCTTCACGTTGGCAACTCTTTTCCAGGCGATTTTCTTTGGCCTCCCGCCTTTTTTTCTTTCTTACAGTCGTTACAAACGATTTTTTTCCTTTTCGCTTCTTTTGCTCCAACATCTCTTCAACGTTTTATTTTTCGCTCCGGTGAAAAAAAAAAAACGACACTTTCTCCTGACAGCTTCTTTTATGCAATCCGCGGCCTGCAGACACGTTTTACAAAAGGCTCCGCTGTAGCCAAGTGGATTACGACAGTAGCGTGGTAGGGTGGGTGTCGGTGCGAAAAGATTTCACTTTCGCCTTAACCGAGACCGACACGAGCCCACCGGAACTCGGGCTCGTACAAAGTGGATGAAAAGTGACTGGAATTTAATGAGATTGTACTTAGGCAATTACCATACGCACTCTTTTTCCCGCCCATTTTTTGTACCCAGGAGCTTATGGAGATTTGTTAACATTGCTTCCCCTGCTAGTATTCTGGAGAACGTGAAACGAAACAACGTCGGATGGAAGACGCATCCTCTGAGTCCGGAGGGGATTCGTTTGATTACGGCAAAAGCATACGCGGGTAACGCCTTCCGTTAACGTTACACCGAACCTCGTACGACCTCTTCCACTCGTGTAATTCAATTACGATGGTCCATGGTTACCCAATTTAGAACGCTTATGTTAATCGGGGAATTTTCATGCTTGGTAAAGTACTCGATTTTGGCGTAAGTTAAGGCCTTGTGTGTTTGCGTGCTCGATACTGCGTTCGTGGGCTTTTCCAGGAATTGATCATTCGAATGAAAATCATTGATCCAAAATGGTAGATTAAGAATTGAAGAAGCCAGACCGTTCAAGCATTTGAGCTCAATTGAAGCCGCATAGGTAGTTTCTTCAATTGCCAAAGGTGTGTAGGTATATTGTAATTTAATCTGCCTTCAAAGCAGATCATCAATTTTAATCGCAGGTGTAAACATACAAAGCTTTGCTGGTTTCAGACGTTTTGGCACGATTCCACGAAGAGGAAAAATTAATCAAACCTATAAGTGTTCTTTGAATTTTAAACTTTGATGATGCATCTGAAAGGTGGGATTCGAAACGATTAATTTATTTTAAAAAAGCATTCAAACTTTCTTGATAAAAGGAAAGTTTGCAAAAGAAGCAAAATTGGTCTTTCATGCCTTTTTAACAACACAAAATTCAACATTTATTCATTGTAGTAATCGTATTATCTAACGCAACAAGGACATATCTCCAGAGGCCTGTCGATTCCTTGCATCTTTTGGACTGCTAGCAGGCAGCATTCTGCATTGAGATTCTCCAATACCACCCGTGCCTTAATCTTGCTAACTTTATCCGACCCGGGGATGAAATTTCAATTCAAAACTTTGCTCCCATCCAATCCTCTAGGTCAACTTTATGTGCGTGGGAGTTGGTGGTCTCAAGGATGCTTCTTACAGGAACAGCTGATGCTACCGGCTTAGCAGATTACCTTCTCCAGCCGTGGGCATTACTTGAGTCCGCAGCGGAGAAACTCTTGACCAGTACAAAACTTCCGGCGGGGTAAACAACGGTAGGAAAACACTCACTTGTGGAGCTGCAGAACGTTTGCTTTGCACCAAGAGCGGACGAATAGGGCTCATCAAGTATGCATCGCATATAGGTCTCATTATTTCGTTCCCCAGAGATCCCGCTTTCGGGTAAACTAACTCCATGTCCTGCTGCGATGTCTCGACCAAAATAACATCGACCGTTTCTCAATTCGAAGCATTGGATGCAGTTGGGAAGAGGCGTAAACTTGTTGTATTTATCAGCTGCACAGATTTGTTCATACTGTATGTTACATTATTTAATCAGCCATTATCATGGTTGTTATTGTTCACATGCCCTGTAGGTATTAAAAAGTTATTTAAAGATGTTCAGGTTAGAAATATCTTTTGAGCTCCTTGAAGAAAACACAATAAAGGGGCCGAAGGTTTGCTTCGCACTGTAACCGAAGCATGGGTCGAAATGTGCTCCAACTAAAGATGCTTCTGGGGTATTTGTATTCCCTTCTCAGTGTTTTTCAGTATTGTCTTATCGAGATGGGGTTACAACTTTCCGCTAACATTTACTTCTGAAAGAACGAGGCATTGTAGCTTCGGTTAGAAATTATATTGCTTTAGGTAGACAAAAGAAAACAAAAACGATACGAAAAGAAGGAAAATCTAGAAGAAACCTCGCACGCATCCAAGATACTGCACAAACGTCTATCGATTAAAAATCCTATTCCGTCTCATTTTTTTATCTGGCTCGAGAATGGCGGAAACATAATGCAAAAATTAACCACTGGAAAAGCGCGCCCTGTGGTAAGAGTCGTTCACAAGTTCAAGCGAAGACGATATCGCAGTCGAAAAGTCTTCTCCATTTTCATATTCTCCTGAAGCAGAGGTCGTTCCCGGGTAGTCAGTGTCTCTAAACGACCGTTAAATCATTCATGCCGGTACGCAGAAAATGATATTTTTATTATCTTTCCCAAAATCCTCAGCGTCCTACGGCAGGGCCCAGTCCACTGGGAGGCAGAGTGGGAATGCCATTTTCACCAAAAAAGAAAAAAATCTCCCCGGGGCGACCTTTCATCCCGGAACGGGGAGAAAAGAATCAAAACCCAGAATAGGCGGGAAGACGGTTGCGCTGTCCATTATTTTATCTTCATTCTCAAATCGCAATCGGACGTCTAGCCACGCTGTTGGACAAACCTCTCTTAAAATGTGTGTCAATTTGGTTGAGAGGAAATTTGGGGAGAGGTATTCAGAAAACGTCCTTGATGCCATCCTCGTGTGGCATGCCTCTGAACGATTTTAATTCTGTTAAAGATGGTTTAATATCATCAAGCTGCTTTCTAAAGCACCCCGGGGAAGCTCTGCTCAGACAATTAACGTGCAAGGGCACCACCCTTGAAGGTGTTTGGTAATTGGAGTCAGCCAATCGATTGTGGGGCTTAATTAGTATTCCGTTGTGTTTTTGGTCTGGGATTAAGGTAGATTTGGCTGCGGTTACATTTTCGTTAAGCCATCATGAATATTTAAGGCACTTTGCGCTAAAGAATGATACTTTTTATTACCTGTACTTGCTGTATTTCCATAATCTCTATTCTCTACGACTGTTGCAACAATAATGGTTAAACATAAGAACTTATTTTTAACCTGACCCGAGTTTCGTGTGCAATCAAATGTTTGTTGCTATGGTTCAAGTCTGTAAAAGATGGTTCTATTGATTTCCCGATCTTTGTAAAGTGCTCTTAAGAATTTCTCACTAACTACACTTTTCGCCTTCGTTTGAAATTCACCTCGGCCACCTCCTCAACTGGACAAACTTTCTTTCAAATGGTAATCAAGTTTACAATTCTGTTGAAAATATTATTCATACCGTCCGGACATCGCCACGACAGAACTTGTTTCAGCACCGACTGAAGGAGTTTCCTGTGGAGTATTTTATTCATGACCGAGGCGAATAGCCAAGTGTCAAGTGCCGAGACGAAGGCTCTCGAGCAACAGGTTCGTCGGGGAAGCAATCGGACAGGCGAATTAAACGGCACTGTGTTAAATTCTACGATAAATTTCATCGTACCACCTAGAGATGCTTGTCTGGAAAATGGATGAAGCGTTTGTTGTTCGCTTTTGTAGTTTTCGAAAATTGAAAGGAACTCAACACCAAGGATTACATCAAAGGTAGATAAATTGTGCGTGGAGAATTAAGAAATTTTTTTCCTCAGTTTTCCACAATGTAATGATGAAAAAATTACATGATGAAATGATGAAAAATCTCATGTTGCAAAACAAGTGCAAAATAGCAAATAGCCTTTTCGTGCTTCACATCATTCCACGTAAGGTTAGTTTTTCCTCTTAAGTCCTTCTTCAAAGGCAACTAAAGAAAACTTCATAAGGTGACCAAACACTTTTCAGACAATTTTTTTGTGTGTGCACATTGTATAAACTGGGCAACTATCTGAGAGTGAAAGAAAAATAAAACTTTACTTTGGTACCGTCTTCGCCTCCCTTTTGTGGTAGCCCGAGAACGTTTTCTGATTTTGTTTGCTTATGTTTTCATCGAAAATATGGTGGTACAGCATATGGGGTTACTGTTTTATGATGTTTTTGCTTGTTGTTAGAGTGCTGCGGCATCATAACTAGCAAGAAAGTTTGGTCCTTCTTCTTTGTTGGACAGTTGGTGCTTAGTAATGATGAAAACTGAGAGATTTTTCTTTCTTCAAAACATTCCTTTAAGTCGATTGTATTTGAATGAAACACAGTATACTTTTTAATTACCTTAAACAAATAGCTTGAGCGAACTTTAACAAGCATATATAACGTCATCCTGTCAGTCATTTACATGACACGACATCAGAATGCAAGGTAATCTTCTCATTAGCCCTGCTTTGTTTGATTGGCATAAGAAAACTCAATGTGCTGCCGAATGATAATGCCTAGCTTGATTGAATGAATTA
Source organism: Anopheles atroparvus (assembly GCA_914969975.1). NCBI lineage: Eukaryota > Metazoa > Arthropoda > Insecta > Diptera > Culicidae > Anopheles > Anopheles atroparvus. The sequence continues at coordinate 7,994,870 of CAJZCY010000003.1, read as the reverse complement.
AAAAAAAAACAGCTTGCATAAGTGTCAGGAAAAGTGTCAACCACTGGAAAATGCCAATTGCACAAGTCAACTCTTACAGCGGAAGGCATGCGATACCGAGGAGAGAGGGGAAATGTAATTTACACTTCAATTTAAAGTTATCCGGCTTCCGGTGTCGTTCGACACTCGCCCTGTCCATCGGTTGTGGATCACCAATCTTGGTCACAAGACACCACATAAATGGTTCGTCTTGTGGTTAAACTCACACAAACTGCACCCACTGGAATCGAGAGTCCTGAGCCAATCGGAGACACAATACTTCAGAACGATTTCATTGAGAATGTGACAATGAACATCTTTAAACTATCATTGCTTGTATTTAATCCTTAAGTCAAGATATTTTTTACGAGGTTTGATCAAAGCATATTGTTCGATTGTTTCAATAGTTAAATCCGCCGACAAATGCTTTACAAGAAGAAGGTGGAACACACGAGAACTCTGAAATCTTGAAAAAAGCCTGTAGATCCGCCCAACGATTGCTGACCACAGGATAAAAATGGCACACGCTATGAAATCTCGTCTACCTCTTACGCTTCCAAGATATCCCAAAATTTACGATCCACCCTAACAGAACCACAGACGCTGGTCACAAGCTCGCGCTTTATCGTGTACGACATGAAGCATAATGTTTCTATCCTCCCACCGACTACCAATGATCGGTGGAAAAGTGGACAAGATCTGTTATGCTCTAATGTCTTGCCACAAAAAAGAAGACAAAAAAAACGAAAAGACGATAACGACTCCACTGAGGGTTAACGGAAACGATAAAAAGATGCGCTCACAAATGGAAAGTTTATGAGCGCAAATGAGGTTGACCATTTGGTCGTTATTAATAAATCATCACACGCCCCCCGGGTTTGATTCTGATGTCTGAGAAGCTCATGAACCTTGTTCTGCTTGGATTGATAGGGCACAATTGACACAGGTCAGCAAACTCTCAAAGCCTGAGAAGTACCGTAACTTGCGTTTTTTTTTTAATGATCTGCCATCAGTTAGATTAACAAACATCATATAATTTCTGGCTCATTTTTAGGATATAAAAGAGGGCTTTTTAAAAATACGAGTAAGAAGCTTCGAAGAATTTTCGAAATTCAATGATTTCCTTTGGGATATTGGTCCCTGTAATATGTTTCCTCATAAAATTCAGCTTCCCTACCTCGTGCGACGGGCTTTGCTTGGTTTCTTGCACATGCTTTGTGTCCTTAGTTTCATTTATTTCTGCCGTTCAAGCGATTCAGAAAAGCTTTCTTCGTTAAGCGGAGGATAATACATATTTTATTTCCAATCATTTCTCAATTAAGGTGGCCCGGTTGAAATTTGATGACAAACCATTGAAGGGAACCTAAGCATTATTGTAGCGAAAGTTAAATATAGCGGAAAACAATAAAAGGCTTTTTCCGGCTGCTGGAAAATGGACGGATATTTAAAATAAAGTCTGAGGAAAAGAAAACGTGATAAACCCGTTTTGAAATGTTTATGTTTCATGTGAATCATATTTTTTAAAGCTTTTCTTACTTTGACTCAGTAGATTTTCAATCAAAAACTACTTTCCGAAAAACTGCGATGCAATTGCTATTTTGGTTAACTCTCAATTATTTTATAATACAATGAAGTTTAAAAAAAACCATTATTATACCGACCAAAAAAAAAAAAAAAATTGAAAATTTCAATAGGCCATTCCAAGACGTGCGCTTGGTAAAAAAGAGCCACGACCGGTTGACGCAGATCTGCACACACGCACGCAAAGTTTTTGAAGCAAACATTGTCGCACACAAGGTCCACTATTTGTATATTCAAAACAATTTCACCCAAATTCGTGCCCACGCGGGAAACCCTCATTCACTTGCAAACGTTTTCCGCGGTGGATTTTCACGTATTTTCACCGGCTTTCGGCACCTTTTCCGTACCTAAGCAATGTTTATGCTAATGTTGCAGACTCGAGTCAGAATTTTTCATCTGACCAAGCGACTCGGGCCGCCACCCTCGGGTGTGCTTGATCCTTAGCCATGACGTGTGGTTCGTGTAAATGTACTAAATTCTTGTCATCTGGAAGACCACCAAACCGAGCCAAAACCACCAGGGAGGGTGGATGGGTTGCCCAAGCTCGGATAGACGGTTGCGAAAATGTAAACAAGACGAAATAAAACCAAAAGGACGATGACGTCACCCGAAGGGATGGCACCTGCTTCCTCGACAAGGTATCTAGCCTAAACGAAGTGCGTTTGATGGGTTGAGGTTACTCTCCTCGGGGAGGTAATATTCCGGAAGCAGACTCGTCGTAGCAACGACAACGCACCGAATATCGTTTCGGAGGGATCTATTCCGCACGGCTAATCCCATCTCCAGCACCAGGTGCACCGGTCAGCTAGGGAGCACGTGCGCGTTCGGCGTGCCAAGAACGGAAACAACAATAAACGAAATGAAAATTGTCATTCTTATTGTTTCGTATAATGTGCTACAAAACGAGGACAGCGATGCCGTGTGCTAACCCGAACAAGAAATATCCGGCTACCATCTGCGAGCGCTAGCAAGGAAAAGAAAATTGAAAATGATGCTCGACAGAACTCGGAGATTTTTCCACTTATCCTTATCACGTGAGAGAAAATATACTTTTCTTTTATACATTATTGAGGTTTTTAAATTTTTTGTTTTAATTTTTTTTAATTTACGCCCTTTTTTATGTTTGTGTTCTGTGATTTCATAAGGCGGACGCCTTGCCCCGATGTACGAAACAAGGCATTCCTGGTTTGCGGTATGGTGTTCTTCTAAAGAGAGAGCTGCCCAATTTTTCTATACATTGTAAGGCTTGCTTTTTTTTTCTTCAAATGAGCACTTTGCGTGCAGCATGCCAACAGATTCAGGCTTTACACGAATATGTACCTTCATTCCATTTTGTCTTTATCCATCCCATGGCAGGCTGCAGCAGATTAAGCATAATGTGTGGATTAAAGTGTAATGTCCGTTATGATGTTTACCCTTTCGATTACCAATCCGAATCCTCAATTTATCGCTTAATCTTTTTTGAAAGAAGCAGCTATTAATCTGCTTGAAAGTTTTTTTTTTTTTAAATCAAGCGGGTGTTTTTAATTCGCAACATTAAATGTCATAAAAGCATAACTCGAAGCAGTCATACAACCATAGCAATACATGATTCTGAATCCTGTACCGTATTACAGAATTACAGTACCGTAGGATGGTTTCCCTGACTAAATGGGGTTTGCAATTATTTCGTACACTGTTCGTTTCCTTCCCTACGAGACGCTTCGTGTGTACGAAAACTGCAAAAAATCGCAATAAAATTTTGCACACAATGTGCAGCCGTGACACTCACGTTGCCACGTTGCGTGGATGCATGGAGGTTATTACAAGTTTAGTATACTTTCATTTACTCGTGAACCATGCTAGATTACGTCAAGGAAAGCACCGGAAGCGATTTGACATGTCGCTGAGTTTAATATTTCTCATAATTCAACCCGCCGGGGGGTGCGTTTTTCACCCTGTTCATGCGCTTTCAGGCAAGGAGCATGGGCCGCTCGGTAAATATGCTGCTAAATTACTTCGTACCGAACGGACCCAAGCTCCATTTTTCATCTTGCTTTCCTAGTGCACCATTATTCCCAAGTTCTTGGAAGCATCCATGGAAGCTGGCTCGTTTACAGAACATATGCACAACATCGGTAGCAATCCCTTATGCTAGCTTAAGTCGTGGCTTCGTATGAAAAGTCGTGTTTGATTTTGCCGCACATTTTTAATATTAGATTTTCCCCTTCCATTCATCCACCAGGTAATGTCCTGCTCGCGTGAAGTCTGCATGGGAAGCGTTATGACACCACATCTCATCGGAACGGAATCCCGCAAGTCGGATATAGTGCAACAGCACGCGAAGGATTTCCTTGAACAGTACTACTCCTCGATTCGACGGTAAGTTCGCTTTTACGGCTATAAATGTCGTTTTATAAGCATGGTTTTGCTGCGGATGCATATTAAGTGCGAAATCAACCCTGACTTCAATTAAACTGCAAATAATAATTCGTAGACATTCTTTGGTGGTTTCAACTATCCTTGTTCTTAAGAGAACATTTCAAATGGTTGTTGAAAAAATCAGTACTGCACTCGCACACCAAATGGAGCCGCCTGGTCGCTTGTTCAATACCCGAGAGTTTTCACTGCTGAAAATAATACAATTGACATAGACAGTCGGGAAGCATCCAATGCATGCTGTGTTAGGAATTTTTAGCTGCTCTCATGAATCATATGCCAAGGCTTTATTCTCACGTTGCCCTTCTTCATGTCAAACATGTAAACACTTTTCTTGCACTTTTTGTAAGTGCTTGTGCAGGTTTTTTTTTCCTCCTGAAGGGGGAAATATGCTCCACACCTAAACGATAGGATAAACAAAAACAGAAGAGCAGCTGGTTCGTGGCAATTCGGAAGGGTTCTTTCGGTACCACCTCCGTCGGTGCGCTGAAGTGCAAACATATTGACAAACAGTGGGAAGCAAAACTGATGATCCAGCGCTGGCTCCGGTAGGCATCACGGGAAGATCCAACCCAGTAAGCGTGTGAGTCGGCACGATCTAAGTTCACTATGGAAACCTCCGTTTTATATCACTCGGGACCGAGATCGACTCGAAGGGGCTGCCAGAAGAGGATTGCTTTTATGCGCCCGACCCATCCACGGTCGTATCCTTTTCCCTGCGGGGCCGGATTCCTAGGACACGTTTTCGCCCTCAAACCGATCCACCTTAGGCATAGTTGAAGGAAGGTAGAAACCACTCTGGTACGATGGCTTTACATGGTAGATTTTTTTTCGTCCACTTTCAAATGGATTCTTCTCCGTGCCATCTTCAACTGGGCGACAAGGGCGAAAGGGTAGCGAAAAGGGATATGGACAATGGAAGAAGTTTGTGAGCAAACAAGAATAGCAGAATTCCATGCTAATCTTCGGATTATTATGGTGATATGCTTGAGATTGTAACGTTTAACTTATGTCGCCAGAGGAAATGTGGTTTAATGCATTATGTGGACAAGACAAAAAACCAAATGCTCACGCATGTTAATTTAAAGTTGGCTTTACTATTCAAAAATCATTTCGCTTTCTATCATACCTTTGTAGGATATCTTAGAAGCACTACGCCCGTTCAGCTTTAAACACGTGAATTCTTTAATTCTGTGGTTGAATGCTTCTAGGATGGAAGAGCTTAGTTTCAATACGCGCTCCCTGCAAAAGATGTAACTGTAAAGAAAGGCGAACTTTACATCCTCTTCGTTTAGAAGAGGAAAACTTCGTGCGAAGTTCGTGAAAGTTTCGAAGTTATGCATCTCAAGTATCGCGCAAATGTTATCCGTGTCGCCGTATAACTGGTCCGTTAGATCTAGGGGCGAATAATGCACTTGCTTGACATCGCTGGCTCTACTTCCGGACATTCTCTACCACCTCATTAGCGTGTCCATTGCAGCGTGTGGGATCCAACTAGCGATGGTGGTTTTCGGCAGTTCCGCAAGGACATAGTCCCATTCTCTACATCACTGCAGCCGACCTTCAATAGCAGCCCCATAACGATGCATCTTTCGCACGACGACCATTAGCAGGCGTACATTTTCGTAAAGGCCTCGGAGGGGTTTTAGACATTTTGCGTGGCACTTTCTCTGCAGCGATTGCATCATGTAGATGTTGAACGAGTTGTTCTGCAAACCGCGGTAGTTGTTGCTAGTAGGAACGCAGGTGACGTGATAATAGAACCCTCGGGGAACATAAAGACAACCGACGTTGGTGTCGGATATGGAAGTTTGGGATTGCAGAGCGATCTAATTATGACGATTTCCAGTGTTCACCAATACCCATCGAAGTTTCCATTTTAGTTCGTATTTATTGCCCTGAGTAACATATTCTGAATGTGTTGGGAATTTCAAATGAAGTAATCATCATCTCAAAGCATTTGATAACGAAGTGTGTTAATTATTTTTCACAAATCTTAGGAATCAGATTGGATGAATACATTTTTGGGAAACGTTTAATATAGAATGCTTGCAGTAAAATTGCAGGACCTTGAAATAAAAAGGCATTTCACTGAAATACAGCTAAATTCTCTGCTGTTAATGTTTGTTTGTAAACCATTAACTGAGCTTTTGGAAGTGGTTGTATGGTTGTCGATACTATTGATCTTGTACGTCACGGTGCTTTCGGAAGGAACAAAATAAAACAAAAAAACACTCTTTATCGCTAATTTAAAGCGCTAGACAAATGGGACAGTCCTTCATTTTGTTTTAAAGAATAATCGGTACCACGAACGAGGGCGCAACAGCATAGCAATCGATACAAACGTGATAATTAATGACCGCTATATAGGCAAAGACACTTGCTGTTTACAGTCTCACGATCGGTTTTTCTTTCGCAGCGGGACAATCGTTGCAAATTCGATTTATCTTCCCAGATAATTCGCCGATTCTCGTATAAAATGACTCCTATTTGTCCAAGCCCAAACGCTGGATTTACAGATTATTATTCACGATGTTAACATTAAACACAAGCTTAGAAGATAACGCCGAAATGCGTTGTCTGGGGCTATTCACGTTGGTTGACAAAAAACTTACTATTTTGTCCTTACCCTTCAGCAACTGTCAGACTTCTTTCAACCACCGCATGTTTTCTCTTTTTTATCCTGGGATTTTCGGATATTAAATTTACTTAAAATATTTAATGCTTCTAATTTTGTGATGAATTTATCCGTACAATTCTTCATCCGTACGCAATCAGACCCACTGTTCTAGCTGCTCGTTTACAGGTGGTCTACACGGAGTTGCTTTTGCTTTAATCCGAGTCAACGCTCACAATCGAATACAAAGGGAACCGACCATTCGATCTGAATTAAAAAAGGAACACTGCAGTTCCGCATAAAGATTGCGCCATATCCGAAGTGCACATCAAACAATGTGCAATTTGCATGGAAATTGAAAGCATACACACGTCACTGGGGAAAGAAATCACTTTCTGAGGACATCGTTTCAAAATTTCCCGAATATCTTTGTGCAAAATGTTGCAAGCTCAACGAAACCAATTTATACATGTTTCAGGGTATGTTAGGAAGATTTGTCATATGGGCACCTTCAAAACGAGCCAAAGGTAAGGAAAATAGTTTCCTTTCGGCGGTTGAACGTGGCAGTTGAAAACTTTCTTAATGTTAATTTTTTTCACTCATATAAACCTGTTTTTCTCCCTCGCCCGTTTGTTGGTTTGGTTCATACCGAATGGACGTGATAGTTTCTTTGACATGCGTCATATTGGATTTTGTGTTTCGTGTTCAATAGATTTTGCATAAAGTTCCACAAACGGTTGCTGGTGACAGCTGCTTCTATCAGCGCCATCTCTTTTTCGGAAGTGCAACCATTGATCGCAGTGCAAACTGTTTGCCAATGTGTGTTAAATTGTGATGCAATTTCTTTCCGTGCTTTTATTCGTAGGTGCCACGTTCTCTACACAGTTATTGCAAGTTTTCCTAGCGATTTTCAACCAATTCATGCCGTCAATCTCAAACACTTATGTTAGAAATATTATGTTGCAAAAATATTGTTCCTCATCGAATGTTTCCCTCCAAAAATATACTTTAAAGATATTCGTCTTATGCTTAAGTATCACATTTTACTATTCTCATATTTAGATGGTTGTCTAGAGATGAAAGTAAAGCCTCTGAAACTGGATGCCGAGCAAGAAGGATACGATAATGAGACAAATTGATTGCCGAATGCCACCGTCGAATGTTTGTGCCGTCTCGTGCGTGGTATTGTGTTCTTACTGACATCTCTCCTTGCGTTGGTCGTTAGGTTGTGGAAAGCTAACCATCCTAAAACGAAATCGCGGGGTGCCATAGGGGAAAGGCTGGACTCTCTTTTACCGTCGTTCGATATTCATCTCACGTTAAAGGCGACTGTAACGTTTGACCGGAACCTTCCATGCGGCTCGTAGTGGTGGTGGGGAAGAATTAATTTTCAATGAACGTCGCCTACATTCTAGCTTAACTGGCTGCTGATCAAGTGTTGGTGCCCTAACGTCCAGCCATCAATGGATGACGGGTGAAAGCACGTAGGCTTAGCGTGAGAAAATCCCCACTCATTACTTTGTATCCTTTTCGAAAGCTCCCTCGATCCGTTGAAGTTGATTGAACGGGCGGGAGTGGGACGACTAGAGTAATAAAAACAAATAAACACAAGTCAATACGGTGGGGTTTGGATGGAAACCCGTTGAACACGTTCGGTCAATCGGTATGGCCGTCCCATGACCAACCCTTCCCGTAATCAACTTCCGGCCTTTAATTTCCCTCATTTACGGAACCGCTTTAGAAATTCAATGACGTTCGGGACTACCTGGTAACGCCGGGAGTAAATAAATCACAATTTCTGACCTTCGATCGAAAATTCCTGACGCCGGCCGCTGCCTGAACCGTAACCCGATTGTACTGGAAATAGGTTTAGCGGATTGAAGGGAGGCTTTTGTTGTGGCGGTGCACCAATTCGTTCCATTCGTTCGAGCGGAAATGGCTAAGCTAACCCTGCCCCTTCTCGTTGCTTTCTTCTGTCGAACCAAACGCAGAATTGTCCGTTGCTCGCTGGAAAAATATTTGCTTTTGACACACAAACGCACCACTGTTCGGGTTGGCTGAGGTTTCTTAATATACGAATTCACTTTACGAACGATTGTGTGGTTTTGGTGATTGGTTCGAACGTGTGACTGTGTGACCACAATCATGTGTTTACAATATTTTGTTATCCCGCAAGGGTACATGGATTTTAGTTACATTCCATTGAATTGGATTCCTTGGGCTATGTCGATTAAAAAAAGGTTGGCAACTTTTAATCGCAATTATCTCCATTCGTTCTATTTTCCAAGACTGAATGCTTTATCATGTGATCCGAAAGAATAATTATGTGCCCGTCGAATACAGATTGGATTCCTTTGAAACCACCGAACATTCCCCATGGTGTTTAGTTTGCCCGGTTTTTTCGTACCGATTTTCCAGTTATGGTCCAATGGTGTTCGATTGGCCCGGAGTATTCTTTTACCTTCAGCAAGGCATCCATTGGAGATTTCATATAAATCTCCCCAGTCTGCGGCTCGAGCTGACAGAGGCCAAAGGATTTACGACTCCGGTGGCCATCCCGCGCAAGGGTTGCTACCGGACTCCCACAGCTGTCACCGAAGGGTTAGAAGTAATCCACCTCTGTACACAGGTACGTTCGCTTCGCCTCGGAGCGTATCTTATGATTTGCCGTTTTCCGCCCGGGCAGCCAAGGGACCGTCACGTTTAGCCAATGTATAGCTGTCGGTAGCGGGGACAAATTTCACAAAGGATTGCAATTCGCACGGTATCAAATGGAATTTAGGGGATTTCATGTATTTATTTGTTGCCTTTTTTCCTTCACCTGCCAGGTTGCGAACCCCCAAAAGGGTTCGATCAGTGTACGTTTACGGGCGCGGCGATACATTGTAAGCAAACAGTTGCAGAAACATTTATTTCTACATCAAAGAGCTGATAAACTTATGCTCCATCTAGTTTGTTTACAAACATACAACATTTCTCCTATGTTTCGCTCTTACTTCAAACAAATTTAAAACATAATCGAATGATTGTGCACTTAACGAAAGCAATAATATTTGATGTTTTACAACCATTTGAAAGAAGAGAAAGCGTTTCCGTCTCTTGGGGATGACAAAATATTTTACTTCCTTCAGATGCAAGAACGATGTCTTGACAATAACGTTACGGGTTTAGTTAGATTCACACCTGACGAAGCAAATTGTATTATTGCTTGGAATCTGTTAACACTGTTTCCCTTTCTCAGCTAGAGCGGTGTAGGGTTTCCAGAAACACAAGGAAAATTCCTCTTATTATAACATGTTCATTAATGCTCTGAGGTCACCTAACCTTTCACTGATTTCCAAATATTTATTGTTGCGTAGAGTAAAACACACCATAGATAAACAAATTTTTAACAGCCATTTTTCTAAATTTAATCACCATCATGAAATTGAAATTGGGTTTGGCATGACTGATTTATTTCTTCATTCAATTTATTCAATTAAATTTTGAAGCATTTCACGATTGGTTAGGATTTTCAACCATGCTTTTAAATTTTCTGACACCTCTTTAATTCAATTTGTATCTGATGGTACAACTTTAATTCAATTTGTATCTGATGGTACAGCCAAAGTGCGTACGTAATCAGTTAATTTTAGATACTGTCCATGGCAACTGGTTGGGTGATTACGATTATTGCTACAGTTCTAAATGGCCTATCAAAATGGTGCCAACGTCATGTAAATGTTTTCTTTTATAAAAAGCTTCGGCATAAAACAAAAAGATTACCAGAGTTTTTTTGGATTTTAATAAAAACCGAAACTCTTCAATCAAAATGACTCGAAATTACTTGATTGAAAAAGTACTATTTTTCGTTAATATTTGATGGGTTGCATCTTAAACGAAATGGAACAGCAGCAGAAGCAGCTAGCTGAATGATGAATCTGTAATTTACCGTGAATTGGACACAATTATGGCAGAAGGATTTTATGCGTGGCTTTCAAACTCGTTAAAACTTTTCGATACGGTTTATTCGCTCCAGATTGGTTGAGTTGCGCCAACTGATTTCAATTCGTTCTCACGTCGGCCTTTCCAGTGGAAAGTTTTACTGATTTCCTTTTCTATGCAAGCTGGAGGATGTCCCAAAAAAAATGTGATCGGAATGAATTCTGTCCATGCCCGTAACAGCAATGAAGATTGTTTTTTTTTCATGCTTTTCGTTGCTTAATTCTACTCCCTTACCATGCAAAATTTCCATGACGAAATCTATGCTAAGCGCACAACAAAACTATTCGGAAGAATAATTGTAAAGTATAAAAGAAAATGAAAGAAAATTAAAAATGGACCGTGATCCATGGACGTACAGCGAAAAAGATAAACAGAAATGTTTCTGTAATTGAAAAATTTGAATTCACTACTTTATTCTTATTGCATGGGAACGAGAAATTGGATTTTTTTAGTTTTTCCTTCAACTCTTGAAAAGTTGGTGTTGACGAAACGGACATGAATTTATTACATGATTTAAATATTTGCAACGTGGACCAATAATCTCCAAACAATAGAAAAGTGTTGCCGCCTCCATCCCCATAAAATCGCTTATCAACTGCTTGCAGTGTATGAAACCGAACGTCAATTTGTTGGCCAATTTTCCGGTCGGTCCTGGTTAGAATTACATTTGTCAATATCAATTAAGCCACCCTTCACCACCCTTTTCGGAATAACGCATCTCAGCGACACGTCGATGGCAAAATTTCACGAGTATGGTAAACACTTCACGAAGCGCCCCTTTGCCACCCGGTGGTTTGTGTGGTGGATCGTTTCTTTTGCGGATGGCCACAAAGAGCTTTCCCAACCGTTGATGAACTGCAAATGCATCCGATATGCGCCTGCCGTTAGATGGTACATTGTGTGTTGCATTATTACGCTCCCAATGTTTTGCGAATACCAACTCAACTGGCGGAAACACTAGTGGCGGGATAAAGGGCTCGGTCAATACATCACACAATGTAAGTGGAATTAAAATGTTATTAAACGCCACACGGGAGGGCCACGAGAGAAGGCGGGGCTGAATGGGGAAACAATTTAAATGCATTTATGTGAGGGCGTGACATAATTGGTTGGAAACCGAAATACATTTAGATGCGGTCTTAACACCCACACGTTGGCGATGCGGCGGTGTGTTAGATAGTGGAACATAACCCATTGTGTGCTCCTGTGCCATGACATTCGAGAGCATTTAGACGACTGGCCTGATGTTGCATGTAAAATTTATTTTACTGTGATTTTGTAGCGTCAGCGAAAATAAACGAATTATTCGATGCATACACAACACGATTATAATGTACGACCGAGTGCAGAGGAGTACTCTGAGGCGTGATCTGAGGCGTGTGATTTGTTTGGCCAAACGGATTCGGTTTACACAGCCCTCTTTTTTCACACGACCCGTCAGTGCAAGCCGGAAAATTAGTGGCTACAGTTGTTTATCATCCACGAAACCGTCCATTATTCTTTTTTCCGCTCACCTCGGAAGGGGTAAAAAATAACATTCCTCCAGCATCGGGAGTCCGTGGCACTAATTAGGCGGTTAATGATGGTAATGTTTGTGTTTGCGGAAAAACAGACGCAGATACAAAAACCCGGTGTTTGCTTTGGTAAAAAGCTAAAAAAAAACCCTCGTCCCCGACTCGTCCAGGTCGTATACTATTTATCAACTGGTTCTCGTGGTTTTTTTCAACAGCCAACGGTTGAATGGAGAGTTTTCCTTGAGGTAAGGCGAGTACACTAAACATGGCAAGTTCAAGTGCCAGAGGCGCTGCGAGGAAAATGCATTCAAAGAACAACATGTTCCCTTTCGCATCCCGCAACCGAAAAGGGGTGGACGGTTAAACTGACTGAAGAACAAAATAAAATCTAGCGCTCTTACAGTAAAGTGGAACTGCCCGGAGGATTTTGCAGATACCACTCGCATTCATAGCTTTTGCGTTTTCCGCTGGTGTAATTACTAGCCTTGGATAGTTTCGTGCGGTAGTCGCGGAGCGTAATGTTCCTCGGTGCATGTTTCGGCAGTTCACCGTTGCCGAGAGATTTCTTCCGGAAAATTAACTCATTTATTTAGTGCGATGGCTTGCGAATGAGTAAATGCGGGTATGCAGCTGTTGTTGCAGTAAATAAGTTATCCTTATTACAGATTCTGGTTCACACAGGACAGGACACAGCAACATTATACCTATCTGCTAATTTTATAAAAACGATTCTGATCAAGGTTGGCTCTTACGAATATGACGATCTAATTTTGTAATCAAAGGAAGTGGTGTAAAAATTTTAAAAGCCTTGCGATGAAATTTTTGTTGAAAAATCATTCAGTGTACTAACCATAACGAAAGAAGAAGAAACGCTTTACGAACAATAATCACGAATTCGTTTTCGCTGCGAAATTAGATCATTTCGATTAAACATGACACACCATTAGCCAAAAGAAGCCTTTGCCCGTAAAATGTTGCAACAATCATTAACAAATAATCATCATTAGATGCGATTGTTATGCGGCGCGTGCCGTCTCAGCAGGCCCGTTTGATATTCCCCGTCCGTTGCGATGAGCACAATAAACATTGACTATGCATACGCGTCGTGACGAACGGCAAACTGTGCCGAGATGGTGGAAGGAAAAAGCCGCCCAGGCCCAGCCGGGAGTTGTCTTACGCCCGATAAATGTGCCCATCTCAATTACATCTGGCACGGAGCGCGGGCGTGATGCCTTCCGAGCAGGAATTGAGCATGATACCGTCAACCCTCAAGTATCTCCCGGAGGCTTTTCCAAGCGTGTAAACGTGACGCATGCCGTCTGGTCGGAATGGAAGCTAAAACTTTCCCACGAACCTAAGAAACTCCCTTCGGCGCCTCCTCCACGGCTCCGGTGTGCTGTTGAAGCTGGTAAGGCATGCCTGCATATCCTTCGGAAGGCATCCCGGGGTCGACGAGATTTAATCAAAGCCGGAAAATTGCATACGCCAGCACCGGGTACGTGGAGGCAATGACACGGCCGAGCTCGACCCTTCGATGCTTGATGGGCTTGTTGGCCACCCCAGCGGCCCCGGAAAAGCAGCCCGCCACCTGCCAGCATCACCGGCTTGTCCTCGTCGTCGTAAACCGGCCGACAAATCCATTTTCAGCTCGCAATCGGAATGGGGACAAATAAAACCGAACGAACATCCTTCCTTCCTACCTTGGCCCCTTCTCCGTTCACTTCAAATTGGTGGAATACCGTTCCCTTGGAGCCGCCTGGATTCATCGTCTGCTGATGATGGTGATGATGGTTACGACGAAGCTGATGGGAATGACCTCTCATGTTAGCCAAATAGGCCGACGAACATGCATTGTTGATGTGTTAGTGTTTCCTTTCGCCATTTGGTTGGCTGAATCGACGGAAATATATTTGATGTCCTTACGCACTCTAGCTGCACGAGGGAATTTCTAGGCGGCGTTGTATGAAAATTGATTTCGTATGGAATTCATAACTCAAGAATGCTTTTCTTCAAGCATCCAATAATACAGCGAGAAGCATTCTGGGACGGTTTAGCGTTTCTGGATTATTTTAAACATAACATGATCAGTACAATGTAGCAATATAAAAATGAAAGTTAAAATCGCTTCCTGTGACATGAATCGTTCTACGGCCATTGACTTTAACTTGGAACAGCTTCGAGCTTAATGCAATGATAACTTTCAACGACAATTTCTGTAGTTCAATGGTAACAGTTTTCTCTAGCACACCGTTGAAGGTCGTATCGCAAAACATCACTTTAGCAGCCATCTCCTCCGGTAAAGTTTCCCCGACAACAAGCTTCATGTTTATCATCGACATCTTGCAGCCGTTTCTCGTGGCCCGTTTTGATGCTGCAGAGATTGTTGATCCTGGTTGGAACGATACTCTTAGCTCAGTAATGACGTTTATAAACTGTTTGCTGTTATCCATTGTCCTTTTGCTTCGACCACTTGCTCTTCCGTTTAGCTTACTATTGGCAAATCGTTTGTGACTCTAGAAAACGGCTCGAGGGTACAGTGAATCGAAAGTTTACCGCTCGATTGCTGGTCGGCAAACCCTTTAGGGGTAACATCATAGAATTGACCTGATTTACAGCAAGATGCACTGGAATGGCATGTGCTCAGGATGTATGCTGACTTCCATTAAAGAAATATACGTTCGTCAATCGTCATCATTGCGTCAAGATTGCGTTCTGTGATAACGAGTGTGGCGCATTTATGAAAAGGCATTCGTGAAGCAGATTCTTGGAAGGAAAGCTATATCCTTTGCCCTTTGGTGGTCTTCGTATAACGTGCTTTAACTGTTTACGTCGCTTGAAATTATTCAATTAATACCGTAATTTAAGTTACAGATTTTTCCTTTGGCCAATGTCGTTTCATGTTCCTCAGTCTTTTTTTTTCTGTGTCAAACGCCTATTAAATTCATGAAAAATCATAATTTTCAGTGGATTTCAACAAAAAATCATATTTATAATTTCACACGACGTTGATAAAATCGAAATGCACAAACTTCAAAGCAAAAAAGGAAAATAACATTCAACAAATTATCCCCTGCTTCCGTCCGTTTTTTTTTCTCAACCGCGCGGAGCATGGCCACGGAAGCTGCTATTAGTCCACGAAGGGAAATTTATCTTTCTGCAAGTTTCTTGTAAGTTAATTCGAACGAGCGTCTACGGTCATCGTATGCTTTTCGAGCGAAAGCGGCAAGTTCAGCCGAGGAAAAGAACCGTGAGAGAGCTGAGAAACTTAATCCAACTGCAGAGAAAAGGGCACAAAATATACCGCACGGATTTTTTCAATCTGTGTTCCAACCAAAGTTGGTGTCCGGAGCAGTAAATTGTTGAAGATAACCAAGCTAAATTATAGTACCCTTGTTTCCGGGCTGTTTCTTTTTTTTAAATGGTTTTCGTTCTGTTTTACTTCCTCAACAACATTTTTGACCAGCTGCAAGGGAAAATTGTTCTTCTCTGCTTTTTTGTTGTTGTTTACCATCCGAACGTGATCGCACGTGCGCTTCTTTTGTTTTCTTCACACATTCAGCTGACAGAGTATGGTTTTCTTCTTTTTCGCCACAGATTAAAATCACCCGCCCACGAAAGCCGATGGCAGCAGGTGCAGAAGGAAGTTGAAGCAACAGGCTCCTACCATCTGACGGAGACCGAGCTAATCTACGGGGCCAAACTCGCCTGGCGCAATTCGTCACGCTGCATTGGGCGCATACAGTGGTCCAAGCTGCAGGTAAGAGGCTGACGGCTTGGGTAGTGAATTTAAAATAATCGGGGCTGCGTATCGAGAAGGAAAGCACAGAATATTCTTAGAGCAAATGCAAGGCTGACAGGGGCTGAGCGAACAGAAAAATAAACACAACCGAAAGGATACGCTTGCCGGGGAAGTGATAGTTAAAGTGATTAATTATTTAAATTGAGAGTCATAGTCCTTATGTAATTAGCGTTCTTCGAGCCCCCCCCTCAAGTGAGATGGGACGTGTCCAGCAGGAGCGCGCACCAGAATGGAAGAAGAGAATTTTCCCTCTCGAAGCATTGCCATGTGTTTGCTCTTGTTATTCCCATCGTACGGCACATGCCGCCACGCGACGACCTGCTAACCGATAGAACAAGTTGGGAAGGCTACAAAAATGAACAGCAAAGTGAAGCAAATTGAAAGAGAGAAAATTAGAGGAGCAAAAAGAATCCACCGACCAAGCACGCGCCCTAGCAGGCCACCATGTGCGGCCGAGGGCGCCGGGTGTTCAAGCGAAAGGACCAACAAGGGTGTAAATTAAATGATGAAGGAGGAAAAATTAAATTATTTTCATTATCGCCTGCTTTTGCATGGGAGTGTGAATTCAACCGTACCGCGCACGATCTCTCGAGACAGCCGGGCCGAGCCGTACCGAGTCGTGGCAAAGCACTCGAGGTTGTGGCAGGGTTTCCAGTATTGCCAACGTTGGCAACAAACAGCCAACGGGTCTGGACTTTCGGCAAGTGAGTCTACCGGGTAGCTTGCGGGTTGCTTTTTCTCGAGCCATTTCTGGTTTCAGTGTGGGTTTTCTTGGTGGCCTTCGGACTGCTGCTCCACGGCGTTTCTTTTTCGAACGAAGGTGAAGCTTCTTCGCGCTTTTGCCTGCCAAATGCCAGAACGAGACGATTAATTGCCTAGAATGTGATAAATGGAGCAAAACGGGTGCAAACCACCGATTCTACATGACCCTTCCATGATTCACATTACGAATGAGAAAAAAAAACAATCATCTGTTTCTCTGAACTTCTTGTGGGATGCGGCACGCAACACGAGCAGGGTGAAAAAGCCTCAAGACTTTAATTAATTTGTTTGGTTTGGGGTCCTTTCTTCTGTGGTTAGTCGTCCATTCACTCTGGCAAGGAATTAAACTCAAAGCATTTCGGCTTTCCGTTGAACGAATGGGTTATGGAGGCGCCCAGCTTTTCACATGTTTTATAAAATACAAGGTGTCTCCATTTCATGACATTTTTTACCAAATATTTATCAAATACAAGGCGTCTCCATTTCATATTGCCAATTATGCAACACCTTAAATCAAGTTGATGCAACTCGCTTACGGTTCAACGGAACAGCAGCTGACGATTTGGTCGCTAATAAAATGTTATTACGGCTACGAAGCTATTCCGTAACGAAATTTAAGTATTTTTGAATCCGAGTTCGTTTAAATTCAGTCTACCAAGAACCGCAATCTTCGCTGCCTCCTTTTGGTATCTCAAGAATGCTGGTTCGAGGGGAAACGAATTCCATTCCGAGAGGAGTTGATGAAGTAGTTGGATCGGAATAATAATCATGGACATGGACGGAACTGGTTTACTAACGTTCTTCAAGGAAGTCGACTACTTAGCCGGTCACACGGTTAAGAATTGTTAAACACAAATCCTACAAGCCCGTGTTTGTTCTAAATGAAAAACCAAATCCAACCCGAACGTAAATTTCCATCACGCTGCGAGGTAGTCGAGGGTTTCATAATTTTGGTTTGCACCTCTTCCCAACCCGGTAAGAAGCAGGGATTCGGTGGACAAAGTTGTGAAATTAAATTTCTTACTCCACTGCACCTTCAGGCTGCATCAGGTGCTTGTACACCCTTGCCAAACCTTTGCGCACCAAACCGACCTCCTGGGAATGACGTGCCCGTAAATGGACGGTGGTCAGGTATTTTTATGTGTCACATTTTAGAGGACCCTTTTCTTTGATCGTCTGAGTTTGGAGAGGCAGTTCGAGGGAAGAAAAAGTAGTGAAAATGAAACTTGAATTGCCTTATGGTAATATGAACTGCTTCTACCAGCCCCGACTGAACCGTACGATGCACTCCGGCTCGCCGTGTACCGTAAGGGAGCTGAAAATGGTTTTAATTTACATCTTCATAAGATAAACAGCTGGAAAATCGTACGAACCAGTAAACGTAAGCCGCACCACGAAACCACGACCATGGCTGGGGTCGGGCTAACATTGAGCTGTGGTTCACCTGTGAATGGAAAGTATTTCCACCACTTTCGACGGGTGGTTAGGTGCGGGGTTACGTTGGGTGCGTCGGGTGGTCGGTCGTACTTCTTGATCCACATTCCCCAGAAGTATAATTTGCAAAACGATAGCTGGACGGGACGATGAAACAGGATGTGCGGCTGGCGCGGCCGCATGCTTGGGTCGTAGAAAAGGATAATCTTCACAAATATTCAGTATCATCTCGTCAGCCACTAGAGTGTTTCCTGGACGGTAGGGAGAAGGGTAGGAAGAAAAAGATTGAGGTACTGTAAGGTTTGCCTGCGATGAAGGATCCTCGTGCACTTTAGGGAACGCAAGGCTAGCTGACCGGTTCTGTATTCTGTTTTGGGTGGAATCTTTGCAACTCTGAATACATTGCACCACCTGGTTTCCTTCCTGTGGACGATAATCCTGCTTCTGGGCACGATGATCTCGGATAAGTAATGGTTTAGAATATCTTATTGAAAGTGAGAAAACAGCTTCTGGTTTTGCCTGTTGAATTGAAATTGAATTGAACTGAACGATTGCACAGAAAATGTAGCTCAACGTATGGAACACAGGTAAAGACATTCAAATATTTTAAATAGAATAAACTTACCAAAGAAACTCAGAATACATCAATCAAATGTAGGAATGTTACTTAAAACAATTTTGTTTTGTGAAACTTTTTGCCGTTGTGCCATCCATTTGGCTTGTTGTGAAACTTTTTTCAAGTTCATTTGAATCCATTTCATCTGACATGTTAAATGGTTTCTGTGGTGGTTCTTTCTTCTTTCATCTTTCCTTGCACTTTCACTGCTGATTGGTTCATGTTGCATATAGTACATTTACGGAAAGCAACATCCACACTGCGCTACACCGCAATGCACTTTCTCTACTCGATGAACTCGGTCCTTCCATCCGTTTCGTATCTGGTAACCTATCAGGATTTTGTTCATACCGGATACACCAGCCTTACGGTGCATCCGTGTTTCAGGATGCCAATGCTGATGATGATGCTGCTGGCACACGAATCCAATCGACTGCATAATCCAATGATCTGATCATACTGATGGTATCAACGATCAGACACTACGATAATACGTAACGTCGGTGTCGCTGTACGGCGGGTGCTTTAATATGTTTTTTTTTCATTTGTTTATTTCCTTTCAAATACTCTGCATAAAACGTTTACGAACCTCTCCTTCAAACAACTCTCTTTTGCTTTTCTTGCCTCCTCTTTTCCGACAGGTTTTCGATTGTCGATACGTTACCACAACGAGCGGCATGTTCGAAGCGATCTGCAATCACATCAAATATGCGACCAATAAAGGAAACCTCAGGTATGATTCTCGGTTTTATTTTTACCTTCTTCCTTTTAGTGCCTGCGCTTGCTGCTGTAACGAAACCGGGGCTGTGAGTGCCGCCTGCGGTGCATTTCACGTCCCTAGCGTCTTTTTACTGTCTGAGCTGTGCTGTGAGCGATGCGCGAAAGACGAGTCCTTGTACGTAGCCAACCATGCCAAGACGAGTGCCATGCCGTTTTCGAAGACATAACTTCCTCCTGGAGGAAGTACACTTAAATTGACACCTTCGCGCGAATGGCATGTGTTGACGATGGAAATGGAAATCTTGATTGTGTCGCTATCAGCTGCATAAGGGTGCCAATTTTATCAATCACGAGTAAGACCGTTCTCTTTGGGTTCCAACAGCTAGTGAATCTTTATTTAACACCTTTTTATTGTACCACGTGTTGCCACTTTTCGACAAAAACCAAGATATTATGTGTCATATCAAAAAGAATATTCAAAATTTGTTTCATCCCCGGCTCCACCATAATGCTTAACCTTTCACCTCTTCTCGCCAGGAGCGATCGTCTTACCAGATAATTAAACTATTACATTCAATTTTTCTTGAAACATGTCTAAGCCAGTCTGACGTCTCCGTTCTCTTGGTTTCAATTTTGCTCCCGCAGATCGGCCATCACGATTTTCCCACAGCGAACGGACGGCAAGCACGATTACCGCATCTGGAACAATCAGATTATCTCGTACGCCGGTTACAAGAACGCAGACGGTAAAATCATCGGTGATCCGGCCAACGTCGAGTTTACTGATGTATGAAATCGAACCCACCACGCCACGACCACGCGTGACACACACTCGCTCGGTCTTTCTCTCCGCAAGTTATGGTGTCTTTACTCTTTTCTCCTGCTGTTCTTCTTTTTTCTGTTCGTGCCACGCTGCCTACCTCAACATCATCACCGTCACCGTCACCTGCATCGTGCATGATGACGCTCTTTGATTTTCCGTTCCGTGGGTGGATTTTCCCTTCAACGCCAACGTTGACAATCGCCTGGCGGTACCAGTTTTGCGTCAAGCTGGGCTGGAAGAGCAAGCGCACCGAATGGGACATCCTGCCGCTGGTCGTGTCTGCGAACGGGCACGACCCGGACTACTTCGACTACCCGCCCGAGCTAATCCTGGAGGTGCCGCTCAGCCACCCGCAGTTCAAGTGGTTCGCCGAGCTGAACCTCCGGTGGTACGCCGTGCCGATGGTGTCCTCGATGCTGTTCGACTGCGGCGGCATCCAGTTCACGGCCACCGCCTTCAGTGGCTGGTACATGTCGACCGAAATCGGCTGCCGCAATCTGTGCGACGCCAACCGGCGGAACCTCCTGGAGGTAGGCAAACGGCACGGCACTGCTCGAACGAGCGCGCGAACTGCTCGCGGAAGGAGCTGGAAGGGTTTCTGGACGATCTTTCTATCTATCATCCTTCCGGAATACTTTCAGCCGATTGCAATAAAAATGGGACTGGACACGCGGAACCCGACGTCGCTGTGGAAGGACAAGGCGCTGGTGGAAATTAATATTGCCGTACTGCACTCGTACCAGAGCCGCAATATAACCATCGTCGATCATCACACCGCCAGCGAGAGCTTCATGAAGCACTTCGAGAACGAAACCAAACTGAGGTAATGGATCGATACCGAGGTCCTCTACAATCCTTTCGCGTTTAGTGGTGCTTCTGCGAAGTGTCGTGTGGACAGGATCAAACTGGACGCACTCCCTTTTCCCGCTACTCACTTTTCCGCCGCTGGAAGGCACTTGCTGAATGGTGTATTTCATGTTGCCCACTCCCTCTGTTTAATCACCTGTCTCGTTTTCCGCTCCCGTCCACCCAGGAACGGATGCCCAGCCGATTGGATATGGATCGTACCGCCGATGTCGGCTTCGGTGACGCCCGTTTTCCACCAGGAGATGGCGGTCTACTATCTGAGACCCTCGTTCGAGTATCAGGTAAGCGTTGGTGCCGAGTGGCGATACAGGACACCTGTTTTTCCAATTGATCATAAATTGTGCGGTTTCTAGCACGCGCCATAAATTAAAGCGTGTTCCACTCGCTCGTTTTAGTACAAAAAAAGGGAGTGCTTGTGGGCCGATAAAAATGACGACACACTGTTGCTGTTGTTTTAAGGGCAGCTGTGGATGCATGTGACAATACCATCGTATTCACAAGTAGCAAATGTGGACCGTAGTTTGGGTACACGTTGTATTACAATGATAAATGGTAACAATTTCTGATATAACGTCAGGCGTAAGTTGCAAGAAGTGTGTCACGTATTACAACATTGAAATAGCTTGTGAAGGAATAACAAAATTGAACCCCGGGAGGCATCGAAAAGATTGATATTTTGGACATGCATTTCAGATTATTCGTTCCATTGCTGACGACTGGAAACGTGATCAAAAAGTTTATGATTATTTCGCTCAGCGTTGGGCTCAGGGTTTTCAAATTGATGAAACCCTTGAGCAGTACGTGATAAAACGCTTATCATTCGACCCTACTAGAAAATTGGGTCTTGTTTCATGAACTTTTTTTTAGCCACTGCCAAGTTCTTTTTTCGTGCTTGTTTTTCTGCATTTATGGCGCGCAGTGTTCGCAGATAAAATTTAATTTTAATGTATTGAACTCTTTGTATGCTTTTCTCTGCAGGAATCAGCCATGAAGACGCACATTTGGAAAAAGGGTCGGGACTCGGCAAAGAACAAAAAACCACGCCGAAAATTCAACTTCAAACAAATAGCTAGGTAAGACAGGTTAATTTTCGCATTCCTTTCTTCTGAGATTTCAGTAACGGCCTTATCGGTCAATAGCAATAATTTCTATGGTTTGAAGATTTAGCATACATCTTACAGACGTGTTTATATTTTTTTAAAGAACAACTGACGGCAGAAGATTATTTAAGAGACATTTCAATTATGAACAATATCTCAGCTTTTTATACACTCAATAACATTAAAAAAATACTTTAAACGTTTATCATAAAATAGCCGTAAATAGACAGCCAATATCCATTTATACTTTGTATCTGATACTTTCAACTTTTTACCCAAACAAGACCCGAATTCAGGAAACCAACACTATTATCCCATCTATCCATCATGGTTCTGATGTCTTAATCAATTTAGTTTCCTAAATGATTCCCACAGACCTGCTTTGCCAATGAATTGAAAACAATCTGGAATGACCAGGAAACGGAGAGTAATAGATTGATGAAAAAGAGCTTGATTCGATCATTTGCCGCTCGGCATTAAGAATCCTTTTCGCTTGTCGTAGCAGTAGTCAGTCGCACTCCACCTTGCGAAATGATACTCTTTTAGGACCGGCCGGCCTTGAGCCAGACGGACCAGACGAGATAAGGACCCTGTAACTTGGAGGAATTCCGGATTTACCGCCCGGCCCGGCAGCTGACGATGCGGTTTCCTTTTTCGATGCCGGAAGGGCTTGTATGTTTCTCGTGCTCGTCCCTTTTGTTGAGCGATATTTAATTTTATTTCATCCGCTACCTGCTTGCTTCTGCTAGTTGCTTCACCATGGTTCCGTGAGCATGGATTTGATTTTTTCAACATTCATCCCGTCGACCTTAAAGGGATGAAAAGAGGCTCAAAAAAGGACCGATAACAAAATATGGTACGCTTTAGTGAAGTTGAAAGTGCCTTAACTGTCGTCCCGCTAAACGGCGTTTAATTATACTTTAAATTGAGTCTCGGTTTTTTTTTTTGCCAATAATATTTAATTCCCTCATTTCTCCAGCCAGTCCGAGCAACGCTTACGGCAAGGAAAACGTTTTGGGATGCCGGCAGTTCGCGAACAAAAAAAAAACGTGTTGTAACCCAGCTCGGACTTTTTTGTTGCCTGGGTTGTGCCTGCCATCCGATGTCATATTCCAACAGCATGGATTGGCGTTTTTGCTCAGTTCTACTGGGGCATGGCAGGGTTTTCAATTAAGTGAATAGCTTCTACCTTTTGAAGGTATTCTAACAGATACAGTGAAGTGCATATGCGATGCCTGTAAAAAATGCAAACAAAATCTTTTAAGAGGTCAGTGGTTACTTTTTTCCGCTTAAAAATTTTACTAATTTCGAATAGTATAGAAACAATAGAAGATTTTGTGGTACTTACAAATAATGGTAAGGATGCGAATAGCTCATAATTATCTCTTTCAGTAGGTGAAAGCATTTTCACAACGACATCAGTGCGTGTCTTTGCGACGCAAGAGATCGTTAACATAATGAGCTCCTAATAAAGACAATAAACGATTTTTCCAACCCAACGAGAAAATTAAATCGGAAACGCAAACCACGCTATATACCCGCACCGAAATTGTTTCCATTCCATTCGGACCAACCGCGATCCGAAGTCGAAGGGTTCTGGGTTAATTTGTTCCCAATCCCGGCAATCGACCGGCAGCACGTCTGTTCCGGAAAATTCGAACATCAAATGGTCCGTGGATTGTGTCGCCGGAAAATGTGCCACCCCATTGATCCCATTCATTTGGCAAAAATGTGCAGACATTCCGGCGTTCGGCCATCGTTCGAGGTTGTGGACAGTGGAAAAAAAAGCACACCCAAATCGGAAAATCGGAAAAGTCATAAATTTAATAGCCCAATCATAGGCTACAGTCACCCGACAAAGCACGCACGCATTTTCACACACCCAGCCACAAACGCACCGGGTTGTTCAAGGCGTGATGTCTGAAACAGTCTTCCTGGGATCGGACCCAATGCTCGCCAAACGTTAGCGGTATGGTTTTCCGGAACGGTACATCAATCTCGCTTCGATCGCTGCCGGTGGCAGCTTCGTTGAGGCGCGATTGACTTTTCATCGTGTGGAATTCGGCATGAAAAGTTATTCCTGCGTAAGCAAACGATCCATACGAACTGCAGTCCTCACGATGGTCGAGATTCAAGGCACGTTGACCTTTTTATTGTATTTATCGCTCTGTCCTTCTGAGGCTGACACAAATGAACGGACAAGCATCTGTTGGTACAAATACCAGCTAACATATGGATCCTAAATCGTATGCATTTTACCTCGTGGCAAATGAGTTGACTTTTTTGCAGGTAATCAAAATAATTAAGAATTTGTTGGAATAATCCGGCAAGGCGAAGTGATTTCTATGGTTTGTTTCATATTATTTATAAATTCATGATTTGTATAGGAATCTGTTTTCGATAAGGTACAGGTTAGATGATTGGAAAACACATTATAGATCTTTCAAACTAACTCTTCTCAAAACTGAAATCATCTGAAAAGTTGGTTTGATTTATTCATCCCAATTCAGTACTGCTTACACTTCGCAGCACTTCCCGCAACATTTACATTCTCCCAAACGTGGTAAAACAAACAGCAAATCACTTCATCGATAACAGCTCACCGAGCAGCTGGACGCGATGCCTGCGCTGCACACATTTACCCTATAAATATTTACCCTCCATCCTTTGACCAATGGCCATAGGAATCGAAAGCAGTTTTCCACTCGGTAAAGTTACAACCGGTTCGGCCGTGCAAAACGTATGCCTTTTCAAAGCACTGCTATCGACAGCGAGAAAGGATGGAATGCAGGGCGTTCATGATCAATATTACGGGCAGTGCACTCCAGCTGAGGCAACATAAAATGCCAACATTCCACAAACAACCAAGTGGCTTGCTTCTCCAACGAAACCGTCAAAGGTCCAACATACGATAGGGTTCGTGCTTTAGCGGCTGCTAACTACATGCCTGAGTAAAGAGATCAAAAGTTGGGTTTGTGGATTGTCCAACTACCTGAAATGGCCCAAAAATGCATCTTAGCAGTAGCATTTCGAGATGCAATCACCTGCTTGAGGATGCTTTCACATGGTAAGCATTTTTCGTAATGGGTTTTCATCATTCATGACTAAAACCATATAGCTTTCAAAACGTATTGGTTTTCGGTTTTACAAAACAACATTTATAGATAGACAAAGTGAATCAATTTCGTTAAGCGAACGGAAAGTATCCAATTGCAATTGAAAAGTCATGAAACATCGAGATCACTGGCCACAGCCAAACCAACTTACGGGGGGGAGAAGTATTGAGCACTCGCTATACCCTCAACCCGTGCCGGGAAAGTACACTTTGCAACAGTTTGAGATTTTCCCACTGGGGGATCCTCAAGGGAGAAAATCGATATCAATTGATTGAGTTGACCGAACAATCCAACATGAAATCAAAAGTTGTCTATTAATGAAAGAAAAATAGTCTCCTCTGGATCCAAACGTAGGTATGTTGTGTTTCAATTTAACTTTAGAATGAAAAGTTGATCGTTTGCAATTGCACTACTCTCAACTGCACTCACTCAAGTGATTGGAGCGATTAACTTTTACCCAATCGTCTTTACTCACATTTTCGTTTAGTATATGCTGTGATAGCCAATTTTTTTTCTAAAACTTATTGCTGAGAGTTCTCGAATGAAAAATAAGGTCTCAACGCTTAAGAATCAATTATGATTTAGAAATCCATTCAATAATATTGTAACAGAGCTTCTAAATCTCTTGCTGGTGGTATGTTTTCTGCGCCATAAAATGTACGGCCAATGGTTTCACATTTCGTTGGACACAAAGTGCCATCTACTACGTCCAGGCTCATTTTAAAACGATCACTTAATACCCGTATTAATGGAGAGTTTAATATCGGTCATAAAAATAATACCCACGCCACATTGCTCTTTGCTTCCGAGCTGCCCGTATAGCCGACGAACCACCTGTTCCTATTTCCTTGTTGCTCCACTGGCCAAGAAAACCTAATCTACCAAACATGAATGAATGAAAATCACTGCACATTAGCTAGCAAAAAAAAAACAATCCCCCCATCAAAACGAACGATGAAAAATCAGTGGATGACATTTTCCGGACACGCTTTTTGAAGGAAGTTGTCCGCGCATTCTCAAATTTTCCTCGCTCCACCCAATCCCGAAAATTCTTCAATGAACGCCGCAGAGCGGGGAGAGTGAAAAAAGGCTAAACGGAAGTACCATGCTTCCATGCCATGTTACTGCCATCATCAAATTGCTAACATAACAGCCAATTTGCACCATTCGTCCGTATCCACCCGTGCGCTTGAAGTCTGGCTTCTGCCGGCTGACTTTCTGACCTTTGATTTCGCTCCTCGCGGCGGCTGGGAGTTGAGGATGAAGTGACTTGAATGGAAGCCATTTGGTCACCCTCGAGCACGTTGGGTTTATTTCACACGGGCTCTCCTTCGCACGCTCTATTCAGCCCGATGCTATTTCACTGTAAGTCTCCCTTTTTCTCCTTGGATGGCTCATCGAATAGCTGAACGTGAAGGACATGTCCTCGCAGATTTCGTTCTCCGTTTCGCATGAATGGAGATGGCAATATTTGGGGAAAATGGAAGTGTTTTTTCCCTCTGTTTTCCCATCGCTTTTGCTCATTTCCTCGGCCTTGACCACTTGATCTTGACGCAGGTGGCTGGCAAGTCGAGCAGAACAAAGGTAAAAAAATCTAATGTGTTCCGAACGCCAACAGAAAAACTTTGCTCTACGTAAAGGACCTGCCCAAAGTGCAGCAATGAAAATCTCATAAAAATCAAATTCAATGATCATTTTTGTCCTGAAACGGTCGCAAATAGGAGAGAGATAATAGGGATGTCTATGGGAATGAGCAAAAAATGAACATAATACATTTGCGCTATTGTGCATGTTTCCTTTTTGTTCGATTCTCCTGTACATACTTATGAAATGGATTGAGTAACCATCAAATTAAATGAAGATACGGATTCTCCATTGCATATTCACAAAATTGCAGTCAAACAATTTCCTCGAGAAAACGTTTAAACTTTCTCTTGTAAACCGTGGACATAATCAATCTTTTACTCGTTGGTACAATCGTTAACGCTATTCAAATTCTGCAGCTGCGTTAACACCGAAAAAATACTCATGTTTCTCCGGATTTCAAGATGCTTTTGTCTCAATTGCATCTTAAACATTCTGCTTAGAGCGTGAATTTAACGCGCATTCAAGGACGTGTACCCATCCACAAGACATTTGATTTGAGAAGCTGCTTATGTTTACTCTTTTTGCTCTACATGCTGCTCTTAAGTGAGCAATCCTTTGCGCGAATCTTCTTTAACAAGCAGAAAGCTGCAGAGATGCATTTGCAATAAGGATAAAGTGAAAAAATAATCGGCTGACGAACGAGGGAAATACGTCCAACACTCTTAGCTGCAGATGCTCCATGCGCTCGTGCCTTGATGATGTATGGGAAAAACTTTGCCACACAGCGACGATGCGCGAAATGCGCGTCCATCGTTGAATTTTGCACGACTTTTATTCGCTTCTTTTGAGTGTGGGACGTGTGATGCCCGATGTTTTTTTTTGTTTGCAAGTATTTTTCTGACACTTCGGAGACACATTGCACACGAGCACAGGCGTCTCGCTTGTTGGTGGAAAATTTGTGAATCCTGTTCGCAACAGTTCTTGCCGTAGCCTCCACCGGGCGTTCCTTTTTATGATTATATTCTTATCCCTTTCTTTTTCAAGTGTTAGGAAATATTTTAAATCGTTCTGGACGCTTTCTTTCGCGGACTTTTGGACTGTTTTTTGTTTGTTTTCACCTCACTTGGACTCTATAAAGCTGGTGTTCTGGGTTGTTCTTCTCCTCTTCTTCTTTTCTCTCCAAACATTTCAGAATGTCACGTCGCATCGGGTGGTCCACAGTTTTTTTGCTTTCATTTGTGGATCCAAGGACTCATCCAATTCGATTTCCATACGTTCACGTTTCGCACTGAGGCGTTGATTCTTCCGTTTTTACGTGGTTCTCACTTTTTCCATCGCCAATCGTTTTTTGTTTGCTTCCATCTTTCTTTCCATGCTTCCCCAACCTGTCAACCCTTCTCGCAGAGCTGTCAAATTTACATCGAAACTGTTCGGACGCGCCCTGTCCCGTCGGATCAAGGCGACGGTGCTGTATGCGACGGAAACCGGACGCTCGGAGCAGTACGCCCGCCAGCTCGTGGAGCTGCTCGGACACGCGTTCAACGCGCAGGTAAGTGAACGGTGGACAGGATGTAAGAACCGGCTCCAGCTGAGTGAAGGATGTCCTTGGGGGTTGGTCAAGCTTTTTTGTTCCAGCGGATTGCTCGCGACAAACGGACATAAGCCCCGATGCTCCTCGACTGGGGGACGGAGCCAATTTCGCTGGCTCGGTTCCGGAGGATGATTAGAAAACTGACGCATTGATCCACCGTACTGGCGAAAGAGACAAAGAGGGCAAACCCGTAAAGCTGTAGGCCGTTATGCGACAAGAAGAATAAAGGCAGAATGGACACAAACTTCATGTTTACTAATCAGGCAAGATTCGAGAAGATGTTGCACCTAGAGCTGGTCTATCGAAGCAGTTGATAGATTTCAAGCTTCACTGGAAGGACAAGCTAGGCTTTGAGTTACTTTTTTTCGAATCCCATGTTTATTTTTCCAACAGTTCCCTGAGACAGATGTTGTGACGTTTCTATTCTGATGCAAAACAAATGCCGTAAAAAGTTAAGACATGCTTTTGGGAGTCACCAATATACACTTTAAAACACTTGAACGTAATAGAAAATAAAACACCGCAGCCTTTTTCAACTCGCCTATAGGAAGCAATTTAATTCTCCAGAAGTCCTTTCCTGTTCCTTTTTTGAAATTCTATTACACCGTGTGGAAACCTTTTCTACTTGAACTCGACTGCTTTCGACACCAAAAGCTTGTGGTGCAGCAACGGCAACGTTAAACGGGGTAAATTTCTCGATTTTCCAAGCAATGCCAAGTATTCGTATGATAACATCCGACCTGGGAGCTCTACGCTGCCAGCTTCTAAAGCCCTTGCCGGCTGAAGTTTTCCAGACCGCGCTCCCGTACGGAACGAGATCTACGGCGTGCGTCTTCTGGCAATTCCCAGAACCCGGTGCGCAGCTGGCGGGGTCTATTTTTTATTTATTATTATTTTTCTTACAAAACACCTTCTTTTACTTGCTGCTGAGACGGAGCCACCGACGGAGGACGTCTTCGCTCGTCGTTCGTTCGTTCGTTGACAATTTAAAGTGTTTGAATACTCTCTTGGGGAAGCGCTGCAAACGTGTTGCATGTTTAAATACGCCTCAAAGGCACACTGCGGCGGAACGAGGCAAATGCTTCTGCTGTGTAAATCCACTTCGAAAATTCAGAGTAGAACCGTTAGGGCCCCCGGGGGAGAGGTTATGTTGACGTTATGCTTGTTTACGTTCTCAGCAAAACTGGGGGAGCCTTTTGGTGCTTCGCTAGAGCCACGCTGGAAATTGGCCAACTCATCATTTCTCTTGCAGCCCTTTTCGCATCCGTTGAAATGGTTTTGAAGTTTTTAAACCCCATGAGGGAAGCATCAACACTATTTTTCACTATCACCATTATCAGTCTCTTTCCCTTCTTTTCGTGGAGGAGCTTACTAGTGTGTGTGTGTGTGTTCCTTCGTTTCTCGCAGCTGCTCCTATTAGACTAAATGCTTGTTGAATTTACCCAAAATAGGATAGGGGAGAATGCAAGAAAAATGCCCATTGTGCTGGTCTGCTTTTTACGCTGATGGAGAAAATTCCCGTCATCATCGCTTCTGCTGGTATTTGCTGCTGAAAAATGCGTTCTCGATCTTATCGTCCGAATATTGCAGAGAATGTTGCAACCTAGAGTATTTGAGTCGCTGTAATCACGACGCGGTTGCGCCACTTTCCTGAAAAGCAAGGGATCAAAATATCTTGGACTTGTTTGTTTCAGAGTTTTCATCAATTTTCAAATGGTTGTTTTTTTTTCTCTCAACACGCATTGTTCCTGGTGATGCAGACCACAATAACAAAAATATATAATATTTAAGTAAATTGAATAATTCGTTCTTGACGATACTGAAACAAATTTTCCTTATTTAATGCAAACGATGCAAGATTCTTTAACAAAGTACGATAATAACTCCCCACAATTTTTAAGAATTCAAAAAGAATAAAAAACGAACTGATTGGTCCGTTTCATTTTAAGCAAGTAGTACGGAACGGTATGGTCTCCATTCCAATCCATTTTCATCTTCATCATCGCTGATAGCATCAACAGTTACAATCACCAAAAATACAAAAAAAAAACCCACACATCTACGAGTCCAAACAATCACTAAGCAAACCACATGCAATAGTCGTCCTTCCAGTCGAAGGAAACGGAACCAATTTTCGCCACAACTCGTCCGACCACAGCCAGCCACCGCATTTCAATCGTCTGGAACGCTTTCCACTCCACGAAGCGCAACCAAACACTGATCGTAGACGAAAATTGGGGAAAATGGAATATTTATTGTTAGTTGTAATTTATGTTGCTTCGGGTACCATTCGGTCGGAGCCCCGGGATAACGTCAACATTTTCATCCCTTTTTCCGAAAGGGGCTTTTCTCGTACGCTTCATGGCAATCTTGTTCCCGTTCCAGATCTACTGTATGTCGGATTACGACATCTCATCAATCGAACATGAAGCCCTCCTGCTGGTGGTTGCTTCCACCTTCGGCAACGGGGATCCACCGGAGAATGGCGAGGTAAGAACGGATTTCTGGTATTGTTCAGCTTTTCGTTTTTCTTCTAACATACCGCTCACTGCTTTACCTCGTATTCTTGGGGAAGTAGATCGTCTCTAACATGACCCCACGGAGCGACTGCTTCGTGGTGTTTAATTAACCACGTGTTCGATGTAAAATAATATCCGCAAATTAGCTGAAACCCCCCGTTTCGCGTAGTGTTTTCCCATTATAAGCTTAACGAAACCATTTAAGGCTAATGCCATGGCCTGGCCATAATGTTCCAGAGAGAACAAACTCATCGTGAGCAGCCATAAAAGCAAGAACATTGGAGGAGATGATGATGTCTTGAAAGAAGAATTACATGTTTGCATCAGTTGAAGGAGTTTCAGCTAATGTTTGAAGTATTCAAAATGCTGGTGAGTGGTTTTGCTTCCAAAATGGCTTTCACGAAATGTTTTCCACGTAAAATGGTTTTTAAGTCTAATGAAGTAATCTGTTAAGTGGGCGTTTGAGGTGAAATTCGGGAGGTAGCCAAATTAATTAGCTCTTCAGAGAATGTGGTTTGTCTGCAAAACTATGTTACCCACCTTTTTGGTTATTGTTAAGAGCCATAAAACAATTCGAATCGTTGCTGCAAATGGTTGTAGTCCTCTAGTTCATTGGCGTAGTAGTTCTAATTTTACATTGGCATCATCGTCATCGTTACATCCGATGATTATATAAAAAACACTCACCACACAATCAATCAACTGAAGCGAGGAGCAAGTTTGTCAACCCATAAAACATTAATTTATCAAAAAGAACATTCCCAGTAGCTTCAGTAGAAATGAAACATCCGTAAAAGACGCTCCTTAAACCACAATACCACACTGCCAGGGCGGGTTTGCCAAAAATGAATACTGTCCCTCAGTCTTGGCGGAAAGCCACCACCACAAATTTCCCTCCCGAAAGAAACCAGACTGCACTGTGCGAAGCCATCCCCCGCTCTGTGCCTTTTGCACATTAAATCC
The DNA here is from genome assembly GCA_914969975.1 of Anopheles atroparvus. NCBI lineage: Eukaryota > Metazoa > Arthropoda > Insecta > Diptera > Culicidae > Anopheles > Anopheles atroparvus. The sequence goes on along the minus strand of CAJZCY010000003.1, from coordinate 7,962,841 downwards.
ACCCCGGCATGAATAATGAATTGTAATACGTGATGAGCGCATGGAATTCACACGTCAAAAGTGGTTTAACATCTCAGTAAACCGAAGCAAGCGACGAAATAGAACCACACATGTCGTGGATGTCTCATTTATTTCATGAAAAGCGGCAGCTCCTCCATTTTCAATCCCCTCGACCTTTACACGCTCATGCTGCTCGATTATCCTTCCGTGCTACAGAGGTTTGGCAAAGCCGTACGTTTTATTCCTTTTGATTAAGACGTTCCCCACCGTCTGCAATAGCCTTCATGCCGTACAGAATTCGACACGTCGTCTTTCTTCAGCGAAGAAAAAACGAAAAAAAAAAATCACCGTCTTCACCCCCGCTTTGCTTAACTCATCTTTATTTATGAATGTCACCAGTACGTCTTTGACTGGAGACTGTTTTGATTCACCATCGGAACGTATTATGTTATGGCCATTATCACCTTTCCGTACACATGTTTTAAGCCAACGTCAGCACCCTAACATTTGCTACGTTAATGATGTAATACAAGCAGTCTGTAAAGTACTTCATCATAAATCACAAACATTGAGGGTATGTCATTTGAAGCGGTTGGTTTTATGGTTTTGTTTATTTTATTGCACTTTATTTGATTTGATTTGATTTTATTTTAGTTTATTTTATTTTATTTTATTTTCCGTTGTTTTATTTTCATATTTTGTTCGCAGTCATTTAAAACCTTGTTGGAGCACAGAAAGTCAAAAATGGTCAGTAAAATGCACGATAGTTCTTCTCCCAAAGAAAAATCGTCTAGAGCTGTTTTTTCGAAACAGTTTAAAGCTTTAGAAAAAGTGAGCCTTTTATACGGTTTTTCGGTATAGGTATACACGTTCATACTATTTCCTGTTTTCCCGCTCATCATCCAGCTCTTCGCACAAGATCTGTACGCGATGAAGCTGCACGAGAGCGGCCACCATCAGGCGCACAGCGAGCTGACCATAGCGGCGTCCTCGAAGTCCTTCATCAAGGCGAACTCGCGCAGCGACATGGGCAAGTTCGGGCACCTGGGCGGCCGCAAGATCGACCGGCTGGACTCGCTGCGCGGCTCCACGACCGACACGCTGTCGGAGGAAACGTTCGGGCCGCTGTCGAACGTCCGGTTCGCCGTGTTCGCCCTCGGCTCGTCGGCCTACCCGAACTTTTGCGCCTTCGGCAAGTACATCGACAACATTCTGGGCGAGCTGGGCGGCGAGCGGATGATGAAGATGGCCACGGGTGACGAAATTTGCGGCCAGGAGCAGGCGTTCCGCAAGTGGGCTCCGGAGGTGTTTAAGGTACATTTTCTGGCCGATTGCTCGCCACAGTGCAACATGTGATTCCCCCCGTTTCCACCTTTCGCCTCAGATCGCCTGCGAAACGTTCTGTCTCGATCCGGAGGAGACGCTCTCGGATGCGGCGTTCGCGCTGCAGAGCGAACTGTCGGAAAATACGGTCCGGTACGCACCGGTGCAGGAGCACGAGTCGCTGGATCGGGCGCTGTCGAAGTTCCACAACAAGAAATCGATCGAATGCTCGGTCAAGCGGAATCCAATCAATCTGCACTGCGAAATGAACGGCACCGAGCGGTCGACGATTTTGGTCGAGATCGTCGCCGAAGGGGTGAGTAGATGCTGGGTTTTGAATAGCGGGTTTCCTGCCGGAAGCACCAGCCACGGTACACGAGGCCAGGCGGCAGGATGGGAGAATGTATTCGGATCGTCGTGAGTGCCTGCCGAAGACAGCCAGGTCGGGGTGTCGGGCGACAAGCTTTCAGCGGATGAAGCAAACCATCAACAGTTGGCCAAGTCTCCACTTGTTGCTGAAATAAAAAAAATTGCAAAATAAGACCATGAAAATACGCGCCACATATTTGGTATTAAAGAAAACAAAACACCACTGGCAAATTAAAATGAATACAAAATGATTTTTACAACATTTATAATCATAATTTTGTGCTCGTACAAAACATACACACAATTCGAATTCTGTTCGTGCCTGCGATAGAAAACACAAAAGCTTCATCCAAAAGCCCTTTTTCCCCTGTGAGTTCCTGAGGTTTAGCTTTGAGTGCTGACGGGCTTTTCGTTGTCGGCTGATGCGAGACATTTGTACAGTTCAGATCCGTCTCTTTCTATCCATTGCTACCACCGAACGAATGTTAAACGTTGCACATTAACCCTCCCCTCCCCTTCCTCCCCACCCTCTTTTACCAGACCGATTACGAACCCGGCGACCACGTGGGCATATTTCCGGCAAATCGGAAGGAAATCGTCGACGGCATTATCGAGCGTCTGTCCGGAGTCAACGATCCGGACGAGATGCTCCAGCTGCAGATTCTGAAGGAGAAGCAAACCCAAAACGGTATGTTGCTTTGGGAAGCCCGGTGGCAAATGCCATATATTCACTTTCCGAATTCCAACAGGTGTCTACAAATCCTGGGAACCACACGAGCGCCTGCCGGTGTGCTCGCTTCGTACGCTGTTGACCCGTTTCCTGGACATCACTACACCACCGACCAGGCAGCTCCTCACCTATCTAGCTACCTGCTGCGGGGACAAGGCTGACGAGGAACGACTTTTGATGTTGGCGAATGTAAGAACGAAAGGCAGGGCGCACCACGGTATGTGAAGATGTTGACACGTTTCCTTCGTCTCCCGCACAGGAGTCGTCGGTCTACGAAGACTGGCGCTACTGGAAGCTGCCCCATCTGCTCGAAGTGCTGGAAGAATTCCCCTCCTGTCGCCCACCGGCTGCCGTCCTGGTCGCCCAACTGAACGCACTGCAACCCCGGTTCTACTCCATCTCGTCCTCGCCGCGCCAGTATTTGAACGAAATACATCTGACGGTCGCCATCGTCACCTACCGGGCGGAGGACGGCGAAGGGGCCGAACACTACGGTGTCTGCTCGAACTATCTGGCCAACTTGCAGCCGGAAGACCGGATCTTCCTGTTCGTTCGTAGCGCACCCTCGTTCCACATGTCGAAGGATCCGACCAAGCCGGTCATTCTGATCGGGCCCGGCACCGGCATTGCGCCGTTCCGCTCTTTCTGGCAGGAATGGGACCACATCAAGACGGAAATGAACGATTCAAAGGTGCGCGCATGTGTGAGGCACCTAGCATTCGAAATTTGCATCTTCCTAATCACCTTTTATTTTACAGATACCCAAAGTGTGGCTGTTCTTCGGATGTCGCACGAAGAACGTCGACCTGTACCGGGATGAAAAGAAAGAAATGGTTCAGAAGGGTGTACTGGATCGAGTGTTCCTTGCCCTGTCGCGTGAGGAAAACATTCCCAAGGTAAACGGACGAACGAACGAACGTTGCCGCAAGAACACTATCGACTTATTCGCTTTGTCCTTCTCTCGTTTCAGACCTACGTACAGGATCTCGCCCTTAAGGAGGCAGACTCGATTGCGCAGCTCATAATGCAGGAGAAGGCACACATCTACGTCTGCGGCGATGTCACCATGGCCGAGCACGTGTATCAGACGCTGCGCAAGATTCTAGCCACGCGCGAAAACCGCACCGAAACCGAAATGGAGAAGTACATGCTGACGCTGCGGGTGAGTGTTTCGTGGGTCGTGATCGCCGTGCCGCCCACGGGAAACGATCGATCGTGATGATCCATCATAGAAAGGAGAGGGATGGGGAGGGTGTAGATGCAGCACGTTCATGCAAAACGATGTAAGCAACAAGTGCTAGCGAAGGGAAGCGGTATTGTTTTGACGGATTCGTGTATTTCATTCGTATTTTTTTCCCTTGCGTATATTTGTTTCCCTGTTCTATAATTTGTTCTTACCCTTTTCTATTTCCGACCTGTGCCTCGTCACGTGTCCTTGTGAGAATGAAAACGGGTGCGATGAGATTGCCGGCGCCCGAGGGACGGTGTTGAGTTAATGAGTAATATTTACAACAGCACCGGCGGATGATACTCCTCCCGTCAATGGCTGGTGATAAACATCTTTGCATGTTAAATGATTCCTAAAGAATGTGTATCTTTTGTTAGCACAGAAGGCAACAGTTATAGTTCACGTTCATTAAAATCACAACAAAAATCAAAAGACTGTATGAGAGACTAACAACGAACCCGTTCATTCATTTAAACATGTATGAATATTCCATTCCATGAGCTTAGACAGTTAAAAAGGGAACAGAAAAATAGAACACATTTGTTGAAAGTGCAGTTAAACCGCCGATGGAAGAACGTGTGTTTCTGCTGTTTCCTGGTTTCCGGAGACGGAGTCTCCAAAGCATGGCCCGATGGCTAAAAACTCGATAACTCTATTTCATAGCCACCATTAGGCAAAATGAGTTATTAAATTTAACAGCAGCTACGCAAAAGCTGATAAAAAACCTACACACGTTTCTCGCGAGAGGTCATAAAAATCACCTCTGCGACAATCTATCTATCTTCTCCATGGGAGCCTCGAACTCGATGTGAACGCGAAATGTGACATGCCGTTGCAAGAGGTAGCGAATCAATGGAATCCATTTTCAAATCATCCTATACATGCAAATGATTTTTTTCATTTTTCAAGCACGTCCGGTTAACAGCCCCTAGTGCCCTTAGATGATTAGCAGTTGCATTCAGAACAAAAGAAGAAAAGGGAGAGACAGAGAGAAAGAAGATAAAGAAGCAAAGTAAAACAGTTCGCCGACGAATGAACCTGTCGTTTGGTCAAGCTAGGTTTGTTGGAATCGAATCGAATCGATCAATTCCACGAGCATTACGATCACGTATTGACGCGATGAAGGTTTCCGCCGGCTCTAGGTCGGGGATCGGGCGATCGAATGAACTTGTTTACGGAAGAGGGCGAAACGGTTCCTGCCCGTTCGGAGGCGGAGAACAATCGGTCGTTACATTGCAGCGGCCTCCAAGCGGGACGTTGGCATACGAATTGCAGCAACCTGGTCATTACCAGCTTCAGCAGATGCATTTGGTGATAGTTCATCAAAGGTTCTTGCCGTAAAGATTTGATCAAACGTACTTTGCTATGATGAATATACAAATTAAAACTATTTGCTATGTTTTAGTCTGTACGTCAATCGTTTCATCTATCAGTTCATTGATATAATATCGATTTTTTTTTTTTTTTGCAGGACGAAAACCGCTACCACGAAGACATATTTGGCATCACGCTGCGAACGGCCGAGATTCATAACAAGTCGCGTGCAACCGCCCGTATTCGGATGGCTTCACAGCCGTAAAAATGGAAGTCAAATTGAGAGCACAAATGATCACACCTTGGGTTTGCTGACACGTGCCACAGTTACGAAGCAACGGGAATCGTAATGAAGAAAGCCGACAGGGTGATGGTTTGGGAAGGACGTCAACAATTCAATCCTCACCGCTTGTTTCCACTGGCCGAAACGAAACTAACAGGAATAGTTAATCCAATCGCAAAAAAGAAACGCACGTCTTCATGTTACGTGGAAGTGAAACGTTAAGAAACTTGTATTTGACAAACATTGGCAAAAGTATGATCTGTCGTACATCGGAAGATTTTCCATAGGAATTGGTCTGGGAGGAGATTCTATTTTAAAACCTTAGCAAGATGATAAGATCCACGGGCATTAAAATTGGGAGAAAACATATATACTGAACACCAACACCCGGTGGCAGGCCAAACGTTTTGCCAAATTTTTAAACCTACTGTTGTTAACTGCACCCTTTTCCGCATCCACGCATCGTTTGAGAACAATTTTAATAGCACGTTTGTACCACACACACTTACCAAACCTCTTGATGTATGCGTGCACTTCTAATGGTCGGGCCAAAGCCGAAAGCTCGCTTCAGAAAGAAATTTTACAACAACAAAAAATCGCAGAAATGGAGCATGCCACGAGTTCACAAGAGTTGATCTAAAAACTGACGCTTATACATCGAACATTTATTTGGATAGCATGAAAGTCCTAAACGTTACTCCGTTGCTTCCTCAAAAAAAATGAGTTGCTTTAAGTTAGGCGCATTCAAATTTCTGCAAAGCACGCAACTAACGAAAGTTAACACTTTTCACTGTTACAGTTTACCGTTAAACACAACCTCTCTAAAGTTGAACTCGGTTCTCTAGGAGCGATTGAAGGGGGATAGAAGGAGAAAGGGACAGGTCAGGTGATACGGGATAGGGAAAAGATTGTAGGCTAGTAAACAGAATTGTGAATTCAGTGGAACACAAAGCTGTACGATCGATTACGAGAACGATTGGCAAGGTTTAAACATGTCGATAGTCACACCTTGGAAGCAAGTTTCCTAATGATGTAAGGTATCTTATCTTAAAAAAAAAACACGAACGAAAAAGAAGAATAATTAAATGTGATCAAGTAAATAGATAAAGGAGATAGATGGCTGGTGCAAGAAACGTACACTAGCGTACTAATTAAACGGGCGAGAAGAAAGCAATTGGCCCTCAAATTTAAAGTTGTTTAGAGAAAGTTACGATAAACAAAAAGAATGAAGATAAGTGTATCTGTTGTTATTCTATTTGCAGTTATTGAATGCAGGTGTAGGGGAAATAATCCTACCAGATAACGAACATTTTCACATACATGATTTCCCATTCTTTTCTTTTCAAATTTTCATAATAGCATCTGTCTCTATTAATCGGGCTCTTTTACTACACCTTTCTAGCAATTCAAGACAGAAAGGAATTGTGCATTATTAAGCTTTAATAAAGCCACATCAATTTTAACAGTTTAAGGTCTCGCTTAGTCTTCAGATTGTTATCGTCACAGAGAATGGCTCCATTTCTGAACCAAGCTAAACCTTCTATCTCTCGTTCTCAGCTACTCTCAATGGATGTGTGTGATATTGTGAACTATCTAATATGACATTTTATCGAGAAATCAAAACCACGAAGAAATGAACAAAAAAAAACTGATAAACAAACAAACATTATAAAAATCAAAGTTTAAGCAAGCGCAAAACTACAAATAATGCAGTCAGTGCATCCGTAAGAAACCAACCAAATCAAACAAACCTAGCTATATACATAAATATATTATTATACACAAACCTATATACACTTCGAATATATTCTTATACACACGCTGCTAAAAGGCATCCCCAGAACACTGCAATCCAAGGGGCCACGGAGTCCCAAACCCCCCTCCTAATACTCTTCAAAGGGAAGCAGGAGCAAATTTGGAAACATAAACCAACCAACCAACGGAAGTTATAGCTCGACAGTGGATCGAAATATCCTGAATGATCGAAAAACATCCTCCCTTCGCGATAACACTACTTTATGGCAGCGTCCAGAAACTGGCCAGGTTGACTCAAGAAACCCGAACAACATTTAAAATAAAGAGCACCTGCGGGGGGAAGCCTACATATCGGTTGACCATCAAGTGAATCTAAAAGTATACGAAAGAAATAAACGGAAACTTATCATCTCTACAGGGGGTTTACGTAGCCAAAGACTTCAAATTTATGATATATACTAAACAGTGAAACAACAAAAACCGACGCTCAACTGGCTGGCCTGCACAAGACGGAACAGTTGTCCGAAGAAATTGCAGCTTAACACGAAAAGGAATACGTAGGAGGTGTGTTCCATCCAATCTGTTTTTTTTTTGTTCTCTACCGGAATGCTTTCCAACCCTACCGAGCAGAATAAATCTTCAGTCCTTGTATCAAAGAGTTCATGTGTCTTGTGCCGCACCACGAGTGCATCCTACGGTAGCAGGAAGTGTGGCCCTTAAATTTTCCGGTCGGCTTTATTGATCGGCAACCTGGACCGTCGAGGTCATGGCAAACTACCGTACCAACCTTGACAGTGGACACCCAGGAATTATAGTTTGGGCTTGTTCAGTTAGTACGCAAGACCAGAGGAAGGAAGCAATTACGTTTTTGGCAGAGTGTTTTCCTTCAAATGTGGTCAAAATACTCTTTTTTGGCTATGAGCATCGATTTTTTGGTTCATGAATGCATTTTATAATAAAATGCTCCGTAAAGCCTGACTTGTTGATTGTGTGTACCAAACCATAATTCCTGGTACAGGTTGAGGTACTTTTTGGTACAGTCGTTTGTTTCAAGCAGCTTATTTGATTCATTCGTCATCCGTTGTTACATTCAGTCTTAACTCCACGGCGCACTGATGCATGTGTTGTGCAATATTATGCAATCACACATGACCCAACGCGCATCTTGGCAAACTGGAAACTGTACGACTCATGTTTCATGGCAGATATTTCCGCGAGGAGCAAAACTAAACAATCGTTGACGCAAGGAGCGAGTCCGGAAAGGGGGACATTTCAATGTTCTAGCAATGAAACGGAAAATATCTAGATAAGATGATATTACACTTCCTATGTTATGCTTAACGGCCATCTTTTAGCTGTGCTTCCTCTAATGGCATTCTCCTTAATCAATTTAAACTATGGTTTATAATCATTCGTCTTCTATCGTCGGTTGGAAACTGTGTCACTAACCCTCCGCCTGTCCCGGGGACGTGACCCAGACGCAAACAATAAAAAATAAAAATTCCCACTCGCACAGATTCACTCCCTTCGGAGGAAACCTAAGACCCCCACCAAAACAGGTTAACCGTATCGCGAGTCATGCCCATTCTTGGGAACAAAAACAAAAGTCGGTCAGCGTTCTTTTGCCGAACGGGAAAAAGAACGCTTCGCTCCCAACTTCATATGTGAAACGACTCATCTGACAAAATGCTTCATCTGTTTCAACAAAACCTCCCTTCCATGCGGGAAGATTTTGTTTGAGAACTGAGTTTTCTTTCTCTCTCCCTCCTTGTCGTCACCGGGAAAGTGTTAAAATGTTTCTGCTGCCGTGAATGAAAGGAATGGGCTTGGCTCGAATTGAACCGTACATTGGCGCGAAAATAATCGACGCAGGTCGGCGACTTTTGCTGAGCGAACGAAAGCGGCCATCGGCTGGCACCCGACTTCCTGATGGAGCTAGGGAAATTTGAACCCCCCACTGACCACCGGTCCACACCCGATGCGTGACCCCTGATAGCTGTGCTTCTAGGAATCGAACCGCCAGTCACGTCTCGCCGAGCGATCTGCCAGATCGATGTAATTCTATGAGGCTCACCATTAGCCGCGTCGAGCAAAGGGCCGATTCCATTCCGATTCTGCACCGCAGTGCAACAAGCTGCAAGCCGATCCGCCGGAAGGAATTGCAATGAAGCAGGCAAAAGGGCACGACGAGTTAAAAAAAAAAAAACAGAGTCTAGCTCGGAACGGAAATCGAAATGATAATTCTGCGTGCGTTTCACTTCGCGTGTCGGATACTCTTACGGATGCCCCGTATGTCTGGCACCGGTGGCGCACAGTCGGATGGACGAACGGTTACGGAAAAGACGGAGGAGAGCCGAGGCGCTGTAGGAAAGCTTTAAAAACCACCGTTTTCGTCACCTGTTCTGGTAAGCCGAGACAATGTAAAGGCAAACGCATTTTTTGTTTTCCGATGACGAAAATGAAAATTTTGACTGTGAATGGCTAATTTTTGGTCATTTGGTCGGTTTTTTATGTTTTCTCGTACTGCTGACACAGCTGAGACGAATGTCGGTAGGAAGTTCTCAGGCGCTATCGGGGTTTACTTTTCGTCATGGCCACGTTCGCGTTAAATAGTATGAAACAAAAAATGTTTTATGTTGCATTTTCTCTATTTCATTTTTTTTCCGTGGGCTTGAGTATTTTTGATCTAGTAGACAATTTGGCAGCGCCCAATCGAATGAGGACAATCGATGGTGGTGTGATAAATTGCTTAACAAGATTTTTAAATATTTTTCTTACCTCCTCCAATCATGGTTGAATCACGCCACCTTCAAATAATCCCCTGTCAGCTATCTTTACTGCGCTAAAAATAAATATGGTATGAGGAATTGGCAGGGCTTTTATTTGCCTTTTAATGACTTTCGCAACGGTATGTTTGATAAATATGATTTTCTGAAATAAGAAGAGCATTTTACAATAAAATCCAATCAACATTTTAAGATTTTCAGTGAAAACTGACCGGTTCGTTATTAAGAAGCGATGCTATACTTTTCCCTTTTGCCAAACACGTGGTTGACTTCGTAAACTTTCCCAAAGACAAACGAAATCGGGGGCGCCTGGCGTCTATCTGTCAGCATCCGGTAGAAAGCCTCCCTCAAAACCGTCCCTCAGCCAAGCTTCGCTTCGTGCGAATAACAGGATCGTCACTGTCATAAATCATCGACGGGTGGCCTGCGGGGAAGGTGGGCTTCGATCGAACGATATTGACCGGGGTAAATCCTCCGGCCGAGCGGCAGAAAATGACATCCCCCGTCCGTCAGCACAGGATCGCCCGTCGCTGACGTCAGAGCTTCTGTTTCGCTGTTCGAAAAATGATTGCCTTGCGGAAGCGGACGCGGTAACAGGGAGGACGTCGGTGGAAAGAAGTGAAACCTGGTTTCGCTGGCGCCTCGCAAGAATCCGGAACACCGATCCGATCGTGAGCCGGTCCCGTTCGCGGGTCATCCTGATCCGCTTCCCGCTCGCGGAATGTGCCACCGGATGGGCCGAGCGTTAAATCAAAGGGAGTGAAAAACGAAATGCCTTGGGGATTCCGCTAAAAATATCCACACATGAGTCGCGTCTCATGGGGGCACAGAATTGCGCGTCCCCAGCGCAGGTCCAGCGGAAGGGCATGGAATGTGCAGGTGCCGTCCAGTCGCCCAGCTGCGGCCCGTTATAATGCTTCACTTTACGGCCTCGAACGGAACGCACCGACCTCAACCTTTCTTCTGTGTTTTTTTTTTTTTGCTTCTCTTAACTACAATTTGACGATCCGCCCGTTGCTGCCGGTCCGAGAACAGGTTTGGCTGTGCTCGAGCCCTGCCTACCACTCTTTCTTATCCCGCGGTTCCTCTGTCGCTCCTATAAATAGGCGATGCCCTCCTCCGGTTCCCCCCGAGGCTTGGACAATTAATCAACGGATCGTGCCGCCCCGTGCCCGCGTGAAGTCGCACGCCATTCCGGGGGACGATCCCGAGGCGCCACACGCTTCTCGATCTCGGCGTACGGTGATGCAGCGCGATTCTGCCACGATCGACATGTTTTGACACATCCCGATGGAATCCCGCGCCGATGGGTCCGATCTTTTCGGGATGATTAATGAAACCCGATCGGCTCGCTTCCAGCCCATTCCGGTGGCTGCATTCCTGGAGCTGGTTGGAGCAGGAATCCCTAGAGGGAATGTGAAGGTATCAGGAAATACATTAGTATGCAAACATGTACATTTTGACCTTTTTGAGCCATTTTCTACACCTATTGGATATTGGAATGTCGAACATATAGATATTAGTAGAACTGTAGAACAATACTGTATTTTAGCGCTTTTCTCCCAAACCGGTATGGAAAACAGTTTGAGAAAAAGCACAATCTTCAAGATCTCTTCCACCCCCCTTGAAATTCCCCGCAGCAGCCGTCAAGATTAATTGAACGATCTGTGCAGCGAACTGCAGCCCGGCGTCCGCCGGCCGAAAGTGGTGAACCACAGGCGCAGCTAGCCGTGACCGACAAATCCGTCCACTGGGGGAAGCGAACCAACGGCGCCTAAGAACGAGTCTTCAGTAACGGCCTCGCACCCTGTCTTTTCTTTCTGCTGCAGTCTAGAGGCGACAAAAAAAATGGACTCGCATGGACGCCCGACGAGTGAGTCAAGCTTGAGCTGAATTCCTCTCGAATGCATCGCACTTCACCGAGGCTTTCCTCACCCGAGGGACGAGCTAGAACCGGCGCAGTTAATTTTAACTGTAAACCCGGCCGCTCCATTAACGTATCAATCAAAGTTTATAATATCGATCATCGTGGTGCAAGCGGTTGCAGAAGTGGTATTTGCACAGCCAAGGTTCAGAAGCCATCCCGGGAGGGTACGGGATTCCGGAAATTTCACAAGCCGGGAGAAATTCCTACACCCCACCGGCGGTAAGCTGGTTCTTCTTGTCGGTTGAACGCAGGAGGAAACTGGTATCTTTCGGTATTTCAAGCTGGACGGATTCATCTAAATCAGCAAATGGTATGAATAAAACAAACCCTTCAATTAACGACGACCAAGCTGTTAATGAGCACATTGGCGCCAATCGGGAATTCTCGTCGACATCTTCGTCGTCGGTTACCAGCTTCTCCATTTGCTGGAGATGCTTCTATTTCTGGTTCACATGCATATACTTAGGTATTTTTAATTGTCTCCGGCCGATGGTGTGCTATTTCTTCACACGTGGCGCAGTCAAGTGCCTGGTTAAATCATCCCAACGCAATCCACAAATAAATTACGGTTGCGCGTGGAGCACTAATATAGAAAAGGCTTACTTCGTAGTGCAAATGAGCAATTGCTATTTCCGGGTGTTGTCCAACAAGCAATTACACTGTTCACCACTTTTTAGAACGATGTGCAACACTTTTTCTGCATTCAAAAGCTTTTTCTCAATACTTCCATCCGTTTGGTGAATCCAGCCTATTTATTTCTGGAAACGTCAACGCCATTTTTTGCGATGATGGCATGTATAATGATTCCATCCAAGGCAATAGCAAAAACAGGCAAAGGTAATTCCGTTGACGTTCCCAGTAGAGAATTGGATGGATTCAATTAAAGGCTGGAAGGGTTCAGTAAAATCCCTCGACATTGGAGTAATGAGTTAAAGTATTGTACATCGCGCTTAAAGGTGATAAACAGTGTAACATTGATTGCTTGCGTTCAACTGAACCTAGTACAAGACAAGAGTTATTTTTAACTCGATGATGCAAAACAACTTGTCACTTCCCGTACCAGAACGATTGTGTCCGGCGCGTGGCAAGCTCAAGCAGTTAAAATTCTATCCACAGTCGAAAGATTTATAGAGATCACGATCTCGGATCGAATGCATCGGAGAAAAACAAGACACTAAACGATGGTGTCAACTAATTACATCTCGAAGATTCGGTGCTGAAAACGGACACATTACATTTCGAGACCAACCAATGGGCCACGTGCCGGCCGCACAACGAATCCGCGGGGAAATGCGAGCCGCAGATGAACATCCAACCGCAGCATGAACGCGAATCGGCGCGAATGAACAGCCGATCGGAAAACTCAACTCGTGTCGGGTGTAGTGATTGAACTAGGAAGTTGGGAAAATATATTCCTAGTCTTGTATTTCAATATGAATGAAATCAAGGACTAACAAATAAAAATGCGTAAAAGAAACATGGAATTCTTAAAGGTACTATTTTCGACATTACAACAGTTCGGCGTATTCTATGAATATGAACTTCAGGACGTGAAGATCCTTATTCGTCTTTTCCGAAATTTATGCTTCCATTGAATCTCTTTGAAAATGAGACACACCGTTTCGAGAGAGCAGAAATACGCGTGTGCTCGCTCTCCCGCCGCGGGCGCGAGTTCATTCGCTCTCCGCGTTCACTGGAACGATGAATATTGTTGCTCCAGGTAAATTATAAAAGCTATCGCCGGTCGTCGGAGCCGCAGTGCAAGATAAAACGGTGGACGGATCGGTCGTTGGTGAGCTTGTGAAAACGTTGGCGATAGTCGAGGCGCCCGTGCGTGTACAGGAGTTGATCGTTTGATTTCGTCCCAACTGCGTTCCTGCAATAAATTCTTGCTAAATTCCCTCTTCAGGTGATTGTTTGAAAAGAAAAGTTATTAATACAGTGTGTGCAAAGTAGAACCGTCAGCACCTGCTGCCGGGCTTTAGTCCTTCCTCGCAAAGGACAGTACATAATTATCGGTTACAAGTGTTTTTAAATCACGGTGAAAAACAGTTTTAACCTTAGCCAAAGTGTCGATTTATAACCGAACCTGTATTGACGGTTGCCCGGGAAGAGTAGTGACTGCATCTGCTACATCGTTACGTCGTAAGCTTTGTCCACCAGTGCGCCAGTGACGTCTCAGAAGTAATAACAAAAAGTAACAATTGCTCTTTGAAGTTTTTTTTTTTGGTTTTGATATTTCCATCATTTTTGTGAAGAAACATTTTTGCTCCAAAAACACCGAACAGGAGGCAGCCGTATGAAAGAGCGTTTTATTTTTCCACGCCGTGTTTTGATGCGTAACGAGCGAAATTCCTAAATTCCTCTCAACGTTCGCGGCGGTCTGGACTTGAGCAATTGCACCTCCAAACACTGCTGCATCGAAATCGACGAAATCTCCGGCCGCCGTTTCAGTGGCCTGAGAGGTTTTGACTTTCGGCGGGAGGGGCTACCAAACGAACGGGAGTAGCATAGAAAAAGCGCAAGCTTTCCCCCCGCACGAAGGCACGCAGCAGCAGCAAAAGAAGCAATAGAAGCAATAGTAGTAGTGTAGTAGCAGTATTAGTAGCATATGTTAGTGGTAGTAGTAGCGGTAGCAATAGTTGCTCCGTTGATCAAGCAAGAAGCAATAGTTCCAAAGGGGCCGGGGAGTAGTTGTAGTTGCAAACACGCCGTTCGCTTTGAAAACAAACGCCGCCGTGGGGTGGGTTTCGAAAGGGAAATTAGTGAAAACACGACCGGGACCCGCTCGTGGTGTGAAGTGAAAAGTGCGCCGGTGCTTGTGTGTAATGAAATCGGTCCACCCCTCGGGCAGTTTGCATAGAAATTCGGATCAAACTGTGACTGGTCAGAAAAGGGTTCTTCTGCTGCGCAAACGGTCGAGTTTTCACTCTCGGACAGCGTACTTTTTAGCGAAAGTAATTCAATTACTTCCACTCCACGGCGAGAAAAGGTAGAGAATCTTCTAAGCTTTGTACTTTGCAGGGAAACTTTTAACCATCCAAACGCGCGCTGAAAACACAATACGCAAAGTTCACGAGAAACCGAATCCCACCAGCCTCCGGTGAAACGTTGGCATAACGAGTTGTACCGAGTTCAAAAGGAGTCAGTGGAAAACTACAAAGAATTTTCCCCTCCCAACGCGACCGGTAACCGGGTCGACAACGGTTCGCCCGATTTTTCCTTGCCGTGGAATTCAAGGTAAGTTCTAGCTCCAGCTTAAATCCGGCAAAGGTTAATAATGCAACATTCCGGTAACTTTGTTGCGGCCTGATCTTTCCGACATGCCACGGACAGGCGATGTAACACGGGACGTTTACGGCGGTGGAAAACTAGTCAAGTATCAAGCACAGTCAGTCAGTATCGTATCAGGCCACGCCACGCCGGCACGGCAAACTGGCACAAAACTATGCTCGATTTTAAATATTTTATCGATAAAACAACCAACACGGAGCAAACATTTCGACGTGACATGACGGCGGTGGTGGAAGGGTAGGAGGACCAGATGAAGGTTGCTATGCGGAGGCAGTTTTCCTTTTCCGCGCACAAATGCCGTGCCCGCGGTGCACGGAATTCGGCAATGTGATGAAAAAAGGGGAAAATATATTAACCACCCGAGCCCAGCAGCGGCAGAAGCAACATACATTTACAGACAAAACCCCACGCTCTCGGTCGGCATAAAAACGCAATCAACCGTGCACACACCAACGCCATCGTCGTCGTCGTCGTCGATGATGATGCATTCGTGTGTGCCGTTATGGTGCGATCCTTTTACGGCTCGAGCGCTGCTGTGCGCTGGTAGTTGTGCGAACAGGTGTGCCGGCTTTGATAGAAGCGACCACCCGCCTTGGCAAGAGGGAGAAATTAATCGCGAAGAAAATGGAAAACCGGGGAATGGGTCGGCGAGGTTCGAGGATTTCGGCAGAATGAAGGTAACACAGAATGGCGCATCATGACACACAAATCATAAGCACCGCTTTCTCTTTCTTTGCCTTTTCCGCCGAAGAAACGGTCGTTCTGCATCGTTAATAAATGGATAAATCGCTCAGTTTTCTTGCGTGAGAGCGGTAAAGGATATTGCAACAACAAAAAAGCTGAAGGAATGTAGTTGAAATTACCTTCTTCTTTGAGCTACTTTTTCGATTAAATTGCTTAATTTGTCACTGAACTGATAACGCGCTTGTGCCAGAAAACGGCATCGTTCGTTACCAAAAAAAAAAACCCCCCGATCCTGCCGAACCTGATACCCTGGTGAGGAAACACATTTTATGGAAAATGTCCATAACGTTCTATTTTGCGATGGAATGAGAGCTGATGGGGTAAGATATGGAATATTCGATGGAAAATTGCGACGAGATTGGAAAACAAAACGTAAAACAGAAGAAGCACTAGTCAAAACACAATTTCCATGCTCCATTTTCCGATGGCTTCGACCGCCGGGTTTTTCCCACCACTCCCCCAACACCGAACGTAATTGGAGTGGAACAATTTTCCGAGGAAAACGGTCCGTGCTAGTCTTTGTGTGTCACGGGCATTCGAACCCTGATATTCTTGAAATTGAATTGTAAATGATTCGATGCATTTATTTTAATAAAATCAATTGCAGGACTTGTTCCATTTTCCATCCAAACGAAACTTGTTTAACATCCTTAAAACCTTCCCTATGTAATCTGTCCCACCGGGAATGATGGTTAATATGCTTTAAAAGAGAATGGTTCATTCGACTATTTTTACAACTAATTTAATTAAGCAAGCTTTAAGGGTTTTCAAGGCCCAAGAATTAGTTATGGAAATTGTAATTTTGCAACGAACTAAGACTCAAAAGACGCTTGTTGTAATTGCAACATATTCATATAGATTCGTATGCAATCTTTTTTCTGTAACCAACACGATTCGTCACTTTTGTGTTTTGCAATGCATCAACATAATATGGAGCAGCTATGGAAGTGAAATCTGCAACCGTATAAAACGAAATGTCTTAATTTTACCTTCCCATCTTTTACTGATCGATGTCGTCTGCTATGGTAGCGCTTTGGCATCGATCCCCATTTCGCTTTTCTGGCTGGGACCATTTTCCTGTTCCTTTTCCGTGAAACTCATCTCGGAAAAACAGAGCGCCGGTAGCAACGCTATGCCGGGCTTAGTAAGTCCGTCGTTTCGAGGAAGCTGCAGTTGGGTAAAGCTTTTCTTTTACATAACGCAACGAAAAAAAAATATATCAACCTTTCATAAGCCACCGATCGCAAACCTTCGTTTTTGGCTTCGAAAACAACACCCTTCCCTCGCCGCCGCTGGCACCTGCGAGTTCGCGAATTTATCATTTATTGAATCATTAACAGTTTATGCTTTGTTTGGGTTGCGCTATCTCTCTTGCAGACGCCCAGCAACTTCTCCCTACTCCGTTGACTCTCACGCCCATTGTTTCGGTTCCATACGGTTGTGTTTTTCACTGTGTGTTGGTGGGCTTCATTGTGAGGTCTGGTAAACGAAAATTCGCCAGCAATTTTCTTCTCTACTTGGTTGTACTTTATTTACCGAGCGAGCTTCGTTTTCGCCTACCGTTGCGGTGTAACATTTGGCGACGTAACTGACTGCTGGTGGTGGACGACATATTTCGCATTATGAAGAGCCTTTCATCTTACGCCGTCGTTCGTCCGGCAATCTGCAAACGCTTTTTCAAACACGACGTGTGTTGATTCCACAAGCGGTGCACATATTTTCAGAATGGTTTGCTTTTCATTTGAAAACTCTTTGATCTCTAGAGATTTGGAGAAAAAAAACGTTACTTCCTGGAAAACTTGAGTGGCATCAACTAATCAGACTGAAATGTAATGTAATAACTTATTTCAATAAAAAAAATGGAAATTCGTATTTCGCTCTTGTGTTTCCAATTGAACCATTCTCATACTAAAATACAAGACACTCGTTAAGGAACATTGCATAACATTTTATGTCAAGAGCATGAAAAATATAGTTCTCCCTTTCAATGCTCCGTGGCACGAAACATGCCTGACATTCGGTGACAGTTGAACAACCGCTACCGGGCTGTATGTGTGCATGTGTGCATGTGAATGTGTTTGGTGCTGACGCTGCTGGAATGCGCATCACCGCGAAGCCGCCCCAGCCGCACTGCTACCCGCCCGAAGTGTCAAGTTCAAGTTCAGTATCCTTTTATTGCATCATCTCGCGAGGTTGAGCTGCTCCGACGCTTCGGGGCCAGCACAGGCACCCCTTATTACGGCAATCAGTCGCCCCGGCCACCGCTGCCATGCTCCTGCAGCATCCAGTTTAATAGCCTGCGAGCGGTTATTTCGCGCATGCCTTCCCGATACGATTTATGTAAGCGATCGAGATCGAGCCCAAGGAATGCGACGAACGGAAAGACTGGGGGGGTTTACAAGAGGACCGGGAGAAACACACACTGAGTGGTCTAGCCCATCCGTCGTGCAGCGCAATCATTCCCGTGGTCACCATAATTCTCTGCTCCACTCCGGGACTTTCCTGAGAGTCCACGGCGTGCTCCAGCTCCTGCGGAACCCGGTGGTGATGCATCTTCGCGTTCAGCTAAAGAGATGGAGAAGCAAAAAACAGCGCCGTCGCTCGATTTCGCCTCCCGATCCATTGGATCGATCGTACCGTTTCCCGTGAAGACAAGGAGTGAAGCAGAGGAGTACGCCCGCCTGCGCGAATGGGTCGCTGGAAACGGGTTACGATGGCCGGAAAGTTCATTGATTCCTTCACTATGTGATAATTGACGGCCAAGATGGTGGAGAACGTTGTGCCATCGTGGGCAGCCCCTAGTCCTGGACGTCCCAGACGCGCACGCCGCCCGTCTTCCAGCGGTGGGGAACTGGAGCTTTTTCGATTTGCTGTTTTTCTCCCTCTTTTTGTCTCCTTTTCCTCTTCCTCCTCCTTGCTGTCCTACAGTCGCTTTCATCTTGATCTCGATGGACGATGGTCCTGGAGTTCTCGCCTCGAACCAAGCGTTACAACATGCGATCGTCAGGTTCTTGCCAGCCTCTTCGATCGTTCGGCATTTCCCTGACTTTGGTTATACCACAGCTGGTTGCTGGAGCTGCTGCTGTTGCTGCCGATGATGATGATAATGATGTTAATGTCGGACGGAGGCGTACGCTACATGTGCTTCGCACTTGCGGTACTACGGCCGATTGGACCGTGGTGTGTTGTTGCACACATTACATCACATACCAGCGATATTCCAGCGGCCAAAGACCGCGAGCTGTGGAGGCCAGAGCTTCCAGACCGAGTCTAGATGATGATGACTGGACGATCCTCGCGATTCTATCTCCCGGAGCCAGCACCGGTGATTATTTCGGACCACCACGGTGGAATGCACGTCCCTTCCTCCGTCGTGACTAGCCATTTTCCATTTGACTTAGGCTATGGCTACACTTTGTAAGCCACTGGTCTCCAGGTATCGGGAGTCACATCCCGGTCATTGGCGTTGGAGAAGAGCTATGGTGAGTGATAATGAATGCTCTGCCGCAGCCGCCGGTCCACGCCACGGTCCGCGCAGATTAATGGTGGCAAAAGGAAATTCACCTATTATTACCCTACGAAACACTGCACCCTGGGACGTCCGTGTGCAACTTGAGCGGGGCAGGGCGTGGAAGATAAATCGATCTCTATTTATAGCAGTGCTCATTTATGCCAGTGCATCCCTTTCAGTCCGGACGTGCATCGGCGCAACCGAGAACAGTCCAGCAAGTCTAGAGCCGGGAAACATAAATCCACACGCCATGCCTCACGCTGCACCACGTTATCGTAGCAAGGTGAACCGATCCGCGGGCCTTCAGTGTCAAACTTGTGCGGCCACGACAAAAAGAGTAACAACACTTTGCCCGTTGACTCGCATATAAACCTACTGCAACAAAATCGGACTGACAGCGCGACTCGGTGGCAACCACAACCTTCCACAAATCACACAATGCTCATTGGCCATCGCCGTGCCGTGACGTGGACTGCCGCCACCATCGACCGAGCGCATCGTCCGAAACGCGGTGATTTATTTTTCCACTCACGGCGACGCGTACCGGCACTAGAAATAGACTCGGAGACGCGGACGTGTGAAGTGCAACCGATCCGAGGACATTTGCAATCTGCTAGGAACGTCGCACCACTTCTACTGATTTCGCCAGTCTTGTGTTTTACTCCCGTTTTTGACCCGCTTCTTCTTAGGCTCGAAGAGACAAAACAGAAAACTGTAAAACCTCGGATGCATTCCGGGGCACATACCCGGGTTTTGGTGGTTGCGCACGGACGCGCTTACTGTGTGGACATTGGGGCGGATAAGAATGATGAATTATGTAGATCTGATCGCATGCTTTGGACTATTCACAAGCAAGCAAAAAACAAAACCAAACATACACTTCTGCGCGCACCGACTACCAATGATGGACAAGTGCATGTACCTCTTTCACAACCGGCTAACCCAGTGCGGACCGAGATTTTGCGGAGGCCGTAGCAGAAGACGACTCCACAAGGTTTTTTTCTTTTCCATAAGAGAGGTCCGGAGCAGCGCGTAGAGGGATAGGTAATTCGGATGTAAATTCAAGTTTAATTCATTCTCTTGCAAGGACTTTTAAGTACGCTCGATCGCACTCCCATCTCCATGTCTTTCATGTCCAACTCTATTGCATGGCTGTAAAGGGCAGTCTCCGAGACATTAGAGGGTGTGATACTATAGATTTAAAAAATTGGACGCATAGATTGTCTAGTAATTGGCCCGCGCGGTACCGGCCCTGATTTGGCGTACCCTGAGAGCTACTACGCTCAAACGACTGCCGTGTGCCGGCTCTGCACTGTTAATTGCAATCCATGCGCGCGCTCTGTGATTGTTTTTGAGGTAATGGAATTTTGAAGGTGATCGCGAACGCGCGGGCTCGATATGTGCCCTCAACTAGTGCGCATTCCGTACCGGTGCGATGAATTCCTAGCGCTAGTTTTCTTTGCGTTCGCTCTTCCTCTTCGAGGTGTACAACCTCGACGGCGAGACCGATCGCGGATCATGGCACCAATAAGCGACGCTAGATTCAACGGAAATTCAACGATACTTTGCCGATTCGTAGCTAAATCTTTCCACGATTGAAAAAACGCGTCAGTGATGACCAACTTGACAACTTCTTTATATGCTGCAATAAAAAAAAGCATGCTCATTGTGTCAAATCCTCCACTGGACAAAGGTGTAAATAAAAGCAACGATCCCCTGGGACATGGTCGCTGACTCACCCGGAAGGAATTCCAATTATTCCTACTGCGCAGCGGCGGCTTCCGATCCAGATACGTTCGCCAGTATCCTCTTCGACGCTTCCAAACAGCAAAAATTCCACAAGATACGTTCCCTTTTTTGCCATGGCTCAACGTAATTCCCTTCCATCGTGTTTTTTTTTTTTTTTTTGGAAGCAGCTGGAAGATGGAAGATCACCGGCCACCGGTAAGGAGTACGGGGCAGCATGTAAGAAGACGCGCTCGAACAACACATAATTTGCCTTAACGACCGCGCACGGACGCGAACTGGCTCCGGTGGCCAGTGCGTACCAGTGCGCGTCCACAACGAACAAAGTCGTCTACAGCGCCGCCAACCGTCCGGCCTCCAACGAGAGCTACGTGATCTTCGATCTTGATCTTGGCAATGGACCAAGTCAGGGGGCAGCGTCTGGAGAGGGTATGATGACGATTGGAGGTTCTGCGCATCCTGCGCGAGATTCTAATTCCAGTAGCGTTAGTCTCATTATCTGTCTTTATTGTTTGCCACTCTTGTTCCACACACGAAGGCATGGGTTCTCCGGCTCGACTCTTGCCGACTCATCGGCCAAGAACGGCTACAGGCCGTTGAGGCTCGCCGCAGGTAGTCTGCCGCTGCTACCTGTATTTTTTGTGAATTTGTTTTTGTTCCTTCTATCCGCATGCTCTCATGTCGGGTCAGAATGACTTCTCGTACGCAACATTCCTTCGAACTTCGCCGTACGCAGGTGAAGATGGCACGTAGTAATGTGCGCAGGCACATACACACAACTGCAGCAGTTTATAAGGATCTCGCCGGTGCACGCTAGCCTGATCACGAGGCCTGTTCTGTATTCTACAGTCAAAATTCCCACGGTTTACTGTCCAAGAAAGTATTCAGATTGGAATAAAAATAAACAAAATGTCTATCTAAAAAAAAAAAAGGTCGCCCAAAGCAAACCTCACGTGAAGCGAGGTAAATGTCATCGGATCCCAACACGCCACTGTCACATGCTGCTGCTGGCCAGGAGGAAAAACATGTGCGTGAACGGCACATTCTTCGTCCACCGAAACAGGTTCTCTCGTCCCGTTTCGTGCCGGGTCGTTCCTGTTCTTGTTTTCATCCCGTTACCGAACATTCCCACCGCGTTATCGATTGTTGCCTTTTGCTACACGCATATTTCGTTGAAAACAACGAAAAAAAATATTAAAAAAGTTGTAAAAAGTTGATCGCTTACCGCCGCTTTTCGATCGCTCATGGGCTCATTTTGAGGGTGGATCGTGGTCTTCCTGGCAATCGCGGTTCGGCGCCACTGAAAAACGTGCATTCCACCGGGACAGGTTTTCCGCCGATGCGAGGCACATTTACCACTGGTCGATCGATTCGGCGTGGATTCAATTTCGGTCATCGATTCGATCGCTTCCCAGTTCGCTGCCGAAACAAAATACGTCTTCCTCGACGTCATCATCATGCCGCATCTCATCCCTCTTACTTTCGGCATTTCGGCTTGACAAGAGCTCAAATTCGATGGCCCACGTCAATGCCATTGACATCTGCAGCGCCACGACTCCTCGCGTTTCGGATCT
The DNA here is from genome assembly GCA_914969975.1 of Anopheles atroparvus. Taxonomy (NCBI): domain Eukaryota; kingdom Metazoa; phylum Arthropoda; class Insecta; order Diptera; family Culicidae; genus Anopheles; species Anopheles atroparvus. Next base: position 7,940,257 of record CAJZCY010000003.1, on the reverse strand, counting down.
CCCAGTGTTGACTGGCCCCTCGAACGTCACGGTAACGGTTTTGCGCGGTCTTTGCAACCGTCGAATTCGCAACCAATTCGCCGCTCGCCGTGTCGCTCTGCATCCACGTTGCGAGTGTTGCCCGTAGACCGCCGTTTTTCACACAGGAAAAGAAACGGCCGATTGTGTGGTGATCGTATAGCAGCAGTTTTATTCCGGCACTGCAAGGCACTACGCTTCCTCCAGCGTAGCGCCGCAATTGCGTAATGCGCAGTATCGTTCGGCCATTCGTGTTCGTTGAATGGGCGGCCACCGGAAAAAAATAAAAAAATTGCCGTGCCGAATGTTTCGCTTCTTTCCGATTTTTAATGTTGTTCACCGAAGGAGGTGCACTTGATGCGGTTTTCCATTCCCCGATCTGCTACAACTAATGCGGCCGGATGATGATGCGCCAATGCCATTACAGAGCATGGCGAACAGCGATCATATACGACGCATAAATCGATCGATCGATCACACAGATTAGCAATCAGTGCGAATGATGATTTAATTAGTCTACCGCATGTTGAGTAATGCCCGTGTCGAATTTCGCTAAAGAGCCTCTCTTTCCACCTTCTTCCGGATGCCGTGGACCGGAAAATGTCTTGCCGATCGAGTTTTTTCCCTCATGTTTTACTCTATATTTCCCACTGCATTACTTTAGCCGAGGAAAATCTAACAAAAGCCTTACGTGAGTCATCAGCACGGTGCGTGATCGTTTTTTTTTCCGCGGCTTAAGACAAACGTGATACTGCAGAATCACCATTGGATCGTTTACTAAGCTGCTGTTCCATCTGTGTTACACGTCCCCGATAGCGCAACTTGTTCAGGTGAACGAATGTTTCGAACGCTATTACCAATATTCCAGAATGCTCATCTCGAAAGCCATTGTTTGTCGCCATTGGCGTCAAATTGGTAATAAACACGTACATCTTCCGTTTATCAACCCCTTCTCGATGGACGCACGCCGCATCCTGGTATATCTCGTTCTTCACTGGCATATGGATTCACGAGAGCTAATTACTCACCAGACGAAAACAAAAAAAAACCCCATAAAGCACCTGACTAAACAAATGGAGCGTTTTGCTTGGCGGCAAAGTGAGGCTGGCGGTGTGTGTGCACGATGTAAAACGTGTCCCTTACATGTGGCCTTTTTGCCTTGTTTGTACCATGGTGCTTTGCCTCCTCCGCAGGCAACATTGACAATGGCGGCGTTTTGTTTTCCGGCTAAGGTCGGAGGTTGGTTAACGGAATGATTAATTCAGTTTAATACGTCGCAAGGGAACAAACATAGCGCTTAAACGCTTAATTTTACTTGCACTTGGTTTTTCCTTACCTCTTTGTGCTTTGTTCCGAGGTCGTTGAGTGTGATCAACTGAACGAAAAATCAACCCTGAGCGCTTCTTTAGCCGCCAGAACATAACCACCGCTATCGCTTATATTAAACCATACATACGTATCCCTATACACAACGGATTATTTGATACCTCAGATAAACGTCACAAATTTCCATTACCCCATCAAACGACAGCATTAATAATAAAAACTGTGTCTTTATCAATCAACTGTTTCCGAAATATAGTGAGTCATCAACTAGGGAACCGATAAACGGGCGATGGTATTTTTGGACCTCTTTCTTCGTCCTCGTGACGCGGTAATTGAATTGCAAAGTGGCCCTTTCTCAATACAGCCCACTCTGACTCGCACGGTGGCACACGGATGCGTCACTAATTCATCCACATTGATGAGCTTTCTGGGCCAAATAAAATCATACCATGATCGCATGACCCATAAATGTCAGACAGTTCTTCCACGCTATCGATTTAATGGTTGTGGGAGAAAAAGTCCCGTATCTGACCAGTGAGTTTAATGACCCATGAGAGACTAGAATATATCGTGCTAATGACACTAGGCACACTGGATGGAGTTAGGCTTAAATTGTGTTTCGCCCACTACAGAAAGGGTAGTTTAAAAATTAGCTCTATGGCTGCCTTCCGTCGTCATGAGCTGATGGAACAGATGCAAGCGTCAAATGACATTGTCTTGGCTGGTTCAATTGGGTCTAGCAATAACCGTCAACTCACCGCGCGAGGTTTGCTAACGAGCGTATCTCTTTTTGTTTTCGGGACATTTTGACATACCACATCCGTTTACCTAACCGTGCATAATAACCTCGAAAGATAGAGAGGGTGTGAGCGAGCCAGCAATATAATGCAATGCAGGCGCGAGCATGAAATTCGTCCATGGTTCACCAACTGCACTCACATGAATTATGCATCGGCTACCCCATTATTGACGCGGGTGGTGTTGAAGACGAGACGAACACACGCACGCATCCGAAGAGACATATGGGACAAACTTTTCAGGTGCGGTGCGGGTATAGGATCGGAATGTATCTTCTGCCTCAAAGCAAAGAGGATGGATCTTGGAGAATCGCTCAGTTCAAACTAGGAGATAAGAATGAAACGACCGCAAGTCGTCGGCGCGTCAGGTGCATTCAAGAAGACAGAAAAACAAACCCCTAGGCGATGTCCATATCACGCCTTGTCATCTACCAAGTCTCGAGGCGGTTGGTGGCTAAATAAACGAAAGCATTATGCTATTCGTGCGCAACGCAACGATGTCCATTTAAATATGAATGAAATCGGTGATGAATGAATGGCACACAGATGACTCAATTGCAACTCTCTCACGTCTTATCACGGCGCTGCCAGAGACTGCCAGTCAAGTGCTTGACGTGGTGTCATTTTCCACTTTAGCGATGGCGTGTGTTGTGTCTAGCATTCTTTGGTCTGGAAACGTAAGCTACGGAGGAACTGCACGTGAGCAGGACACACTGAAGGTGACTCTGCGCACCTATCGACCACGCCACAAGGCAAGACTTAACATCATCGGCATACGCGAATCAAGCCTTCCTTCCAACCAGGGCAGGTCTCACTTCCTCAGATGTTTCATGTGTTAATTTTCTTGTCAAATTGCTCTTCGTGCAAGAATCTTTGGCGTCCAATGAGCTTAGCTGTAGGCGATCAGCCTGGCCGAAAAACGCGGAATATGTATTGCAACGACGGAATCAATCAATCAGCAACCCAGAGTACTCCTTCTTCCTCAAAATTGAGGCCAGCAGTGAAGCTTTTCGGGCCAGCCTTTTAGCTAACACCACAGCGAACGTCCGTCTACGTGACTACCAAACCGAACGCGCGTACTCTGCGCGAAGGTTTCGTTCCATGTACCCTATGCACGATCGCCGGCCGATCGACCGGTTGTCTTCGGCCGGCCCCCTGAACGGGTTGAGGTTAGGTTCGCAGGCACGCATGGGACCACACAGACCGGTTGGCTTGGCGGACAGGCTGGTCCAGCATACTACCATCCGCATGTGCACATACACACATATTTCGTACCGTGCCGTGGTTTTATAGCATTGACCTTGCCTGAGCCCGCGCTGCCGGCTGCCACTCGCTTGGCTTGGTTGGTGACGTGTTGATGCCGCATTACTACATTACGGCTGCAGACGCCACCACCACCGTCGCTACCATAGATGCCGGTGTCTCCCACTCCGGGCCAGCACACTACAGCATACCTGCAGCATATAGTGCGAAACGTGTTTCGTTACTGTACGCGTCATGTACCGTCACCGCGAAGCCCTCGCGCCACACGCCGTGCTCCCTCGTGGTTGTAAAAGTAATTCTTATTGTGTGCGAGCGTTCGGTCGGTATGCGGCGAGAACGGTTTTTGGAGATTGTTCCGTTAGCAGTCCGGGAGTTCCGCAAGAAATTTCAAAAAAAAAACGTACACTTCCGTTCCTGATTCTAGCACACCTGTAACAATGATCAACCAGACCATCGCTGGAAAGCGGAGTAAAAACAATGCTCCAACAACCAATGCAATGTGGGTTAGCATTTTAAGGGAGGCTGTGAGTCACACTTTCGGCTAGAGATCCTCAGTACAATATGCAGTTTTCCGTTTTCAATAATACACTTGTTTTTGTTTGCTGATCAAGGACGCAGAATATACTCCTAACAACTCCCTGGTAAACGTGCACAAAACGCATCTTCATTCAATTGATCCAAACATAGACTTATAGACGGGCGATGAATCACCGAATGCCAATTTAGACCCACAAAAAAGCTTCCGGAAGGTCTCCACCGGACTGCTAAATGCCAAGCTCCTAGTGAGGCAGCCCCATTTGTTCGCTTTCGATTAGCTGTGATTTCCTCGTCCTAATCCGACCGCTAATTGCAGCGTGGTCCGCACTACTTCTTTGCCAATAATACGCATGCTCAAGCCATTTTTTTTCACTCCTTCCGGTCCTCTATTGGACTTTTACTATTTTTGGCATTTGTGTTTGTTTTTTACCTTTACATTCTTTTGCTACAGTGTTTGTTGTTCCGTTTGTTTTTTTTTCTTCTTCAAGCGACCGGTTTCTCGACGAATGTACTATTGTTGTGTTCGTGGGAGCTTACTTTGAGTGTTTTGTTTTATCTTTGTTACCTCTTACCCCACATTTCCTTTACGCAGCCACGACCGCGCTTTAGCGAAAATAAACGTCCAACTGCATGATTTACGTGTGTACATGCCTCCAACGCGACCTCCAGCGCGAGGGTTGTGTGGGGCGTTTGGATCGCGCGCGCCTCGCCGGAAAGCAAAGTTTAGCCATTTTGCTGCCATCCCGGAAAGTAAACTGTGGTTCGCTCGCATAAAGTTTGGCGATGGTTTGGTTTGGTGATTTACTCCGCGGAAAAGTCCCATAAGCCCCATCCTTGCCCGGCGTCTCCTTACGCCCCATCCTTGCCCGGCGTCTCCTTACGCCCCATCTACAGCCGGGGCTTCGCTGGCCGCTCATATATTGATTGCGCGAAACACACACAAAGACCCCGTTTGGTTGGCGGTGAAGTGGAGCTTCTTCGTTCGCCCAATGCAGTTTTCCTAATGGAATGTTCGTACCTTCACCATGGCGTTTTTCGACATTGTTTACGTCGGAATTTGCCGTGGGCTCACTCTCACTTTGTGTGCAACTCAGCGAAGTCACGGTTGTCGAGTGGCCTGGTTTTTTTGTAGTCTTTTCCACTATTATTTTTTTTTATCGTATTCTCCTGTGCGTTCCCGGCTTGATAGTCGTATCACTCGTCAATGCAAAGATTAGATTTTCATTCCCCTTTTTTCTGACCGCACCCACACAAAGCTTGATGCGATGATGGTTTTCTGGTGCGCGCCTTTCCCTTTCTCCCTTTTCCGGACCGCGCCTTCTTCCCTTCGTAACGACCCCTGTGAGGTTTGACCTAGATTTTCACTTTTTATACTGCTGTTTTGTTGATAATTCTGCCCTCGCAGACAAAACCGTTTTTTAAGTGCTGACAGCGTTGGGGTTTCTTTTTGTCCTCCATCTCTGAATTCTCTCTTTCTGTCTATCTCACTCGCGCTTCGATGGCACGGTTGGCACCCTCTGCCATACCACACTCCCTCTTTCGCATCAACTTATTCGTGTTCGTTTTTCACTTTCTAAACCACATCACACCTAGGAGGTTCATAATCCCGAAGGATGATATGACGGACAAACTTCGGAAACAATCAGTTTTCATTCTTAAAAAGGGAGAACAAGAACCCGTCGAGCTAATAGAGAGCATGAAAAAGCGTTCACAAACTACGCTGTTTCGAGCTTCAATCTTTCACCACAACATTAGGATGAAAGTTTATTTGATCGATTGAAAGAACGAAACGATAGCGTTCAAAAACTGCTTTTTTTGGTTAAGCTATAAAAAAAAATTATCCGAATGGACAGTTTGCCAAAACCAACGCACATTGTGCGAAAGTTCCCAAGGTTAAACGCCACAACATTCGGCCCAGTTGATGGCTGTTTTCGACCAAAACAACTTCGCCCGCGCAGAACTGGTTGAAAGTTGTTGCTCCCTTCAATCAAAACTGATCTCCAACCGACTCCTCCAAGTGGAGCCGCACTGCTGTCCCATGTTGTTAAACTACCAATTGTGACATAATAAACCATGGCTAAGCACTTCACGGTACGGTCACGTTCTACCGAGCGCTCGTCACGTCAACGGTCCATTCTTGCGGTCAGCTCTACTCGTAAAAACTGAGCCATGTACACATGCATGCATGCGACCATTTTAATAGCTCCCCGTGGCGGGTAACGGTGGTTACGACAACTCTGGGGTATGGGGCCACGAGCGCATGAGGGACGGCAGCCACGCGACCGTCGAAAGCTGGATGCAATTGAGCTAGTGAAAATCCCGCCGCTCGTTGCGAACGGTGGGCAATAAATTCTCTTGACCTTTGCGTCGCGCTGGTACCCTCGCCGAAGGATGAGGTCGAGATGTCGGTTGATGAAGTTCGGTGGCACGAACGGGCGGTGGTTCTTTTGCGTGACGCTCGCCCAGAGGCTAGGCTAACGGGAACCGCCGTCGGTCGTATCCTATCCATGACCACTCCTAGGAACAAGAAGTGATTGAAGGCTGTACTGCTCCGCAAGAGCCGGAGAAGGGGACTCACGACCACGGACCAACGGTCTCCGTGGTATTTCATGGTACCCTGGCGTCCCTTTACAAACTCCCCCTGGTTCCCGGTGGGCTTTCGCCAGCTGTTCGTGGCGTTCAAGTTGCCCCCTTCGGAAGACCTCACCCAGAAACGGCAACGGGCTTGGCAAAGCCGTCCTGCAACCGGTACCGTTCAAGTTCACCAACACTGCGACAGTTTTATCTGCCGTTCGCATTCTCGTGCAACCACTTCCTCCCGTGTGAGCCTCGCGGAGCTTTAATTGCCACCGCTGTCTTTCACTTTCGTGATCTATTTCCGACCCGTTCTGTTATTGTTTTCGACCGAACCCAGCTACGCCATACGCGTATGGCTGAGCATTGTTGCCACGGCGCCGCCCGCCAAACTAATCGCCGGTAACAGCATTAGCGCTATCGTACCTCCACATCTGTAAGCCTGCATTCACACCCTCCCACTCTCGATTTCAGATCCCTCAACTGAACCGCCGGTCGGAGAAGATGGACCCCGTAGATAAACCGTCCGCCCGTCGGCGCACTTCCAGCAGTCCCTCCCAACACCGACTGCCACTGCGGGCACAGAGGCTTCCCGGACTGACCGCGCTTCTACTGCTGCTCACAGCGTCCGTCGTACAGACAGGTGAGTAATTGGAACGACACGCAAACGCGAGCTTTTAGCTCACAGGCTGGCTATCGGGCATTCCCAAGCCAAGCGGGGTTTATTTTTTGTTTTTCATCGAGAAGTCGACGTGGAAAATTGGAAAAGACAGCTTAGGGTAGCCATAGTGAGATAGTTGGCAGTTGCATGGGGAGGGCAGGAACTTTTTTTTTTTCATTGAAGCGCCTGACGAACAAAGATAATAATGTGTTGGATGCTCGTCCGATAAACAAGCTTGAGAAACAGTAAATTATATCGTCAGCCGTGTTGAACACGTGGCGTCTAAGCGAACGGGTTCACATTCGATGCACTTATCGGGTAGTAAACAACTCAATTGTCCGCAGTGTTTCCGTGAGGCGGAGAAATGGCTGGGAAAGGCGATACTAGACAGGCAAACTAGAAGCACAGTTATATGCATCGTTGTTAAAAAAAAAAACCTAGGATTCAAGCTTAAAATTGTCAAAAACATAATCACTCTGCCCTTCAAATTTACTTCATACCCGCCTCTGTTTCTAAGCGTGCGGAGTAAAATTAATCATCCTTGAGCGAAAACAGCGTTAGCAAACATTAAACTTTAAACAGCCGTTGAAAGCAGATCCTTCTACTTCCTCCTCCGAGCCGCTGCACCCGTTTGACCGTCAGCAGGGTAATTTTAGTTTCATGACATTCATTATTGCTTTCCGGTACACAGGGCGGAGTTTTTTTTGTTGTTGTCTCGCGCGATGCATTGTGCGCGGCCCTCCCGCATTCTGCATAATTTACATCCTGCGTTTGCGTTTGCCGTAACTCACGCGCCCGGATGAATTATGTTTAATTTGAATGCAATTAACCGTACCATCGTGGCCGGATGGAACATTAGGAATGTATTTCCCTTGATGGGTTAAACCTTAAGACGTACCACGGATGTCAAAGCGGGCCCTCGAAGTCGTCGTAGCAGAGGAAGAAAGATGTGCGAGACATGATGGAAGCATTTAGTTTCCATTTTGTTTTTAGAAATGGCTCATAATTCTGTCAGGACAAACTCGTCACCGGCATTTTATTCATGTCCCAGACGGCGCGGTTGAAATTCCCTGCACTCCCTGAAGGCGGGATACGCAGCGGTTGTTTTCGTACGCGAATTATGACCCGGCAAATGTGACAAACTGCCCAGTCCGGTGACCTTGAACCACGGCGAGACCGGACGAGACCAAACAAACATACCGCGCCATAAGCGGAAGGTCCCCAACGTTATGCAGCGTTCCTGTAGTTTTTTTCTCTTCTCTTGTTTTTGCTCAGACCTTCCTCGAGCGGCCCATGCCGTAGGAAATCACACCCAACCCCACCAACCGGATGTGCATGCGTTATGGGGAGAAAAGTGTGGTCACGAGGTCCTTTGTGAGGTGGTACAGAACGAGCAAGCGTCAGCCCGGACAGACCCAACCCTACTCGCCACTGAGATCTTCATGGCTTGGACGGACGACGAGGGTGACCTTCGAACTATTAGCCGCACGGAACCAGACTAGACCACCGTCGGCATCTGGCGGTCGTGTCGCGAGTGTCGGCTGACGTGTATTTGCTAATTACGCTTGCAAGGCACATATATCCCTTCGTGCGCCCGTTTGCCCGACAATAACCGTGATGTTGACCGAACCGGTCCACGGTGGGTCACAAATTTGGAAACATTGTCACGGCGCACCCGGCGACCCCGAAAAGGTCATCAACACCCGCTTGATGTGACGCTGGGCGTTTGGCGGATGATGTCTTGGCTAAGGACCGCCCCCGTACCTGACATGATTTCTGAGAGGCTCACGTTGGCTTGGGTGGTCGTTGGGCGCATTGAAGAGTTGAACTTCCAGCATATTCACTTCCTGCTTGTGAGGCTTAGAACTCCTGGCTTGGGTGCTGCTGGTGTGTTCGGGGAATTCTCGAGGTTGGGGGCGTCCCAGGAAACGTTACCACCTTCCCCCAGAAGTGCGTGTCACGGTCAACTGCCGGGCGCATTGCGAAGGAGTTTCCCAGGAATTAATTAATCTCGGTACCGCGGATCGATACCAAGTTCACCGATATCGACAACACCTTCGTTCGTGCACGGCTTGACCGGCCTTGCAAACGGCCTTACGCATACGTAATTTTACGGATACCCGCATCGTCATCATCTCTCCAAACGTCTCCGGAACTTCCCAAAATATCGCTGCGATGAAGTTCCATAAGCTCGTGCCGTGGAAATTCCGATGGCATGAATAAGGCCCAGCAAGGCCGATCGGTCGGTCGTCAAACTGCACTTTATTGCGCTCTTCGACGAAGCCGCACCGCCTGAATATTCCCCGACGATCCTGTTTATAGCGGACCGGCGCCATTACGGGTATCCTCGCACCTAAATATTCGTAAGCTCGTGTCAACCGGCTCGGTAATGGGGAATGTTTGAGGATTTAAGTGAGTGTGCGCCTAGTGCCTGATGACGTCCACAGGTCAATTTGCCAAGTCTGTGGCTGACGATGGAGAAACGTGAAGAGGCCGATGGCTCATTAGTGATATTTATTTTGCAAATGTTCATCATCAAGATCCGGTGCGGTAATGAGTAAAACTCGGTGGCGTGGACAGTGATTACCGGTTGGTGGTTAAATTTGAAAAAAAGTATGCAATCATCGACACCAGTGAATCGGTTTTTAATTAAGGATTTGCATAAATATCCTTTATTGCGTGATGGTGCAAATGGGGGAAAGATGTTGTATTCCAATCAATCCACGTGCATGTTGCAGTAAATCTTATTTTGGTACCTTAAGACTTGCAATATCTACAACATTCCAGAAGCTGTTACAATCAATGCTGGAATTTTGGATTACCCACTTATAACTTTCGTCATTGGGCATAATATTTCATGTTATCCAACTCGCGCTCCCTCGGTTGAGCAAGGGTTGCGTCACCTTTTTATGACGAATGTTTGCATAATCTTTTCGTCTCATCTTCGGTGACGGCTGACCTGGCACCAAACAGCAACGGCATACTCTCTTAATGGTTTGTTGCACTGAGTCAAGTTCAACGGTTTTTATCACCAGGCGAAAGTTGACACGGGGGGAAGTCCTCCTTTCTGCCAGCAAGCAATTCAGGGCACGCTGTGCGAACTATGGTGTCGGTTATAATTTCAGAATCGAACGGGTAGGAAATGGAACTTACAACAACAAAAAATAAAGCGCCGTGTTGAGCCCGTCTTAAAATCACCACTCACGGGGGGCAAACGGCTGGCCGATAAACCCTCCTTACTGTTGCGGCTTCGATAGCTGACCGGTGCTGAAACCTGAACCTTCCTCAACATACGACAGAAGGCGCAAGTGGGTTTCTTGTTGCATTTTTATCACCACCCGAGCCTAGACACGGGAAGGGACCAAACGTCTGCACCGTATGGTAGCAGTGGCCCGGTAACCTTGGCAAAAACTAACATCCTCTGCCGCCTCTCGCTCACACTCGCACACACAGACACACATCCGTTCCTTTTCTTTCCATCCACGGAAGGTGGAATGCAAATTATGCAAATTTTTCGCGTCTATCTCCAACCGCCCATCAGAGGACGATGACGTTCCGGATGTCGTCGCGTTTATGGTGTGACGTTACTGTTACACCCTGTGCCGATGAACTACGCGAGCCATCCCGTTTCCTTCGGCAGCGGCGAAATACGACGGTTTGAACCAGTTCGGAAAGGTCGAGAAGATTTATCAGCCGACTACCGGCTCGCCCATTAGTGGTGTGGCTTTTCTTTCCACGTGTTCCCTTGTGCCAGTCAATGCCAGGAGAGGAAGGGGTTATGCAAGCGATGCACTTTACCGACCCATTATTATGCAACGAGGGACGTTCATTTCGGATCGGGTTCTATTTTTTATATTTGTCTTGTTCTATCCTTCACCCATAGAAAAGTGCCCGAACTGACCTTAACGGCATCTAGGCAAAGGTCGTCTTCCGAGAAGCTAGGTGACACTTTCCCAACGATGCCGGCGAACTTAAACTATGGGCAAAGTTGTATGCAGCCACAGGGACGTCGAAGACAAAGCGACCACTGATGTGTTTCATTTTAAAATGCTTCGTTTGCTCTTCAAACATGGCCTGAAACGCATGCGCAAGAAGAGGCTCTTCCAAAGCACCATGTGTGTTGGCCGTGTGTTTTTCCTCCCGATTGTCCAGTACGCAAAGCAGAACGGCCATTGGTCTCGCTCATCGGAGATCGGGGGAACACTGATTAATGATTTTTCAGGCGCACTCGGGCGTTGGCTTGGCTTGCGTGTGCGCTGAGAGCGGGACAATGCGAGGTGTCAAAGAAAATCAATTTCACTCCAACAATACGTGCCATCCATTCTTATGGCGGTGGCAGAGAACGGGGCCGGGAAGGTTTGCCTTCGCTTTTCACCGCCCCATGCGGCGTGCTGCAGCACGCTGGAATTGTTTGCGCACCGGACTTTAGCTACGCCTTGCGCCTAGCCATTTGTCACTTCGTTTGCCGGCGGTGCTTCCAAGGGCAGTTCTTCTCGGCGGCTCCATGGTGTGTGTTTTCGGTTTATTCTTCTTTTCCCTTCGCCTGGCAAACAGCTTCGACCGCTCTTCATGGTCAGCGCGACCGGTGTGCGATGTGCAACGGAAACTGCGCATGCACCAGGATACATGAGAATGCGCTTTAGGCGCGAAACGGGCCACGGTGTGTGCCTGTTTGTCTATTTGTTCGTTTTCGTAGCGGTTGTTTCATTTCCTTGCTTGCCAGACAATTAACGTTTGCCGCGCGAGGCGTAAAACGCAATCGGCGCCGTTTGCCCAATCGAAATTGATGATTGTGGGTTTGCGAGGAACAAATGGCAGGAAAACCGATATCCCCTCCATCGTAGTGTGTGGCCATCGGGTTTTTTAGACAAGGAATGATTGAACGTCTTCACAGATTCCGAGTTTCCGTGAACTAGACGTACACTAGAGCATACGGATGGCGGACAAATTGCCCGTCCTGCTCCACATACTCAACAACCGGTGGATGATGAGCCTTTCATGAGCCTTATTTTATGACTCTGCAAAATTTTCTTCCCCGTAGCCCTATGACTCTACCAGGATATGATCTCACTGTTCAGGTATGTCGGGTTAGCGTCCCGTTTTTGCAAGCAATGACAACGGCTCCGATTGACCACGATCGTCAGTAATGGTGATTAGGGAAGATTATAGACCAGCAGTTAAATAAAAACTTCTGGTACTTGCCGCACGATCCGGTGAGCCGGATGTTGTATGTTCTCTCACACCGACTCGTTGCCTGAACTGTTGTTTTCTCACATGAAACATGGTTCTTGGCGAATTGATTTTTTTCTCTTTAATCTTCTTGTCAGATGTTCTAAGACTTGATTGGCTGGAGATTGGAGAGAAAATTATGTAAAAACACACATGGCAGGTAACTGCAGCAGCGACAACAGCATCATTCCAACAAAGTGTAAATTAAAAACCCGCGTGCCGTGCGTGCGTGCTACTGGCGATTAATTTGACCGGATGGTTATTCGATTGTATCTATGACTCATCATGCACGAACAACTGAGAAAGCAGCATCGTTAGTAGTATCTGGCTCTGATCCACCCTCCTTCTACGCCTGTTCGCGATAAGCTGTGGAAAACAACTTGAAGGAAGGTGGATGTTTGATAAAAGATCGCATGGGAAATCTCTATGGTTCCGAGTTCGAAACTAATTAAGAAACTCATCTGCATTTGCGAGCCCAGATTTTGTATTCGGTCCTAACTATACTTCATGAAAGCCTCGCAATACAGAAATAAGAGCAATCTCAATAACGTGTTTCTTCTTGTACCTGCAAAAGAAATGTTACACTTAAACGTGCTACAAACTCCGTAATGCACGGTTTACCCATACTTTTTGCAGTTAGTGTGTGGATATTCGTACATAAATCCTAAACAGGTGTTGCATTTTTTACACTTGACAAGACGGGACGGAGAAGGCACATTAGAATTGTCGTGGTTCTGGATTTCCGAGTAGGTGACGTTTACTACATTGTTGAACAAATATACGGGAACTACAGGAAAGACAAAAAAAAAGTTGATAGTCATTAATAAGCAGTAGTAACATCTCATTCAAACTCTTACATGTACGACCGCGGTTTCGAATACCGATTTGTTCGTCCTTCTTAGAAAATACCGTGCTGCAAGCAGCGCAGGCATATAGTACTAGGCCTCCAGGGTGTTCGATGAATATTACCCCCATCTTTCTCGACAATAAACAGATTCCACAGTAGATGGCAGAAGATACACTTTTCCTTGTAGAATGGTATGCTCAATAGCCTACTGTGTTGTGTTTGAAACACAGCGTGTTTGAAACACAGCTTATGATCTATGACTACTAGATGTGGTTTATTCCTACTCTTTAAAATGCGTTGTCCATCTTGGCAATAAAAGTTGCACATATGCAGATTACAAACCAGCATAAAAATGGTCCATTTCAGATGAAAATGGCAACACTATACGAGCTCGCCACCTGGGGACATCAATCATTTCATGTGCTGTTAATTTTCACGATTCTTTTTCCCTACCATTCACAGGGCCTGTGATCCGATCGCGCCGCATGATCCGCGAGATCTACGTAGACAACTCGGCCGCCACGGTGCCCGAAAACGCGGCGGAGGTTTCAAGCAGCAGCAGTGCCAACGGTAAGTCACCTCCATTCCGTAAATTCCCTCTCCCCGGTCAGTGCCCAACCCACGGTTTCCTAGGCGGTGGCGCTTGTACCAAGCCGCAGGACAGGGGCGCTTGCGGTCCATTTGCTGCGGGGATCGTGGTGCTCTGAATTTGGCTTAATAAAAGTGAAAACTTTCATTGAAATTCCTTCCGCTTCGCTTTACGGTGCTCTCTTTCTCCTTCTTTACCTCGCTGATTTTCTTTTTTTTTTCCTGGGCGTTCAATTGATTGACCGCCGCACTTCGGCCACCGTCGTCATCGGCATCGGGTTCCTGCTGCACAACCACCACCACCACGGCGTGAATTGGCAAACGACAGCCACGGCAAGCGACATGTGCCTATACGACGGCTCGTACGTCGAGCGGTCGTCGATTGCGTGCGAAAAAAAGCACGGTTGCCGTGCGATCCAGAAAACCGGCGAATGCTGCCCGGACTATCAGTGCGGTACGTATCATATACTGCTGTTACTAAGAGAGAAAAAAAGGGAAGGAGATGGTCAGTGGCGATCAGTTTTATCTTTCCACCTTCTTCAATGAGGCTTTCTTTTAACATCGCGGCCGTGACCTGCGATGCGTTCTCGCACACATTCGATATCAAGATGATCCACATTGCTGCAACCATTTGTCTTATTTTAGCGTGATGTTATTTTTAGTCTTTGCGGTTTAATTTCCATATGCCTCCATTTATACGTGTTTTTTTTTTCTTCTCTACAGAATGTCAACGAGAAACCAAAACGTATGCGAATGGCGAGAAAGTGTTCGACCCGAATACGCCATGCCGGTCCTGCTACTGTCAGGGTAAGTTTGATTGGAAACCATAAGAAAATGGTGGAGAAAAATCATTCCATAGCTTCGGAAAGAAAAGAAATAAATTCAATTACGCTAAATTGCATCATCGGAAGACAATAATGCTGCAACTCCAATCCGAATTCCTCTACTTGCAGGCGGAGAAATAACCTGCAGCGAGGTGAGCTGCTACAAACGAAACGACTGTGACCCGAAGTACATCCCCGGCCGGTGCTGCCCGGAGTACGACAACTGTCCACCGCTGGGTAAGAGAAATGGCATGAGATTGGCCGAAAGCCCGGAACCGCGTTAGTACGGTCTGGTGGGTCCAATAATGTGCCTTGACGACGTGAAACTAAATATTATACCTTCATGCCTTCCACTTTTGCTCTCTGTGTGTTGCAGAAAACTTCAAAATAACTGAATCGTCCACCACAAACACAAAGGATGCGGTCAGCGGTAGCGACGAGGAGAAACGTGCGGAGGAAACGAACGAGGTGAAGGGAAACTATGCCGCGGAGGCCGAGGACCTTCTGGCTGGTGGACTTCAAAAGCAACCCGGTCCGGGGCAGCCATCGAGTACCGTTGCCGCAGCGGTGACGACAACGACGACGGCATCGGCGATTACACACGAGAATCCGCTCGGTATTAAGATCAAAGAAATCACCAAACCGGAAGAGATTCGCCTCACCGATAACCGCCCGAGCGCCGAAGAGCAACAAATGCAGCAGCAACAGCAGCTGGCGATGGCGGCGGCTGGCCGCAACACGACACCAGAGCCATCTACATCTCAGAGCGAGGAACTGGTGAACTTGGAGCACCTGGACGTGAACGTGCCGGACGACGATGGTGAGAATGGAACGAAAATCGTTCGCCACACCGACGGCGATGGCGTGCGGTCCGAGGAAGATGACGGCGAGCGGAAGGAGCAATCGGCGAGCGGAGAGTCGCTCAAGGTGGTTTCAGCATCCTCGGAGAACCGTCTGGAGTCGAGTGAATCGTCCACGGCCACCGGAGCCGTTTCGCCGTCTACGCTTTCGGAGTCGGACGAATGGTTGGACGTGAAGGAGGTTGCCGATTCGTCCTCCGGCTGGTCGTCGTCTGCGGCGCCGACGTTCAGCCCACCCTCGTCTACGCAGGCCCCGTCGGCCCCCTCTACCAGTGGCCCACCGCAGGAGCAGGAGGAAAGTGTTTCCGAGAGCAACATGAAGCTGTCGAAGCAACAGGAGAACGCACTGCCTGCTGTGGTCCAGATCGGTGACAAACTGGTGATCGTCGATCACAACCAACCGAAACCGATCACCGTCATCCATGTGGAGGAAGTGGAGGGATTGCAGCGCGGCGAGGACGACACCGTGTACGACCAGGAGGCGTACACCGAGCGCAGCCACCATCATACGTCCGAAAGTGGTCGGGAATCGTCGAAGAAACTGAAAATGCACCATTCGACCGAGCAGGAACAGGAGACGCTGTCCACGCAGGCCGACTCGAGCGGATCGTACGAAACGGTGTACCACCCGGGTTCGTCGGAGCAGCTGAGCGGTCCCGTGTCTTCGGAGGAAATTTTCGAAACGCAACTCTACACCGAAGGCCCAGAAGCTTCCGCCCCGACGGGAGCAGAGCGCAACGACACGCAAGCACAGCAGGGAGAACCGCTTTCGGTCAGTCGCGAAGACTTTCTTCACATGGATCCCGCGCAGGAGCCGGCCAAGCTGCAGCAGGACGAAGATCACACCATGACCGCTAGCGGCGCCGGTGCAATCAGCTCATCGTACAGCAGCACCGAGGAAGGCAGCACCACCATGTCCGACATGTCCGCTGCGTTCAGCTTGGAGGCTTCCGGCGATGAGATGATCTACGATACGCACTTCTACACCGAGGGTCCGAACACGTCGTCCGAGGAAGTGAGAGAGCAAAGTTCGACGACTGCTGCGGGAGCAGAGGAGACTTCTACAGCAGGTGCTATCACGTACGTACCCCGACATCCCCCGGCCGTCTCGGATGACCTCACGCCCCAAACGTACATCGAAGACAACGAACCCGAGCTTATCCACCCAGGATTCCAGCAAATACCGGAAGACTTTAGTCTGCCGCAGCTCGACCAACCGGCCATGGAAATGGGTGACATGATGGACCACCAGCCCGCTCTTAAACACGTTCCCGAGAAGCAGGAGAAAATCCTCTCGCAAGTGCTCGCACTGAAGGCGAACGGCAGCGTGTCGACCGCACGTCCCGAGGATGCCTCGACCACAGAGGGTCAGGAAGAAACGTCGAACTCTCCCTCCTGGTTGAAGGAAGATCCCAAGCCACAGCTGCGATCGCCCGGCGAGCCTCTGCTGATCCCAGAGTGGGAACGAAAGAATGGAACCAACAGTTCCAGCTCTGAGGAAGACCTGGACCTCACGTCCAGTGGGGCTGGTGCTGTTGGAGGGGACTATCACGTGCTGAAGATGGGCTCGGAGGAATACGTCGATGCGGGCGGTGAGGGCAGCGGGTCCGGTGCACTACCGACCACTTCCGCACCCTCGTCCAAAGTAGAAGAAGCTCGTTCCAAGGAAGAAAACGAGGATGACGATGATGATGGCAAACCGGGTGCCGCTGAAATGGCGACATTGTCCGGTTCGTCAAAATCACTCCTGGACATCGATTCTCCAGCGTCCGCGAACGCGACCGACGGTCAGGGGTCGGACACCGTGAACCACAACCCAAAGAACGATGTTGAGAGTTTGAAGTACGACGAGAACGAAAACAACGCCACCGCCGACGAAGCGATTCCGAAGAAGGTCCAAGAGCTGGAGTCGAACGAGGGGGGCGTACAGGCGCCCACGTTGACTAGCGTCTAGAGAACGCCTACCGAAGAAGGGCAATGCCATGCGAGCAGCGTACGAACTTCAACAGGAACTCTCCCCAGGGATGGCCACAGCAACCGAGAGGGATCTTTATCGTCGTCAGTGAACCAACCAGGTGCCAGTTAATTTTCCTTTCCGCAAGGGCTCGTAATGTTTTTAAATAATTTGGACCGTTGAACTACAGAATGCAACTAGTTAAGGATTTCTGACTATCTGCCATGTGCCATCGAATTTTTGATTTCCTTCGAAATGGGTCCGCCCCGGTGCGGGGAATGTAGAGCAAATTACTGTTACACAACAAGTACACTTTCTTCCCAAGCAAGAATAATTTCCCGCGGCAGAGTTGAAAACATTTGCACTTGGGAGCAGCAGAGGTGAAGAAGAATTCTTGTGAATTGACATTGTAGGACGACAAAAAATAGTTGCTTTTTTATCTCCTTGGCATTGTTGTAAGTACTGTAGGCCAATATGGATCGCATTCGAATACTGTGAAAACCCCATGTGCAAACTATTTATTTACGCACCCTCTCTTCTCAAAACCAACTCGTTTGTAGAAATGTCCAATACGCCATCCCCGACAGAGAGTGCATGTTTATGCCGGGGGTGGCGTAAGCGTAACTTCTTAGGTTATAGTTTAAGGGCCAGCCGGCCAGCAGCCATCTCGATTGGCATCATTTATTCCATTGTTCACAGTGCCGTATCGGTGTTTATGTGACGGGGTGCATCTTCCGCTAGAACAGCCGCGGCAGCACGATCCACACGCGATGGTGGGCGGTGGAGACCCAAATTTCCCGAAGAGCCATGCATGCCAGATTTAGTTTACAACTAAGAGACTGTTGTGTTTTAGGCGCTAGTGAATAGGTATTTATTAATTGTCGTACTATTTATATCCTTCCCGCTTCCGCCCGCTCCAATTCAGTCGGTTCTCTGCGTGTGCCCTGTGCATTCCAGATTCCTTCCTTTGCGCTCCTCGTAACGTTTAAACCCATTCAAAACTTTATTAAGAAAGTGAAGACATGCAGACAAGCACACAGGTTGCTACAGGGAGGATGAAAGCGAATTTCGTAGAATTAAGAGCAATTTAACATAGGAGTAAATCAGAAGTCATGTTCCAATGTACGGTGGGTGATTAAAAAAAAAGATACAGATAGAATTACGAAGAAAAATCTTGTTACTGACACTAGCTGCCGCACAATATTTAGCTAACGTGATCCATGCTTAAGAGGGAGGCAACCTCACCTGTTTCCAGACATTGGAAAGGAAGCGGAAGGCAGAAGCATTTTTTATTCGAAGAAGCATGTTTCACTAGTTTCCAGTATAACCATAAAATATATTGATAATTCAACTATGATTATGTAGAACTCAGCTAGAGTCCGGGGAAAGAGAACACAGGGCAGATGGAGGAAAGAAACTACACGCAGTAAATAAGCCTAAGAGCGTAGTTAAGATGGAATAACTTAGTTAGCGAAATTAGAACTATTCAAACTTGTAAAAAGTAACCACGAAATAAATGGAATGGAATAAATATTTCTACGAAGATAAAACAGCTACAACATGATCGACATCATTTTGTTTCTCCTTATGACGGTGCCACTCAACAGAGTATTGGTTTCCACCTTTGATCCGAAAGGATTTTGTTCATATTTAAAAATACACATTTCCGTTTTCATTCACATTTGCGACAAGATTTTTCACCCTAGTGACCCCATGACCGCCTAGCCGGGTTAGTTTTTAACCCGAAAATGATGTGACTTTTTGAAATAAAGTCAACGTGACAAAAACCCTGCACATCGGCTAAAAAAAAAATATTTATTTATCGTTTTATCAATCTGCCGCTGAACAGAAGAGAACCGATTCCGGTGTCATACAATATGTCCGGAATTTTGTGCAATAACCGTTTCGAGAACCAGGCAAGCCTGCAGGTGGTGTGATTTCGAGAAAGACCCTATATTTAAAGTGTAGACAATTTCAAATCTAGACTTATCGTTTGGGATCCGTGCACGAGTTGTTACTGTTGCATACATTTAGGGGTTTCGAATGCTAAGAAAAGGTTCGTAGCCTCCATTGAAATCTTTTGTTTTTAGACGGTAGCGGAATGATTGGAAAACACCAAAGTGAACATCTTCATTAGGAAACTATCTTTGTCGTTATATTTGGCCTAAAAAAACAAATAAAGTGTAAGGTTAAAATAAAATCAACTGATAGATTCAATCGTTAACACTTGAGCAGGAGCATCTGCCACTGTGAAATGTTCATCGATGCTATTGTAGCCGAATCCGACTGGTTAAATCTTTTTTTTTTTCACCACCAAGCCAGGGGGCTAGAGACAACATAAATTGATCGATATCGATAACACGATGGCGTTTGTGCTGGCGCTCGAATACAAGCGTGCGACCAGCGTCAAGCTGACAGCAGCGGCTGAAAGCGATGAGGCGAACAAAAGGAAACAAATAACATACACACAAAACATTAACCAAACCATGGTGGAAAACGTGACTTCCACCCCGCTGCACGTTTTGTTCATTCCCGCGGGTGCGTGTCTGTCAATGCAGGGTGTCTCGATCCACAAGGGGGAAAACGAGAGTGAAAGTTTACAGTTTATCACTTTTCGATTCGTGATCGACGTACGGGATCACGTTGCGGGCCCAACGGCTGGGGCCCACCGGGCTGGGAGTGTGCGTGAGAGCTACAGCAGTCATATCAACGGTAAAACCGCGCCACAGCACGCGTCATATTCGCGCGTACGCCTCGTTGCGTTTTCTTACGCGCTGTTCGCCAGTCGATAAGCAAATCGTGATTATGTTTTGCTTGCATCCGGTGAGCAGTTGCCTCTTTCTTCCTCACGCACCGGTTTCCCCTCTCATACGCCTTCGTTCACTGTTGATACGTACGATTTACATCCACCCGAACACACTCATGGGGGGTATTGTTTCCCTCAACAACTGTACACACCGTAGCAAACACTCGGTTTACGGGTTTCGGGGGCGATTGCGTATTGTTTCATAGCTCCATTTTATCCGATCGCTACTTCCCTTATGCAATCGATGAAATAATTTGGACTCTCCACTTTATTTAAGATATTGCTTAGGCAGATTTCGATGTCAGCCATTGTAAATTCTTTTTGGCATTTGCTACACAAACCAAGGTTCGTCACTCGCCAATTAACAGCACTCAGCGCCAATCCAGCCTACACGAGGATTATCCTTAAAAAAAAAAACATGCGGAACCATCTAATTTGTATACCACTGTGAAGAAATTCTTCCCTGTCCGTTCTCTTGCTCTAAAATATATTGCTTCAGTATATTCAACGTTCGGTTTCCCCCAACGTGGAAGCTGTTAGTTGCTGTGATGAAGTTTATCGCTGTTGCGCATCATCATTGTTTTTTTTTTCTTTTTTTCTTCACACAAATTCAACCAACCACCAAGAAACCAGTTTTAGAAGATGAGAAAAATCGTAAAACCGCACGATACACGATTCCAAAATTAAACAAATCTTAGCCCCCGCAGCAAACGACACTTTGGCCGGACGATGCTGGTTCGCTACGATCGTCGCACTTTTAAGAAGAACGGGCACTTTTAAGAAGGATTATGTTAACTTCCTGATTTTAAAGTGAAAAGATAAATAGCCTCTACTCTATTTGCATGCTAATTCAAATTTAGTGTTCTCAAATGGGAATTTTTAATTACTTTTTGACATTTTTAAATCGAACAGATTTTTTGTTTTGTTTCGATTCGAATCATTCTACGAGCTTAACAATGTTGATGGCTGATGATGGCTGTGTGGTTACTCTTTCCTTTATTGCATTTCATATTGATTTATGTTGCCTCCCAATCCATTTTCAGAGCAGGTTATTTTAATACCAAAGGCTAACATAGCTTCGCGACCATTGATCCCCGGGCAGTACCCTTTCAAGGCGGACAAGTGGCCGAAGCGAAGACGTTCCTCTTAGATTCTTCAGCGTCCCTACATGCGTGCGGGTTCTAAGTATAATATTTACCAGCATTCCGCCAAACCAACACTCTTATTCCCAAGTCAAACAACAACGAGTTTAAAAAAAGCTCACAAAAACCCACACAGAATTTTTAAAGCTCTCCATTGCCAACCATCCCCTATTCGATTCGTGGGGAGACCAAAGGCCACGATTCGAACGATAAGCGAATCGTTCGAAATGGAATTTGAAAACAACAAGGCCGAGCGACGTCGCTAAATTTACTTTTCACTGCAAAAAATCCTGGAATACCATCAAACACCAGGGGGAGCCGGCATGAGGCTGAGCTGAAGGAAGCGACGGTGGAATAAAAAATTCAGCCCACAAAGTAACCGTCGCATGAGCACGACGCTCCCACCCCAAGGCGGCCATGCGATTACGGTAGGCTCCATTTCAACCTTGCTTCTCTTATCTTTCAATTTCTCTCACATTTAAAGATGCAAATTATGTAGCCCCGTCTCGCTTCGGCCAATCCAGCTTCAGGGTCGCTTCTTCGATTTTCTCCGGTGAATAAGCTGTTTCATTTTTTGTTGTTGTTAATTTAGGAATTTTTTTCCTTTTCCCTCCTCATCTGTGTTTCCTTGGACACGCGCACACACATTAACATTCCCACATACATACACAAATGTGCGCGTCAAGATGCCATCTGACCACTAATTTCGACCATATCAACTTCCCCAGACTAACTCTTCCCACAATGTAGAAGGCAAGTTCTAGATTTTGCAGCATCCCCGAATCGCGACGCAATCCGAAAAAATACACACACTCACGTACACTCCACGTATCAAGAATTACGGAGGGGAGGGAAAGATTCATATAAAGACACCTGGCGGCCAGCCAGAGTTCTGTCGTTACGGATTACTGCAGTGGAAAAGGTAGGTTGTCAACCGTCCCACCGGCCGTTGGTGATTCTCGTTTCAAAAGTTCAGCCAAAAAAAAGATCAAGGCAGCCCCAAGTGAATAGAAGGAAGTGTTGAATCTCAAGTTTAAAATAGGCTCGTGTTGAAAATAAATTTGCAAGCTTCTGCAAACCTATTCGGGCACACCTTTTCGGCAAAACTCTCTAACTGACTCTTTTTATCTGTTTCGCTCTCTCCTTCCCATCCAGTATCCTAAAGACGATGAAAGTTGCACTCTGCCTTTTTGCCGTTTTGGCCGTGGCACTGGCCAGGCCCCAGCAAAACCTTGGCTATGCCTTCTGGCCAGAAACCTCCCAAGTTGCATATCAACGGGGATTCATCCTTCCGCAGGAAAGGTTGATCGGTAATCTTGAAGTTGCGCCACTGGTGAACCTTATCGAGAACGTGCCATACAACAGACCCGTGTCGGTAGCCGAAATCGTTAACCCTATCGATGAGCCCGCCGTCTACCCTACGCTGCAGCGCAGCGTTGATCAGGTGCTTACCGGATTGTAGGCGATTCTGTCGGCTCGAGAAGTAGGGGAAGGAGCTCCAGGAGCGCCATCCTGGATTCTCGCATCGAGAAGCACCGAACTGGATGGCAGCGCAGTTGCGCGGTCGCAATGACTCAGACTTTGGAACAGGACACAAGCTGAACGAACGGGTGAACGACACAATGTGAAACGGAAATACTCCCAGCTACCCGATCGCCCCCGGGCGAGACGGTGCTGGGTCAGCCAGGCCCATGGACACCGAGATGGATTTCGCTTCAACACGACACACAGCGCCAATTTGATATCATAAGCACCCTGATCTTATGGATATAAAGTTGATTTCTTCGAATGTACATAAACTAAGGGAGATCTACAAACGGAGGGTACTCCGCCTCTCAACATGACAAGCCGTCGGATGAGCTTGTTGTTCGATCACTGGAAAGACAAGTGCAATGTTACAAACATAGTGAAACCTATAAGAAAAATAAATGTATTTTAATGTAATCTTGAACCCTTTTTTGTAATTATGAACAATTATTCCAACACATCTGTTGCAAATATTTCAGGTTGAGCTAAGCCTGTTTACTGAAGAAATAACGATAAGTTTTTCATAAAGCTTAAACAAAAGAAATAATGTACGCCGGGCCTAATGCCGCTTGGCTTTCGTTTTAAGCATCACAGGATTTTTTTTTTCTTAATCATGTTTGCCCAATTTTTCATTACAATTTAACTAACCAACTATTTTTCACATAATATGATAATGTATCCCTCAATAGATAGGAAAATAGATGTTATTATACTCCGAATTGTAAAACAATTTCTTAAGACATATACGCAAGCATTAGGATTTAAAACAAAAAATGCACTTTTGTTTTTTTCGTAATGATTTTATTTATTGTTAGCTTTTTCTGACTTCTTCTTCTTCTATTGACATGTTCAGGTTATTCCAGGTTCCATCCATTCCCCAAAGGCTATTCATAGCCCCTTGTGTTCATTTCGTATGTTAAAGTTTTTCAAGTTTATGGCAAACAAAATGGCGAATATTTTAGAAGTTTATTTAGAAATTGTACTAAAAAGTTTAAACCTACAGGATCTGTGAACCGTCTCCGAATAGTTTGGTGCGTTTCGCTGAAGCCGAATGCTGACATTTGCTGATTCGAAAATTTAAAGCACACAGCATGTGCATGGGAATAGGTTTAACATATTCTTCCTTGTTCAGGCTTACCTTCGTCCCAGATAAGAAGTTAAATTTCATCCTAGGCTTGTGGTTTACAGGATGCTTCAAATCAAATAAATCTTTATAACCCCTTCGTTTGATAAATGAGTTCAGCTACCGTTTTGTAGCATACAAAATACGTTCAATTTATCATTAAAAATGGTTAGCATAAATCATCTATGATAGCATATGGTTTGGGTAGCTTAAAGCAGCTATGCACATGAGTTTGAATTGGATGATTGAATGGTGAGGCACACAGCGATCCTGTTTAATATTCAATTCCCAATTCGTTGTGTAGCTAATACGCGACCATTCGGGTGTTGAAAATGTGAAATTTAGTGTTACCGACCCATTGTTCGCAAGTTGTGCTACGTTTGATTGATTAAGCTATCAAATGACACCGAAAATGAAGGTTTGCGCGTTGAAATGTCGTTAAAGAAGAGCTCCAACCCTCTTGTTTGCCGATCACCTTCCGACATAGTTGACAACCTTGT
The DNA here is from genome assembly GCA_914969975.1 of Anopheles atroparvus. Taxonomy (NCBI): domain Eukaryota; kingdom Metazoa; phylum Arthropoda; class Insecta; order Diptera; family Culicidae; genus Anopheles; species Anopheles atroparvus. Next base: position 7,915,681 of record CAJZCY010000003.1, on the reverse strand, counting down.
AAGCTTCTGAAAAACTTTATCATCCTCTTGACTTATACGTTTGAGCATCTTGGTCCACCGGTGCATCAATTTTCGAACTTATGGATAAGGAGCCCGGTGCGCTTCAACCGCCATGTAGGATTTTCAGAAAGCACTTCATCTTAAACATCTCACGCCCGTTTCCTGGCCTGTGCGCAGCGGCGACTATCTTCTGCGACCATCATTAGCATCTCCACCGACCGAGGACCGGTAGAGAAGAAAGCTTAACCGTTGAAACCGGTGAGGGAAGGGGTTTCTCTCCAGGGAGCTCCGGGGTTGATCCCACGAAAAACCACGATCGTAAAAACTAGTGGTGATTTGTGTGAAACATAGACAGGGAAGAAAGAGAAATAGTGAGAGAGTGAGCTAGTGGGTGAAGGAGAGCGAGTGAACAAAAAAAAAACCGAAGAAAAACCGATCGCTGAGATTCCGCGGCGACACGGGGCTAGCGAAGTCGGCAGGTCGGTCTCCGGTCCCCAGTGGAGGGGATTGTAAAGGGATATAAAACCAACAGCATCGCTGGCGCCTACACTTTAACCGTCAGTTGCCCCGTGTGTCGACAAGACTCAGCTTGTAGCCGATCGTCTTCGTGAATCTTCATCCTAGCTTCAACGTTCAACAAGGTAGGTATCGTTCGGGCAAGGGGCCATACCTCTAGGGTTGCCATAGTGTTCCCCGGACACCCGGCCTGGTGGCAAAATTAAAGTGGACAGAAACGCAGTTTAATGTAGTGTTGTGCGCAATCGTGGAATCGGGACAGCAGCATTTGATTAATGAACAATCACTTCATCCGCGCGTCGTTTGGATTATGGGATAGCTTTGGGAGGGGGAGTGGAAAAAAAAGTACCTAACGGATTGCAATACGTAACACCCGGTCATCCTGCACGTGCAGAAACTTGCGGTCGCCACCAACTGCAGGAGGAAAGGGAAGGGCGCACGTAATCGCGTAACGCTTTCCACCGGCTTGGCTCGGTGCAATTATCGAGAATGGTGCCCGAATCGAAAGCAACGACGGGAAAGGAATACACGGGCACATGCCAAGCCATCCCATCGCCCAGATGGAGGCCAACGAAAGTGAAACTGTTGAACGTGCTCTCCGAAATGCGCGCCATCGGAGGAGGGTCTGCCGCCGCAGGGTCATCCGGTGCCAGTTCCGTCGGAGGCAACCCAACATCGTGATGTGGTCAAATGAAAGGAAAAGGCGTTCGCTTGCCCGATCGTCTGAACTGTGGTTCGTGCCGTTCGAAAAAGACACACACAAAAAGCGAAAGACTAAACGATCGCGGAGAAAAAACACGGGTCTTTTTTCGTCGTTTTTAATCCGGCCGCCCCGAGAGCGAAGTGAGGGAAAGAGGTGAATCAATCCGCGGGTTTCGATTATGAAACGTGGCTCCCGACGGACGCCATCCGCTCCAGGGGCTCTCCAAAAGTAAGGGGCCCACCATTTTGCGTCACATTTGCTGAAGATTGTCCCTTCTTCTACGTCTTCTTCTGCGGTGCGATCCTCAGGCAGTTTCGCGTGCGTTGATCTGTTGTCTTACCAAGACTAGTTAGTCTGGCATGTGGGTCACTATTGAGCAGGTCGTCCGTGGCGTTTTTGAGGGACTACGCGGGGCATTGGCATGGGACGAGACTTGACGGGGAGAAACTGCTAGAAGAGCTGCAAAAAACGAAGTTCGAATAAATTTAGCACCACGCTTTTCCCTCTTTCTCGCTGGACAGGTGCCACCATCGCCATCATCATGAAGGTTGCTATCTGCCTCTGCGCTCTCGTCGCCCTGGCCCTGGCCGCACCCCAGCAGCGTGATGGAGGAGCGCTCACCGACGAGGCGATCAAGCAGGCCCAGTCCCAGCAGCTCATCCCGCAGGACGCACGGATCGAGAATGTCGAACAGGGTATCCAGGTGGCCGCACTCGAGTCGGTCCCCGGATCGCAGCGCGTCGATCTGTTCCAGCTGCTCGGCGACCAGGTTCCGCGTGAGGTCATCACGAACCTGCAGTCGCAGGTCGACCAGGTTGGCCAGGTCTAAGTCCGGCAGGCGCCGACAGCCGAGCTCTTCATGCTTCCGTGCTTTACCGGGGCGCGCTGTATGAGTTTGCCTGGTCTGACTTCAAACACTTTTCTTTGGGCTTCTCTAAGCGGCCAGTTTCCTTCTTCCCTCCGTTTATCATCCCCTCCACTCTGATTCTTTCAAATCCACTTTGAGCATCTATCGTTCTATCCTGTTCGCTTCGTCACGTCACCCTTCCACAACCAGCTTCACTACGGCACGAACCACCCATCGCCGACGGGAGGGTGATAAACTTGGCAACAAAACCTACAAAACTCTTCGAACAACTATTCCCGGCTTCCGGAAACCCCCATCGGAGCCGCGATGCTGGCTATTCTTCCACGAAGGTGCCAACTAAATTCTCTACTTCTAAGTTATGGATCTTTTTGTACGTTTGTGCTACGGAAAGATGTGAGTGTGCGTGTTTTTTTTTTTAATTGTATACTAAAACTGTTGATGTTTTACACTTGATAAGCAAGAGAGACGACCAAGTTGAGGAGAGATAGACGGCAAGAAACACTGAGATGAAACAATAATAACAACACCGTTCAAACAAATCAATCCTGTGTATTTAATTTACGCTACTGCTCGATGACGAAAGGCAAACCAAGTTTTGCGATGATGGTGGCTAATTGATGGCAAATCGTGATTTCCTATTTACTCTGCTCTTCTTCCCGATGTGTACGAAAGAGATTTACAAAATTTTAAACCTTCTGTGAGTCCACCCGGTGAGTCCATGACTAGTCAAACAATCGCTGATAGCCATCCAGCCCGTCTGGCAGGTGAACTTGACCAAGTAAAAGAAGCCAACAATATCCTCGTTTATGTGGTTGTTGGGTCCCGCGGTTTAGCTCCCCGACCATAAAGGCCATGTGTCAAGTGCAAACAATTTATGTTTTCCAAGTTCGTGTGCGTGGTAGTAGTAAGCAGACGCCCCGGACATCGTGCGTTTTTTATGTCTTTTTGGCAGGGTGTTTAAAAACGTTGATGGCCCATTCAACGAGCAACAGATTATGGTTTCTTTGTATGGTTGGATGTCGTGGATTGTGGACTTTTCTCAGGGTTTCTCTTATGCCATCATGCCATCATTCAATGTCCGACCGGAGCTTGGTTCGTAGAAGTCATTCATCTTCATCTATGAACCTACCCGGGTTGAGACGATGCGGTTTATAGTTAGACCCGGCTACGGCGGTTTTACGATACCAATTTTCTCCTTCTTGAATCACCGAAAGAGTTCATAAATCTATTCGACCTTTGTAGAAACTATACAAGTTTGTTGCTAGAGCATGCTTCTTCTGCTTTAACGCGCGTTGCCTATTCCGCCACAAATCATTCACGGAAACCACAACAACGAACGATATTTTTAAACGAGGTATGCAATAAAAATTTACAGTGGAGAAATTGCTGAAGTGGAGTGAAGGAAAAACTGTAAGTTAAGCAATTTGTGATATTAAGGGTTAATTTCATGACTGAAAGCCTCTTGGTAAAGAAAAAATATATGTTTACAGCCTAAATTAAAATATTTGCACAAAAATCAACAACAAAAAATTCGCCTTTTTAGCTCCATGTCATTTGGAAGCGATTCTCCAAAATTCGAAATTTCTAACCTATACTGAATGCATCAATCGCTCTCACTGCTTTCTTCATCGAACGCAAATCAATGTTAAACATCGAAAGTCTATTTTGTTGTTGTCCTTGCCGTGTTTAAACGTTTGAAAGTTGGGTAGCAATATGCAGAACCGTAGGAAAGCTCCGCGAGGCGCAACAAATTACCATAATCTTCACAGGTCGCGCCAAGGGCAGCCGAGATCACTCACGTTTCAACCACCTGCCCCCACCGTTCGACTCAATGATGTACGAAATTTAAAAGTTTGATACGCTCGCTGCTACCAAGATCACTTTTACATTCGTTTTGGTCAATATTTCGTCGCTCCAACGAAAGGTTATGGCTTTCCCCTTGGCCGTGGCCAAAAACCGTATGGTGCTGCAGGTTCTAACGCGGTTGGCACGTACGATCGTGAACTGGTCACTGATCTGATCCAGTCTGGGCAATATTTTATGCTAATTCGTTTTTCTAACGATGAAGATCAGTCTGCTCGCCAAGTCGAGGAACAACCAACAAACTAGTCTCTCAGATCAGGCTGTCTTTCGTGGCGTTGTGGCACAATCTGTATACATAAATTCGGCCTGATAATGAATGGCACTGGCGCGATATCGGATCCGGTTTAGCTTTTGTTAATTTTCTCCTTTATAACACTGGAAGTAAACACCATAATACAAAGAGTAGAAGAACTATAGTTTCTATGCTGCCGATGAACCAACGTTTTGCGAATGATTCATTGAATCACCGCGGCCACTTTACCCTCGAATATTCAAATTCGACCAATTGTTTGAAGCAGAAGCGCAAAGAAGCACAAAGATAGAATTCAAGTCAATCCACCAGGCGGTCACGGACTGGGTCGCATGATCTTTTGGTCACGTGTTGTCGGAAATCCGACGAAGTGCTATCATGACACATCTTACAGGGGCACTAACAATGAATCTCATTGTAAAACCTTATCCCCTGTAAACACTGAAGTAAAGCGCCACATAACAAATTTGCTTTATCTGGAAGCGAGAAAACCAATGGCAGGGAATTCGGCAGATAGCAGAAACAGGTTTGAAATATGCTGCGGTAAAATGTACGTAAAATTTATAGTTTATACATCTGAAATATTCCTACCAGACCTTGAAAATACTTCAAAGTGACTCATGAAGGAGAATTCTATATCAAGGCAAACTCTACAATTTGATGAAAATCTGGGGGAGTTCATAATTATTGCAGGAACACTACAGGAACAGATTTTTTCGAAGACGTGGCAATAGAAGGCCACATGCATTGCAAAGGTCCTCACTTTCCTGATCAGAGCCAGGTAAAAATGCTGAAAATGTATATGAAAAAAAAAGTTAGGCGTGTATGTCAGTTACAGCAAGTTTGAAATTCAAACTGAAATCGTCACAACTTTACTGTCATCCAGGTAACCGTTTGAGTTATCCCAGCAGTCGCGGAGCATCTGTCACTGCGAACTGTCATTGAAGCAGGGTTGTTTTGATCAATTTCAGGAATAGAAAAACACATAACTAGCGTGTTTACACCTGTCTTCAACGTGCTTCTCGCTCTCTCCTACGCGCGATATTCTTCTGGTGCAGTGTTTTTAATTGATAACTACGAACTAATCAATTTGTGCTGCGGCAACAGTCGTGCTTAAGTTTTATTTTGACTTAAATCGTCTTAGTCTGTCCTTTCGGTCAGTCCGTTGTTTCGCTGGATTGTTGTTTAGTGCTGTGAAAGTACGTCTGATTGAGAGCAAAATTCGAGTGATATTTCCTTTCGTCGGTTCCGTTCATGTAACGTCATTTGTCATTGGACTGTATTCCTCACTCTGATCTAGTAGAAACAATTTGGGGAAGAAGCGTTCGTCGGATAAAAGGAAAAACCGTAAGTATCAGGTAAAAAAGGTTTAAAAAAAAGAATCATTTGGCACTACTGTCAAATTCTTGGCACCGAAACCGTCGCTACTGCCCGAAGGTAGCTGCAAAGAGCTCTTTCTGTTCGCAATCAACGCACTCGCGAAGGACCAGGCGCGGAACCGCGGGCCGCCAGGATCCTATGCTATGTTGCATAGCGTCGCCAGAATCCCGCTAGCGAACTATCTGCGTTGCTGCACGTCTACGGCCAATCTGCGAAAGGTACCCCCCCGCAGCGGGGTCGCTAGTCCGCATACGGTGGGCGAGCACTGTTGTCCTTTTTCAACTGCCCATTCGCTGCAGGTGCACCAGCTTACATCGTCACCCCCAACGTCTCCGCAGCATCATCACCATCAAACGACTCATCCGCTAGCGAGTATCAACACACAAGTACGGTAAGCTGATGATGCATCGCCTACTATACCAACACCATCGTGGATGGGCGCTAGTTATCGATTTTTCTCAACTAATCCATCCCGTTTCTCCCTCGGTGGATGGCGCACGGCGTATCACGTTCGTTATGCAATGAATCTATTATCTGGGAACTGGTGCAGTGCCTGCTCGAACCAGTGCAAGGGGGGAACGACGACGGCTAGCACCATGGAGTCAAACCCTTCAGGCAGCACTGCCGGCGCCAAGAAGGAACCGAAGTTTACCAACCGTTTGAAGCAGGAAAAGTCGCCGTACCTTCTCCAGCATGCGCACAACCCGGTCGAATGGTACCCGTGGGGCGACGAAGCGATCCAGCGGGCCCGGGACGAGAACAAACTGATTTTCCTCTCGGTCGGCTACAGCACGTGCCACTGGTGTCACGTGATGGAGAAGGAGTCGTTCGAGAGCGAAGAGGTGGCCAAGATCATGAACGAACACTTTATTAACATCAAGGTGGACCGCGAGGAGCGCCCGGACATTGACAAGCTGTACATGATGTTCATCCTGCTCATCAACGGTTCCGGTGGTTGGCCGATGTCGGTGTGGCTCACGCCCGACCTAGCGCCCGTCACCGGTGGCACGTACTTCCCGCCGAAGGATCGCTGGGGCATGCCCGGCTTCACGACCGTGCTGACGAAGCTGGCGAACAAGTGGGCCACCGACAAGGAGAATCTGACCACGACGGGCCGCTCGGTGATCGAGGCGATCCGGCGAAACGTCGACCAGAAGCGCACGGAGGAGGTGGAGGACCCGACCGGCGTCGAGACGCTGGAGACAAAGTTCAAGCAGGCGATCAACATCTACCAGCGCAACTACGATCCTGTGTGGGGTGGATCGCTGGGCGCCCCCAAGTTCCCAGAGGCGTCCAAGCTGAACCTCATGTTTCACCTGCACGTGCAGGAGCCGAAGCACAAGGTGCTGGGGGTGGTGCTTAACACGCTCGACAAGATGGCCGCGGGGGGCATACACGATCACGTGTTCGGAGGGTTCGCGCGCTACTCGGTCGACAAGAAGTGGCACGTGCCACACTTCGAGAAAATGCTGTACGATCAGGGCCAGCTGCTTTCGCTGTACGCCAACGGGTACCGGTTAACGCGCAAGCCGCTCTATCTGGCCGTAGGCGACGCGATCTATCGTTACCTCTGCAAGGACCTGCGCCATCCGGCGGGCGGCTTCTACAGCGGCGAAGACGCCGACTCGCTGCCAACGGCGGAGAGCACGGACAAGATTGAGGGGGCCTTCTACGCGTGGACGTACGCCGAGGTGAAGGAGATCTTCCAGCAGCATGCGTCGAAATTCGGAGATCTCGGCAAGGTGGACCCGATGGACGTGTTTGCGGAACACTACGACATCCAGGAGGCGGGCAATGTGGAAACGAGCAGCGATCCGCACGGACACCTGCTCGGTAAGAACATCCTGATCGTGTACGGGTCGGTGCGGGAGACGGCGGATAAGTGTGACGCGACGCCGGAGCTGGTAGAGCGCATTCTGCGCGTGGGCAACGAGCTGCTGCACGAAGTGCGAGACAAACGACCGCGCCCCCACCTCGACACGAAGATTATTTGCGCCTGGAACGGGCTCGTCCTGTCCGGGCTGTCGCAGATGGCTTGCGTTAAGGACGCACCGGCAAGGAGCGAGTATCTGGCTACGGCCAGCGAGTTGGTTAAGTTTATCAGGGCGCATCTGTACGACGTACAGGCGAGAAAGCTGCTGCGATCGTGCTACGGAGGTAGCGAGGAAACATTAGCGTCGTAAGCAACCCATTTCATACGTGTTTTTTTTGTTTCTCCCGCTGGTAGTAATGTTCCTAATGACCCCATTTATTCCCCTCCCACAGAGAGCGTCCCATCTATGGTTTTATAGACGACTACGCCTTCCTGATCAAAGGACTGATCGACTATTACGTGGCCTCGCTGGACGAGCACGCGCTGCACTGGGCGAAGGAATTGCAGGACATCCAGGACGCGCTGTTTTGGGACCCCAAGCATGGTGCCTACTTCTACTCGGAAGCAAACTCTCCCAATGTGGCCGTGCGGCTGAAGGAAGGTAACGTGAGCCGGAGAATCAGATGATCAGTATGGTTCGAAACATATCGCGAATGTGTTAAATTAAATGAATTTCTTCCTGCCACAGATCACGACGGTGCGGAACCGTGCGGCAACAGTGTGGCCGCGCACAACCTGCTCCTACTGAGCGACTACTTCGAGGAGGAACGGCTGAAGGATAAGGCACGCACGCTGTTCGATTATTTCGCGCACACAACCCCCTTCGGGTACGTACTGCCGGAGATGATGTCGGCCGCGCTGCTGGAGGAGCACGGCAAGAACACGCTCATCGTGGTCGGCCCGGAGAGCGCTGAGGCGGCCGCGCTCGTTGACGCGGTGCGCGAGTTCCACATCCCGGGCATGATCATCGTGCAGCTGAAGATCGACCAACCGGCGCACATCGAGCGGCGTCGCAAGTCGCTCGACAACTTCAAGATGGTCAAGAACATGCCGACGGCCTACATCTGTCACAACAAGGTGTGCCACCTGCCGGTCACGGAGCCGGAGCGGCTGACGGAGGAGTTCCAGCCGCGCTACACGTTCGACTACCTCGAGTACGAGAACTGATTCTTCGAGGCCTAAGGTTTTCCAACTGCACGAAAACGTTCAACCCCCAATCAACTGGACATTACGAGATAGTGGAGATGGGGGTGTAGGACGATGGAGAACTGGCGGCCGCAAGGGATTTGATGAGAAGGCAACAGCGGACAGAGCGTTAAAAGGCGAGCGACAGACTACGTAGAAATGCTAACGATGCTAACGAAGCGGAAATGTATGGCGGAAATGAAAATGGACACCGGTACACTAGTAATAAGCAAATTTGTGATGTATCGAGACGAATATCAAATATCCACATGAGTGTGTACGTGTGCGGGTGTGTGAGTGTGTGAAGCCAATTGAATTTAAGATTGTAAAACGAACAATTTTCCTTTAAAGTTGCTTAGATTGTCGCGCTTCATCACGCTCCCGATCGCGAGCTGACTTCGTTGCTAATCCCCTCAATGGGCCATTTGTTTTTTTTTAAATACTGTTACGCTGCATGCTGCGAAACGATCATGTTGATGATCACGTAGATCATGTTGTTGCTCATAGTGACTTCGAACGTTTAAAACTGTTCAAGTCCGCATTCCCCATTTGACGCCGCGAGTACGACGACGAACGCAAGTTCATCTAAAATCTCTCGCCTTTTTTTTCGTTGATAATTTATTTAGCACAGCTACATACCGTTAACATGCAGTGGGACAGACGACGACGTTTAACCAGTTAAAAAGTGGTTTGTTTCAATCTGTTTCTGTTTTTCTTTTGCTTGTTAGAGTTAAACAAAACACACACAAAAACACAAACGAGCCAGTCAACGTTTTTTTGTAGAAGAAATGTTTGTTTTGTTCTTTAAGCTTCATGTTGAGAGTTGAACGATATTCGAATGCAAGTAATAAATATATTATATATTGATACCGTTCCCCCCCGGAGTAAATCGAACATAATCCTTTTGTAGAGCGTGCGCCGAGTAGAATCAATCGAATTTTTCTTTAATGTGATTCGCCGGTTTCCAGCAGAAACAATAGTAAAGCTCACAAATAATCAACCGATGCTTTTCGATAGAGTAATAATAAGAAGCCTCCTTTTAGAAGCAATCGTTTTTAACACGCAACAGACCACGTTGGAAGCCGGAGAGAAATTTAAACAAAAAATTGCAACACACGTTTTAATGTAGTAATTTTAATGTTCTGATTCTTGTGGCCACAATTGTGCCACTGACGCGGATAGAAAGCACAGCGCAAAGAACCAATAGAAACCACAGCACAATCGTTCCCTTGTCGTTGTGTAACGTTACATTTCGTACAGGAGCCTGCACCACACGAAAGCAAAGCCCAGACTGGGAGAAAAGCGATTATTAATAAAGTAATATTTACTTGGGCAAACCAAACACGGACATGTGATTCCTATACTAGGAAAGCAAAAAGAAACGTTTGTGGCAAATTAAAGTAAAGGATTAAGGTCCTATCTATGCCCGATCCGATTCGATCTTTTTTATACGAACGCTTCAATATTGCGTAGGATTTGAATGTTACCATGGGGAAAGGAAGGGAAAAGGAAGCTGAAGAAGGACTTGTTCTCGAATTACAAAAGATTCGAACGTGAACGATCGAACAGTGCGCTACGATATGCTAAACGAAGCTACCGATAGAAAGCAATCATTGTCGCATTGTATCTAATTTTATTCTCTCTCAATTTGAATCGTTTTAGAATACAGATACTCTCGAAATAAAGATTTGACTATAATGGCTTAAAACCAGGATAAATCCGTTCCATTTCTTTCTTGCATGTGCACTTGTATGTTTATATTCACAATACCGACAGCTACAATAGTGTATAATACATTTATTTATAGTCTCTCTCCTTTCGGGTTTCGGTTCGGCTCGCGAGTTTCACAAAACTATGCCTCTGTCAAACTCTGCCCCTTTTTTTGCACATAGGAATATTAATTATCCTTCCTCTATTAATTTCAGCCAAGTTCGTCTTTTCTCTTTCTAACAGATGATTTTCTTTATATATTTTACATCACCTCTCGATTACTTTTTTTTAATAATTCGTTTCATCCATTCCTTTCACAGAATATACCTACAATATGCCCAAGCATGCTTGTTCAATTTACGCCAGCGACACATACTTTTGGGTTGCGTTTAAAGTGTGATTTCTGGGGTTTTCGTTCTGCCTTTATGAGATGCAAATTTTTGCTACGGTAGTTTTAGGACATGACTCCTTCCTGGATAAATGCAGAGGTAAATGCGGAGCAATGCAGAGCAGTTGGTGATATGGCCCACATTAACGCCGATCAAGGGGCTTAATCAAACCGCATAGGCTCTAACTTGCGAATTTTAAGGGTGTTAAGTGTTATTATTTCTTTACCATGCCAAACGTATATCTGCTGTTATTGCTCTTCTTTTTCCAAGGTTGAGGGCCATTCTTGACTACTTAAAGCCTGCTTTCCTTGCCAATTTATGTGTGATAGGAAAAAGCATAAGGATGGATTTTCAAACCGTGTGATTATGTTAACAAACAGAGGCAACATGGGGATTTAGTAAACTGAAAGGCACAACTTATAAAAAAATAGAAAAGGCATAAAATAAGCAGAAAGCAAAAAAAAAAACAGAAAGGTGCAAAACAGAAATCAGCCTCTACACCAAAACACAAGAGAAAAACTTGCAAATGAAACAAACACAAGCAAAACATACACTAGAGCACTTACGATTATATTTGCCAAATGTTCTTACAAGAGTAGTAAAGAGGGATGGAGTTAACATATCAATATCTTGAGTTATCATGCGATTCGCTTCATAGTGTTTATCGTGTCTCGTTAAAACCTCTTGTTTTTCCCTTTTCCCTTTCTCATTTTCATGCCTTTCAACTTTCGCTTTTTGGACGGAACACACCATATCCCCCGGTGTACCAGGGAAAGAGGGAAACAAGATGGGGAGCGAGCGAAGGGGCGGCATTCGTCTTTTCTCCACCATCCACCGCTTGTCGCCGACTTGTTTTCCTCTTTTCGTCTGGATCTTTTCCCCTTCTGAACCTTAGGCGCTTTATTAGCATGTTACAAGTTTCTTTTTTTTATTCAACTAGCACAAATTTTCCTCTTCTTTCCAGCGCCTCAGCAAAATTTTGCGGTTAGGCTACTGTTACCGGCGGGATGGAATGATCGAATTGATCTCTCGTCCAACCCGGCAGCACTTCCGGCTACCCACACTACAAACTAGACACAGCAGGATGACACACAGTGACGTTGTGCGGGTAGGATGCAAATGGGATGGAAACAGCAAAACTAACCACTTGAGCCTGCACGCTTCGTACCATTCCAGCAACGTTGCTGCTTGGGTTACTGCCAATCGTTTCTGCCACGCTTCTCATCTCATAATGGTTAGTAGTCGTAAGTAGGTGCATGATATTTAGATTACTTTTTGCCTAAATTGTTCCACCCTTTCCTCCCCGTAGCGCAGGTTAACTTGTTTCCTTTTTCCTTGTTTTTTTTTTTATTCATTATTTGCTCGCGCTAGGCTCTTGGGTTGCCCACTAAAGCTATTCTTTTTTTTAAATACTCCTCAACCTTTTAAACGCTACATATTACCATTCTTCTTGCTTCTGTTTATTCAGTTATCCTAGTGCCGTTTCGTTTCCTGCTGCCAACATCACCCTTCCTCCGATGGGGTAAACAGCTTGATTAGTTTTTAATAATTATATATGAATATTATGCACGGGGAGAGGTGCAGGGGATCGTAGCCATTTTCTCTAGATTCTTCTCTGTCTGTCGCGCCTTACAAATGTATTTCCCAGTCACAACTTTGTCTGCATACGACCGGTGGAGCATTAATATGCGGTAAGTAGATGAGGTTTTAGCGAAATAATACAAACTTCCACAACGCCGGGTGCCCCACGGAATTATCTTCGCTCCATTTTTGTCCCCCCTCTTCCTTGCCTTGCCTTGCCTTGTCGTTCGCCCTATGCCAACAGCAAACAGTATGTACAATCGATTAACACGAAGGCGAACGGGCACTCATTCCTGTCGCACTTACTCGCCACTAAACAAGCCACACAAGCACGCTAGTAAAGCGTAATAACGTCATATAGAAATTCCCACCAACTTTCACACAGACACACACACATACACACATTCGAGCACTTGCATTCGATCCACAGCCATTCGATCCAAAAACCAGCTGCTTTAGTAGTAGACAAATGCTCCCTTATAAATGTTGTTCCTAACGCAAGCCCAATATTTATATATATATCTATTAGTACTAGTGGGACAAACTGGGGCCAGCGACCTGGTCGCCCTAGGCGTGGCAGTAGGAAACGGGAGAAACGGGGTTATTTTTGCTCACAACGTACACCATCATTTCACATCGTCGTTTGTAGCTTCAATTCTTCTCTATCTCATATCCAATCTCTGTGCTTAAGTTATGTTCCCTTTTACGAGCCCCGGATCGTCTAGAGTTTTCCCTTTGCTTCAGCAATTGTTTTGATGCTTAAGCGAAGGCGGAAGAACGGAGGAAGAATGGTAAGCATCGGGAGGTACGATCACACTGTTGTCTGTTGAACTGTATTCTATCAACCCTCCAAAAGGTGTAGGAAATAAATGGGAATCAAAATTAAAAATAGTATCATATATCTTCTGTCTGGGACAATTTAAATAAAACGTTCATATTGTAAACACAGCGACGCAGTGGACGAACCGAGGGGGAAGAAGGGCATACACAAAGGGTGTTTCCCAATATTTTGCTTATCAACGCTTAAACTTGCATTCTCTTTCCTCGAACCTCTGACGGGATTTGCACAACAACACTAAAACATTTCACAATCAGATAAATAAGATGCGCACACATAAAAAAAAAACAAACTAGGAGAACTAGTCTACACCTTTTCACTCTTCTATGGAAACAATCGGCCCCGCAGACGTCCGGTGAAACGAAAGGCATGGAGCAAATGCTTCGTACGACGTCGTTTCGTGTAGAAGTGGGATATAACCGGGCTGCTGCAGCTGCTCCCGATGATCATGATGATGGTGACGGTGTTGATGGTGATGGAGGTTATCATTTATGTCTCATTCGGTAGCTTCCTCCGGGAAACCGGACACTTCCGTTTGTTCCTGCACGGGATTGCCGTCCGACTGGTAGGATATTCGCAGGCGCATCCTGAGCGTAGCCTGAGGCAGGGAAGAAGGTTTCAAGAGAACAAAATTGATGATCACGTATTGATAAAACATCTGCTCTCCTAGAAACACTGATGACCTACCTTTGCCGTGCTTGTGACGCGCATTTCTTGCGTTATGGTACCGCCGGGTGGTAGCGTCGAGCCGGATGGCGAGAGCATCTGCAGGGCAAAGCTTCTCGGTACGGCCGCCTTGAGAAAAAAAAAAAGAAAAGATTAATCCATTTAACATACGACAAAAATTAAGATTGTATTACGAATGCACTTTACCTGGAAAAGATACTGTTCGAGTGTGGTTAGCGAATTGTTGGTAGCCGTCATGAGAATTTGCAATGTGCCACCGGTATGCTTTGCGGACAGTTGCACCAGAATGCCGTTCTTGTCAAGGGCGGTCAGGACTTTGGCATGTTCCTAAAAAGAAAAGAAATAGAATCATTATAAAATAACAGTTATTAAGGGGTGTCCTTCACAATGTTTCCACCAATAAAACCCCGTCGAAACGATTCTTACATCATTGTTATTGATCACCGCCGCCGAAAAGTCGCTAAATAGACTGCCACCCCCGCCGATGTTGGTTAGGTTTGCCGTGGGCGACGTAGGGGACGTGAGACTCCCCAGACCGGCCAGCGGTGAACCCAGCCCAGAAAGGACGGGCATCACGGGCGTGGTCGCCGTCGTCGTTGGAGAGAGGTTGGAATTCAGCAGGTTATCGAGGCCACCGAAGGAGGAAGAATTTGCTAGCAGATTGGTACCGCTCGTAGTGGTGGTCGTGATGCCACCGTTTCTTATGCTATTGTCATTGAGACTGTTCAGATCGAGCCCGATGCCTCCGAGGGACGGTGTGGTGCTCGCCGAGTTCACGGCTGCCGGGGGTGTGCTGGCGGGCATGTCCAGACTGCCGAGCAGATCGAGCAGATCCTGATTGTTGCCGGACGGTGGCGGTAGACTGCCACCGGTCGCTTTGCCGTTCGTTGTCGCACTACCCGAAATCAGCACGTCCGCCGTCGGTGTCAACCCCAGACCGTCGATTGGATCATCGCCACCGCCGAGCAGATCGAGAAGAGCGCGCTAGAAGGAAAGGACGCAAATCACACATTAAAAACAGAAGTCCTTCAGGCACCTTCCGCCCTTTGTACCCACCGAATCTGAGCCCACTTTGCCAACGCCAACCACACTGCCCGTATTGATCATGAGCGCGGTATCGCCATCGTCACCACCCTCGATCAGATCGATCGCCGGAGGCTGATCGTCGAACACACCACCATCACCCTCCGTGCCGTTCGGTAACGTCTTCTGGAACTTGGGCATCTTCTCCAGCAGGGCCGGCCGCAGATGGCTATAGTCGCGGAAGAGCTGCGCAAACTCAACGCCTCGCTGCTGCAAATCAATGTTTAAATGCGACCCGAACGCGTCGATGATCTGTTTAACGCGCGTTTCTCTGAAGAAAAAAAAACCACAAATGGTTCCATTATTAGTATATCGTGTGTAAAGGGTTCCTTCCTTTAACTTACTCTTCCTTCGAGCGGATGCGCGTGCTTAGCTTGGCCAGCGACACCAGTGCGTACTGTTTCGTCGTCGTCGTAACGGAGGTAGACCAGAGCAGCCGCTGGTAGATGTCAACGAGCTGATGTTCTGCAGGAAGTTCAACATCTTGCAGGTTTTAATGTACGAGTACAGGTTTGGTTGTGCACGGGAGGTGATGATCAAGCACAGAGGATGCCGTACCGAGGGGCGAGGGGAAGAGAACAAAACAAACACTACATGATGGCGACTCTACAAGGGCTTTTGCTTGTGCGATGGGAGGTGTGGTTTTTGCTTCGCATCACTGAAATCACTTGAGATGATTTATGGCAAGTTTGTTTTGCCCGCAAGACTATCTAGTCTACAACATAGCTAAACCCAAGAAGCTTTTCTTCTAACCCCACAATACTGTCACGAAGACGAACAAATCGTGACCCGCACGTGTACATTTTACAGGACATTCATTTACCCACTCGCTACAAGCGTTCTAGGTATGCGATCGTGTTCCGGTCCTTACCTTCGATACGCTCCGCGCTGAGTACCAGATCGCCGTACTCGCCGATCGTCCACACGGCCACCTGCAGCAGCGGTTGCTTCTCTTCCGAGTTGGCCACATTGTGGACGGAGCTCCACAGCCGCATTCCAATGTAGGCTTGCTCCTCCGGGGGACTGTTCAGGATGAGATGGATCGTAGACGAAACTACATCGTCCCGCACGTAATTTCCAGCCTGCGGGAATGGACGGGACATGGATGTTTGTTACTTTGGGGTCTTACAAAAATAGTAAATATTCCTCAAAACTGTTGCAACTTTTCTTCCCATGCACTTACCGCAATCAGTACACTCAGCAACGTATCCAACCGCCAGCGAATCGACGTGGCGTAACGTTCCGCCACGTGCACCATGCGACTGCTGCACTGCGCCTTAAACTCCGGATCGGCCTTCTCCAGGAACACCAGCAGCTCCTTCGACATCGCCCGAATGTTCTGCGAGTTGATCAGCGCAAAGGACAGCTCCATCGCGCGGCGCCGGATCGACACGTCCGGGTCCTTCAAGCACTCCAGTATCGTGCTCCGGTGGCGCTGGACGGCCGAGATGTCCGCGTGCACCGTCCGAAGGAGCGTGTTGAGCGCGACGTACCGGATGTTCTTGTCGCTGTTCAGCAGAAACCGACCGAGAATGTTCACTGCCAGCACACGAAGGCCACCTTCGGACCTAGAAAAGAAAAATAAACAGACACAGCCCAGGTCAGGTCAATTCCAGTGAATAGGAGGGAACACCTTACGATCCGGCACTCACTTGATGTCCATAATGGAAAGCACCGTCTCGTAGAGGATGGTGTTGCCAACGTTTTTGCTCGTCTCCGTATTGGTTGCCACCTGCGCCAGTATGTCGTTCATCGCTTCCGACGCATCGGGGTCGTTATGGCCCAGTATTCTTAGCAGACGAAGGATTTTCACCTAGGAAGGCAGGAGGAAGCAGAAGCAAAAGCACAACGTTAGAGTGCAATTTTGATGAGCAATTCCATCGGTGCACGTCGTTTCGAAATGCAAAAGGAAAGCATTTTTACCTGCAGGAATGGATCGCTGACACCGCTCACGTCATGCTCCGGTGAATAGCCGGCCAGGATCAGATTCTTCAGGATTCGTACCAGATTCGGAACAATCTGCATGGGCGGAGAATGGAGCAGCCAACACGGACACCGACGGGGTACAGAGAAGAAAAGCCATAAGACGAAAAAAAAAACAGTGAGTCATACAATCCCGCTAGCGCTAGACCGTTTCGACTGCAGTCGATTCTTTCTTCTGCTCCCCCTTTTTTTATGTCAAGTTTTTTTTATGCAGGCTATAAAGGACGTGAACGTGAGCACAAACAAGGCAAGCACGACGAATGGAGCTTTCGTATGCGTTTTCCACGGCGTCGTTGTTGTCGTCTTCATCGTCATCGTAAAGTTCTTCTCCTGCTTAGTGCTCATGATGAATTAACTTTCGTGTTGTGTAGTGTGTATTGTGCGATTTCTATAGCACTCTATATACATATTGCCGAAGAGACACACAATGATCAAGTTGGAGACGTGAAATAGGGATTATCTGCAAGCGACGGGGCAACGTTGTGTGATTTTTGTTTTAAAGTCGCTCTTACTGATTTTTTTTTTGCACTGCCATCCTGTTGCCCATTGTTTCAGAGGCACGGAGGGGTCAGGATGCAGCTGGAGAACAAAGAATGCAGACTGCACAAATGGCGGTGAGGATGGGGGCGCATGCACAGCAAACCTTCGCTGAAGGCGGGAGCATTTATGTTTGTGAAGGTAATGAATGTTTATGGCACAATCACATGCAGTTCCATTTTACGGGTTGAAAGCGTTGGGACGTGCAAAGTGGAACATTCAGAACTAGAAATTATTTCTAGTTTAATGGCAATCCAAATGGAGACATCACATTCTGCGCCCTACACAAACAGCAACGTAGAAGAATTATACAGGTGAGATGATTTTATTAAGATCGCACCGTTCGCTCTTAAAAGATACAAATGTACCATAAATACTATGTCTTTGGAGAAAACATTAATTTGAAATTGCTGTAACGATTTGACGATTTAACAAGCTCGTGACAATCGAAAAACCTCTAATCACCTCCCAACTCTATGATAATGAAATTATGATAAGGGCTATGTGAAAAGCAATAGTATCAAAACAAGAAAAAGATAGACTGAAGGCACCATCCGGTGTGTATCTCGCAACATTGGCACGGTTAGAACCGAATCGTTTATGGGTCGCAATAAAAATTTGCTTGCCAAGCAGAGCACACAAAAAGAAATCGCTTAATAGAAGCGTCAATATGCAATATGAATACATTAGTTGCAGTTTTTCGGCGACCAGCCAAAAACCTAACCGTTTGCCGAAAAAGGGAAAAACTGAGGTTCCGCTGTTATGCCGTTTTTTGCGTCCTTTTGTGTCCTTTCTTGTGGGATGCACATGAATACGTAAGCCCTGCACAGGCTGGAGGGCTATGGGTATGATGAACGGGGACGACTGAACGGTGCAAAGCTAGAGAGTCACGGAACAGTGGGGAAAGAAGAGTTCCTACCGGCCACTGGAAGGACATTCGGTGCCAGACACGTCGATCGGTGAAATTTAAATCATTTCGCAAAGAGAGAAACAAATTCAATCGTGCCGAGCGTGGTTCATTCACACAGGGCAACAGCAAAAAGGCAAATGAGACATAAAAATGAAATTGTTTGCCAAACGTGTCCGTGCGATGGTCGAGACTTTGGAAGCGTGGTTGGCTGTCTACTGGCCACTGGGAGAACCGCATACCAGACAAACATATAACAGTTTGAACAGACAGCTAGGCTAGAAACCGGACCACGGAGGAAACCGGACAACGCCGTTCGAACTAAATGCACGGAGGCACATGCGCACATGCAGCGGCGGGTGGGGGGAGGGCTAATGTGCACTCCGGTTATGAATATTTTAAGCGATACAACGGCCCACAGATGACACGAAGCGATACTGCACCGTTTATCAAATTCCATGCAGCGGAACCAAAGCAAAGGGAAATGGAGGGAAAGACGTCGCATGCGATGCCAACAAATCAAATCCGAATAGTAAGGAACTGGTTTGGGTTGGTACGTCTACGTTTGCTGATTGATTGGCGTGAAAGTGATTGGCAGAAAGGAAGAGACAACGATTAAGAAAAATGAGTTGAAGGAATTTATTGACATTGCAATTAGGTGCGCTTTGGTAAACACTTTCGGGGACCGATGGTCAATAAAATAAAAGGCTTTTTCTTACATATTAAACATAAACTATTGTACAACAATATATTACAATTATTTACAATCTTCCATAATTGATTCGAACCTTAATAGACGAATCTTTAAAAAGAATAATTTTACACATCATACATAGGTAATGCAATTGTTCAAGTACCAAAGAAAAAATAGGATTTTGTGCAATTCTTCGTGCTATTGCAACCGCAAAAATAATGAAACTACAGCTCGATTATGTTTATAAGTTGCTGTAAGAAGTGGAAAGAAAATACGGCTCGATAAACGAAAGACAACTTGGAAACAGCATGAATTCGGACGAAACGACGGGCACGAAAACACAAACAACCGAGAACAATTAACCGCAGCGAAAACGAACATCGCTAAAGTTACAAAATCACCTTCGATCTCCAGCAGTACCAGGGAACCAGCACAAACAACACGGCAAAACCAATCGCAATCGCAAACACACACAAAACCAACTTTACTCGGTGAAATAAGGATAGGGGCACCGTCTGGCAAAGCATAACGGCAAACAGCGGACGGGCGGGCTGCAGAAAGGTTTACAACGATCGCAGGAAAGGATTCCATCTGCCACGCGTCTAACCTTGTGGCTCCGTGGGCCGTGTGTTTGCCTTCGAAAAAGTTGACAGCAAAACTTTTCACGAAAGGAACGAACTTAAAGCGGGGAAAACCAGTAAAAGATGAAAAGATGGCAAAATGAAACGAAACTGAACAAAAAGTGGATTCAGCATGGATATTTCGAAAAGAAAATTTCAACACAAATAATGGGACCTGTTGGGTAAATGACATTAGGTGAAGCTCGTTAAGCAGGAGCAAGAACTTACAGAAATTACAGCTAGAAAATTGAGAAAACAACACACACCAACACACCCACACACATATCTTACAAGTGATTTCAAACAGAAACAAGAAAAGCGAATGAATAATCAATAGCGGGAAGTGGAACTTTACGCTCCTTACACTTCGGCCAGACAAGGATTCCACGATAAAACATGAAAGACACGCAACTATGTTTTGGCTTTTTACGATAACACACTAAAGAAAGTGAGGCGCTAATGTTCCTCCGTATATGCTAATGAATGTTGCACCACATGCCGAATGCAATGAGCAGGAGATGGGGCGCTCGGGTGTTGGCCGAAAGCTCCCGTTCACACTGGACAGGATACTCCAGGACACCGTGAAAGCATGCGGACATAGGATGAACTAGCAAATTGCTAAATTACTATGCATGAATCAGCGTTAACTCGCTTCCCTCCGGTTTATCGCATGGGTTTAAGGGAGTTCATTGGGAGCTCTTATTTAGCGGACGCTTTATGGACACAAACCCAAATCTAGTCTGTAGGTGAAAAATACTGATGAAAAGTTGATAAGGCTACGGAGGCAAAGGGGGAGTAAACGGAAGGAGCGAGATAGAGAGTATACTGGTAGCAATACTAGGGAGAAAGAGAAACGGGGAAGGCGAGACGGACGGGGTGGTTGGTGATAGAGATGTAGGCATTACCTCTTGATTTCCACTATCCTGGCAAGCAATGAGCAATATGGTCGGGGAGTAACAGCAAGAAAACGGTTAAAAATGGGCAGTATAAAGGCTTTTGAATTCTAGACGAAGGGAATTTTTTTATTCTATAGATTATGGTTTTCTTTAGCGATTGGAGAAGGAATCTATTTGGACTTTTAATCAATCGCTTGAAAATAATGGCAGATGGGCTAAGTAGATCCTTGACTCATGCTTTCAAATTCTTCGAGATGTCGATAAGGGTCAAGGCTCCAGACGAACATGAAAAAAGGCTAACTAAACTGTTAACGAAAATTCAAAAAATAAACAGTAGAAAAAAATAGTTTGATATACGCTTTTCTACAATATCAGCAGCGTGGTTGATCGAGCCTTGTGCACTAGCATAAGTACTTTAGATTACATTTGCTTGGAACTAATGTGTTGTAGAATTCACGAAAAAAAATGAATGTTTGAAAATTTTTGGTGTATAAAACAACGATCGACAGTAAAAATCATCAATCGTGAAATACAATCGTATAGGAACTATCTATAATGGGCTGAAGTTTTACGTGTCACATAAATTTTACCAACGGAAAAAATGTCTAGGGAAGATATGGACCCTTCCAGTTTATATTTAATTCCACAGAAAAATGAATGCAGTTGTGTTGCTATTTCATGTGAGTAACAAAAAAACAAGGTAATTCCCCATTATTAATAGATATAAAACGGTACAAAAAAAAAGAACTGCAAACCTGCAGCTACAGTGTGAAAGAATTGAAAAAAAAATGAGTTTGCTCGTTGTTTGTTATGTGTTTATCAAAAAGACGGCCATCTATTTGCACCAACTGTTACTACAATACTACACAATCATACAGTCTCTAGAGGGTGAC
Organism: Anopheles atroparvus; assembly: GCA_914969975.1. NCBI lineage: Eukaryota > Metazoa > Arthropoda > Insecta > Diptera > Culicidae > Anopheles > Anopheles atroparvus. The sequence goes on along the minus strand of CAJZCY010000003.1, from coordinate 7,894,225 downwards.
AAACTACCTAAACGAGCCCTCTAAACCGTTGCAGCATACGCCTCGGGACTATACGAATATGCGCACACTACTCGACGCTCATGATGATGAAGAAGAAAAAAAAAATGTAGATGTGTTGAACATCAACAAAAAATTGTCTAAAATCTCTGGCACAAAACATCTAGCATTGACTAATGTTTATATATGCGGCTAGTATAGTTCACGATAAAAAAAACGGACAGGTAAAATGATAAAAGGGTTTCTGAAAGACTATATCGGCTAAATTGTGTTATTGCAATGGGAAACGGCTCGCAATTACTATAAAGGGACGTTGATGATATAGTAATTGAACGCTAGATGATGGAATAGCAAAGATCAAAACGCTTTCTACTCCGTTGGCCAAGACAAAAAAGGTCGCGATAAAGGTGCAGGAATACTTAAATGTAGAGGGGAAATTTATCATGTAATGCTGTTTTTACCAACTGTATTTTGGTTTTGGGAAACGGTAGAAATGAGGGAAATATTAATTGTTTTAGGAAGTGTAATACTGTCGCAAAATAATTGACAAGAAAAAGAACCCAATTCTTACCTTCTTGAAGTGGTTCAGCGTGTCTGAACTCTTTTCGCACATCTCCGTTATAAGTGTAACGCCAGCAATTAGGATACCTGTCGCGCAGGAAGACAAAAAATAAAGGGTAGAAAAATATTCCAGTTCAAACATTTAATCATACTTTGCCCACAAAAAACTAATTGACACGGTTGTGGTACGCGCAAAATATCCCGTATTGCTTTACTTTTTCTAATTAACCAGCATGTCACGGTGACACAGGAAACTGCATATCCCATGTGCGTCTGGTGGCTGGGCGAAAATTGCGTTAGCATTGTTACATCAGCTTCGCAACCGGCATCGCATGCCAAGCTGCTGGTAGGTGCTGCTGATGATGTACGTGTAAATTTGGCAAACTTGCCCTAATGAATATATCAGCATAAATTAGGTTCCGTCGTCGAAACCGACAGTTCCCTTTTATGATTGCTAGGCGGAAGTTAGAAGAAATTCAAATGAAACTATTTTATAGGTAACATAACAAGTTTGATACTTGAAATCTATACTTCACCTAGATAAGGTAAGTAAATATTATTCACTTGGCAAAAGCTTGCCAATTACCTTTTTGCAGACTACCTTCGTTGAGTTTATGAGTTTTCAAAGGGAATCCAATGTGTAGAACATGCATAAAACCCCAATGGCCACCATGTGCCATGATATGAATAATTTCCCAGCGATTGAGTGATGCTTCCGAAGTTCATGGCGTATTCTTTTCACTCATAAAATGCATACAAATTGATCCTAGATAGAGCAGCTACTTGAACCTATAGGTCGATATTCATCATGAGCAAAGCTTATTATTCATATTCAACCTCTACGCTGGCAAATTTCGTTGGTGCTGATCCTGATTTCATCTTCCTTAAACCATCCCCATTCCCCATGAGGGTGGCTTTCCGTTTTTACCGTGATTTTTCTCGTTCAACAGTGACCGGGTCGCTGGCAGGAAGATTTCCATCAGCTCTGGCACCCGCTTGATGATGCGAAACGCGCACAGGGCCGCCTTCTTCCGGATGTACGCGTTCGGCGAGCGCATCAGCTTCTCCACCTCGCCGGCCAAATCTCGGGCCATTTCCGGCGACGCGATCGCACCGAGCGTGCAGAGCGCCAGGCCCACGACGAACTGGGTTGGACTGTTGAGGTCACTGTGGAGAAAGAGCGGTGAGTTTCGTTGGTGCTGTGTCGATGGTCTCGGTGAACTGTACGTACTTCTTCAGACAGTTGGTTATGAGCAGATGGACGTCCTGCCGCTCGTCGAGCAGCAGCATCGCGCCCAGATAGCCGATCCGCTTGTCCGTGAAGCGCGGGCTGGCCGTCAGCTTGAGGCACTCGAGCTGGCCGAAGTGAGCCGGATAGCCGAGCATGTGTATGTACAGCAGCTTGGCGATGTTGCGACACCGCCACACCGAATCCTCCTCGCGGAATGTGCTGCGGATGTAGGCGCACTCGCGGTTCACCACGGCGCGCTCCTCGGCCGCCGTCCGGGCGGCACGGATCTGTCGGATGAGATCGCGCAGGCGGGTCGGTGTGGGAATCCGCACTGAGAAGAAAAACGAGAGGATATGACTAGTGTTGCTTATGATCTTGGAAAACAGTTCCTTTAATTTATTAGTTATTATTAACCAATTGAAACAAACCTAAATGAGTTTCAGTACTCGACATGAATCTCAAAAGAGCCCGTAAAAATGGGAAGTGAAATGAAATACCTTTTCATTCTACACTACATGAATGGTACGTTAAAACAGTTCATGTTCATGTGCCATCCAGTACAGGACATAATAGATTCAACTGAGAGTTTTTCAGTCGAAAGAAAATACTTTCACTATCAAACTCAACGTTCATAAATAAAATACTTCTGCTGGCCGGATATACCTATACCCGCTGGCGAATGCTAATTAGTTTCTATCGATACCATCATCGGAACTGGAAACTATCGATCCCTAACCCTCGACCCTGCGTCCGTCCGAGACCTCAAGAAAAAAAAAAGGGAGTGCAATGAACTTCCGCCGAAGGTGGCAATAACTTTGGCTATGGTGGTTGAGTTTTCGTTCAGTGCAAGTTCGTATGCATATAGTGGCCATACTTTCCATGGAATCTCCCAGGAATCTTAGGCTCAAATGGTTTCGGACCGCGCCCAAAAATGAAATCAAAACAAATAACTTGTCGTTGCTGTATTCCAAATCGAGGTATTTGGAGGGATGGGACTCCAGGTAGGATTTTCCCTACAGAAAAGACCACGCAAACACACACTTGTCTCGTTAGTTCCGATACGATATGCCCATCCGGATGCGTTCATCCGTTGCAGTGTTTGCTCACTTACCCCGTTCTATCGTTTCGTTGATCGCTTGTCGTATGGTGGCCATATTGAACGCTGGATTAAACCTGCACGGTAGGGAGAGAGAATGAAAACACAACTTTTAATGCTACTGTGAACGGAGAGCTGCTACTGCCAGGTGTACCACCAGCAAACACCCCGATAGATAGAGCGATCCTGTGGAAAGGTTAATGAAAGTTGGAGAAATGTTGTCATAATTTCACGGCAGTACCCCTTTCCGTCCCGCGACGGTGGAAGGTGAAGCCTTGTCCTGACTGCCTTCAACATACTAAATCCCTCGAGGGACACACAGCTTAAGGAGAGATTTGAAAGTAATTTAATGGTGATTCACGGCAATCGGACCGTTCGCTATCCCCCGGGAAGATGGTGTTCCGGACACGGGGCCGGGAAGAAGGCAACCGCAACGCAGAAGGGTGCAGGGGAAGATGGAGAAAATAATTAGATAATTATCACAACGCAACTTTATAGGAGCGCGCGTTGATGTTATTATCAGCCACAGCCAGCAAACGATCGATAGCTTTACACACAGTGCGACGAACCGAGCGTTTGCGGCACCACTTATTTCGGATTTAGGTTCCGTCTTCCATGCAAACCAGTACCGGAATCTTCACAATCCACCACCACCTCTATTCATGACATTAATGTACGGCGTTAAATGGAAAATATGACGGGCAACGGAAGCACGACGCCTCAGCCATCAGCCAACAACCGTGGTCTGTCGCGTGCGATGGGGCTGCAATTAATTACATTTTGTGCGCTGATGCATGAACCTATCCGACGACCTAATATCCGGTACCAGATAGCCAGCCAGCCAGGCCACGGGCCGCTTTTACGTGATACCCCTTTTTGCTGGCGAGGATTTCAACAACGCACGGAGCGTTGTTGCCGAGAAGGGCGATAAAATGTCGATTGACGAAAAACATACCGAGAGCTGGTTCTGCAAGGCCATAAATGGAAAATTATCTTCAACTACCAATTGGCCCTCCCGGTGAAGTGTGGCAGTAGCGGGCGAAACCGGTGCCGATAAGATACCGCTGTTTATCTAGAATGGTTGTCGATCTTTTATAGCAAAGAGATGTGCGAGATTTGTGTGTGCTTTCCTCAGATATGTCCATTAAACATGGCGCACTTGTTTGTAGTAATAAAACGAAATATTCACGCAATTTAATAACTAGCAGTAGGAGAGATGCTTCGAAGAAATTGCCATAATTAAATCCTAATACATTTAAAAAGCACCACGACACAGCCAATCACTGATGGTGGGTTATATGTTTCAAGATAAAATCACCACCCTCCGTAGGCGGATGTAGCCACAATCTCTGTAGCCAGCAAGGAAGTTGGGTAGGATTACGTGGCGCACACACGATCGTGTCCCATGCTAATCGGCGTGGCACGAAATGATGCCCCGCTTCCGTAACCATCCTCTTTACCTTTCTCCAGCAAACAGCGAAGAATCAAGAAAGCATTATTTGCCGCGGGGGGAGCGGTGGCTATGTGTAATAATATCCCAGTGATGATGGTCATGTCGCCCACAGTTGGGATGCGGTGGCGTAAGAGCACACAATTGATTGATCGGTTTGCGGCGTTCAAGTGGAACCACACGAAGGATCTTTCCGCCCGTGATAGATGTGCGTTGCATGCCATCGCATACCATCTTTAGGAGCCACCTACTACATGCCACCCCCACAGCGATGATGACAACAAACTCTAAGGAACGAGCGCAATCACCCACAACCCAAAGGAAAAAGGTGTGCTAGAAGGGCACATTTCGTCACGAGGCTTTCTTTTCTCCACTATTTGAAAGGAACAACTGTAATAACCGCCAGCGAAACGTACACACTTCCATCGGAAGAAGAAGAAGAAAAAAAAAAGGAGGAAATTGATATCGATACGCACGGATGAAGGTTAAATAATGTTTCAAAAGCGTGTGAGAGCCCCATACACCGGGGACACCGGTTCAAAGCACAGGAACAGAATAACGGAAGCATATTTTCGGTACACTGGTTTTATGCTGCCGGGGTATGTTTTGTGGCCCGGAAAACGCCAACAATCAACATCTTTGAAAGTTCCGAATAACGGAAAATCAAAAGATGACAAATTTTCACTCCCGATGCCGAGATTTTTCATTGATTAAAATACGGAACCAACTTTACTGTTGAACAGATCTCGGGTAAACATTTTGATGGGAAACCGCACAAAGAATACACTGCAATTTGGACACATCTAGCAAAACTCCATAGTAGGATTAAATCCCATTGAAGGAATTCTGTGGTTCGGATGTCATTCGTATTACTCAACAATCTTCATAATCCTGGAATATGTGAAGTAATAAAACAAACCTTTACATATGTAACATCATGCTGACAAACTCTGACAGAAAAAACCGATTTAAAGTTCGATGCTGTAACGTTACGTATTTTCCCTAGTTTTCAGGATTGGAACCAATCAAACACAATTATCGTGCCAATGTAAATCAACTCGTGCTGCCGCTCCGTTTCAAACCCTTGCAAGAGGGCTTGGAGCCACACGACTTTTGCTGGACAGGTGCTAAAGACGAACAAGCACGATTGAGTTCAACCCAATCTCGGAAAGGGATGAGCCAACAACAAGGTTAACCCCAAGAGTGGCATTTCGAAACACCAACTTTTTTACCATGTTTTATAGGAAGCTCGGGCTAAAGAATAGTAACCAAAACAAGGTGGCTTACACCATCATCATCGATCGTTAAAATGTGGCTTAAAATAGACGGATATAAAGCAAAGGACACCTCTGCCAAAAGCCGGGGATGCAGCATTAAATCGGGGATACATCTTTGCCCAGTTTTAACACGAATGTACTATGGTTTTGTTGTGAGCAATCTGAGCCACCGCAAGTTTAACTGCGATTTGGCCCCCTCTTCTTTCCGGTTTGTTCCGTTTGGGGATCGTCTACCACAGCTTGCCCCTTAATTCCTGTGGGCCACGAGGACCAAAAAGACTCCAGCAAATCCAACCACAGGTGGCCACATTTGCCTTTTGTGTTCCTCAGGGTTTTGTAGAAGTGGTGGTTTTTCGCAATACTGCGTGAAACTTGAGGCAACACGAACGAGAAGTCTTGGCCGAACGTAATCTCATCAACCTCACGTAGGGCACGTAAAATTAGGTGTGTACGGTACGATGACGATGCGGTTGGAGTCGCCGAAAGGACATCCCAAAAATGGACCACGTCATGGTGCAGACCGGTCAACGCGGCATCGAAGAAAGGGGACACTCAAGGTGGCGCCGTAGATTATGATGATGGTTTCGATGACCGGTTGGCGTGTTGCCCACCGCAGGCTAACTGTTTTGCTAGATTTTAGTGTCACTCCATTTTCCACCGGACACAAGACAGGGACTGTTCTTGTAGTAATCCGATGCGGCGAAGTTCCCATTCCATTCTGCTGAATTTTTCATTAACTTTACCTGTTAAATTTTCATACTTCTACTTTACTACATTCCATTCCAGTTAATTTGGGCCATACTAACAGGACGGACGGTGATGTTTTTGTTAATCATTTTGGTTTCATACAGTAAATCTCCAAACATTAAAAAAAAAAAACATTCTACTGACCATTGACCGTTGAAATCTTTTGAACTGTTTAACATTGCAGCTGCAGAAAAAAGTAAATTGATCCGTTGGGGGAACGTGCCGGCTTAAGTGGCAGAAGCAAAAGGAAAGAATCACTCAAAATCCGTTCTTTGTTGCCACTTTTGGTTGGACGGGCTCCGATTACCGATCCCAGGCAGGTTGGGTAGTTTGTTGTAGCTTCTCTCGCGTTTTGTTATGCTCTTCGACTGCAGCAAAGCTGAGTCATACTGTAGGTGTTCTTGGGCAAATGAATGTCAACGTTTTCATAAACAAGTAGTTGGACCGACAAGAATCTGCATTTCAAATAAAGCAACTAACGATAACTTTTTCATATACGAATCAATCAGCTGAAATGAGTCATTCTCCGCCTTGATGTTTTCTTTAAAAAATGGCTACGGCAGCAATAAGCCCCACACCACAATATACCTAACATGTGTCCTTTTGAGTTATTATTAAAACCCTAACAGCACAAAATTTTACTCGTAACTGGATGTCAAACAAACATTTTATCAGTGCCCTTCCAAAAAGTATGATTTCCCTCACGTATCCGTCATATAACCAAGATAAGATTGCCTGGTTCTAATGGCTCATTTAAAAATTATCTCACCATTCGAGAAAGGGGACTTTTAAGAGAAAAAATGATCCTAAAACATGCTCCCATCAACATCCACGTGCCAACAAACGGCAGCTACTCCCGTGTGTGTGTGTGTGCATCCACGCGCGTATGCAAGACAAATAGTTCAGGGATTGCAAAAAATAAACTACTGCGAATACATTTATTTATTCAGCTTCCAAGCCTGTTGTGAGCGCACCGCAATGCGCGCAAATATATATTTTGCGAATCTCGATTCTTTCCAGGAACTTACACTTATCCTATAAGGTCCGAAACCTTCACATGTGTGAGAGCAGTAATTCCGAGAGCAAAATATGCACAACCTGGTTTAATGGCAAATGTCGCCTTAATGTCATACAGGAATGTAGAATACTCTGGGGATTAATGGCGTTATCTAGTAACACCCCTGGATCGTGGTGCAAATTTCATACGATCACTAATAACCATTGGGAAGCACACCTTCCCATCCGTTTGTTTGTGTGTGTAGTTTACTGAAATCCCAGACGACCCGGTGTTGATGACGATGAGTCTCGCCGACACTATACCTCGTCCGGAAGCTAGTCTATAATGCTACCCACCCTCTCTATGACGGCTTGGCGGATGTATTACGTGGCCACTGTAAGCCACTGGAGGGCACATTCTGGGAGGAGCAGGAGAGGGCGAAAGGTGGTGGAAGTCTGACAGACAAGCTTCATTGGACAGGTTAAGCCGTTGAGCAAACCGCACCTACCCAGTCACCAGCGCCACCACCCTTTTCCGGGGAAGCCAACAATGGGTCGCTTTTACGGAAACAATCGGAAAGGGCGTTCCGACAGTTTGCTTGGGCAAAATGTGAGGTTTCTAACGCCATAGAAAGCGCGTCGTGTTCTTTCCGCGACTAGAGGAAAGGATAAATTGCCTCAAGGGTGGAAATTTGTGTAGCAAAGGAAAACCCCTAGTTCCCTATTGGAAAACTAGAAAATGGCTTAGCTATGCATCCCGCCATATGAATGTATCATTATCGCGCCACATTGAGATAAATTGGATCAAACATGCGAGCAAAGGAGACGACTAAAGATTAATTAGTTCGTGATAATTAGGTGGGTTGGGTTTTTAGAAGTAAATTCTTCAGGTTTTAAATAGGAAAGGAGTTCCTTAGGACATGTCCCGTGGACCGTGACTACTTACCCATGATCGGACGCATTCATCGTGACGCTTTCTTCGGAGGTCGCACAACACGCTGGAGATGCTCCAACTTTCGCACGATGATGATGATTAATGCCCGACGAGTGACGGACAGTGCTCTGACGATTTACCGAGATCCTTTTCGAGACAGACCGCGGGAAACTCCGTACACATGCAAGCAAACACTCGCGACGAAACGACGTCCTTGCGCGGCGCTTTCCCTTGAAGGCTTCCGCGGGGCTTCGGTTAATTCACACACTCACTCACTTTCTATCTTTCTCTTTCCTGTTTGATCCACACGGCCGATGTAGCGCACAGCAGGCTTACTATTGGACACTTGCCACCGGAAGAGCACAATCGCGAAATGCTATGGTAACTGGGAATGGGTCAAACGGTTTCCTGTTTTATCGTCCATGAATTAATGTGTGCTGCTTCTGTTGGAACCGTGCGCGTGTCTTTTAGCGAATGAACCCAATTTAAAAAGAACGACTGAGAAAAGTAGGCCGATGTTCGATAAGAAGTTACCATCTCAATTTTCTCTTCTTCTCTATTCAATTCCTAGTCTAGCCTATTCTTGTTAAAATCAATGAAATATAAAGAATATCCTACAGGAAGTAATTGAAATGTGTGGCCCACAGATGGGTTACATAAAATTATCTAAACGAACTGTAGGCATTGCAGTCCAATTGAACCAGACGGCCACCGATTGCTGTCAAATAATTTCCACAAGTGGAAGCATATCAATTAGCGATGTAATTGTTAGATGGAGGGAGTGAAAAAGGCAATGTCAACGTGACGCGGGCAAGAAGCATCTTGTCCAACGTTTTGTTTCTATAGTCCCTGCATGGAGTTCAATTTAAGATCTACTCTATGAAATGCTTCTCGATTTCCGGTTGAATCGGAAGCATTTTATGTTTCCGATTTGGGTTTATTTGTTGGAGACAGTTTGCGAACGCTATAATTGCAGTGCTGGTCGTCGAGCTGTTCAAATTCTCTTCACCCTCATCGCCACCAAATGACGTCAGCTGTTTGCTAAAAGTGTGTAAATTGCTCCGAGGCGCTTTCGTCTTCCAATAGACTCCGTACGTTCGACTCATGCGGTTTAGCATTCAGAAACGCAAATGTGACACGTTTCAATGGCAAGCGCAAAAGATGCAACTCGGACAATAATAAAATGCAATCGGGTGCAATCGCGGCGCTGGATTGCAGAGTCAACTGGTTCGTAGCCGTAGTGCGTCAGTAGGCTTAATTTGTGGCCTGCTTGGAGGCATTTTCTGGCTTGTTTTAAGTACTTCCATGTTCCATCTGTCGCTCCAGTTTTGCAACCGTCCAATTGTCGTTTATGCTTTCTTCTCTTCACTTTCTTAGCAGATCACACCAACGGGGTGTGGGGCACATTCACTTCACGGACACATTTACATACTACACACAGACACATTTGTGACCGTATTCCAAGATAGTCCTTCAGCACTTTCTCTTTCGGTTGTTTCTACGGTTACGGTGGCAACATTACTGCTTGCAGGAGCAGCAACATTGCGTACACCGCGGAGTTGGTCTTCCGGAGCCGGAGTGTTCGCCGGCCCAGCGAATATGTTTGTTTCCTTTTCGTATTGAGCTGTTTGTGCCACGTTTTTCGACCAATTGGAAACGCTTTCTGGCTGAGCTGCTACGACCGCTTCCTGTGGTATGCTGTGTTATGTGCATGCTATATGTTTGTATTTCTATGCTAACTCAATCGAAAACAATCAGCTGAATGGCGAGTAGTGCTCTCGCTTCAACATAGGCGTGCACCATTGCACCGAGGTCAAGATGTTGTGCTCGATTGAAGGAGGAAACTGCGCTCGCACCACAGCTCCATGATTTCCTTGGACAGGGGCGATGCAGAAACAAACATCGGCGCAAATACACTTTGAACGGCCAACACCGCTTTCCCAAGGAGGGAGGCATGTTGGAGCTTTGACATCGACACACAAACACACATGCGCACACACAAACACACGTCAGCACGCACCATCCGTCGATGAGAAATCGCTTAATTCGGGCTGCAGGTTTCCGGATGCCCCAAAATGCGGTCCGGCCAGTTCTTCTCGTGGAGAAACCCTACGCCCGATGGAAGATTGAATTTAAGTGGCCTGACCCCGAAACACACACACGCTGGGCCACTACTCCACCTTCTTCCGATCCGGTTTCCGAGCCTACGTTGCCTTGCGCTCCAGAAACGGAGGCTTTTTCGCACGTATCGCCTGTGGGAAGACTGAACTGGTGGCTGAACGAACGGAACTTACACGACGGCCCACGATGACGAGAATTTGGTGCAATCTGGCACACACTCTGTCGCTGCTGATCGCTGGCTGCAGCTACATTAATCTTTCCTGCCGAGTGCAACACAACTGCCGAGCCACGGGTCGGAAAAGCTTTTTAGTGGAACCGTACCGCGAGCCGTTTTTGGCAAACGTCCACGCAAACAGGCGACGTTGTCGTTGGTAGAAAAAAAGGGATATCTTTTTCCTCCTGCTACTGCTGCTGCTGCTGCTGCTGCTGCTGCTGCTGCTTCTTCGGTTTCCTTGCGAAGGAGGAAAAAATGAAACTCGACCAGCCTGCTGAAGACTCCGGACTGCAACTTAGAGGAGAGAATTCTGACGTGCACCTGTAAGTTCGTACCGTTCCGGGCAATAGAACGCCGCACCTAGCTCCTGGGAACAGTGAGGGGTATTTTTTGCGATACAATCGTAGACGCTTGATTAAAGACGATCTTTGCAATGTTCAAGATTCACAGTATGTCACAATCAGTACAAGCTTTTCTCCGAAATTTCAGGAAACTGAACCAGTAGAACAAAATTAACACATTGCGGTGAATCCGCTCCTTTTACATTCAAGTCAGTGGATCATTTTTTACAAATCAAATCATTTCACATCACCACCACATCTGCGACGATGACGTTGAATGACAGCTGGGGCGTTGTAGTGCAAGTGTTCGTCGTAGCGGGGCGCTACAGTTCAGTTGTGTCATTTTGAACCAGGGGTAGGAATAACAAATTTTGAAAAATCGTTTCTTGCTTTCTTCCCGTTTATTCTCTGTTCCCATTCTATATTCTGCCTATTTGATAAGATTATGTTGCACAATATGGTTAGTATGAGTTTAAAATAACAAAACAAAAGTAATGTTTCTGTAGAATTATTGGTATGGAAAATCTCCTTTTATTAGGTTAACGCGAGTTAGAAAGCACTTATGTGTTAAGTCGATCATGGAGTACGATTTAACATGATCGATTAAATGAACAGTTAACACTAATCCAGGGCTGCGATTTGCTGCGATGAGACTAAACATACGAAGAGTAAAGATGGGGTGCTGCGCTCCCGCGGATTTTCAGTGTTAGAAGACTAATCTGCGCAAAAATGAATGAACCTAACGAATAGAATAGGTGCGTGTGTGTGTGAATACGTAAGTAATTTCCTCAAACAGTAAATGCGTGAAAGGATACCACCTCCGGAGTGGCACCATTTAGCGATCTGCAGGAGTTCTGACGTCGTCAATCTTGAGAATCATCTTCACGAGCTGCGTCGCGAGCACAATCTGCTGCTTCTTCGAATGGAGCGATTCGATGACGTGATGATCCTTCATGTCCGAATTGCCCGTCAGCATGCAGTCCACGCCGAAGGTGGAGCTGTTCTCCACACCCTGGCGTGCCTTCAGCTCGGACAGGGTCTCGATCGGCGGTAGGCCACTGTTCTCGGCCAGCGCGAGCGGGATCGACTCGAGCGCAACGCTGAACGAACGGAACGCGTACTGCTCCAGGGTGGACAGTTGATCGGCTTCACGGGCCACCGCCAACGAGCAGCTGATTTCTGCCGCACCTCCTCCGTAGACGATACGCGAGTCGCGGATCAGCGACCGCACCACGCACAGAGCGTCGTGGATGGAACGCTTCGCCTCGGCCGTGACCATCTGGTTGCCGCCGCGGATGAGCACGGTAACGGCGCGGGTGTTCTTGCAGTCCTCGATCACCAGCATCTTGTCCTTGGTCGTGCCAAAGCTCAGCTCCCGCACGAGTCCCGCCGAACCGAGTTTATCGGCGGACAGTTCTTCGAACCGCGGCACGATGCGCCCACCGGTGGCGATTGCAATCAGTTCGATTTCCGGTCCGCCAACCCAGCGAACGGCCGGGAGTTGCTGCTGCAGGAGCAGATGGTTCGCCTCGTCATCGAAACCCCACTGGCAGATGGCCAGAGTCGCCCCGGCATCCTTCACCTGCTTGACCATCAGCAGGAACTTCTCCTGCTCGTACTCCCGCAGCTTGCGGTAGTCGTCGGCGGACGTGACATCGAGCTTATGCTTCGTCTTCGGCTTCGGTGGCTCGAACGGGCAGGTGAGGATGGCCAGCTTGACGTCCTTGAGCACCGTCGGCATCTGCGAGTGGCTCATCGTTTTGTCCACCACCACGCCTTTCACCAGACACGTGTCCTCCATGCGCCCACCGACTTTGCACTCCAGCTTGATCAGCTCGAAGTTCACGTCCTTCTTCTCCAGGTCGGCCACCGTCAGCACGGCATCGACCGCGATCTCGGCCATCTGGCGATGGCACTTGTTCACAATCTTGCTGCCGAGCGTCGTCATGGCTACGCGGATCAGCGGTTCCTTGTTGTCGCGCGATACCGGGAACGGTTGGGCGATCGAATCCAGATGCTTGACGGCGCACTGGGCGGCCAGCTCGAACCCGTCGGCAATGCGAATCGGATGGATGCCCCGATCGAGCAGGGACTCAGCCTGCTCGAGCAGCGCTCCGGCCAGAACGACCACCCCGGTCGTGCCGTCGCCGATTTCATCGTCCTGCGACTGGCTCAACTGAACCATCAGCTTGCCGATCTCGTGATCAACATCCATCAGTTTCAGGATCGTTGCGCCATCGTTAGTGACCGTCACGTCACCATCCCCGCTGACCATCATCTTATCCAGTCCCTTCGGTCCCAGCGATGAACGGATAATTGAGGAAATTTGTTTAGCAGCCAAGATGTGACTCTGTGCGTAGGCGAGAAATCAAAAGTGAGGTTAGGTTGATTCGTCATTCCGGCTGTGCACGAATTTCGAATTTGGACAATGAAAACTACTGCGTTTTGCCTCTAAACTGTAACGCAAGGATTGTTCACCGAGTGAAACGAAAGATCCTTGCAGTTTGTCTCCGAAACAGCAGTTTTTCTCTGCTTCCAGCTCGAAAATGAATCTCGAAGATTCGGTCACAGGGTGCAGCACCGTCATATGGTCTTCAAATCTGTAAACTTACCTTGATCGCTTCATTGCCGGTGAGGCGCTTCTGGTTCTCCTGGTCGCGAAGCACAATGAACGGTCGCCCGTATTCGTCACAGGCAAACGTTCCCGGTAAGGACATCATCTTGACGGGATTGAACGGATGACTGCACTAGCCGCCTGCACAAAGGAAAAAAGAATAACCGGGCGAGGAATGAATGCATAAAGCTTTTTCGTAGTTATCAATCAAGATTTGCAGTTAAATGGATAGCCTCACCCACCAAGGAACAAATGATTCACACTGCTAGACGGAAGGAAAAAGATCTTTTTCGATCCGGCACCACACTTGAATGGCCGACACGGTTTCCTCGTTGCTCGCGTGATATTTACGGTGCGGTGATTCTTCTGTGAATGTGTAGTGTTGATAGTTTCATACTGCACCCAGCAATGCCAGTGATATGGGAACGATGCACCCAGCACTGCACCATCGCTGTAATCAGGAAAATTTGTAGTAATTCAGAATACCACTTTGTAAAACCACATATGAGCTCTAGCGAATCATGCGCATGTTACACAAACACTATATATTTTTAATGGAAAGTTCAACAGAAAAACAAAACTCGAGTGTCTTGATCAGGATGATTCATTCTGACTCGAGCTGGCTCCAAAAAAAACCCACCTCTAGCATTCACCGGTTTCTGAACCGCAGTTCCATGGTTCCCAAACGATATGTCTCACTTTGAAGCGAGATGTCTCAGTTCGAAACGAGATGTCTCACGTGGCGAAACGGTATACACATAACATTTGGGGGATAGTTTTCAAAAACCCGCCTTTTGACCGGCTGCCGGAATCGGTTTTGATACCGTAGGTGAAACCTATCGTGTAGAAGCGGTTCTGAATGGAATCGGTCCAGCAGTGATCGATAAAAACGATAAATGAAAATTCAGTTGCTTCTGAGCCGTCATCGGGTTAGTGTTGCAAAACTATTCCACCAATTCGTTTGCCGATATTTTGCGTTTTTGGTCAAAATTGGCTGTGCTGTGCAGCACCAGCAGAAGCAGCAGCAGCATCGACTTCATTTTCGTCGTGCCAGTGCTGCTGCCTGATGGTCAATCCGGCGATGCGCACAATCTAGCTGTCACAAACATCAATCAAAACAATGTGTGCAAAATTGCTCCGCTCGGTCGCAGAGAGTAAAATGGCTCGCGGTGGAAAATAGCGAAAGGAAAACGGGTTTTTCGTACATTCCACGCACGAGTTCGACGGAATTGGTTGACCGGCATCGTCGGCAAGCGGCGTGGAGAGCAGTCTGTTTGTGTGGTACGCGTTTCATCACGATTCTCGCTCGTTCTTAACAATCCATTTTCGATCTCCATTTGGGAGAAGTTTTGGATGTGCCCCAAAGGTGCTGCTGCCGCCGAGTGGTCGTGTGCTGTTGATTGTGATGTTGTTTTAAGTGCTGTTATTCGGTTGTGCGTGTGCTGATCTCGCATTCGTCGTTGGCTGCCGCTTTTGGGAAACTACAATTTAATACGTTCATTCGCAATTTTACATAGTGCTGGGAGGTTCGCGTTGCTTAGATTGCCACAAATGGCAAAATAATGCTGCGCCTTCCTCCTGCGGGATGCTTCCCTCCGGTGCAAGTGTGTTTTGCTTGCCGTGTGGATAAGGGTGTGTGTTACCCGGTGTGTTTGTTGCGTACGGCATCGAAAACATTTCAGTGCTGTTATGTTCTAATTCAAAGAAGCTGGCGGAGCAAGGTCTCCCCATCAGGGCTGCTGAATCACAAAAAAAAAAAAAATTAAGTTCGTAGTGTACTTTGAACGTGCCGAAAAAGTTAAACGGAGCGCACGAATTGGTGCTCGCTTTCGGTGTGTGGAGTGAAAGAGGAAAATTTTGGGAGCCCACGTCGGCAAATCATTCGTGCTATAATTGAACCCTCATAGTTCGAATGTTGGGGAAAAGACACTGAAAAAGATGGAGCAAGTTTGTTTTTGTCGAAACTAAAATAATCATTGTGGGTGGGTTTTAATCAGAGAAAATGTTACGCATTAAACATTATCGGTGGACCCCGGTACCACCGACAGAAAAAGGGAGGTTTTTCTATCATACTCCTTGTGATGGATCTTTTTGTGCCGGACTTTCGTGGTGCTTGGAATTCATCAGAATATTGGGCGATTGCTCGATTCGGTTCCGTGCATTTTTTTCCCTCTTTATTCCGGACGAGAAACGGGAAGCGAAAAAGAAAAGATCATGCTAACGCAGTAGCATGTGCACGAACACGAACAGAAAATCGTACGCACGCACGCATACCACTTGGCACACTTCGAGCGCAGGAAGGAAGGAAGAAAGGTTTTTTTTTCTTTTCGAAAGGAAAACTTCTGCGCTCCCGCTGCCGCTTCCTGAACCGGTACGAATTCGGACGAAATTTTTGGACGCGTCCTTCCCGTTCCTTGCTGCCGTACCCAACCGGGTGTGCTCCGTGTATTTGCGTGTGTGTACCAATCGGTGTGTATGGGTGCGAAACGGCAAATAACAAAGCAGGCGCATCCACTTGCACTCTCCATCTCTTTCCCACCGCCTAGCGTTCTCCCGGGGAAAAGGTCAGTGGATTGCGAAACGATTTGCGAAAGGAATTTTGAACTCGCTTTCGATACCCACCTTTCCCTCCCTACGCTCCCCTTTCCCATTGCTTCTGTTCTATGCCTTGAATTTGAAACTTGTTTTCCCAGTACCACCGCGCCTACCTTGGTACGCGATGATGAATTTTCTTCCAACCAAAACGAGTGTTTGTGGGGAAATGCCCCCCCTTTGCCGCTGGTTCGTCCCGGCTTTCCAGCTTCCACCCGGCGACTCGTCCTTAAATTGGTGCGTACTTGTACTCTCACTCGGTCTGTCTGTTGGTGTTTGTATCCACAGGGCGCCACGCGACGTAAAAAAAAAAAAGGACGAGCAACGTTGTGTTGGCGCTGACTTTGGTGTTGGTTTGGCCTGTCGTGGCGTAGGGCAGAAAGGAATGGCGAGCGAAAGGTGTCAATGAAATTTGAATCGTGTTCCGAAATACGGTTCTGTTTTGTCCTTCGTGTCACCGCATCCTACATCCTTGCCGCTCGCCCCTGATGGACCGTTTATTTGTTTCGCAAGTGAAAGCTCTTTCTTCTGTATATTGTGATTTTTCCTTTGGTACTTGGTTGCATCGGATAAATCAAATATTGGGTAACATTTTCCACAACTATCCCTCCTAATTGTTCAAGCTTCTTGCCGCCCCAAGGATAGTGAGTTTTTTCAGTGTACTACATTAAAAATAAACACTTGGCCAACGTAGAAAATTTCCTCGTCATCGGCTTTGTTATCTCCATTACCGAAGGAAAGAACAGCCAAAAAAGGAGGATCGAAAAGAAGAAGAAAAAAACGATTGGATCATTTTCCCAAGAAAGCGTGCAACCGAAGGCGCGCGTGTGTGTGTCTCTATGTGCGTGCCTGTGTGAGTAGGCAACGTTGCGGATGTGTGCGCGCCTCATTTTTGGCAACAAAAAAGTTTGCATATCCTTCCTGTAGGATCCGGTTCTCTAGTGAGCAAGCAGTGCGCAAGTAGGCAGTGAGTGAGCGAGATGTGGTGAGCAAGCAAACGTGCCGTGTGTGTGTGTGTGTGTGTGTATGTGCACGGAGGCGGTCAGTGTACCGATTGTGTGTTACAATATAGTGTTGTCGTCCTTTTGAAGGTTCTGTCCTCGCGGTATGCTCCAAAACGCCGAATCGTTCGTCCATTGCCGGCGAGGGCTCCATTTCCCACGGCGTCGAGCGGTGAGAAAGTGAGAGTGAACGTGCGTGAGTAAGTGAGAGTGGAAAACAGCGTGAGCTCGCGACACCTCGTCACAGAGCGGTCGCTTCGTCGTCGTCGTCGTGGTGCCGCCCGACGATTGGTGGTGGAAAACTCCGGAAGTGAGTGATCGATTGGCAGCACCGGCGCCAGCACACACTGCCCGGCTGCGGTGTCGTTCTTAGTTGTCCTTCGCCCATGGCAGGACATCGCGGTCCCTGCTAGGCTCCGGATCCGGGTGTCGGGGAAGCAATACGCTCCGTAAGATCCGCGTGTGCTGTTTTATTTTTTATTTTTTTTCGGTGGCCATACGTAATGGTTTCTATCAACCACGGTCAGGCGAAAAAAAAAATCGTGAATGAGCCATGTAGCGTACCTTAATACCTTGGAAGCGAAATAGAAAACCGCTCGTGGTCTGGTAAAAGAGAGAAGGAAAGAAAAAGAGTAATAATTATTCCGCCAAATTATCCAGGAGCGCGAAAATCGACTTGTAAAGGCATCAAATCAAAGATCAAGAAGTGCATAAAAAAAAAATTAACTGGGGGAAGTCACCCAACTCATAGAAGGAAGCAAGAAAACGGAGCCAAATAATAAAGTGCTACTCTTTCCTGATGAGCAACAATTGCGATCCGTGATCCATCGAAGCGTCTTCGTCTCGGCATCGTTACGGATCGTTTCCGGTTGGATCCGTGACCCGGCACTAAATTCAGCAATGACGCAGGCCACCTCGGCTGCAACGACTGTTATTGCTACTACCACTTCTGCTGCGGCCGCTACGACCACCACTGTGATTGATCGTAAAGTGGCAAAACGTAGTGGAAAGATCAACCTCCTCGCGATGCGGAACTATTTCGGACGCCCGGCAGGAGGCGGCCACAGGCTGGCAAGCCGACGGCGATGCTGCTGGCCGACGGTCCCCCTACTGTCCGTCTCGATGATCCTGCTGGTGTTGCTGCTGGCCAGTCACGGTGATCACAGTTTTGCCCAAGGTAAGTGGGAACGTTGACCGGGATAGGACGTACACGCGAATTTTTAGACCAAGCCACAAGTTTTTTTATTTACGCTAAAACTTTTACCTAACAATGGTTGAAAAGGGTCCGTTTTGACAATCCTGGAAGCAAAGCGAATGTCCGCGGTGCTGCCGAATAAAATAACAACGACCGTTCCTTGATCGATTTCCTACCCATCGCGCCCAGCAAACGTCAGTTAAACCGGTTGATTCCAGTTTGTTTTTTTTTTGTTCATGTTTCTACTCTTTTTTTTAATATCCGCGACTTTGAGTTTGTGTGCGTTTGGGTTCGAATTCTACGCCAAAAGTTTTTTGGGTGCTTGTTGTTTGCTCTCCTTCCTCGAATAGGTGACCATAGTGCGTTCGCGATATTTTTAGCGATGACTATTTGACCAATCGCACGCCACAATGTATCTATTTCCACCGTCGGTGTACTTTTTTGCTAGCCATAGTTTTTGCGTCGGGGGAAAGGGAGGAGGTTGTTGTCCGCTCAGTCTGTCCTCATGCGTGTAGTTCTCGTACACAATCTGTCAATCAGTTCGAAGAGTGTTTGCTGCTTCGTTATTCATCATTAGGTGACATGCACTTTTTCCAATTATCTTAGGTTTTTTTTCTGCCACTCTATTTGGATGAAGGGAGTGATTGTGGTAGTTTAACTTTTTCCCCCCCCGTGGGTTTCCCCCTCAAGGTTTAAGAAGCTTCTTCGACCGTGGCCACACGAGTCGCGCTGGCCCGTGTAGTACCTGCAGGGTAAATAAACTTAAATCACCTTCCTCCACTCTCGCCGTGAGCATGAAAACCCAAACCCTCCACGCCTTTATGTTATGGCATTTGAGGAGGTTATTATTCGCGAACCATGGAAGAGAGCGACGACGTTTTGTGCTTCGTTTTTTATCGAACTCCCCCCTTCTTTTTTTTGGGCTACGATAAGCGTGTGTGACCTGTCGCTTATCTTATCTGAACCATATATGTTTCTGTGTTCCCGCTCAAAATCGTCTTGTCAAGTTTTTTTTTGAAGCCTCCACCGACAAATGACTCTAGAGTTTGCCAGGCAACGTGGCAGACTACGTTTGCGAATAGTGGCGCCATTAATCTCGTTGTGGTCAAGAATCATCATTTTCATCCTCAACAAGTAAAGAAAAGCAGATCCATTCTGTAATCGTTTGTATCGTCATATTGCTAGTGAGGTTTCATACAACGTCCTAGCCGGTTTACCTTCTGAGTTTCTTTGAATTTTTTGTAAAAGAAACGGTTACATGAGGGATAAGATTCAGTGCCGCCCGGTAATATATTCACTCTCCACCGAGACACTGCACTTCTCATCATATTTACAAATCGAACCTCCAGCGCTCTGCTGCACTTTTGCTCGCCTTTTGTAGAAGTAGATGATCGATCGCGACATGGAACGAACGATTGTCAGCCCGGACGAATGAACTGCAATGACCCAGTTCATGCAAGCTCATTCCATCGGCGGACTCAACAGGGGGACACACATCTCCGCCTCGTCCCAATCGGATCTCTGCTCCGAACTTCTTGTGTGCTGCGTTTCATTGCTCCCGTGCGCAACCGCCTTTTTGCACTGGTACGGAACTTAAATAAACGTGTTTCCTCCAGCGGGGTAAGCCGATCACCTTCGACGCATCTCGCATGGCGAGTTATTGGGTGCGCACGTGTGTTTGTTTGAGGGCCTGTCAGTTTGAGTTTGCGGACACCTGGACGTGATCGGTAGTCGGTAATTGAAACGATCGTGTTTAATTGTTACTCAAGTCTCAGATACCACCCACCTCTTGATTGTAAACCATTTTGAATCGGAAATTCTTGTCGGCACACGTGTTTGATCTTAGGTCCAGTTATGAAGAGTCAAATTTGTTCTATGACGATCCAGTATTCCTTGGGAACTATACAATCGATGGAACATCGTTCTATAGGAGTTTTTTCGGAGTGCGGGTTTCGACCTCCGGGGCACGGTTTTCACACGATCAGTTCCGCTTCTAGATTACGCGGATGACATCGACTTCGACCGATTAAAACGCGCAGTTGCGGAATTTTGGGCTGAAGATCAATGCGTCCAAGACTAAATTTTTGCTCTTATTCCGTGGCCACAGTCAGGACAGAGCGAGTTGGAATCAGTCTACAATTCAACAACGACGAGATCGAGGTAGTTGAGAAGTTTGTTTACTGTGGCTCTCGCATAAAATCGATCAACAGCATCAGTTCGAAGATCCGGAGACGCTTTGTCCAAGGAAGTCGTGTATACTATAGGCTCCACCAACTCCTGAGGTCCAGAAGTTTTCGCCTACACATGAAGTGCACTATATAACGCACGGCATGAGTCTTGGACGCTGCTCATGGAGGATGCCTGGACGCGCTGCTCACGGAGTTATCTGGTCAATCCGGAGAAACCTGGAAAATTATTGGTGATCGGCCATAACACAGCACGACGTGCTCAACTATGAGCGGGCTAACATAGAAGCAAACACAATTGATTTACAACCTCTAGGCTGCAAACAGTTTTCGGTGTTGGTGATCTTCGATGTCTCTGATCTTTGAAGCTCGTGAAGCTCTGCTCCAATATAAGTTCAATCTGGCTGTCGAATGTGGATCAACGCAGTTTCCAGCAAGTTGGCACCTTTTAAACCGCGCTAGACGGCGATCACCGAATGTGTGGCAACTCAACGAAGAAGGGGAAAAAAGTGTCTAGACCCGCGAAAGCAAACGAAAAACACGCGGTCTTCTTCCCCTTTGCAGTCTGCGTTGTTCCTTCTGTGTCGCAGTGTCTCGCCTCCTCGCATAAATCGATCGAAAAGGTCGCTATGGCTTCAGGCCCCTTCAAGCGTCGGTCTAGCCCACCGTGTTTCTTGCCAACTCTTCGCGCGCGCTTACACCAAAAATGCAAATGCTGCAACAACTTCACACTTTTCAGTGAGGGGCAGACAAGTAACGGGGAGAGCTCGGCAAACCGGTGGAAGTGGCAACCGTAGCAGCGGACGTCCAAATGGGAAACAGGTTTTTGGCAGACGGCAGCTGTGTCTGGTCTCTGCTGCTCTACGGACGGGCCTCGATCGTGCACTAGCCTCCCTTTCGAACGCGTTCGTCCTCGTTTTTGTCGTCGTCGTCGCCGTCGTCGTCGTTGTCTTCATAGTCTAGCGTCTGTCGGCTAGCGTGTCTTTGGCTGCGCGACGATTGCGCCTAGACCGGCTTTGCGGGCCGGCGCGCGCTATTCAGACAATTTGACGACCATTTCTAACCGCGCCAACCAATTCACGCAGCCAAAGGAAAGGAGATACCTTTGCGGGATACGGCACGGGGGGAAATATATGGTATTATGTGCGAAAAGGGGAGCGCTATGTTGTTAACAAATCTGTGCAGCGGTTCGCCAGACGTCTTCGCCGGAAGGAGCGGCCTCACGGATCTTCTCAGGGCACTGTTTGACCAGCTGTAAGGAAAGTTCGTTTACTCCTACTCGTCTAGGGCCGGTTGCTTGGGACCCGATTTATGGAATTGTGAACTTGTTTTCGAACTGAGCTGCAAATGCAAGGCGGCGCAGTTTCTTCCTCTCCACAACGCCGGAGACAAACCTTTCGGCGCGAGCAAACATCGACAACGGTGTGAATCTTTACAGTTAGGGTGGGGTTGGATAAACTCAGCTGAAGCGCGTTTGTTGTTGTTTTTCTGATGCAATTTTCATCGGGCACATCCATGCTTATGACGTTCAATCTTCTAGCATTTCTGAGTCCGTACACGACGTTCCGGAATTTTCTTTAAATTATTCTCACAACAAATGAATAATGTAGCGCTTCCTGGACCGCGAAGCATAAGTCACTAATCTTCCCCGGGGAGTAATCAACATTGTCTCGTCGAAAGGAGGGCGTGTGACGTAGCCGGGCGAAAGGTCGTCAATACATTCTGACGGATTGTTTATGCATCCCCCCTATCCTCCTGTCGACCGGCCGACCGGTAGGATCAATGTACCGACTCGTCGATCGGCGGCAGCATATTGGGGACGCCGGTGTTTGCGCAAAGTCTGCGCATCGATGATGGATTACATTGGTGAAACTGGAGTTGGCCGGGTCGCTTTCTCGGTAGTACGGTAGTAATTGGAAAGTGATTGATTTTAAACATTTGCTTTTCATTACCGCAATACTTTGCACAGGGATTTAGACATGTTTTGTGTTAACATGGGAAGTGTTAAATGTTATCATAAGAGACCTGCTCGTTGAGGCAATGCTCATCGCTTTTTCGATGCTAAAACTCCTTGGTTAAAAAATGTCCCTCCAATGGCTGTGCAAAACATGCCTGAATTCGATGGTGATTGTTTGTTGTGCTTACTGTTTACTTAAAAAATTCCGTCGTTGTGGGTTTAATTTCAAGGATTACATACACTTGGGCCGAGCGCGACCATGAGACTGAGCTGATGAACAAATTATTCATTTTGCATCGAAGAGACGGGTGTCGTTTTTTTGTTTTGTTTTGCCAATCATAACGGGGTCAAGTATATTCAACTGATGGCCCAAGTTTGCGTAAATAATTTTGCTGAATGTTTGAATAATTTTGGATCCACATAGTTTAATCGATGCTTTATTGGGTGCTCGGATGTGTTGCTACTTTTACACGCAAGTGAAGCTTTCCAGCAGTCTGGCCATAATCTTCGTGCTTTCAACATTTGCGTGCACCCTTCGCCCCGCAACGGGTGGGCGTAGTTTTCTGCGAAGATTGAGACTAATAATGTCTAATTAATCTCAAACCAATTACGTTTACGATTGCATTCGATTTGTGCGGATCCACCGCCGGGGATGCCGTTACGATTGCTGGCTTTTCCACCCGCACACATTAATCCCATCCAACGCCTCCCGGGACCTAACGAGCAACGTCGATGCACCATGTCGATGCAAATCAATTAAGTCCACCCGCTTTCTGCCGTTTGCTTCTTTGCCGTCTGCTGCTTGTTGCTTTTTCTTTTCCTTACGCTCATTGAGTCATCAATCGAATCCAATCACGAAACAAATCGTCTTGACGCGTTGGCGTAGGGTGAGGGTTGGAAATGCGCTCGCGGATGATCGTCTGCACTCGTTCGCACTCTTTCTGTCACCTCTCCATCGCTCTGCTCTGCTGTTTGCGACCCTAGACAGCGCTCTTCCCGACAGCCCTCTGCCCGTGTGTCTCTCCGGCTGAACTCTGCAGACGACTGGGTTCGTTTAAGGTTGATATTTCCCCTCGCAAGCGCGTAATTTATCCGCACTACGTGCCAAAAATGGACGAAGAAGTAGCAAAACGAGGAAAAAGCACACACACAAACAAAAGATGGTAACACCATACCTCCTCCGCCTGATTTTTTTTAAGTGAGTTGATCTTATGATTTGCTTTGTCGCTTCCCCCTTCGTGTCGCTCTTAATGCTGCCCGATGATGAGCGCGTAACAGATTTGTAGTGCATTTATCTGACCATTATGCGTGTGTGTGGCCCCCACTGTGACCGGGGCCCAACCAAAAAGAAAAGCAAACCGACCATGGCAGCGATCGTTGATGTGTCGTGCTAATTTAATCTGCTACAGTCCATGAACCATAGCCTGCATATTTTATTTTCTCATGTTCGGGTCTGCTGATGAAGAATGTTTTGTTTTGTTTTTTTGTTGATTTTTGCTGCGGAATGGGAAAACTTTGAGGGTTTTTTAACTTCACTTCCTACCGAAACATATTTCTATATATTTTAATTAGTTTACATCATAAACATGTTCATAACCAGGGGTTTCGGAATAGCCGAGCGCGTACGCTGGCAAAAACACAACCCACAAAGGCGTGGGTTTGAATTCAGACCAGATCCTCAATGCTCGACGGCTCTCTAACTATCCTCGTACGTTATATGGGAAAAGTCTCGTAAGTCCTAAATAGGAGTAAGCATTGTCAAATTGGTTGTTACGCTAGGATGAAGTTCATAACCGTTACCTCACCAGTTTAAATATAAGAATTCATTTTCCGGAAGTGAGAATCATTATTCGTCATTTATTTTTTTGCCCCCATGAAGCAGCACAATCCAAGTAAAACATGAATCCATTTCCGATCCTTTCCCGTTCAGGCAGAATTTCAATTTGCAATGCTAGTCATATTATCCTTCGCTCTTGATGTTCTCCGGTGCAATCTAGCTACAATCGAATCGGTCAGACAGGTGGAAAATTAATTAGTGAAAAAACAAATCAAAACTACCCACTAACGGGTAGGCCGGTTGGCAGAATGATTGAAACGACGGAACGAAAACAAATCTCCAAACATAACATTATGGAAGGTATCGCATAACCGTATCAAATTATAAGCCAAACAAATTGAAACAATTACTGGTCGAGTTGAGGGCGTTTATTTTGCGTGAGTGTGTGTGTGTGTGTGGTTGGTAGGTTATGGTTTTATTTTCACACATTTCGCTACGTAATTGATGCGGCGGTCATTTGTTTCAGTCTAATGGAACGTGGATCAATTTTGTGGTGGTGTAAAATTCGCGGAAGATTGTTTCTGTTTGAAATTTGATGAAATCCCACGCTGGCAACAAGCCCTTTTTTCGCTCGTAAACTCCAGTCACGCAAGATAGACTGGAGAAAAATCTGTATCGCACCTCCGATGCGTGCGTTCAACCACGGAGGAAGCAGGCTGCCTTACGAGAGTCTTCCTGCGCCGTTGGCTGCTCGTTGTCGCTATGATTGTGTTTGTAATTAACAACCTCTTACTTGTCTATGCTCAGCGTTCCAGCAGAGCGACGCCGGCCGGGTAGTACTGAAGCATAAAACAACCGACCAGTCCGTCCCCTCTCCCGACACAGGGAGTTGCGTTGTGTTGAATCCAACCGATAACAGGACCCAGTGTTAGAGGAATGATTGATTACGTGCGTGTGTAGTACGCTCCGAGAAACATGCTCCAACATTTCCACCGACTACCATGCACCAATCGCTCCGGTGGGATGGGAAATGCAGTTTCACTGAAGGTGCAAAATACTTTATACTTGTCTATGTTAAGCCCAGGGGGGCATGGGGTCTTGTGCGCGGGAATGGAAGTGAAATAAAGTTCGAAGAAAACGAAGTCGTTATTGAAACATTGTCTCGAAGGTTGTAATCCCGGCTTAAGACCAATCGATCCAATTAATCATCGGTTGGTTGGTCGGCCAAATGGTGGCTATGCAATGAATAAGTCTTTGCATGCACTCGCATGCAGGATGCACGTCGCCGCGCGATGTGCCTCCCGTTTTTCGTGTGTTCGGTACGTCTTTTAATTACTGTACAACACGAATCCGTAACGGATTCTGTCAATCATTCTATCGGTGTCGTTAGCGAGTTCATGCTTGTTTGTTTCCCTCCGATTCCCGCGCGTTCAATCGAAGCAACGAGCTTTTACCACTAATTAGGAAAAACCAGTGCATAACCGATTAGTGCGCACTTCATTTGTGGCGTAGTGTAAGCTTACAGCAACCCAACCCACCTTTCAGCCCCACCACATTCGGGAGAAAATTTAGTTCAAGAGTGGAAGCGACTGAACGATTGGTTGAACGATTCTTGAGCAAATCAACATTTATAGTTTATTGGCTTCGCGAACCGGTTGAAGCGAACGGTAGGAACGCTTACATCGTCTCGCGAGTGATCGTCAAGTCGTTAATTAATTTCATTTCTCACACCTTTTTTTCTCTAATTGCTTCGAAAACGAATGCCACAGCGTATTCACAGGCGTGTGTTCGTCTCTGGTAGTTAGCAAGGTTGTCGATCCATGTTTTCTGAAATATTTCCCACTGGCTTTCATTGCTTTCCCAGTGTATGGGGTTTATTGATTTCTCTTTTTTGTCGGAATGAAGTCGGTCCGGCGTCGGGGCAAGGTGTAGCCAAAGTTGAGAAGCCGGTTGGCATAAAGCAGAAATAAACGCTAAATAGTGTAAGGATTGACTTTTTTGGGTGTGAATGAAAACATTCTTGACGCTACCGGGTTCTTTTCGTTAAAGAATGGACGTGTTGAGCAGCGTGCTGGCTGGCTTGCTTAATGGAAATGTTGGTGATCCAAACCTTTTTCCGGAGTTCCTTTCCCAATATATGTACCGTCATTGACCGCATTATTTCCCAGTGGAAGCGCACGGGAGACTTTCACTAATAAACGAACCTCACCAAAAGAAGGGACCCGGTTGTGCATCAAAGCTGGAAGTTAATTTGATGTTGGTCCTTTCGTATCGTGTTATTTGTTTTCGTAGAAAACAAACATCGGATTCGGATCGTACCAAAAATGAGGCAAAGAATATGAAGACATGAGAGCAAGACAAACCTCGAACTAATCTCTTCCCTGCGCCGCCTCCACGCCAGCAATCTGCGGAATGACCGCTGCCCAAGAAGTGCTAGAAAGACGGAAGGCAGCACAACAAATCAACCTCTCACAAATTTGTTTGTCCTCCAGGGACATCAACCCTTGTCCAATCGCCGTCTATCGGCTGAATTCATTTCATTTTCATTTGATCGAACCATATTTTTTTACCTCCAGTGTTGGTTCCTTCCTTCAGGCTCTTTTTTCGATTTTTCTCCGTTTGCCGAGGGGTTTTTTTCCTTCTAATCTCATTTTTGGGAATTGGAGAGGGCTTTTGCCTGGTCTCGGTGGAGATCTTTAGCCAAAAAAGGCCAAACCGCCACAAGGACACGGAGTGCGTCCAAGTCCATCTTACGCTAGCCAAAGACGGAACGAGGAAGATGTCCTTAAATCATTAAGCAGACAAACATGAGCACACTAAATGGCGCCGATACGGGAGTACACCAATAAAACATAGGACGAAAGAAAACAAAATACGCTACAGAATTCCCTCGAGCGTAGGGAGTAGTGTGGTCGATGCGGAGTTCGAGCTTGGAGACCATCGCCGGAGCAAGTTGGTTCCCTTAGGTTAGCTTCAGCTGTCAGGTTGTTGCTTTTGCTCTCATGGTCGTTCAGCTTGCGCTTCTTTTGTTTCCATAATTTTCCGGCGCCACTCTTGGGAACTTCACTCTTTTTATCGGCGAATGGTCTCGATTTTCGTCTCTGCTGGCAAAGTAGGGATAACCATCCCGAACGAGAGGTGTTTCTCTGCCTATGAAAATGGACTTCAATCAGAATGAGCGACGGGTTCACTGTACTCTGAGGTGAACCTTCCGAGTTTTCTTGTTATTTGGATACTTGGTTTTTGACTATCGTAATCTTATTAGATCTATGAAACCTGTTCGTAAGACGTCCGAATGTAATATTTGCCTAAAGGCACGTTTACTCAATTTGCGTTCGGCTTCCCATTTTTTTTTAGAAGCTTTATTAACCTTCAGAAGAAAGATGTTTTATACTTTTTGAGCGAGGATAAACGACTTCGCCATGCAGAGAGTATTATCATTATGCCTGTCTGCGGCGAAACATCCTTTTCTGTACCATCTATTTGAGTTTCATGTAATAGTCCGTCTGTCGCTTTACCCCAGCTGTCATATCCTGGTGTATGCACTCGTCTCCCGCCAATTGGTCGCGTCTTGCGTACGGTTGGTGCGTGCCCCATACAACCCAAGAAAGGGAGCCGACAGGATGACGGATGACGTTTGCGAAAGGTCATTTCCCTTTTATTGCCGTTTGCTTCCCTGACTCCAGCCGGCGATGGGTGACGATGACGTCGGTCCTTCCGTCGGCCCTTTAATCCCGCAACACACCAGCAACGAATTTTTCAACCCAACAACACCAGACGATGCGGGGTTGGAGTTTTTGCCCCATGCCGTCCCAGCATCCCGAGCCTTTTTTTGTGTGTGTGGGTTTTGTTTAGGCACAGCTTGAGACCCACGGGAAGGAAAAGCTGCTGTTCATTCTTCCGTGCTGCGTTGCGTGTCGCTCGTTTGCCGTTCCGTGGCGTGATTTTTCCAGCACGGCTGGTGTGTTGTACGTAAACGAACGAGGAGGTGCCGCCGTCGGCTATGTGGCGCTGTTTTTCGTCCCAGTGTTTATTTTCTTCTCGGCAAGATTGTGCGTGCACAGACTGGGCTGGGGGTACGATGGCTGGATCTTGTTTTTATGTGTGTTTGTGAGACGGAAATTATTCCATACGATACATTGCGTAATATTGAATATTGGTATGTGTGTTCGGCTGCATTGAGCGGCGATTGCAAATGTACCATGACTGAAGATTATTACGTTTTTCATTATCAGGCTTGATTTTCTTTGTCACTGTCATAGGCTTGGTAGAATACACACTAAATAATGTCCTTATTTTCACGTTCACAAATTTGCTGATTATTATATTTAAATGTTTCGTTCGACCCTAATCTTTTGCAACTTCAAACACAACCACATCGTTGGTTGCCTAATCCTTAACCGCTGATAAGGCTGTTCCTTAAATCGATACGACGAATGGGCTCCGAGGTTAGTCATCAAATCCTCTCTTAATTATTCTCTATCCACCGGGCAATACCGAAAGCCTCCTGTACAAAGCGTTCGCGTTCGTGTGGTGAATGGATGGAGAAATAATTGCTCCCTTGCAATGCAACACACACGGGGGGGGGGGGGGGGGGGAGGCGTTCGCAACGGTCGATGAAGAGGCGGTTCCGGGGTGCTACGCTACACACGCTGCAGTTGTACGCAACCGACCGTACGCACTTATGATGCATCGTACGCGAGATCAAGTGCACTGGAAGAAAAAGGCGTCCCGAAGCGAACGTTTCTTTCTCTCGCAGTATGGATGTGTTGCGGTTTGTGGATGCTTTTTTTCACGGCACACTTTTTTTTTCTTTCTTCTGGCAGCAAAACGTAAGGCATCCCGGAAAAGCTCATTCAGCGTCCGTGCCGTGCTGGAAGCGCATTAGAGTCTCCCGTCCAGCGGGAAGTGTCATGCAAATGGAGACGCCCAGTAGCTCACGAGCGATAGGGGCTGGTTTAATTATGCTTCTTTCTGAAAGAATGTCTGCACGCAACCACGGAACGTGGGTTGTCCAAGCTCTCAGCTTCGCCGCTGCATCCGTGTCTTTGTTCGATTTATCATCCAGAGAAACGAACAGGAAGCGTTTCCAAACCGGCAGATTCCAGCAGGCTGAAGTTGAGTGGCGCTCTTGCTGCCGTCTACCGTCAGCTTCCTTCCCTTTGAGGTTGTTTTCCGAGCGAGCGCGGGGTTGCATGTGTTCCCTACGTTAAGGAAAACGGGGGTTAGTTGGCACCTTTCGTGCACTGATCGCAAGCAGCACCATTCCCAAAGCTTTCGACAAGCGAAAACATCACTGATCCCACGGCGTTGGTGAATTGAGGATTGAATCGTCCTGGGAAATGGAAAATTAATTATTCTTCTTCGGCAGGGCTGTAGCGGTCTGCATCGTCTGTTTCGGGCTCGTCGGGGGTGGAGGTCGTCTGCTGGCGCGCGGGTCTGCTCTAGAGTTCATTATCCTCTGTATGATTTCCTGTGATGCGCGGTCATTTTCTAACCGTTCCGGTGTAGAATTCTACCGGGAGAAATATTACCAATGGTCTCGACTGTACGATACGATGTGCCGATTTGAATGTTTGAACGTTTGAATTCGTACATTTTGTGTGAGAAAATTTATCTCATCCCAAAAAACTTAACACTTACTGTCAACGAATGATGTTTGTGTTCCAATTTCGAAACTTCCAGCGTATATGATCGATCGGAAAGGGTCATATTCATCGAAACGATTCATTTCGGTTTCGGAAACAAAAGCAAGCCTTACTGTGAAACAGATTTCTCGTACTTTACGAAATGAAGGCGACCAATTTGGGGTCGATAAAAGGAGGCAAAAAGTAAAAATAAAAATCAAGTTAAAACAAACCGAAGAAAATAATGGAAACCGCGCCAGCTGGGCGACTAAATCGGGCGTAGGGGAAAGATAACATGAAAGCTCAAATCCGTGTTGTAAAAATAAAGGCGAAAATTGTCTTTACCTACGGATCGAACGGTCACTGGTGTGGTGGTGCAGCGGCAAAGGAAAGGGCGAAAGACGCCGGTGCCTGACACGGGCGGGGTAGGCATGCTTTTACGCCTGTAGTGTCGAAAGATAAATAAAATAAAATATTTAAAGTACGGCACTGTGATTTCCACCGGTGTTTGCTGCCGGCTTATCGCCGTGTCGAAATCCGTCCCTTCGGTCCCGCGTTCATCTGTCCATTTGCCCGTTTGTTCTCCGCTGGGAGTTTTTGTTTTTTTCCTGGAAAGACCGGAAAAACGAGCGAGAAACGATTGAAGTACTACGGGAAACGGTGGGGGAAAAGTGAATGCAAACCGGAGAAAAGAGAAAGATCCCGCATGACAGTGTGACAATGTGGCCGTAACATGAACCTTTTCCGTGCAGCAGCAGTGTGTCAAGAGTGGAATGAAAACGGACGAAGCCTCGACCAGCAAAAAAACAAAAAAAACCAAAATAAAATACAAAAAAAACCCAGATCCGGTTAAGACTAACATTAGCAGAAATGTCGCGCAACAGTGACAGGAGTCGAGAAAGGTTAAAGGAAAAGTTCAGTAAATGAAACATCCAAACCTGGGGTGTGTGCGGTGTGCCGGGGATAAACGGAAATATAAGCGCGCAATATTTCGCTCGGTTTTATCTGCCTTTCATCTGTTTAGCGTACGGGATACTCGAGAAGATAGCCTCGCTTTGTTTTTTGCTTTACACCACCCGTCCGTTCCTGTTACTCACTTTTGCCAGCTAGCTTCGTCTCCTTCGATCTTCTCTTTTTTTATTTTAGCACTTGCCTTCGAAGGAGCTTTGCATGCTTTCCCAAGAACGTTTGCTGGCTTTTCTTTCGATTTTTGGATCCTTTTTTAACATTTTCTGCTGCAAACTTGTGTTGCCTCAATTTATTCGATCCCAAATGCGCGGCTGTGTATGGGTGCATGTATGAAAGCTCAGTAAATGTTGGCGTGCCTGCATGTGTGTGTGTGTCACACTACAAAATGCGCTTGGTTTATTCATGAACCTGCTGTTCGCCACCTTCCATGCGCCCGATCCCTCGCCTGCTCCGTTCGGCGGTTGGTTCGAAAGGGTAACCGGAAAATAAGTTTTCCAGCTTTTCTGGTGCCATTTTTCAAGTCGAAGCAGTTTCTCAGAGGGAATCTGGAGGAATGCCGGCTCCTTGGTTCGGTGGAGCATCCCGCATACTGTCTCTTGATCTTTGTTTGTACGTTTGGCCATTTCGTTGCTCTTGCGAGTGTCTCCTTGCCTGTGTTGGAGAGTTTGGCGATTCTTGACTTTTCGTTCCTTCACGCACGGACTGGGTTTTCCCGTTAGCGGGCTTTCCCCTCCCCGGAAAGCAACCTCCGTTTGCCCCAGCATTTGTGTTTTTCTCACCTTGGGTGCGCAGTGTGAAAAACGGCGATGCTCAATTTGGCTTTTATGGGTGTACTTTATTATCGGACATTAAGGATACACTGATTCCTTCTGTGCGCTCGGCCCTCCGCATTAGAGGAGAGCAGTAATCTTGCCAGGAACGGAAACGGTTACCACCACCAGGGCAGGGGTTGTAATTTGTTGTTGCCATGTTGCACAGACACGCACTCAGCATATGCTTGAGGAAAAGATGAAGCCTTTACTTCGGTCTCTGATTTGTGGGAAGGTCCTTTTTTATTACTTTTACAACATAATGGGCAGTACGTTAAATTTGTCTAGTAGATTTAGGCATCAATTTGCGATCAGCTTTGAAAACGAGATTCTTTTTTGCAATACATGGATCATTTAAAAATATTTTACTTCAAATTAGATAAACTTTTAATATAATGACCCCGTGTCGTGCCGATTATTGCAAAGCAACTCAAAATGAACAATAATCAGTCTTGAGAGGTTGGTCAGGATGTTCCAGTAGCCTTTTGATAACTTTCCTCCGTGACGAAGTTCCGTTCACACACCTTTTCCATCCGACACCTTTTTCCCGCTGCTGCCGTTTGCATGCATTTCCCATCGATTTCTCGCTGCATGTACTTCTCGACGGTTTCCAATTTCTTTCGTTAGCTCGCTTTGCGCTGCTCTGCATTCTGCAACCTTCGCCGGTTTTTCTTTGTCCTTGGTCATTGCCATCGACGTCCCCCCAGCGACGATTGCGGCGATAGAGTTTGGGTGCCTCGCGGAATCCTCGACCATTTGTTGGTGTGCGTGCGTGTGTTTGAGCTGCTACTGTGGCTGTGTACGAAACAGGGTCTGTGCGCTGCCGGGTCGGGTCGCGTGTGAACCGGCAAGTTCAAGTATGTTTACATGCAACACGACGACGCTGGCGAGAGGGGAATGCATACACTGCACCACAGTTGTTTCCGATGCAACAACGATGCGCTCCGCATTGCTGGTTGAGTATGCAACGCTCGTGTGCGATTGTAAACAAAGTGCAACTATTGGAATTTGCGACCGGAACTTGATGCCTATCGAAGGGAGAGTCTAGTTAGGGTTTCTTTTGTTTGTAACGTGAGTTTTCCATCGTGCATATTTGCGCAGAAACTCTTGTTTAAGCTTGTCTATATACGATGGAGAAGGGAACAAGTTGTCATTTTGATCGACTAATCTTGTTCAGGAAAAAGTGTCACGGAAGAGTATAGGAATTATGCATCGTCATTTGAGTTTCCGGTCACTGTACAACCTGCCCGAATGAAACTTGACACTAGAGAGTAAGATACTTTAAGCCATGAGAATTTTAGAGAGTTTCGGGGATGAAACATAGGCGTCGCTCAATTAGATTGTACGTGTCGAATAGTTGCGTTGCCATCTAATAATATCTGAAAAAATACTTTAGAGAAAATAATAATCAGACACGTGTTGTTCTAGATCCAGAAAATGCTTTATGTCAAGCAGCTAAGGAAAATAAGAGGTACAAACACACTGTACATCCCAAAATGTCGAGCGAAAGAAAACGCGACGCCAAAGCGAATGGACCTAAAGCACACAACGCGACACACTAATAATATCAATCAGCCTAACGACTAAATCACCGCGCAAATAAGGCGAAAAACAGACACCTCCCAACCGGGCGTGGCTATCGTAGAGCCTCAGTTTCCGTTCCGACGCTGACCTCGACGCGTTGCTTGAAGAAGGCCTCGCGACGAAGAACTTTTTTATTCTGTCATTCGCGTTCAGCCACTTTTGATCCGAGATTTCTGGGGAAGGTGATTTTTTTCTCATTAAAACCAATATTTCAAAAACCAACACCACATGGACAGCGGTCTAGAGGCGTTAGTTCAGTCCTTAAACATTTCCATGGGCATATACTATACCTATGTTGCACTTTTTATATCAAATGATGAAGTGAGTTTTTTCCATGGATGGACGGGTTTTTGGGATTTTTTTAACACTGTTACATTTGTGTTTATTTGCTTTTTTTAACGCAAAAGCGCAACAATGCACACAATCAAGTTTTAATGATGCATTCGTTGCCAAACCATTTGTGCAAACATGCCGGGAAATTTGTGCTTCGGGTTCACTCAGGAAGCCAAATGTGAAACATAAATACCCGTGTCTTATGGCACTAGGTGTTATACCCACGCAAACTCACACAGAGCCTCGAAGGGATTACGGTTGGCATCGCATTCCGCCCAATGGATTGCAGAGTCGTCATCGTTGCAACGATTTCGGGGCTTAAGTGGCTGGAAAGTTTTCGTAAATTACCGTATAGCTGTTTGAAACTCAGATTTGCTGTCGCTTTGATTTCGCGCTTGGCGGGTATTTTGGTTGTGCACAGTTGCTCTTTGCACAGTTGTTACAGGAAATTTATTCCTATTTGCACCGTTAAAGCGGAGGTATCTCTGCGGTTTTGAATTTTAATACCATTCTAACGAAGTAGAAGCGTTTATTTTATTATATAATCTATTATTTAATGCAAACTCCTCACACTAAACTCTACATGTTTCTATCACTATTCTTGATCATAAATTTGCCAAGCTATGCAGCTCGTCCAAGATTCCAGCTCGGAAAAACCTTGACGGTCGTTTAATTAAAAAAAAAAAAAAAAAAAATCAGTGCTCTCAAGAATGCTTATAAACTAAAGATAAAAGTTGGTATTTAAAAACAAATTGAGGAAAGTTATAGCAGTTTGTTTAGAATAGACAAGAAAGAAAAGGAGGAAGCAGTGGTGTGAAACCCGGATATTGCTGTTGTTTTACCATAGGCGATCAAAACGAGCATAAGAAATTGATATTGTTCAGCATCCTCTTTTCCGATTTGTTATGAGACTAAAACTGTACGGAGCAACGCCTCCTCATTCCTACGATTCCTTCAGAGCGACGTGGAAGTATGGTGCAAAGGTCGTGCTGCTTTTCCTCCGGCATATGCGCGCATATTTCGGGGTGAGAAAACTGCTTCGAAGGGTCAGCCAGAAGTTATTCCATCGCCCGCAAACGAAGGAAGTTTACCGCTTGCTAGCAAACGACGTTTCATTAAAAAGGCAGGACAACACGAATGTCCCCAACCTTTGTTAGCCATAATTTTGCATCTGCCTTTCCGGGTGGAAGCGTAAGAATGATCTATACGGAGTCTTTGTTTTTTGGTGTCTTTTTTCTCAACAGTTGAATCGAAAAAAAAAAAAAACGGCTGGAACGACAGCGGCAAGTTTAGGGAAGGAAAATCACGTTGATGCCAGGTCGCTGTCACTTAATGCCAGACGAACCCCCGGTCGTCGAAGGGATCCTATTGGCGTGGAGGATTCACAGCGCAATTTAGTTTTTTGCTTTACATTGACCTTTTGCCGCATTCCGACGCGCCTGGAGTTTATTGGGTGGAAAAAGTTTGATTTTGTGCCCAGGAATGACCTGGCATTTATTTATTTTTTATGTTCATTTCGCACGTTCCTGTATCGGGACTTGTCTTTTGCCACGGCCATCCGGGTTAGGCTCCACTGAATGGAGGAAAAGCTACTGAGAAAAAAAAAACCACCGGTTTTTTTCTGGAGATCACAAAAGAGGCAAACTGTAGAGGGCATAAAACTCTGCGCTGTGAGTTTTCATGCTGATATGAAAAATCGTTTCGCATTAGTACGTGCCTGCATGCACATTGCCATCCCGCAAACCGCCTTGAATTTATAAATGCCTTTTAAATTAATAATTTTAATTCGATGCTACTTCCAGTCTAGCTCAATCGTGTGCAGCATTCGCGCTACGTGCCACCGTGGAATCTGTTCCTTCTTGAATTTGTACCAGTAATTCCCCGTATTTCTTTTCTCTTTGCCCGTTCGGAGTATGTGCCATTTGCATATGGTCCTCTTTAACACTCGTAAATCATCTAATACCGATAGTGAACAATTCTTGATAACCCCCTGCTTTGCTGCATCCTAAAGCGGCCAGCAAGTTTTGAGCGGTTGCCCTGCTCAATTCCAAATGTGGGCAACACAATTTCTCGGTCCGCTCGGTGGCTTTTTCACCACTCAGAAAAAGCGATCCAATTTGGGAAAGAAAATCTAAACGGATAAAATCACAACGCGCCGATCCGATTGATGAAAGGAGCAGCAGAAGCATGCAAGGCGGCAACCATAGCGTATAAAAATTCAAATAAATGGAAATCTGCAACGTTCCTGGGCAGAAACCATGCGCCGAAGTTGTGCGGCGATAAAGAAGACAAACAAGAATGCCTTCAGCTAAAACGCTGCGTGTTATCGTGCCGTCCACACCATGGACAGAGGGAAAGAGTGAAGGAAACAACAACGAAGACGCTCCGTAAGCCCTTTGAGGCGTTCGGGAGGAATGGTTTTGAGTGAGGAACGGGCCCGGTGAGAGACGATTCTACCGACGATGATTTCTTATTCATCTTTCGCTAACCGCCGACCGTTCAACGTTCTCGGAACAACCTCTCGTTGAAAGTGCGCTCGACGGCTCAATCTTATGATCGTGCGGATCACGGAAGTGACGGCATGAAAGTGGCTGCTTAAGGGGATGGCCACGTACTACCGGGGTTTATGGTGTAAATCTTGTTTGATGATCATGGAAACGGTGTACGGTGCGGGCATGATGTTGGAGATGCGTAGTTCGCAAGCCATTTTTCTTTCGGGCGGTGGGTGCGGGAAAGGTGGGAAAAGTGGAGTTGACCGATGGTAAACTGTTCCATTGGGTCCCTGCGTCACCGAATCGGGTTTCAGGACGCGGAGAGAAACGATATCTGTTCCCTTCACATCGAAAGATAAGTTTGCTTCATGGCATGTTGAATGCAAAAAGGAAACAGGGAGAAGCCAGGAGAACTTGCAACAACAGCGATATAAAGATTAAGCAGCAGATTTTTATTGTTTTTACTTCTCCCTGTGGAGCCACAGCACCCAGGCTTCTTCTGCTCCTAGGTCCAGCTTTATGGACA
Source organism: Anopheles atroparvus (assembly GCA_914969975.1). Taxonomy (NCBI): domain Eukaryota; kingdom Metazoa; phylum Arthropoda; class Insecta; order Diptera; family Culicidae; genus Anopheles; species Anopheles atroparvus. The sequence continues at coordinate 7,857,598 of CAJZCY010000003.1, read as the reverse complement.
GTTGTTACGGTCACGATGATGGTCCCTCTTTCACTCGCCAACTGTTTGACGCTTATTGCTATCATTACGCTTTTTTCTCTTGCCCGGACGTGGCGACAAATGATGCTAACTTCATGGTGCCGCCATCGCTGCATTTGGTTTGGTTTGATAATTTTTCCTATCATCTTCCTGCCGTCCTTTCGAAGCGGAACAGAGCTATCAGACTCCGCTAGAGGTCACTCGGCGTTCATCTCTGGCATGTCGGAGTAAATGCACAAGCAGACACGGAATAATATATTCCAAGGAAGAAAGACGTCCCATAAAACGGAAAAAAAGGTTCACTCCACCACCAAACTTCCAGTTATCCAATCTTATTTCGACCGACAGCTTCTTGGGCGGCTCAGTCAAGTCGGAGCCCTCAGTTTGCGTAGCGTTTTGCATGGTGCGATTATCATATAACCGTTGCCATTATTATAATCATAGTATTGCTCTGCGTCAGCATTAGGCGATGGATGTGTTTGAGTCTTTGGTGTTTATCTTTTTTACCTTTCCTTCGCACCATGCTTCTAAATAGAGGATGCTCAAACGATTGTTGTACTCTTACAGACTAACTGTAACTCTCTGCAAAACTGGTTGGGAATCTGACACTTGCCCCGAATCTTAATTCTTTATAGTGCATAAATCCTGAATTTATTCCTGAATATTTCACTCCTGACGTTAGGATAGCCCGCGAGGCATATCTCTTCCTAAATATCTGTTGCTTTGCAACGAGAATAAGAATTAAATAAAAACTTTCTTTGCTCCTCCCCGCAGGAAGACCAAAAAATTCGTCTTTATTCTTCCTTCGTTTTCCTTACTCTCCTCGAAGGCGCGTCCTTCGGGCCCTTTTTATTAACTTGTGAGTGCTGATCTCTCCCGATCCGCCGATCACTCACTCCGCCTGGAAGTCTTCAGTGACAGCAGCGCCCGCTATAAACCCAAGGTTTATAACAATATCCTACTATCAGTACGTTTTCTTCTGTTTAGACATGAATTCACGCACAGCTATCCCGTATGATACCCTAATGCTAACTATCTAATGAAAATCATCTTATATGTTTGGTGACGAGCATTATATCTTCCTCTAAACTTTTTTTTTTGTCTGTCATGCGTTTCTAAAAATTTTGGGTCAGAAAGATTAATGAATAAACCAACGCCTTATATGAAAATTATACGCCGTTTAAACTTTTGTCCGTTTCGAAAATCACGATGATGATTGTGAATTATGTTTTGTTTAAAATTTATGCTAATGTATCGCGACCCAGCCTTCGCAGCACCGTTTTGAGCCAGCAGGTAGTGCTTCTTTACGCAGGCAGATGCTCGAGGTTCCCAAGATAAGATCAGCGGATGGTGAGTTTGGGTTTGTGTACTGTGCGTCGTTCGGTTATCACAATCCATTTAGAGGAGCGAGCAAACAAAAAATATTGAGTCGGAAAAAAACCACTGCTCTAGCACCTTCGAGTCCAGTCTCTAATTATTTGTGTCCTCCACTTAGGGTTCTCGTGGTAAGCGAATCACGATTCAGCAACTTATGATTGATGGACGGAGGGGCAACTCTTAACCTGTCCGGCACCAGCACGTCCGAGGACAAACCTCGAATTGGTCAATATTGACCGCTAGGTGGATGTAATTTGCATCGACAGCGATCTTCGCTTAGTGACGGTTCTGAATCGTGTTGCAAACGAGCGATGCTGCTACGTCACCAAACCACCTTGAACTTTGCTGGCCCCATGGAAGGTTTCCCCTTCGGTGTTGCTTTTTGCTCTCTAGCTAGCAGTGTATCAAAGAGATGATTGAAGAATATTTTTTTCGGGTCGTTTCTGATTTACCGACGGTTGAGTTTCGTGTTCAATGACACTTCACCACCCGGACGTATGTGAAGCGAGAAAACAATATTTAAATTAACCTCCAAATGGCACGTGTTACACGAGTCAAACGGGGCTACACATGTCACATACTCAGTTTTTTTTTATTTTAACATGTTGCGCAAATGCCATCATGTTTGCACATGTAATTTGTTTATTATGAAATCTTCTTTCACACACCGCAATTGTGCAGCGACTTGCTGATAACGCTTGTGACATCATCGGTAATGCATTCGTTCAAGCTAATAATTGTCATTCCAATGATGATTTTCAGGAACACTCCTTGACCTCTTAAATATGAAAAACATTGTCGTAGATTCTTCGTTTAGAGATTGAATTCAGAAAAAACCAAAACAGCTGACTTTAAATTGGTGTTAAAATAGAACGAAAAGTTTTACACTCTTCAAATCGCTTGGTCCGCTCGCTTGCTTTCTTATCATGCTCTTATGCGACTCTCTGTGCCTCTTTTCTAATCTGTTAGGCATGTTTGTTTATTTGCGTATTCGCTTGTTTGTTCTCACGCTTAGCGCGTTGTTGTCAAGTGTCGGCGGGAAAGGGATGGCATGGTATGCGACTGAGGGCGGCAGTTAATTTAGCGCTTCACCCAATTGTTAGTACAGAAAATGCAAGGAAATAAACGTATGTGGTGAGAGAAAATGTGACAAAGCGTTATTGCTTCCGGTTTGTATAGTTGAACTTTTTCTAAGCTTCCTTCCTGAATGTGTTCATTTCAGTAAAAATGAAGTTGAAGAACCAAAACTAGCCAAATAATGAATAAACCAAGCATTATCATTATCAGCCCGATGTTAAGAGATAGTGGACATTAATCAAACAGACGTCACACAATTTGAAGAACCTACCATAGCTTTTTTCGTGCGTTTATTTCCACCACTCGAAACAAAATGAGTGTCAATACCCTCGATGAATGAAGAAGATGATCTCTTCGTAAGGCCTCTTTCATGCTTGAGGAACGTGCCATTATCAGATTGAATTGCTTTTGGTCAGTTGCTTTATATAAACTACTGATTTTCGTTTTTTGTTTGGGAAACCTAGGAAACAAATGTTTTTTTTTTCAATCTGTTATAAGAAACATCCCCGACCTACATGCTTATCACGTCTTGTTGGAGGAAGTGGAGCAGGAAGATCACAGTTGCATTGGAAAAAAAAATCAGAAATTGATCAAATTCAACGCATTCTACTTCCATTGTCCTATGCATTCCTTTACACGGGTTACACACAGCTTTGCGGCAAAGTGTTTGTATAATTATACGGTTACTTGAAACCCCTTCTCCGAATTCTCCGTCGTAGCGCTTCGCCCATCTTACCCTTGTTGACCGGTCCTTCGATTATCTTATCTCGTGCTTCTTATCACCGTGAACGGGTTTGACTGGTAATTACAAACCCATTTTTCCTCACTCGCGGCGCTCTCGGGTAGCCAACCTGGCCGGGTGCCTGTGTGCACATTAGATCGATGTGGCGTGAAGTTTCGCCTCGTGTAGCGCTTTCCATAATGCTACTCCTGCTGCTGCTGCTGCTGCTGCCACCTCCGTCTCTGCTGTTGTTGTTGTTTTAGGTCAGTTTGTTGGTTCGTCTTTGCTGCCTGGCTGCCTGTACTATCTTGTTTGTTTTGCTCCGCACAGGCAGTCGTATTCACCTTGGTGGGATGATTTGCCCGGTGAGAAGTGCCTCAGGTGTCTGACATTCTTTCCACATTAGTTGACAATGACTCCGTTGCAGTTAAAATAGGCACACATAATGTACAGTACTGGTCATTGCTCTATGTTCGTTGATATCACTGCTGCTTGTTTGTAAATGTATCTAGCATAGGATAGTTCTTGTTGTCAGGCGTTCTCTTATCCAATTCATCTCCAGTTAAAAGACTGTTATATTTATATTTTATTTTGTAATTAAGTTGCGTGTTGTTCTACTGCTTTTCTAGTCCCTGTTAGCAACGCCCGATGAGGGTGGCAATCTATTTATCATTATTCATACTGATGGCCAATCAATTAGGCGCTAGATATCCCTCCCATCAGCAAGGTTCGATTGTGAGGACAAAGAATAAATCATCCTCTTCCATTCGTGCGAGTACCAATATGCATGCCGTAGCTGGTGAACGACCGTCGTATGTGTAATCCAGGATATTCATCATGGAATATTCTGTCTTTTCCAAACCCTCCCTACCGGGCCACGCCGAGAACGAGGAGACAAACGGTGCACTACGATAATTGATGGCCATTCGAGCTCGTCCGGGCGGGAGAATGAAGTAGTCACTGCGACGGAGCACTCACATTCTTCCCCCCCGGGTGTAGCGATGTTTTTAAAAGTTCATTATCATTCCGGTTTGCTGCTGATGGATGCACTTTCCACCTTCTGCTTCTCCCGCGGAGCTGCACCCTTTCCCAGGATGGTCCGTTTTCTGGTTTCTCCCAGCAAATTGTGTGTCCCTTGGTGGCGCATTCCAGAGCGCACACCGGACACTTCCAGCCGCGGTTTGCGGAGAGAAACATAGTATGCACGCAAAGAATGGAGGCGCACAGGTGCGGCAAGGCTGACCACGGAAGCAGCTGCTCCAGCGTCAGCACGGCAACGACTTCCATGACGACGACGACGAGGTTAGCGAAACAGAGAACCATTTCCTTCTTCCATTAGTTTGTCGATGTGATTTTTATTCAAATGCGGCTAAAAAGTAGAAGAGTAAAACAAAGTGTTCGATCGTCTCGCCGAAGTTCACGGAATCGATGTTATCTGTAATTTCTGCTACTTTGTTGCGGGCTATGGCACAGTGAAAAAAGAAGCAAAAAGGCGCTAATGTGTTTGCACTACACCAGAGGGCCGTCTGTATTTTTCTTTTCTTTTCGACTTTTAGGTTTTCCGCCTTTGGGTGCCCCATCCAAACCCGGGTTTGGGTGCTCGACGTCTAGGTTCTTTCGAGGGAAATGACGAGTTTGTCGTTTGTTTAAAATTAACCTAACATAAGTTTTCTAAAGAACTTACTTCGTTTTTCAAGAATCATTTTCTTTATGGCATTTTCGATAGATATAAACAAATCACATCGTCTTCAAAGATCAAATATCGTTGCTTTGTTCTGCAAAATTCCTCGACTGTCTTTTCCCCTCGGAGTTTAGTGGCAGTCCATCAGTTTTGTGGAGGTGTTACTGAATTTTGGCAACTGACGATGGCAAAGACAGATACATTTGCATCGCCTCGTTCCGTTGGTTCCGTTGTTCCGTGCCGTGGTTCGGCGGGAAAACTGATGAAGACACCGAATTCATCGACCCTCCGTCCCGGGAGATTTTCGGATGGAATCTTCAAACAGTACGCGCTACAATTGAGAAATTTTCCACCTCATTTACCATCTCGTCGCCATTGGGCTGAGCCCAGGCGAGAGGGGTTACTTGGCGGGTGGTTTTCCACAATTCACCAGAAGTAATGGTTTCAATTTTCCGCGTGTTTCGTCTGGCTTTGTGAAGGGCTCCCTGCGGCATATATGAAGCGGCGTGTTTGCCCGCATCAAGTTAATTGCCACCGGCGCTCATCCAACTGTCGGCGGTGGAGCTGCTGCTGGTGCCGCTGGTTCTGCTTTGCGGATGATAAATTCGCACAACGAAAGCTAACTAAAGCCATAGGACCCAACCGGCCGAACCGGAAGCCAAGGAGCAGAGGGGAAGGTCTCGTGAGAGGCCGAGGGAACGCCAATGGAGTGGTCTATGGCGTTTTTAGTACATCAGCCTCAGAGGGAAATTCGCTCGCGATCGAATGCGGAGGGAAAATGCGAGGAAAGCAACGCATCACCCCCGGTACCTCCCGTCCTTGGTTCAGACGTTGGGTGAGGCCGAGGCGGCAGCTCGATTGCGGGGCATCGACTTTGATGGTTTTATCGTACGTTCACTAACCTTCTGTTGACATTGAAATCGAGCACCCAAGAGAAATGCCGCTAGGTGTGGCGGTTCGACGGGTGGGAAAGAGAGAGCAAAGCACACACAAACACACAAAACTGGTCAAAGTCATCAAACTATGTTCTTGGTGAGAAGTAAAATAACAAAAAATTGGGAAAAATGAAAATAACATCACATTAAAATGCGAACATGGGTTTCTCCACCAACACCTCCATGCCAAACGTTCGAAACTTCGTGGACGATGACTGAAAGCTGATGATTGCCAGGGTAGAGTGAGATTTCCCAGTCCTTGACAACCTCGCGTGGATTTGGGCCGTGGAAAACTCGCCAGTGTGCCGATGTGTACCGGGCCGGGGTGATAAAATTTGAATAAAACCAACGGTTGCGCGTTATAGGCCCATTTTGGTAGCCTGCCGACATCTAATCGGTCATTAAGGGTTATACCCCGTGGTTGCAGTTCATCCATTTAAGGAAAAGAATTCCAAAAAAACAATTATCCGACCCTAGGCGAGTGGCTTGTGGATCTTTCGGGGCGTGTATGATTTAAAAGAAACGATGTAATTTGTCGTCTGTTTTACTGTCTGCCTGTTATCATTTTCGCTTTCGAAACATCGTTCATATATAACATTGAATTACTTCGGCTTTGCCGTCGATTACTTTGCTTCCATACTTTATCTAACGAGCATATTTTTCTTCCATCTTTTCGTTTCATACGTTCTCGGTGCAAATCTACCAAAACCAAATCAGCATCGACAATTCACCGACACTCGGTCGAGGATAACGATACGTCAATGGTGCAGCAAACGAAGGATCACCGGCAGCCAAACGGGAAGTACTCCAGCTCAAACGAGAACTTTTCCCCTCCGGCATCGTCGGTGCCATCGACCGGTGGAGTGCAGGCCCTGGCGCCGGCTTCCCTGCAAGCGGCATCGCCCCAAACGATGACACTGACGGCGGATAAAAATAAAACCAGTAAGTAACATTTAAATCCTTCCCACCTTCTCCGCCCCTTGCGCCGGGTGTCGGCCTCCAGTTGCTGATTTCAGGCTCAATCACAACCCTGATCCAACATCGATGAATCCGTTCGTAGGGGACGGAGTACGGATACCCGGTTCTTTCAAAACGTTTTATATAAAACGAGCCATAACTCCTTCCACCATTCACTCGAAGTCATCATATTTTGAAAGCAGAGTTTTGTTGTTATCTCTATTTTGGTTTCAATTCAACCATCATCATTTCCATCCCCACGATTCCGGTGGATCGGGAGACGTGTATTCTCTCACGAAACCCAAATGACCTCCAGGAGAGGCCGAAGCAAACATATGAAAATATGATCGATTTGAATGGGTGATTAACGACAGATCCAGAGGAAAGTCGGAAGGCCGCAGACAGCTGACAGGAATGTGACAGAATCTCCCGGGGATTAAAGGACTCGCGTAAATGGAATTCTGCATAGGTGTGCGCGTTTGCCCGTATGTGTCTGGTAAATATGCTTACGCTTCCGTCTATTCAAACACGACAGGGGAGTTGCTGTCCATGTCAAAAAATCGTCAAAAATACATACAACGGCGTACAAAGACGAGACACTCAGGACTTTGGGGCAACATAGGGAAAAGTTGAATGGAATTGTCGATCTCCGTGAAATATGGTGTTGGAAGAATGGTAACGATAGACGTTTAATGTGTGTGAAGGAAGACTACGGACATTCCTGGAACCCTTCAGTGACTCCCGCCCCGTTTTGCGGGGGTGGTTAATATTATTTCGTGGAAGAGAAAATTCTGTAACGAAAAATCGTGATTAATTAATTTTCCAAATATGCTTTTTGATGGTTAATGAGTTTTCAATAAGAGGAGATGAGCGATCAGAATTATCACTGTCGACATCCAATCATTTTCTCTGTGCGAGTTTGTTGTGGTTGTGTCCGGTAGATGCGAACGTGTTGGCGAACCGTTGGGTGAAACTTCAAAAGAACAGCAAAATGTTATCAATTCAGTAAGACATGCTTAAATTAAGGGTACATTGAAGGGAATTTAAAAGTGTAAAGAGCAGCGTTTGAATAAGAAATGAAAAAGAAAGCAGACGTAGATAATGACGAAAAATCGCTATAGCTTACCGAAATCTCAACCATTTGGATTGGTGAGATCTCTAACGGTGCGTTCATTATTTATCAAATTAATTGACTTATCCTGAGTACGCTGAAGGTCGAGATGGGGCTTTAGGATCTAGTTAAAGATGAAAACGTTGAAGTCGTCTGCTCCTAGCACTCATCCACGTTTTACTCCCAAGAAATTGTCATTGCTGACATTACCGACAATTTCACTCGATTAAAACGTTAATTTGAATCCTGTGCAATCCGAAGGGACATTTTGCTTCTTTCCTGTGACTTTCCTCTAAGACACTAGTTAAGCGATAACACTTGGGCGGGAGAACAGTTTTTTTTTTAACACGGTCAAGTACGATTAACCTTTTCTCGTCAGCTGGCGAAACTGTGCGTTGCTCAACCAAAGAACAAAATTGCGCCGTTTTCGTATGGTTTTTGGATTCGAGCTAATGCCGCCACCATTTGGGGACGTTTCTGGTTCTGACGAAGCTCACGATTTCGGGGCAAGAAGATTCTGTGGCAAAGAAAAAAAAAACCAGCCTTTGCCAACCGACCATCGTCATTTTCTGGAGAACGATTATGTGCTGGGATTGGCCGAGCAAAATTGAAAGGATTGCAAGTGAAACGGACGAGTGAAAATGGAATTTATGCCGAGCGACCGAAATTCTCGGTAAATTAAAAACGATAAATTGTAACCCATCCATTTTCCCGGCTGGGATGGTCTTTTCGTTTTGCTGTCTTCCCTTTCGATTTCCATCGTGCAGAGCAGTGCAAAGCCTCTGCCCAAACACCGTCGCAAAGATCATCACACACATTCCCCAGTGTCCTTCCTTCAAGGCTGCAGCAGTTCCTTTCTTATTTATCTAATGTTTATTCATTACCTCTTTTCCACATCATTTTTCTTTCCTTCTTTCAGAATTATTAAAATGTCACTGCGACATTTGCAAGGACGAAAACTACGTGTGCGAAACCGACGGCCTTTGCTTCACGTCGGTGACGAAGGAAGCCGACGGCAAACACAAGTACTCCTACAGGTATGGTCTTATCTGCATCCAATGGGCCACAGCACCTCTGGCTCCTGTGCGTGCGTTGTTCACTATTGTTTCCCCTCTAGCCTTTTTTGTTCCACTGAATCGGCGTCATCTCTCATTGATTTCCTAGGGTTCGTAGCGAGTCGATCGGACTCGGCCAAAGGCTGGTTCTCACTCGCCGGGCTTAGATTGTCATATCAGTCACATCCTTTTCAGAATCTTCATCATCCATGGTCGTACTCGTTTACATTTATTTTCTTAACAAATCCTCCCACCAAATCGTCATTATTGCCAAACACCACAAGTTCACACAACAACCAACTGTATCCGCCTACATCAACTTACCCATTCACATTTCTTTTCTTCACACGTGTCCATTTGGTTCCCTTTGTGCGCTCTCCTGCTCGATCGTAACCAATTTCTGCAGTCCTAGAAGCGGAGTCTTAGCCTGTAACGGGAAATTCGGTAGCAGGACGTGCGGTTCAACGAAGCCCCACCGGTTCACGTTAACCAGACGCGGGCGGTGGTTAACAACTACAGTAAACACTTCACAAAAACATCAATTCATCACATATCCATCGCCTAGACGTTCGCCTCCTCTATTTTTGCGCGTAATAGAAATTTGTTTTTCGTCGAAACTCTTTCTCCTTCTCCAAAACTCTTCGGGGGTTTGTCTTCGGTCTTTTTTCCATTTTCCCCTATAGTCATTTTGTCTCCGATTTTGTGTGTGTGTTATTCTTCGCTAAATGGTGCCTGGTAGTAACTACCGAAACAGCGCTTTAGCTGTTATCATTTTCCCAACTTGACAGTAAAATATGCCCCCCCAAAACCAGATACACCAGCATCCGGTGTAATGCTTGTAAATACTCGTTTTCTTTCCGATGAGGAAAAGGGTTGGAAAGAGATAGGCGAAGGAAAAAAAAAGAGTGCTGCTCAAAACGACCTTTTGAGACGTGTTTCTTTTGGGTTCGTTTTGGACTGTAACGTACGTAGCCTTTCATCGGGCTACTTTGAGTCTCTCCGTCGTCGAAGAATGCTTTTGGAACGGTTTGCGTGTGCCTCACCTGCAGGTGCTCGGCTGTGGGTTCGCATTGTCGCCCTGCGTTACCGTCTGCAGACTAACTGTATCGAATCGTAATACCATCGGGGTGGAACGGACACGTTCCAGAGAGCTTTCCAACAAGGTTGCTGTTCGCGTTATGAGTTTTGGTTCCTTTTTGTTTTGTCGAAAAAAGATCCCCGCTTCCTTGACACGGAAAATCAGTTGAAAAGTCATTCTTCTTCTCAAATTCTGTTATTTTTGTTCTTCCGTTATACTCCTGTTTAGAAGGAAAGCTTTCTAGGTTTTTCTTTTTTTTTAAGACAATCCGAATGGCAAATTGCATTTGACCTGTGCTTCACATATCGGAACTGTGACGTGTGTGAAACAAACGTGCAGAATAGAACACGCCAACAAAAAGTAATAATTTACAAACTACCGCTGAAACAAACGCAACAAATCGAGCAGAATAAATGGAGAAAAAAATTAATCTCTTGTTACCATGCGGCGAGACCATTGCCATGGAATAATTGTCGTTTGGCATTTGTTTTATCACGGTGTCGGGTCCTGGTTCTAGCAATGGCGATCCTATTACGTTGCAGGTTGTGTTTTCATTATTAGTATGCTACAGCCGTGGCCATCGGTGTAGAGATGTCTAACAATTTCTTGTCATCCCTTCGTTCGTGAAGTCTCCAATCTTTCCCCCTTCTCCGGCTGGGTGTAATCCGGAACGAATTAGCCCGAGGACGCGTGTCGGAGGAGCGTTTTAATTAAATCCAATAATAATTTCAAGAAAATTCATGTCATAGCCCGGCTTTCTTCTCTATGTGTGTCTCTTGCTTGTCGTTCTGTCTGAATGCCTCGCACAAAAGCACCATTGGATTATTTAGCGTTTGTCTTCTCACAACAGGCGCACCGCTTTTTTCACGTTTTTTGAGCTTACAAAATCTTCTGGACGTCGCAAAACTTTTGTTTGGGCGAATTCTGCCCTTCCAATTCCCTTCTCTCCTCTCCCTTGCAAGGAGAATGTGGGTTGTTCGTTGGTCGTACAGCATAGAAACAGTACACGACTTTGCCTCGGCTCATTGTGGGCTCCTAATTTGGAGTCGTTCCACGTGAAAAACTACAGCTGATTGTGATGACCGGAATAATGATGTGACCAACACCAGCAGCAGTAGTCCTGAAGGAAATCTGTTTTTCTCTCGATTTGTTGCGTCGACGCTCGTTTTTTCAGCCGTCACAGTTTCTCATTTTTTCTGAACGGAATTTTTCCTTCACTGTTTTGCCTGAATTACAAGAAGCAAGATGCTGAAGTGAAATCTTAACAAAATATTTGTCATTTTTTTGCTTCCGAGAATTCCGCGTGTTTTGCTGATAGTTTTTCTTATTTCCCTTATGCTGTCTTTGATAGTCTCTTCACCATCTTGTTTTCCATTGAGTTTTTTTTGCAGAGAACAAAATTCGACAACCAATCAATAAACAAAAGACAATGTAGCATTTGTTGTCAATATTAAATTGTTATTTTCGAATTCTTTGTAATAGAATAGACATTTAATGAGCTTTCATTTAAAGGTATACCTAAGTTTGTATATTCGGTCTCTGGGTATCAAAAAGACTGTGTAGACTACTACAGGTTTCTGAACATTTCCTGTTTTGGCCATGGTTTACCTTTTATTTTAAATGATTTCTTTAATTCGTCTAGTTTTGTGTCTGTGTGTTTTTAACGTATTAGTCGAAATTTTCGTTCCGGTTTAGTTTGCCACATTTATTTAATTTACTTTTTCCAAGTTTGTTCTACCTTTTACTTTTCTTTTTTAACACTCTACAGACAATTTTATAATACCTTTCCACTTCATTTCTCTAATATTTATTTTACGAGCCACATAAAAAAGCAATGAAATTGCAAAGTTATGGCATCGATTTCATTCCGTTTTCCGTTTTCAACTTTCTTCCTCCTATTTTTTTATAACCCTAGCGAAGCGCTGGGTGTTTCGAAAAACATCAAATTAACCCTTACCAATCACGACCGAGGACACGAAAACATGCCGGCTTACATCGTGACCGGGAGGACGCGACGCAACGATTACTAGGGAAAAGAACGACAATTTTCCAACTCATTCGAACCATTTCTTTCGTCCTCGGGTCTACGCTACTGTCCGCCATCTTCAAGAGGAGTCCTTATTGTCGTCAGATTTCACAGGGAATGAAATAAAGTAAATAAATCGGCTCGGTAGGGAGAGGTGGCAATTCGGTAGGTTGTGGCGGTAGCCAATTTCTTCTTTCGCGGTTCGTTGATGGTAAATGATTTTTCGTGAACGGCGAAGCGAAGGGAAACGATCAGAACTCGCTTTATCGGTGTAAGCATATGTGGCAACATTAAACTCATGCTCACATCGTGGGCTTCGTTTATCGTTAATATTCAGAAGAACAGGGGAAAAAATCCATCTCACGACCGTAGCATTCGATGTGCGAATTCATTTCCTTTTGTTTCATGTACCTTGCAATGCCCTTTCGTTCAACCCTTTGGAGGTGTGCAAGACACAGTAGACATGCTTAGTACCATGCGAGTGTTCCACACCGCTTGGTAATTTTATGGCGTCTCGCAAAAGTTGTGGAATTGAATTCGAATTGTAATGGCACAGCGCGCTACATTAGCTGAATTGTTTCTATGTCTTGTACACCATTGTGCATTTGCTGATCATATTCTATATGGCAGCCACTTTCACCAGAGCGTGAAAACCCTTCATGAAAGTGCTATCGATGTTCTGTTTTGTAGCATTATGGCTGTTACCGTGATGTTTTTTTTTAATACTCTGATAATTTCTGTAGGTGTTCAATGTAGAGAATTTTCAATATAGCTCATTTTAAATCTTGTGGTCAGTTTCATTATGAGAAATGCCTTTTTAAATTCATCGTAAAGGTTATTTCTTTTTCAAAAGCAACTTAGCTGATTTAATTTCCGTATCCGTACTAATGCAAATAGTATGAATTATAAATCTATAACAGTCATTGATTGTTTTATTATATCAATGTTGTTAGGATTTTTAGAGTCTCATTAGGTATAATTGTTACTTTGCTTTGTTGCTTCGGAGTAATAAAAAGATAAAAATAAATTAAATTCATTACATTTTCTTGGCTGATACTTCCGGTGTGCTTTGCCAAGGTTTATATGAATTTTGTGAGCAGAGAAAATAAACCCCCTTGCATAATCACCCCCTGGAACATAATTGCTGAATGAGTGTGCCGTGGAGTCTGAGTGCGTGTTAATAAGGATTTGATTTACGAGCGAACTACTGAGGTCAATTGGAGTGGTCAGCTCTAACGGCTACGATTGCTAGTGGAGAAAACCCGCCACCTTGGAAGATCGAAGGCAAAACAACAGCAGTGCGCCCGGGTGCTAATTTTCCATTTTCAACGCCTTCGCTACGAATAGTAATCGAATGCAGGAGTGGTTTGCGCTAAGGTTAACTACCCGTCAGGCGAATGGAAGATCCGTCGAGACGAAACTGTGGGGTTTGATTTTAGTTGTAGCACTCCAGGGTCCGGTTGGCAAGCAAGCAGTAACTATAAGTAATAGGCCGGAGGGTGGCTTTGCTTTCCCGTGCCTGCCAGCCGTCCAAGCATCCGATGGACCGTGGTCATCCGGTGGTCTCGGAATGCTGCTCGTGGTCAAACTAGTTCCCAGCCACACATTTCTGCTTCCCCTCCCAGCGTTTCTCCTGCTACCTTCACGTAAGGCATCGTTTTGCTGGACAGTTAGCAATTAAAACTGTCCATTTAATGGGGAAATTGATGGTCGCCGGGAGGCTTTCCCCGCTACATCCTCCGCTAGGCGTCGAGATGTTGTGGGGAACGGTTGCCTTCAGGGAAAAACGCTTACGGCTGGATGGTTTGCTAATTAAAATGAAAGCAGCTGCTAAACGACGGCAGCGACCATCTGGATGTAAGTGTATGGGCACAGCACCGACACCGCACGTCCGTGAAACAGGAAAAGCGAAGGGAAACGTGTTCCTTCACACCTTATTTCACTGTTTGTACTCAAGCAAATGTGCTTTGGATTAGACAAATGATAATAAGTGTGTGTTTTATAATTATCATGGTTAGATTTTACAATTCCATCCAGCGAACACATCTCTGCATATGGAAATCCAATCCAGTAAAAGTATTTTCTTGTTCAATGCTCGCTTTTTCTGGTTGTCGTCTGGGAACGAAGTTAATGTAGCGATTAGTGACATGACCACTGGCTCGAAACTGGCCATGTAATAAAGTTATAATTGAAATGTAGTAAATCCTCGGTGAGCAATAAGGTTTTACCTTTGTGCACCGCGAATTTCGATTGAATCTGTACATTTCCTCTCTCTTAAACATCAGTTTAACCAACATCAGACGATGCGGTTATTGTTGCAAGAAAATGCAAGATAGTTTTTTTTCCAGTAAAAGTAGTCCTCTGACAAAAAAAAAAAAAAAACACCTCTTGCATCGAATGCTTCTGCCTCACGTTGCTGTTTATGTCAAAAGACACCTCCGAATAAGTATGCCAGACGAAACTTACATCGATCAAGAAATGAAGAAATGTTGCACCTTCGCTAGCCAATGCCACAACCTACCAGAGCACCTTCCTGAAATTAAAAGTCTCAAGGAGAACCGAAAAAGGCATGCATCATGATGAGATCGCACACAACAATCGATAAAAATTGCCCTGTCTACCATTTTCGTTACCATATAAACGTTCGTTAAATCCCATTACCCAAAGTCAACATCGAAATAACAGTCTTTTCCCGTGAAATCTTTTCCGAAGGTGCTTAGATCTGAAGGACTATCAGGGTCCATTTACCTGGAACTGGTGTCGTAATAAAACACACGACGAGCCAAACGATCACTACTGTTGCTACGGACCCGACTTGTGTAATTACTATCTCAAACCCGCGAGGCCCATGGCGGAAGGTGCGCTTCGGTTTATTTTACTTCTATCCTATTTTTGTTTGATCATTTTCTTTTGTTTTTGTTTTCTTACGTTTTTTTTTCTGAAAGTTTTGTCCATATTTTTTTGTTATTATTTCATGGTTTTGATTTTTTACCGTTTGCGTACACAAATGTTGATGATTCGTTCAAAACGTCTAATGTTAATGCTTTTGTTTGATTGTTAGATTTAACACAATCTCTCAACGTCCTTTCTAACTCGGTGTTTCCTTTTGTCATTCCGCATATTGTTAAGACGACATATTGCTTAGATGAGCACATACACGGTAGTTGTCTAACATTTCAAGCGAAACGAACGGCATGATTTGACTTTTGCAAGTAATGACACACTTTGTTACGATAAAAGGATTTGTCTTTCCGCTCACCGACTTAACCTTGCCAAACTAGCGATCGATAGACTAAATAAAACTGCCACCATCACCATCTGGAAGAAAGAAGTAGATTACACGATTGAGATATCTAATCCAGCAAACTAGTGTCGTGTGTGCTGAATATTGAATGGTACTAAACATTGATTGTGTCTGATTGGTTTTGTTAATTTGAGTTTTGTTTTTCATCATTGTGTTCTTTAGTTACTTATTCAACTAATATTGCTATGATTTTGTGTTACACCGATATTAGTTCCAGTCAGACTGTTACGAAAATTGCTCTACATTACTTTTACATTTCAAAACACTTGCTCTTATACTTTGCCCTGACATTACATTTTGCTTTATTTCTGCAATTTTTTGTTGTTTTTTTTTCTTTTAAATTAATTTTTGATTTTTTGATTGTAGAAGTGGGTTGATTTTTACAGCACAAGTCCGCCTTAATACGCCGCAGGTTGCCTCCTCAGAATGTTCCCTCTTCGCGGTGTGTCTCCAAGCATTTCTTTCGTCCAACGAGTTAGTGTGAACTATATTTGTGATTGGATTTCTCCCCTTTTTTTGAGTTGATACACCAGCGTCCCTTAGAAATCCTACCCTTGCCTTTAAATTCATATTAAAAATGTTATGACGATTTTTTCAGGATTCAGTGATTTCAATTGCAATAAGATAATGTTACTTCCTTTGACTAAGCAGTGATTGATCATGAAATGATATTGTCATTGTTCCATGTGTTTATGTGTAATTCTCTGTTTCTCTTTTCTTCCCTTTTCATCTATCTCTCTTTAAATGATGCCCTTGTGTTTGCTCTGCGTATTGTTTATTGTACTTAAATACATCGTCCAATTACAAACTTATGTGGGCTGTGTGGTCGATCGAAATCCATCATTCGAATCTTCATGCTCTTAAATGTCAAACCACTCCGATATACTATCAACCAACCACCACCAACTATCATCACGACCTATCACCATCACCAACAACTGCGCCTTCCAAAATAAAATAAAAAAAATCTATCATCCGATTCGAACTGTGTGGTGGAGTAGCTGTAAGCCGAAAAAGTACGACCTGGCCGATCGGTTGCCCATGAGTTGTCTAACCTCGAAGGAAAAGAGTACCACCTTCAATATCGAGTGTTGCAGCACTGACTTCTGCAACCATAACAAACTCTTGACACTGCCCGAACCAGGTACATTTGGATTCATTTCAATCCTCAATTCATATTTCTCGTTTCACTTCTTTGCATTCGATTTCTTATGTTGGTACAATGGCAGTAGACGGTGTCGTAGAATTGTAAGATTTGTCTGCGGTAGTGAGAAGAGCGTATTCTAATGGATCTTTTGTGTAAAATAAATCAAATTCGTAACCCACCCATACACACACCTTACTGCATATGAAGCAGAAAGATACATTAAAACGAGTAGGTGAACATGGAAGTAGCTTCTAAGGTTTGCTTACTTTTTTGTGTCTGTAGCTTAAATTGGAAAGTGGTTTACGATGTACAGCGAACTAATCTTCCTTTCCGTAATGCATATGGTCGCGCATATCATGAAAATGTATATAAAATTTCTTTCTTTTTCTTTTTCCTATCTAAGCTTACGCAAAGTCACTACACTTTACTTATTCGTTTCAATTTTTAAATGCATTTTCTTAACTGTAATTTTTCTTTCGCAAGCAGTTCTGTGCTCTTGTATTTTTAATTCGCGTGAATGAAGTTTGCTTATATGTATCTAATTCTATATGACATTTTTATGTAGTATGTATTGTAGTAACGTTCTTAGGCATATCAAATGCCAAATCAAAGAGGTAGCAAGTAGGTATAAGTTTTTTTTAATAGCTAGCGCTCATCTTTGTCTTCTTATGTTAACAAGTATGTTTGTCAATATATGACACATTTATCACGATTAAGCTATATACACTTCAAATTATTTTCACCTCAAAAAGTGAAATGAATCTAACTCTGACCGTTTGCATCGGTGATGTTCTTTGAGTATTCTTATTCAATTACTGCACCACCCTTGTTCTTTTCGTATCTACTAACTCTATGTTGTTTTAAACAATTGAACAAAATGAATCTTCTTCTCAATTAATCTTGTTACCAGCCAATCAAGTTAACTCCAAAAGTGTATCGCGGGAATCTAATTCTATGTGAAAAATAAATTATCTTTTATTCTTCCTGTTCTTGCCGTGGATATTGTTGGTGAAATCTGTCCACTTGATTGATTGGCACTTTTCGAGAAAATAGGAATGCCATCCCAACTCAAGGTCGATTCATAATCGATATGCACTCGAGTCAAACCGATTACTAGTTTTGCCCATAACTTCCGTACAGATGCATAAGGTCCGTACAGATGCCTTATTTATTTAGAGCGTGATTTGAGCTTTTTAACTACCTTCGTATTCTTCGTGGGCGAAATGTAGCGATCGAATTTGTGATGTAAATGGTTTAATTCGTTTTGCTTGTCAAGCATTGTTTACCTGCTCAGTAATTAGTTACTCAGGCGTGGCCCGTTACTTGGGCGTGGTATGGGAAAAGATGCGATAAAATAATTGATCGTACATGCACCTAAGGAAAACAAGTTCTATCTTACGGGAAGCCAAACAACATGAACCAAGATGGCGTGGATTCGAATCCAAACTGGACCTCCCTTCGTACCGGGGGATTGACTATCCACGTACATTGAAGTAGTAAAAGACTCGTAAGCCCTAGAAATGGGAAGGAATAACCAAATTTGGTCGTTACGCCAGGAAGGAAGAGAACATTTCCTTCATAAAGAATCTTTTGAAAATCGTTTAATGGTGACTGAACCAACAATAGAGCGGTAAAACTTAGTCCTAATAAAAAACTCGCTATGCAGTAGACGTCGTACAGTAGGCGGGCGCTGCTTGGCTCTGGTGAGGAATATTTTGGCAATTCCGGAACGTTCCTCGCTCCCGGCAGCATATAATGGGTTCCAGTAAATGAAGCGAAAGTACGGTTAGCGATAAAGAAGGCTGGCAGTGAATTCGAAATTCGATCTCCTTTTTCCCGATCTATTCACGCCTGTCGACGGCTTAGGGCAGAAAGTGGGGTGGAGACTAAAGAATGAAGGTGCAAAACATTTTACTTCGTTCCATCGGGCGGTGTTGAATAATTTAATCGAATTACTGTTACTAAACTGCTTAAATATTTATCTCTGATTAGGAAACCTCTTAAAATAAAGAATTTTACACTCCTCCCGCTCCTTTTTGTGTGTGTGTGTGATTCCGCAAGGTTAGTTCGTCGCACAACCGTACGAGGGCGCTTGAATGGAACTCGAGCTACCAGGCGTCTCCATCGGCGAAAAGTGACAGCGACGTGATTGGGGATTGCTACCCTTTTCCGATGACTGTTTGGGGTCGGCTTTCCTTCCCTTTTCGGCACTGTTTTATTGCCGCCTCGCTCGCTCGCTCGGTCGTGTACACCGAGTAAAACAGACCGTACGAATTCCATTGGCATCGCTTATCGTTATCGAGACCGAACCGATTACCGGTCGGTTTTGAAGGAATTGGTAGGAACGGAACCGAATTAAAATACCTTCCTAAAGAATCGATAGGAAATCGGCTTTTAGATATAGTGGCCGGCTGCAGGGGAATACGGCTCCTCGATTTTCCACTCCCGATGGAATTTCGGGTCACGATAGCGCCAATGGTCAGTAATTTGATATCGAGCCGTTTCGTTGACTCTGTTTCTAATCCGTTCCGGTGCTAGCGGAAGACAGTGAAACGCTTGTTTTTTTTCGATTCACTGTTCTTACTTGTGGTTCTTTTTGTTGCTCTCTCGCTATTCGCAATTTGTTCGATAACTAATAATTTCAAAGTCGAAGTTCTGAAAAGAAACGGGTTGGAATAAAAAATCACTTTATAGTAAGCTACTTTGCTGAACACTTCTGGAAGTAAAGAGCCAACAAAACAGGTCATCCCAAAGCACTCGGTTCCTCATTCAAAGTCGAACGGTTTGAAATGTGCTAAATGCCGAGGTGTGGTATATTACACGGTTGAAAGGCCCTTACTAACACCTTTTTTTTCACAAAATGTTGCACATTTATGCGTAGCGGCAAAGCTGTTGATAAGTTCCTTCGATGTAGTAGATTCTTGGAAATTGTGGAAAAAAACCTTTTTCATGAGCTTTTTATTGGCAGCATCAACCAAAAGAGTTTTATTTACACTTTGGATGAATCGCGTAGGTAATCGCGTAGAAAAAAGTGAACGGTCAAAGTTCATGTTCGTGTGAAACGCACGTTCCTTTTCATGCGAGATAACCCCTTCAAATCGATGACATGTTTTTTGTTTACTTTGTCCCCGAGTTATTCTAGAAGTGCAAACTCACCGGGGCCAATCGTATGAGAAAAGGTAGCGATACTATTGGCATCTGTGCGATTCCTTCCAGTTTCCTTTTCCATTCTCCGGGTCCGTTTTGTCTCTTCCCTTCATTTCTCCTATCTTCTTAGTTTGCAAACGGTTTGGGCCAAACGTTACCCGTTTTGTCCTGCGTTTAAATACGTTCACTCCACTCCTTGCCGTTTATGTGTGTGTGCGTTTTTGTTCAGTTAGTGCCGTTTCGTTACGTCCCCTTTTTGCAATGCATAGGTCGACCTCTCGGAAGATAACAGATTAACAAACGTTCGAGCGAAGCAATCACCGGTAAATGGTGTGAGTAAACATTTTAGAACCATTTTAATATTTAAACTGGGTAGCTGGCTGTGTGGAACTCGATGTTTACCCGAGTTTTACTCTGCAAAACGGTAAAACATTAACGGATAGGTTAAAAAAAATCGCACAGATACGGATGGAATGACAATCTAGTGGGGATAATAAACGGTCGACAGCAATTTTGCTTCTTTCTCTCTTACTTCTCACCTCACTGAACAATTTCGGTGGCTCTGCAGACGCATCGAACGCACATTCGGATGTTTAGCCCATGGCTGGTCTCGCGGAAAGGTAAAACGTACATGTGCTCCTCGAGAATCTTAACCTCCGAGACCGCTGACAGATACATAACATCAGCTTGCAGTTTACGAGCGCGACTGTGCGTGCCCTTTCGATTATCCCGTGAGCTGAGGTTATGACTCGGGTGCACGGATCCGGCCACGGCTGTTGGATATATAAACTTCAATTTGTTCATATCCAAACGCCAGAGCCGGCCCGCCGACCGGAGGAACGTGTTCGGCGATAATGACGATGATGCCGCCGCTAGAACCGAATGCGAGATGCAAGCGCCGTAAGGGAATCGTGAGTGAGAGCTGACCGATGTCAGTGGCCTTTGCCGAAGCCTCCCACCGGTTGTGGTAATTTCTCAGCGTATCCTGTGTACGCTTTGCTTTTATTACGAGCAATCGTAAAAGCAGCTGTGAAATGAAAATGACTCCTTGTGCGGATGTATCGCTTCTATGGCCATTCCTACGCTATAATGATGGGAACTTCTCAGATCCTTGGCAGAAAGATGACCCCATGAGGATTCCCCGGTTTGTATGAGGATCTGTACCAGGAAGATAAAACTTCAAAACGTGGACTTGTTGTAATGGTCAATTTCAGTTCTTATAGGAACTTACATGGGGCGATGATGGCTCTTTTTTGTGTAGAAACGGTCTGATTTTTTTATCTTCGTAAAAGTATCCGTAATCGTTGTAAGTTGCTGCAGATGCTGCAGAAATACTCCTGCCGTTTGCAGTAGGAAAGAAAAAAAAAATTGCCTCATATTTTACCGCAATCGTGAAAAGAGTTTTCCTACCAGTGTTCGCGTAATCGAACTCGCTGAACAAGGAAGCCCGCAACGACGGGTGTTGGTTAATTGGTGTCTGGTTTATTGCACTGTTAACTTTAAACGAAACGACATGTAACGGTGGAGACTGTGGAACAGAAAAAAATGAAATAAAAAAAAGAACCAGCGAACGACTTTACGGATTATGTTACGAATTAGCTTCTGAGTCGATGCTCGTAATAATTGTAGTAATAAAAGTCATCCAATTAACAAAAGTGCTTCGCGTTTCAGGTTGGCACAGGTTACGGCTCGTGTCGAGGGTTTATAAAGCATTTTATTCCTTTGTCCTCCAGCAATCGAATGGTGATTCGTGGTTCACCACATTTTGTGTCTTCCGTTGTTTTAAATTTAGCACAATTTTGGAGAATAGTTTAATTGTTGAATTTTACGCGTTCCTTAAATTATTAACCTTTATTTGGTGTGATAAATTAGTCATTTGATTTGAGTATATATGAGGGAGGTTTGTATGTTTTACGACCCAACGATGGATCTGTAGAAACATAAAATACAGTAAATGCCACTTCGTAACACGACGACGTTGGAAGATTCTTAGCAATCAGAAACCGATTAGCTTCTTATTTAGAGCAGTTTCCTTCGAAACTTTTACGCGTTGTACTGTGTGCGGTTGCGATTTTCTGTTTGTATATTTTGGAAATCTCACACATCCACAAAGTGCTATCGCAACCCGCTGGGTATGCGTGAAAGTTTGGTCCGTTGCTAGAAAAATGTTTCCATAGGATAACCACCGTCACATGCCAGTTCACAGGCAGCCGTTTATTATCACCAACACCCCAGTGCAGGGGAGGCTCGCCGTCGGGCACACGCAGAAAGTTTTCAGACCGTAATCTGACACTCTATCGCCCCAAGAAATGGCATCGCGAGATCGAAGAAATTTTGCGAGTTTCGGCACGTGGGTAGGGTGGACACGGGCGTTTCGCGGCGTTGCAATACACTGAAAAGATGACGATGCTGTGGGCGACAGGCAGAGGTATCTCTTTTAGCCATTTTTAGAAACACACCACCGTACCGTTTCGTTGAGCCTTCCATAACATGCGCCTCGCTTGCTTCCGCCGTTGCGAAAGGAGATAAATTGTTGCCAAAGTGTAAAACTGACACCAGACAGATAAAACTGAATCCCATCCAAACCCATCAAAAGCAAAATCTCCACGCGAAAGATAGAATATCGCGCGAGATAGCTGGGAGGTTGCAAAAACCAGAGCTGCCTCTGCCGTTGCGAAGGAAGGAGTCTTTCCGGTGCACACAATATCAGTCCAAAAATCTTCCATTAATGTGTTATCTCGAGCTGATGACACCGATATTGAATAACATGGTCATAACTTGGAGGAAACGATGAAAAAGTGGACCCTCGGTTACAGCATTCAGATACGTGAGAAGGCACTGTTCACTGGCAAAAAACATCGCTTCTTCTTGAAGGCGAAGTCTGAACGGGCCGTCACTATAACCTAGCGACGTGAGCGCGGCAATCTAAAGGGAGTAGCAACACCTTCCTTTGCAACTCCTTCCGACCACGGCTATCAAAATGCAACTCTACCCTTACTTTCGTTTCAAACAGATCGTGTTTCTTGTGGCAGATCTACGAAAGGGCTACTCATAATGGTCGCCATAAGAATACGTTGAGCGAAGGAAAATGGGAAGATGTAAAACTACATCCTGGGTTATCTCACCCGGATTTCCTCTGCTGCGTAGCCTCTCCACATCTTCTAAGTCTATCCGGCGATGCGACCATTTACACCCTTCGGCCCTCGGATATGGCTCCATTTTGAACGAGTGACCCATCAAAAGGATATTTTATGACTTCCACCCAGGTGCAGCTTCAGTTTCGGGCAATAGCAAGCCCTGATCCGATGGCAGATATCACCGGACCTAAAGATGTCTTCGTTCTTCGTGAAAGTGTGAACCCGCCATAAAACTCTGGAACCACAAAGCCTTCAGATTAGGCTGCTTCCGGAGGAATAGATTTAAAAAAAAAATAGCAGACCGCCCCTAAGCTTCCCTTCCTTTTCTGTCGTCCTCTGCACTTTTCCCTCGTTAGAATATAATGTTTTGGAGCTAATTAAATCAACACAAAGGTGTCGCATTACCTGGGTTGGGTTGGGCGCTGCATTGTGTTTTATGTGTTGTCCTGTCCAATTTTACTTTCGCTATATTCGGCAAAGGTGGTCTGTCATTTTGTTATGGACGTACCGACTCTTACCCTCTCCGGTTCCGGTTGTTGATGGTCTGCCCTAATGAAGGTCAACTGGCGCTGTGGCAATAATGCTGGACGGACTGATGTAAGCTATACTGAAAAAAGGAGAAAACAAGAATGCATTCAATGGCAATGGAAGCTTCTCAAGAGCGCTGGGAGCAGGTCCGAGAAATTTAATTAGCATCGCTTCGCAGAATCCACTTTGCAAAGCGCAGGTATTTTCCGTTGTACTATATAAGGAACCACTTCCACTGTCTTTCTTCTCGGAAGTTTGCGAAAGAAAACTGATTGCTTCTCCGGGGGCCCTCTTGAACGCTGCGCTCCGAGCTCGTTTTGTCTTAGAACGCAAATCTTTCCGGTCGGTTGAAATGGTATCCAAAATGAAATGGATGGATGGCTAATGAAATTTCCTTCCCCTGCGGAAGGACAATGCCCTGGTTGCACTTTTCGTTGCATCCGATCGAGACGGAGCACGTTCAAATCAGCTTCAGGGGCGTTAGAGCTTGTTCTGGCAGCACATCTAATGGGTTTTGAAAGAAAGAAGACCTGAATTGCCTCGCAACTAAATCTGTTGTCTGTTAATAAGCGAAGCTGTTGGTGGCATCTGACTTTAGTATAATGAATCTCCATCCAATCTCCATTGTATGAATTTAGCCTATTTATATGAATTTTTTCATGTTGATTTTGTAGACTTTTCTCACTGAAGTTGTACGCTTTGTATGGTTATGATGCTTATCAAGCATTTTCTGTGGAAGTGTTGATAACATAAACAAATACTTTCTAAGGTGTTGCAAATCAGCATCAAAGCGGCCGGCCACCACTACAGCATTTTTTTTTCTTTTTCACGCGTATGCTTTGGAAAAGGTGTCACCGGTATGATTGTCCCTACTACGGCGGAATGTGAGTTTTTTTTTTCTAGTTATTACCGTGACCAAAGATTATCTCAGATCCTCACGGGAAGTCTTATGGTTGCCTGAACGCAAAATCTTTGCCAGAAAGCTCGAGTAGAATTTCACTTTTGCTTTCCACGTCCTCCTCTGGCCTGGGCATAGCTCCGCGCAACTGCTCTTTCTTATTCAGTGACAGCGGCAATTGTTGAGGTCATCACAGCGCTGAAAAGGACATGTTTACCACTGGAACGCGTGTCGGCGGTTGGCATGTTGGAAGGCGTCGGCTCCCCGGGAAAGCAAATATGCCGTAAATTCTGCGGCTTTTGTAAAATTGGTTGCGTCCGCACAAACAAACTTTCATCGCGTGTTCGCGTGGTACCAACCGGGGGCGAAACTTAGAACACGCTACGCTGTCCACCTTCCGTCTCCACGCCCGAGAGGAGAAGTCAAAAAGTCAGTCAGACACAACTGACGACGGGCCCCGGTTGGTTGGTCGCATCACAAAGGAACGAACACACGCTCCCCCGGGAGGGTCGGGGAGCCTCATTCAATTTCGAGATCGAGTTTATATTTTGGTGGGACAATTTTAACTTTCCCCGGAAGGCGCGCTGCCAGCGGAAGCCGTCGGGTGGTCAAATTAAGGTTTCAGCGGGCAGTACTTTGACGGTGCGGTGGTAGCATTTTCCAAATATCTTCTAATTCTAAAGTGGTATCTTGTTAGCTGCTTGTTGAGTCATTGCGACCCAACCTCCAAGCCGTCCCCAGCGTCCCGGAACGACGTGCAGTCGTGCGTCGTTCTGCGGTATTAACGGTGCACCACCGACCGCAGTACAAGCCACACAAAATCCGGCCGAAGTTTTTCCCCCTCGACGAAGCCGACGATACTTTTGCCACCATCCGCAAGGTACCCTACGCCTGCCGCTGTCTCGTGCTGTTTCCCGTTCTAGCATCCACTCGCAATGGTCTTGCTAGTCTTTATTCGTTTCGGGTTCCTGTTCCGTCAATGTTGAAGTAGTACATGCGGCATGAGGGAAAATCATGAAAAAAAAAACTTCAGCGGTAAACTTTACGGCGGTGATGAAAATGCGTGATCAGAATCTTTTATCAAATCGAGCCATCGTTGATTCAATTAACCCGAGTTAAGCCAGGAGCTTTCCGGACGTCCGGTGTTTTCCTCTTGCTTCTTGTCAGCGTGCGCTCGCTTGTCTGTATGCATCGTGAGGAGGTGGTTGGGTTTATTTTAGTGTACACTGTTTTCCGACTTCTTCCAGCACGGCTACCTTAGCCTTCCTGCTACCGTTTGTCGTTGGCACCCTTGTTTCCGCTTTCCGGCCACAAAAGCTTCTGCCCGTTGACGCCCGGAAGGTGGAGAAGGCGCTCTGTTCTCTAGCACCAGCGGGTGTACATTGCCATTTGTCCATCGATGAGGCGTTGGACCCCCCTGATAGCTGCCTACGGAAAGCAAAGTGATCCTTTTTCCCGAGTGAGCTCCAGTCATCCGAGGGAGTCTCGAACTATTTGTTAAGTTAAACACCATTGACTGACTTTGCCTTTCAGAGGCAGGCGCTGACTTCCCGCTTTAGATGA
The DNA here is from genome assembly GCA_914969975.1 of Anopheles atroparvus. Taxonomy (NCBI): domain Eukaryota; kingdom Metazoa; phylum Arthropoda; class Insecta; order Diptera; family Culicidae; genus Anopheles; species Anopheles atroparvus. The sequence goes on along the minus strand of CAJZCY010000003.1, from coordinate 7,831,838 downwards.
TTCGTTTTTCGCTACTCTACAGACGAATTCGAAATGTGTTTGCTGTCGGGCGCACGCTGAAAAGCACCTTTTCGTGATCGCAAACACCGATACAGCAGGGGTGATTCGCTCGGCAAACCTGGATTACTTTTTATCACCCCGGTGCAATCTATTATTGACTCTCAATCAGGTTGGTGGATCCCGAACGCAGCGTTACCGGTGCTCTGATGACAGTTTTAACCTTTCAAACACGTTTCTCTAGATGAGTTTGTTAGGGAAAAAAAAATCATTTCATAGAACTCGCTTAGCAAAAACAAAATTTACCAAGAAAATACTTTTTGTTTCCATGTTCCATCGTGAAAGAATTCTGCGTTCGCGATTAAAGGTCAAACTGAAACTTGTTAATATTTCTTCTGTCAAACTCATGTAGTATAAAACCTACCCTTGTAAGAGTTAAGTTCGCTCTCAGGCTCGGGGCGGAAAACTTTTTCGCTAATCCTAGGACATTCCTGTTCCGAGCGAGTAACTTTCGGTAGAAGTTTTTCTAATTTTTTTTTGGGGCTTCGTTCTCTTCTCTAAACAATGCGTTGCCCTTTTCATGCCAAATCATCTATTTTACCAGAACTATCGAGCGTGCTCTGTGGGAGGGCAAAAGGCTCATTTTGTGCCAACCGCACCGATGAAATCCAATTTGCGGGAGTGAGTGGGAGGATACCTTTCCCCATTATTTTTTTTTGTCGCCCAGGAAAAAAGTTTTCCCCACCAGCGGCGGGTTTCGTGCCATTTTCAGGTTTTTGAGCCGCAGTGTGTATCGTAGTTACTTCTTTCTTTTCGTCCATACTTCGATTTAATGGTGATGTTTGGGTGGATAAAGCTAACTGCCGGTGTATTGGATGGAAAAGCAACATGCGATTATATTGTTTCTATGTTTGTTATGTGCGCCAGTATAGAAAGGGTTTTTCACTCTAAGCCTACGACCAACCTTCGGCTTGGTTTGTTCTGGGAGGGCGTGTTGTTGTCTGATGTAGTTCGAAAAAAGTTGAATAAGGTTTATCTTCAGCACCCTCAACAAAAAGCAACAGGCCCTCAAATCCGTGCCAAATACCCTTTCGACATGTTAAAGAGAAAATTACGCCTCGTTGGATGAAAGTATCCTAGACAACCTACCATCTATTGAACAGCGCTATTTTTCGTACCCATCGCCCTTGTGCGACATCCTTCCTCAGTATCCATGGGAGCAGAAGAATCCACCTGCCAAGGAATAGGAGTATGAGCACCCTTAATCTCGAGCGATGATACAATGGGAGAGTTGTTGTAGCATATTCAGATGAACGAAATCGGTTAAAAATTTTCGGCCGTAAGGCTAGGTTTAGAGCTGCGAATAAGTAAAGGGTTTTATCTGTTTGTCAATGACAACTTTTCTTAACACCGTTCTTCTATTGGCTCTTAAGATTCGAATTTGACAGTACTATGTTTCGAACTTGCGGCTTTTTCTTCACAAACATTATGAAGCACCTGTTTTAAATGATCTTCTCAATTTAAGGCCAAAGGAAGTATTCAAACAATTTTTTTCTTTATTTTGTTGTCTGGAGCACTGGACGCTTGTAAATTGTAAGATTAAAATTGTTTCTTCAAATGGTTGATTGGACCGGCACCATCCGGTGAAAATGGGTCTCTACACACTTGTATCAGTCCCTGCAGCACGGCAACTAACCCAAATGTCGGTGGCCGGAATTCAAATTATGGTAAACCAATTCCAAAAGATGTCGGGGGCAACGGCAGGAGATTCATAACTCACCGACCGAAACGGCCACCGCCCACGAAAGTCGGGGACAATTTCCTGACGCCGCTTTGCCGAATGATAGTGCTACGACGACGAGGGTGGTCGCCTGCATCGCTCCGGGAAGAAAGCGTTCTCCTTGGCGCAACCAGATGTGCGTTTCGCTTTTTCTTTGCGATTCTTCGGAGCAAGCTTTTACTTCAAAGTACCATTTTGAGCTACCGAAAAGAGCGCGATAAAGAGGAGGAATTGTACCGACTTTCAAGTATGCAAAACAGTCGAAAACACATAAATAAAGTGAAGTAAAAATTGCCGTGTGATAAAAAATAACGATACAGCCCAGAGATCGTCGTGATCGTCAGAGCCGTCGGAGTCGTCGTCGCCGCTTACAAATGGCACGCAAGCAGGCGGCGTAAAGTAGCGCGTGAGCTGTGGCCGCACAAACAGGTCGAAAGGAGGCCGTATTCGAATCGATTAATGTTGACGATGACGTCGATAATGGTAATAACAGTAATAAGCTATGGCGATGATAAAAATCAATAAACGTGATGTGAGATCATCATCGTCATACGGTGGGTAGCAGACGCGACTGATAGAGGATGAAGCATCGGACTGATGCGCTCTAACGTGGGAGGAGCTGAGCAGGTTGGTCAGCAATGAAGAAGGATGTAGGTCTCCAACTATCCCCCTTGATGATGAGTTTTGCAAGTTCAAACACTTTTATGCACGTTATCATAAAATGTAACTTTGCTAAAAAAAATTGGCTAGTAACTTCAAAAACTTTTCCAACAGAAAAATAAGCTTCATTGTGTGAAAGATAGGTTTTGCGGAGCCGTATTAATATATACGCATGAGTAAATTGCATAACGACATCTTATTGGCACTACGGAAGGGGCTACACTCTTTCGACCCGGTTGAAAAGAAATCCGATCTAAAGGGCTATCGAAAAATCGATTCATTGGTTAGCGCATGTCGTAAACGATAAAAAAGCGAAATTATTCATGGGATATTATTTTTTATGAATATGAGTACGCTGAACCATTCGGTGGGAGATGCGTGTAGATTGCTTTGTTAGTACTGAATCTTTTTCTGATTTAAATAATGATTGATTCGAAACAAAATATATTTCCTTGGTTCCTTAAGTGTTTTTAAAAATAGAAATGTTTCCAACGCACTTGTTAAAAAAAAAAAAAAAAACGATTACCGAATCACGGAATGCCGCAGGGTTCAACATGACTTCCAGTTCCAGTGAATGCCACCCTTTAAATCGCCAAACTGATGAAATAATGTTCACCATTAGTCTGCTTTCTTCCGCGGCTCGCTTTCGGCAACCGAGGGGGGGTACACGCGCTTCCGGCGGGGAACGACCATGATTATTGGTGGTGATTTTTCATGCCGTGCGGTGGTGCTCCGCGAAAGTGACGCGCTAGGCGGGCTCTTCAATGTCATCTTCACCGGTCCCCACGGCTGGCTGCAAGGTTAAACCGATGAGGGCCAAACGAGACAACGGTAATAAAGATTAATGATGAAGTTTGCAGGAAAGGTGCCATTCATCGTGTGCCCTCTTCCTGCGTGATCCTGCCGTTCGTGTTTTCGGTGCACCAGCGTAAACGACGTCATTCATCGGAGACGTCCAAAACGTCAAGATGTTGTTGCTGCACATCCATTATTTTAAAGTCGAAGCACATCATCATCCGTTCGAAGTGCCGTCCACTCGATCGAAGGATCGGGCTGGAAGTGTATCGCATACGCTCTGATATCGCAACGTCTCGCAAGATGACGGATCTTGGGCGCTTGGAATGGGGTTATAGAACTTGTCGCAGCAAATTGGACAACTTTTCAGACTCGCCCTAACTTAATCTAATCGTGACTCCAGTTTAACATGATGCACCGATAAAAAAAACGTTGGGACTTGCTGCATGGCATACAGGTTATTGTTTATCTCTATATTCTTTCTAGAACTTGTTTTTCGTTGAGTTTGCTACTGTCACACTGGCAATGATGACGGATGACTTCCATTATCAAAACCGGTCATTTGTCAACAGGATGCTAGAAGAGAATAAATTTCAATCTGCTCACTGTATCGACGCACATCGCGTGCCCGATTGCAGCAAATGATCATTAATGGACAGGTGGAACAAGTTGATTAATAGTAAATTAATAAATTGAAATACGTCTCTACAGCATAAATGCTGAGGAAGCATTCGAATGAAATGCTATGTGGAATATAATTGATGACATTATAGGTGTGAAATTACACCTTTGAGGATGTGTGTAAATCAAATATAGATATTCGAATTTTAAACTCCTGAAAGTAAGGCCTGTTATCTCCTAAGTGAAGGCACATGTTGCCGAGCTCAATCGATCAATTCGTCGAGTGCTTGCCACGCTGCTCTTTGGCCACCAACCGCCACCCAGACGCACACGATTTTCTCGTAGTTGTGTCATTCCACTTGAAAGAGGTGTTGGACCATGTCACGCACGGTACTCGATTCGGCCGGCGCTACTGAATCGCAGGACGATAGCATGTTATAAACTGGGAAATTAGATTAATCGATCAACGAAAAGACAAGACGGATGGATGCAGCCTAAAGAGGTTGGAGAAGAAGCCAAACAGCGTTTGAGTTGAAGGAGCTATAAAATCTCACTTCGCTGTATAAAACAGATGTACAAGGAAGGGAGCAAATCAAAAGAGAACGCCACCAGAACCAGACGCCGAGCCTATGAATAATAAAGTGATTTGATTTTATAATCGGTTCGAATCACATTCCTCCGGTTCGGGCACTACTGAGGCGTCCCATGCATTGACTTCTTCGCGACCTGCGTGAGTCGGCACCCCAGAACTGCCGGTCATGCTGTTGTCTGGCCCGACCGCTGCATTACATCACCGCGATCTAGATTTGCAACAAAGTCCTGGGTCGCTGTGTCACATGATGCTCTTTTGGGAATGGATTAAGAATAGCACAGGACCGCGCTGGCATGATAAGACGGTACGGCCCCCATCGAAGCGTTGAGATACGCAGCCTCGCTACTGCCATAGGCCCGACGGATCGCTCCGGTGGCCCATCGGTGCCGCCTTCTCTCGAAGTGACTCGTAATTTCAATTTCAATTCGTTCTCGTTATCCTTGGTTGACCAGGCGGCACCCGCCCAGCACTACTGCTCCCTTCCCGTCAGGTTCAGTGGACCCTCCGGCGCGCCGCTCCCTAACGCCATCCTCCTGAGACTGCCGAGATTCGAGGTTCCGTTCTGCCTTGTCATAGTCACGCTCTTGGGGTTGGGATCATCGGGTTCGTTACCGATTACCGTCTTCGTCTATCTCCGTGCCTCCGGTTCGTGCCTTCGGTCAACGGCAAAGAATTGCGCTGTAATGCCTACCTCCATGCTCCTTGCACCCGTACCCTGCACCCCGCCGTTTATTTATTCGCTTTGTTTCATCACCCGTTTGCTCCGGCGGCCGTCTTGTGTCTGACTCGGCCTATTTGTTTCGGGCGAGATTGCATGATTCTGGCCATAAAATTCAAATTTGAAATAATTTACCAGCGTCTACATTTAATGATACGCAAATCCAAATGCCAACAATCCGTTCCCCGGTGGGGGTCGTAAATGCATTGGGAATAGGATAGGACAATGAACAATCGTTGTTGGCGGCAGAAGGGTGACTATTATAGTTCTTTAGAAGCCGGAGGTGGCATGTGTTCGTAATCTACGCGATCGCCATTGCTACGCCTTTATCAAAAACTGAAGTCTTAGACGTTTGAAACAATGAAGCAAACAACACGCTTCCTCTTGAACGTACTTGCCTCGGCATCTTGGTATACTGAGTACAGCTTGTCGGACCCGCCGGCAAAGGCAAGCGCCCCAATAACAAGCATAATTATTTTCATAGTTTCATAGCAGCAGGCGATTTGGATGGTGGAACTACTGATTTCGTTTAGGCGTCTGCGAGAAAGGCGACAGCTGTCGTTCGTTTAGGGTTTTGCATACCCTGCGGGGTGGTTCCATCGGTTCCCGTTCCAAAATATCGTCTGCTAGAAGTATTTTCCGTTCGAGTATCGTAGTTAAAGTTTTGAGTGGGGAGGTTTGTGTGTTTTGCATGTAAGGTTTTCGTTTTTTCGTTGGTCCTCGAGGGTAGTAAGCTTCCCCAGGATCGTATATTATTATATAGATACTTCGAACCTTAATTAGCCATTCTGCTGAATTCAAAGTACAGTTTGTAATGGGAGTTGATATTTTAATAAGCTGATGGGAATGGCACAGTTATTTTTGTTTTAACATAGTTTTCAAATCAAAAGTTGGGTATGTTGTTTAGAATGTATCTGGTTTATTGTATAGTCTCGAAACTTCAATCTTAACTCAAATTTTCGTAGTCGTATCGAAGAGTTTTTTTTAAAGCGAGACGTTGAAACAATTGTGTACATATAATACTACAAAAAGGATAACAAAGTAAGATATCGTAGAATAGAGTCGTCAATCGGGATTCGGGATCCTCATTGTATGAAAAACTAAATAAACCGCAGACGTTACCATTTGAAATTGGTTGTGTTGAATTTCTCTGCAATGTCTAAGCCTTCGTCTTCGTCAGCCGGGATATAATTGATCTTGAGTGTTAAGTTACATTCCTTTTGTTTATTAAATTAAGTCCAGACAGCTTCCAGCGTATCAGCGATCAAATCTGGAAATTCATAATAATTTGTTCATTCATTAGTGCTCACAAATGCCTGGTAAACGCGCCCTTAACTGACTCATCATCATTTATCATGAGGGAGGGGTCCACGAAGGAGTACATCGTTCGGTTTTTTTTCTGAAGCTATTGGTTTCCTTTTCACCTCGTTTTCCTTGTCTCTCCGTCGTTACTATAATACGCAATTTCAATTCTCCGTATCATGTCACATCTTTCATTATTTTTCATTATCTGTGCGCGATCATCACCACCTTCGCACACACACACACACAATCATCATGCAAGGATCATCGAAAAAGTGCCGCCTCCATTCCATCCATTCATCCATCCAACAACATCTCCATTCACCAACGAGATGGTTCCTTATCACCGACCCGCGGGAAGGGTGGTGGCGCTCGCAAGTAAGCTCATTTTCCGTCCCTCTTCCGAGGGATATACGAGGTGGCAACGCTGCTCAAGCGCAAAATTACTCCGAGATCTTCTTTTGGGCCGTTTTTCATGGTGCATACACTTTTTTTTCTCAACCTTCCCTCCTCCGAATGCCGGTTCCTGGTTCCCGGATGTGTGGCGCCTACTCCAACTCCTACCACCACAACAACTTTTCTTCCTCCCGCGTTGCATCTACTTCTATCGCTCGCGCGCGTCTGTGTGGGCGCCCTTTTGGTCGATTAGGTGCTTGGAAAAGAAAGAGCTTAACCTGAAGCATGATCCTTACTGGTGCCGGCAGAAGACCACCACCGAGCAGCACTGGATGGGTTGTTGCATGGGACCGGACTTCTGCAATGAGGAAATCAAGCTCGAAGGTGAGCCTCGTCATCCTGTCCCCTTCCTGTGGCTCTTTCCGCTACACAAAAAGCTGCTTGGTTGGGAATATTGTGTGCGGGTGGGGGGTAACATCCGTCGTCCCTTGGTGTGTGTTTGTGTGTGTGTGTATGTATGTATGTGCGCGTGCGTATTTGTGCGTGTTTATGGTCTCCAGCCTAGCATTGGGTTGGCGCGTATTGTGTCGTCCCGTAGCTAGTAGGGTCGCAAAGTTTTCGACCTTTGCCGGTCGATCAAAAGCTGGTTGAGGGTTATCTGCTCCAACTCTTTCTCGCCGGTCTCTGTGCTCGTATGATAAATGTTCATTTTTGGGAGTCCATGCTCTAAACACCATCACCTTGTTCCACGTCTTTTTACAAGCCATCTCTTGCGATCGATCGGTGTTACTTCAATCGAGTACCATTTGTTCACCCACTTCCGTTCTCATTCTTTAATATCATGGTGTCCGCGTTGTGTAGCTCGCCATCGGCAAGATAACGGGATTGTTGTGTCGGACTTTCTTCATCCTAGACGCTAACCACCAATTTGTGTCACATATTTATCTGGACCGGGTTTATCTTTGTGTGGGTGTGTGTCATGCGTGAGTCTGCGCGGGTGCAAGTGTCGTACCCGGAGGAAATTGATTAATGAAAGACATTCAGCAACAAACAAACAAGCAAACACTTAGTGTACATTCCAACTTCAACTATCATATATCGGTGTAGAACTACAACTCCCCACCCTTCATCCCCTGGGGAGGCAGGGATGCTCGTGCGAAATGGCAAGGCCACCCGCATCTGTATAACAACATCCGCGGTACCATTCGTATTCGTATCCAAGAGGGAAACCATTTCCACGAAAGTTACTGACATGGGCAAGTTACAAACAATACGCCATAAATCCATAACAGTCTGCTGGGCGTACGGCCTTCATCATCCATTAGATCCATATCGGCAAGGACCTGCGTCATACCGTATTGTATCCTGGCGCTGTCGCCTGTTTGTCGTGGTTCGCACAACTTTCATATTCCTTGCGCTCGATATTTGCGAGTATCGGGACCTCAAAAAGGCAATACTACCGCCGACCTGCTCGTGTATATTTGCGTGAGGATTGTCTACTCTTTGTGTCCCTCCTCCTTGAGTTCCAAGGAAGGTTGATGGGTTGCTTGATTCGTTCATTAATTCCGGTTCCTTTCTATTAAACGTCGCATCGCTTGCCTCACCCATGGGTGCCCTGGGTCGTTGAGTATTTGCGATGGTGCCATGCCTATGACTCGTTCGTGTTTATTGTCTGTTCATCTGTGTAAATCATCGATTAACTATGGTGTATTACTGTCTGATCGTTGTCTTTGACCAGAATATATATCTTTTGTTTAAATAATTTAATTCTTTGGGGTGCTTTTATGCAATGTAAAACAAACATCTCTCAATATAACTGTTACGCCGTAAAAGATACTCAGGTAACAACCGTAAGTTCTTTCGGGAAGGTAAAATATCGCATCTCACATCGCTGTCAAATTCATCGATTAATTCATGTAATTACCCTTTATTACCATACAAACCAAACTTATTCAACCAAACAAACCACATATTTAGAGAAACATTACTTACATTTCGTGATGCATTCGTTTGGTGTTCACGTTTCGCTTCGATGCTGCAACCGAAAGAGTAAAAGTATGTATTCCACTGTTCCAATGCTCTATCATTTGGTTTTCTTGTTGTACACTACACTTTATGTTCGCTCCTGACCGCAGACAATATTTTAACCAATTTACGAACCACCTCACCGAAATCACTGAAAACGTTCCACCGCTCCATCGTCGTGCACATCGATGTGAGGCACGCTGCGGATGGTGGTGGTACACCCGGGGAAAGTGTTTGTTATTTATCGATACATTTGTGGGGTCTCGGAACGGCAATGGCTGGCGGAGTCATTTATCAACACTCGTGGAACCATCGGGCGACGAAAATAGTAGCGGTTTCGTGCACATTTGGCAAAACAAATGGCATCCATAAGTAGTTTTTGGTATCGCAGGAGTGTGATCGCAAAAAATATGCTAGAGTTAATGAGTAGCCTAAAAGAATTCGAATGTTAATGCTGCATTGCATTAGTCAAACATGCTTTTTACCAAACTTTTCAATATACTTTCGTATGATAATATTTCAACACATTCTTCGGGATTTCATTTTATTAATGTCACATGTTTGTTTCTTCCACCTGCGTTTGCTATGAACGAATGTGAGGTTTACGGATTGTTTTTAATATCCCGAGATATTTTCTTTTTCAATGTCGCTTGTTCAGGTTTACAACCATTCTAAGTGTTGGTGTTTCGATTGCCACCAGTTTCACTGCTCCAACGAGAACAGGACATTTGTGGGAAAGACTAGTGGATAGCGAAAAGATTTTTTTTTCTGAGGGTTTCTCTCCTCAATAGAGGGTTGCACCGGCGACATTCTATCGCAACAGTTTAGCATAAAACGAGCTCTTAAAACTTTTTCCCATAATCGTTAAGTATGTCCTCGGTAGAGAAAAAAAAGTGTTTGTGTGTGCATTCAATTTCCCTTGCGGATGTTGTGGTCGAGATGGGAAAATGGAGGAGCAAAACAGGTTGTGTTATGCTTTTGTTTTCCGCGCCAATACCATTGAATGTGCCTCTTGTCACGACGGAGCGGGATTATTAGATGCCTTTTAATGTAAGTGCGCGCCGGTTTGGCTGTGGATAGCTGGCGTTTTATTTTATTTCTGTTTTCGGCGTTTCCCTCACCTTCAGCAAGCACTTGATGGCTGGAAAATCTTTCTCGCAAGTATGACGCGGGGGATGTTTGCGCCGCGTATCGGTGTCGCGTGGTTTGTTTCGTTATGATACGTTCCAAATTTTTGTGTTTATGTTGGAAAACACTAAGAGAATTATCTTCTGGATTTTGAAAGCTCGTGTAAGCATGGTTCACGAGCCGTTTCGCCAATGATCCTATCAAACTTTGGTCCATTACTGGGAGTCGTTTTTGGATCGAGTTATGTTCGAAGTGGACAAGGAAAACTTAAAAAAAAACGAATCCAAAGCTCCAGTTAAGTGTGAGCTTTAGTTTATCCCCCCGGAGGCCAAGAGTCGGAAAACAAAGCACTTGAAGCAGCCACAACGTGATGTGATGGGAAGTGTTTGGCTATATTTTCCGGTGGCTAAGCGCGTGTCAGGTTGCTGTTAGCGCATCATTTATCTTCTTTTTCCTATGTGTAAAAGGCACACGTAAAAAAAATGCCAGTCGTGGTAAGGCACTAGCACACACATCAATCACGAGTCATCCAGTAAGGAACAAACATACTGACGAATGTGAACTTAGCTTAGCCGTGCTTTCTTTTGGCTTCTCCGGTTGGTCGATTCGCGGGGCCACTTCTCCTCGCCAATTTCCCACGTGTATTTCTTTTGTTTTAATGTTCTTACTTGCGGACGCACAGTCGTTACTGTTGTGTGCTTCATTGCTTTTTCTCCTATGCTTTCGCTAGATGGGAAAGTGAGCAATTATTGGCCTTAGGTTGTTGCTGTTAGGATAACCCTCCGATGCTAGATGATCATTCTAATGACTCTGACGAAGATTAATAGGAGGGAAGTACGGTGGTTGGACACCTGAAATGAACGATATTTACCGATGCTAGTAGAAGGAAAATTGATATAAATTTCATACGTTTTCCCCAAACGATTTCTGGATTCAACTAAATGTTTTTAAAATGAACTGCTTGCTTTTGGCTGGATTGAAAGACTGTGATAAAGTCGTTCAAAGCCAAAAACAAAAGAAAATGTAACACAGAATGGACCAAAGAGAACAAAACATAAAGGCACAACGTTTGACCCTCGGCCAAACATGCTAATGGGGCTTATGGGATGTAATAGTTGGAGCAAAATGCAAAACACGACGTCGTGCTTTATGTTCATTCAGTTTTTTCTCTTTCTCAACGAGTTTTCCTTCCTTGGAAGGGGAAAAGTTATCGTGCAATCTCACCCGGGCATAAAAAATACATCTCTCCGCCCGAGAAGCCAATTAGCTGTTCACGTTATGCCGCATTATGTGCGTGTTGCTAAGTTTTGCGTTAAAAGCTTTGATGAAAGGCAAGAAAACAACCGGAAAGGAAAAGAAAAACAAGTGCCAGCAAGAAAGAACTATGAACTACAATAAAATAAAAGAGAACAATAGAGGGATTCGTAAGATGCAAAAGGATTATACATTTTATTATGACCAAACGTTGAAACCTTCATAGCAATAGACGTCCTTTGAAACGAGATCGTTTTCACAAACTTTAAGAACTGCTTTCCCAAGGAGGCATTTTTAAGCAACTTTTCATCCAGTAGTTTCAAAATTTGCCAATTCTTCGAGACAAACACCTCGAAGCTATAAATGTTGATCTTTTTAGTAAGTTTAGTTTTGAGTAGTTCTTTACTTATATCTAAGCTTAAATTCTTAGTGCCTGTAGTTTTCAACGAGCATGAAAAGCCTCATGCAACCTCCCTTTCCTCCCGCACCTCTAACTTATTCTTTGCGGCTTCCCATTTGCATGTCCTTTTATTGGCACGCATATAAATAACGATTGTTGATTCTATTCCCTTGTAGGGTTTTGTTTGGATCTTTGGCGAGTTTTGCTTGTATTCTTCCTCGCCGGATACATGCTCGTTCAACGTTGGTTAGTTTATTTATACCGTTTTTGGTCCGCTTGTTTACGTGTTTTCCTGCGCGAAACGCTAAGAAGCCAGGGGAGAAAAAGCAGAGAACCGAAAAGAACGGATAGGAAAATTTCGCAGCCACCCGAGGAAAACCTTATGTTGTTTATGCACGCCTCGTTTTATTAGTTTATATGTAGTGGCTTCTATACACCCCCGGACACTCTTTCTTCGGTCGGCCCTTTTCGAACTTTTCCACGCGCCGGTGGCGCCGGTATATGGACAGTAAAAAATTAAATAGTAAAACCACCAACAATTTAGCGAATGGTTCGTAGGAGCCAACCAGCCCACGAGCTGCCGTGTCAGATAATCGATTCGCATATCTCACTCTCGCCATCTTCTCCGTTCGGCCATTGCGTGTGATTAGAATGGATCAGCGGATTGCATGGCTTGGAGATCTTTTGCTATCGGCAGACCAGCTTTATCTGGTTTCTGGCCACATGGTGCTCGGTGAGGAACAACGAGAAGTTCGAAGGCCAAGACGTGACGGTATGGGAGAAAAATATTGTGCTTTTCATTCTCTTATCATTTCCGTATCAAAAATGTAATAAATCGATTTCGATGCTTACATATTGTTCCTCGTCACTTTAATAAACAGTCCGTCAGTTTGAACACCTGCTAGTGAAATTTTGTCGTGAGTCTTCGCACGCACTCTGTTCAAACGCACCAACGGAACGAAAAGCCACATCCCCCTCGAAAGAAAAACCTCTTCACCGTGCACGGTACAAGTCTTCGGGTAGCCTGGTTTATTGCATCGTACGAGTTTCTCACACATAAAATCACTGAGCGAATTTATTGTAAAGCCGGGTCCAGAGAAAATGAGAATAGAAAAAAAAAATACCAAAAGCGAATCTCCGTAAATGTGAAACCACGAGCAATTTGGCGTGGAATAAGGTTTCGCAGCAGACTGTGCTAGCCGATACCGGGTTGGTCCTCACGTGAGAGGGATTTTCCTTCCCCAGAAAAGCCAACAACACTTCAGGACAAACAATTTTGCTTTTTTCAGTAGATTGAGGTTGCAAGGTTTCCCTTTTTTTCACGCGTCCTTCGCTTGGCGTGTTTTTAAGCATCGTTTTTTTTTTGTACAAACATGCCTCGTTTTGCATGCCCATACCCATAAGTTGCCTTCACTGCTCCTACTATTCGCCTCTAATGCATGCTGGCTTCCGCTGTCACACGCCTAGTGCATCCTGGTGCGTATCTAATAACACTCTGCGCTTTCGCTTAAGCTGCCGCCTTTCGCTTTCGAGTGCATGTGAATGTCGTATGTGTGCATGTTTGTTTGTTTGTTTGTATGGCGTAGGTTTTTGTTTGGTTTTTTTTTTCTGTATGTAACCCAAAGTGTGCATAATTTCGGTGATGGTGGTTATCGTCGTAGTCCAAGACGTAGTCGTCGTCGTCATCGTCGTCGTCGTCGTCGTAAAACACGTGAATGATACTAATCCTCTTGTTTCCCTCCCTTGGGGCTTGGAGTTTATTTTAACGCTTCACTAACTTCAAATAGGATTTGCACAAACTTTTGCCTGCCAGCCGCACGCTATCGTCTCTTCTATTTTTGCTGCCTTACTAGACTAGTAGCTGTTTGTACTTATATGTTTTCTTCTTTTCTTTTATGGTATAAGCCGATGTGCATGTGCGTCTGTGTGTGTGTGTGTGAGGGATAATTTGTTTTTTTTTGTATGTTGTTCACGATTAATAATGCTTGTCCCGTTCGTATGATCCGGGGCTTCACAGAGGAGCCGTAGCGTGCGTCCCCATAATTCTGCTAACCACAGGCAATGAGGTTAGGGAAATTATGACTGTGTGCCAACCACAAGACAGGACGGTTTCCTCGTGATCCTCGACAACGTCGGTGTGTAGTAAAGAAAAAAATAGTATACAGTAAAACAAACACCTAAATTGTTGCCATTCTCCAACGTGTGTGCCTACGGCCAACGGAAGAACCGAATGGTCGTCAAACGATGCTCTACTGCCGTTTGTTTTTCTTTTTTTCCACCTCCCGTCTGTTAATCTCTCCACTGCATCTCAAGCGGATGGTGCACATTTTCTAATCAAACTTTTCCCATTTGCAATACTTGCCGCTTCAACAATGATCGGTATCGATTTGAATTGTTTGGTGCTACTGCCCCCGGTCGATGGTTAATGCGGCGTTGATCCGGCAGCGCCCGAAGAGGAGAAGTGGCCGATTCAGCTGTCCGTCTTCACCGTGGTGGTTGTCGTTGTGCTGGTGATGCTCGGCATCATTTTGGTGTACTGCTACGGACGGCGCAAGCGTAACAGCGGCGCTCGTCAAATTCTGCCCGAGGATTCGGTGTGCGGTGCGAGCTACCCGATCCTGAACGGAAACACGACGCTTCAGGACTTTATCGAGATGACCACTTCCGGTTCGGGTTCGGGTGAGTATGGGGTGCAATACGGATTTCAATACGGGGCTATATTTAACATGCAAAACCTTCTTTTTTTTTAATTTGTTTCATCTTGCAGCCGGTCTTCCACTGCTGGTGCAACGCTCGATCGCTCGTCAGATTCAGCTGGTCGAAGTTATCGGCAAGGGACGCTTCGGCGAGGTGTGGCGCGGCAGATGGCGTGGCGAGAATGTTGCGGTAAAGATCTTCTCCAGTCGCGAAGAGTGCTCCTGGTTCCGGGAGGCCGAAATCTACCAGACGATCATGCTGCGCCACGAGAACATTCTCGGGTTCATCGCTGCCGACAATAAGGGTGCGTGGAGGAAGTCGTTTTTGTACAATACGGTTATACAATACTGTTTTAACTGGATGTTTATTTTTCTGCACTTTTCTAGACAATGGCACCTGGACACAACTTTGGCTAGTGACGGATTACCACGAGAATGGCTCCCTGTTCGATTTCCTTACCGCGCGCTGCGTCGACCCGGACACGATGCTCGAGATGGCGTACTCGATCGCGACCGGGCTGGCCCATCTGCATATGGACATCGTTGGCACGCGCGGCAAGCCCGCCATCGCCCACCGGGACCTGAAGTCGAAGAACATTCTGGTCAAATCGAACCTCACCTGCTGCATAGGCGACCTCGGCCTGGCGGTGCGACATCTTGTCGCCACCGACACGGTGGACATCCCGTCGACGCACCGCGTCGGCACCAAGCGCTACATGGCCCCGGAGGTGCTGGACGAGACGATCAACGTGTATCAGTTCGATTCGTTCAAGCGGGCGGACGTGTACGCGTTCGGGCTCGTCCTGTGGGAGATCGCCCGGCGGTGTAACGTCGACGGCGTCTACGACGAGTACCAGCTGCCTTTCTACGATGTGGTGCAGCCCGATCCCACCATCGAGGAGATGCGAAAGGTACGTGCTCGATTGAGATCACTCGTCTCACCGTAGTTCAGGATAAAATGCAATCGTTGTCGTTAATCTTTTCTATTCTCTTGTGCACTAATAGGTAGTCTGTGTCGATCAGCTTCGTCCCAGCATACCGAGCAGATGGATTGCTTGCGATACGCTGCACGCGATCTCAAAGGTGATGAAGGAATGCTGGTATCAACATCCTGCCGCCCGCCTCTCGTCGCTCAGGATCAAGAAAACGTTAGCTAACCTGCGTTGAGCGCTTGTATCGTAGTTGCGGGCTAACGCTCCGCTAGGATAGAAAGAGGAGAAGATATACTTTTTAGGAGTACTATTTAATATTTCATCTCTCAGTGAAAAAAACAAAAAACAAAAAACCCACAGTAGACAGAAAAGTAGGGTGTATGCGGTGTCCTCTCAATCGACACATACAAAAACATACTTTAAATGTACACATAGCTGGAAGGATGGAGCAAACGTGCAACGCAAGATGAAGAACAACAAACGAAACGTAGAGCCAGAGTGAAAACGAACACAGCACACTAACTAAACTCATTTTTAATCGTAAGACCTATTAGTGGATAAGCAGGAGGAGAGTTGGAGGAAGAAAGACGTAGCAGTGGTTCATATTTCTTGTAGTTGTAAGTAAGTTGAGAAACACTAGAGTGAGGTGTATGAATGTGCTGCGGAAGTGTGACTGCTGAATGGGTGAATAATGAACGGCTGTGTGAAAGGGATACCGTAAAAAGGATGCATATTGCCGCCCTTTTCTCGGTACGCGGGCGATCGTGGAGAACTGCAACAGAATTTGCTATACACGCCACGAACCGTGCGTAAATGTGTCCTCCGTGCGGTGTTGCAACCTTCGAACCGTGATGAAGAAATTCGTGCTATGTTGAACAGTATAACGAAAAGGAAACAAGATGCTCTGTTCCACCATAGTGTGACCATGCGTGTGAATCCAAAAGCCCAATAGTTCTTCAGTTAAAAGTTTTACTCCACCAGCGTAGCGGAATTTGTGCATCTACAAACCAACCAGCAAACAAAGACTAGAAACATATCCACAGCCCATTTTTTACAAACCGCCAACCTCCGCCAACAAAACAGATCTAATGAAACAACGTTTAAACCAGCAGTAGGAAGAAACATGCGCAAACACGCACAAACAAACATAATTTACGGATACACGTACCATTACTCCAACGCCACACAGAGAAACAGTGAGACACAATTGCATACAGGAGAAAGAAATTAAAAAAAAAAAAACGGCACATAAATTGATGCAACGGCAACAAGGAACATTGAACGTAACAAACAAAACATTCTCATACCTCCAATTTTTAATAAGAGAAAGGAAGAAAAGACGCGACAAGATGAAACTATTAAGGATAAAACGAGGCGTGTAATATGAAGATTTAACTAGGAAGAAACAAAATTCACATCCGTAGTGTTTGTAGGAACTGTTTTCGCTGTAGCAGCAGTTGTAAATGTACGCGGACACTAATTGGCCTTCGTTTTATTGATTTATTCAGCTTCGACTGAAGAATACCACGATGAAATTTTATATGATTTAAATGTTGATCATATATGCACGATAAGTATATCACGCTTGATCGAACGTTCTATGATATCGTTTGGTTTCTTTCTTCACTTCCATTTTCTTTTCTTTCCTTGTTGTTTGATTTTTTCTGATACCAATCAATTTTTCTCATTTTTTTGCAATGAACCGCAGGATACATAAATTGACACGTTGACCTGAATGAGATAAATATAGAAAAGTAAGAGGATGCAGGTAGGCATTGAACATATTTTGCTGCTAAAGGATGTTACGCATCGGGTTCTCTAACTTTTTGAAGATGAAATAGTAAAGAGTCGCAATGAAGTCATATTGTTCAGCACGAGAGTTGTAAGTTATTGAAGAGATTAGCCGAGCTTTCGATGGCGATGATGAAGCTCAGGAAAAAAAAAATGTACCAAGAGAGCATCTAAGAATGTAAAAACAAGTTGCAAACAAAAACAAACAAACAAACTGGAACATTACCTGGATCGATTGCTTCCACAGAAGAAAAACTACATAAAAAACAGACTAATACACCCACAACAATGAAAGGGAAAAGCAAAAATAAAAAAACGCCCACAATACAAACAGGAATCAACAAACAAACAACAACAAAAGACATGTTTAAATAACAATATTGCAATATAAGAACAGCCTACAGTACATAAGTGGTGATTTAGAAACGATAAACTAACAAACAAACAAAACCAGTGAAGAAGAAATCAGTAAACGTGTACCGCAGGGAAACGCCAGCCGACAAGGAGGGATATTGAAAAAAACAAAAAAAACACTGCTCAGAAGCCGAAGAGGAAATCATAGAAGAAATCGATAACGTTCATAATGCAACATGATACTGCCGTTAAATGAAAACAAAAAAACAAACAAACCTAAAGGTACATATGAGATTAAATAGACATGGGACAGGAGCGGAACCGAAAGACAGAAATGCCGCATGGGTTGGATTGCAGTTTGCAATTTTCCCAGAGGCCGTTAGTACATCCTTCCTATTGCGTTCAGGTTATTCATTGCAAAAACACACGATAGATAAGTATAAATATAATATTCTTCTGCTCAGACCTCCGAAGCCGCCGCTCAACTTTGCCACGAGGGAAGACGGAGGACGGAGGATAGGTAACGAACACGACTGTCGTTCGTAGGCACGCGCATGTGAAGACAGTGTTGATGTTGGTTCGAAATCGAATTGCTGCTGATGGAATCCAGAACCTGAACAATCATACCGTTTGCCAAACATTCTTCCAGTTCAACCAAAACGAATCCTCCCGATCCGATGCAATTCCTGCCATCATCCAATCAAGCAGAATGTCTTTTTTACGTTTCTCAAATCATCACAAAGTGGAGCGAATTCATGTCGGAGTGTTGGATGATCGTATTGAAAGACGGTACACAAGCGAATGTGGAAAATATATTCGTAATGGGGAATGGATTGATACCGAATAGAAGGGGAGTATTACAAAAAAAATATACTAACAACACGTCAGTGGATACGCAAAGGATAGGGCAAAACTAGAGTGTGCAAATGTGAAATAATTTAACGATGATCCTACGACCGTGGCACTGGCGTGACGATACAGCTACTCAAATAATTCCATTATTCTTGTTAATAATTTTATTTTACGTCACTACTTTGTGCTCCGTTCATTATTCACTTTGATCAATGGTCACGCTTGTGCAATTACAATTTTGCAACCTGTGACATTAGTTTGCAGTGCGTTCATAATGGTTTAAAGTTATCCCCTAACGTGTTCGGAACCTGGAATCCATCATTTTAAACCGCGCAAAATGGCACTTTAGAAGCGAGATGGTTCACTCAAACTGCACGTTTGAAGCTACCTCTAGACGGATTACAAAACGAAGACAAACCGAAGACGTAAAGATGTTTTTTTTTTGTTTTTCTACTGCCAGACATCTTCTTTTTTTATTTATGTTCATAAAGTAATACATTATTTACCATTGACGAAGGTTAATCGTTCGTATTTTTTGGACTACATATATTTCGTTGGGTATGTTCTTCATTTTGTACCAACGCTTTAGTTATGTTTAAGATTGGACATTTTGAGTGGAGCCTTACACCGATCGGTACAAAGCTGTAGTTCAAATAGATGTTGGTGTGTTTGTGTGTGTGCGTCTAAGTGTGTGTGTGTGTGTGAGTGTGCTCAAGTGTGCGACAGTGATGTTCAAATGCTGAAAGGAAAAACCAAGATTTAAAACAGTTAAAAAGAAGAAGAAAAAAAACGTCGCATTTCCAAGACCAAAAAAGGCGAAACAAGTGTATGAGTTGACCATGACTCGACTTCGAAGGTCAATAGTGTGGCGCCAAGCACCAGTTGGTGAGGCAGAATTGATGGTTTCCATTGGATTTCGAACACGGCACATAACATTTCCAACTTCCTCACACAACTCACCTGCACAAACCTGCAATAGTATTAGGTGTGGCACCGTACCACCGTACCAAAAGGGATAACCAAAACACTTCCATCCACATTACCACATACATTACCGAGCAACCATAGCCAATTTACAGTTATCATCATTTGATGGACAATAGTTTTCCGTAAACGAAATGTGCACTAAACCAAGAAAGCAAAGTGTGATCATCTTTTCAATTATGGTTTGCAAGTATTTTTTGTTTTTGTATCTTTTTCCTAAACAGAAAGATTATTAGACTGTGCACCAACCGTTCTGTTCTACGTCGCCAGATTTACTTCCGTCTTTAGACATTTATTTCTTTTGTTAGTTTGTAATAAGTTTGTTTTTTTCTTTTTGCTTCGAAATACTTATATGTTTGAAGCTCCGATTCTCTAGCAGTAATGGCTCGAGACGAAGCAAAACTGGTGTAACGTATGATTTTTCTTGTAATATTTACAAGAGTTGAACACATGTTTAGGTTTAGTTTTGCATTCACTGCTGAAGAATGAAAAGAAAAATATTAAAGGAACATGATTGATGAAAAAAAAAAATTACTAGAAAGACGTGTGAAGGTGCGAGTAAAGCTAATACAGACCTGATGTATATTAAAAGTTCTAAAACAATGTTCACATTACTGAAGAAAAGAGAAAGGAGATAGAATGAAAGAGAAAGAGTGAGAGTGAGGCAGGGGGTGTTGAGAAGTGATAGAGGAAGTTTTCATATTCGATCAATCCGAGATATGTTGGGAGAAATCTAGGAAAGCAACAAACAGAACGAGGTACGAAGATCGTAGGAATTGAGCGAGTACGAGCGTTCCCTGAAATCCTCAAATTCAAGCAACATATAACAAACAAATCTTTAAATGTCACTTTAACAAACTAAATGAACATGATGGAAGTTTATTCTATTGAAATTCCCTCCGTCTCCCTTTCCCCCCAGAGCATCTAAACCGTGTTAAACAAAAGATTTAAAAAACAAACAACAAAACAGACAAGCAAAAGAACAAACAAAACAAAATGAAACAACCAAACGAAAGCAAAACAAAATAAAGCAGAGAAGAAAATACAAGCAAACAGTTTCTCTCTCTCTCTCTCGCTTTCTTCAAGTTCAGAAAAGAAGAAAAACAAAAGAGGAAAGTGAGACGGAATTAAAGTAAAAAAAAAGGGGAATTACTGTAAAGAAATACCTAAAAAGTTGTTGAAAGTAAGAGACATTTTGTTGCAAGCAAACAGAAACAGAAATGAATCATATATGTTGGACGAGAGGATGATAAAACGCGAGGGAGAAACAACGGCATATAGGTGCTGTTTAAATATTTGCTTGAATCTGTTTCAGATTTGTTCTCGAGAAGGATTAAGCTATCTACGGTTGGACACGCGTTGGAACGATAAATTTGGCCGTTTAGAGTGCGTTCGAAGTAAGCCCATTTACTACATGTCTTGCTCTGGATCTGTTTGAATCGTATTTGCTCAAAAGCAGTCCACCATTCTAGGAGGAAGTGCGCATTACAAAACCGCAAAAGGGTACAGTTAGTTTTTACAACTACCGTTTATTTTGTATACCTTTCTTTCCTTTGTTTTTTTTTTTATCCGTGCTCCTCAATAGGAAGTAGAAGCAATAGCAATAGTTGAACCAACACTAATACCTCTAATGTACGATTCTTAAGGCATCGGTATACGTATATTCCTGATTCCATTTTTTTTTTGTACATCCTACTGCCGTGTGCCATCATCAGCGTCTATCAGCCGCCCGGTTCCATGTTGCATTTGTCACTCTTGTCGACATTATCTTTATTTTGTTGCCTGAATTTGTTCAACCGAGTTATCGGAGGTGTGGACGTGGTGCAAAACATTTGCCCACCCACAAGATAAAACCCCAACAGGGAGCAGATTACTATCTTTTTCTTTTAAGCGATAGAAAAGGCTTAAATCAAATGAACCATTTGACAGGAAATCGGCTCGGCTTCGAAAGGAAGCGTTCGTTCTGTATTGTAACGTTTTCTTACGGTTTAGCGCCAAGCTTGGCAATAAAGCTGGAAGAAAAAAGGCGACTGCACGTGTGTTGCTGCAGTGAGCTGGAGCGCCATCCGGCGTCGTTTAGTTTTAGTCAGCATGTAAGAGAACTCGCTAGGAAAACACATCGATTATAATTTTCTACCTCATTTATTTCGTAATGAATGCTGTGTGTGTGTTTCGTCGTACATTCAGCAGCACCCCGTGTCTGTTGTGGATCCGCACGTTTATGTTTTCCCAGTTGAAGGACGATCCGCGCGCTAGAGTAGAGTATAAACAACCGGCATCGGGAGACATTCATGCGCACCTATACATATTCATACCGTTCACATGCAATTAGTTGTTTAAGATTATGTATGTTTTAAAAAAAGGGAAGAGAGATAGAGAAAGAGCGCGCTGGCTTAGTTGGCCGGCGATAGGATAGGAACACGTTCCTTATTCACCCAGGAAAGGGTAGAAAACTCAATGTAATGTTTTGCCGCGTGAACAAATCGTGTCGCTGAGATTATTCTTTGTTATCTGGGGATTTCTTTTATTTCGAAAAAAATCTCCTCTCCCGTTTCTTTTCTTCTTCTTCGTTGAATTGAACTCTGGATAGGTTGTTATTAAAATAGTTTGGGAGGCAGTTAATGTATGCTTCGTAAAAAAAGAAACAAGTTAATAACAGGTATCTGGAACATACACACACAATTGGCCGAATATACAAGCAAGTGATGAGTGGAAAAAAAAACCACATTTGCTCTAAAGAAATTCATTGTGATCACACCGAAAGCGATGCGCGATATAATAGCAGGCTCTCAACACAAGTAAAAGGGGCCTGGAATTTGTGACAGGGAAAGAGAAGAAGAGACTTAGATTTCTGGATTCAAAATCGGAATTTCGAAAAGCTAAAAGCTATTCAAGATCAAGATGATAAACAAAATTAAGCGAAATTAGTATGAGATGATGGTTCTAATTCTCAATCCAAAGGGCACGATCAGGCATTACTCTTTTTTTTTTTTTTTTGAAACTACTCCAGTTGTTTTATAACATACTTAAATAATTCTTCACGTGCACTGCGAGCATACTATCGATCGCGAGCAGAATCGCTGTTGAGAAGAGTCTGGAGAGAAGATGAGAAAAAGAAAAACAGTTGTCCGTGGATCCGAGAGAGAGGAAATCGAAAACGGTACGGAAAACAAAACGAAAAGTTTTATCCAAATACTTTGTCCCCCCCCCCACGCAACGGAAGCTCAACGGTTGAGAACCGAGGCAAACCTTACTTGAACTATCTATTTATCGATAAGTTGCTTATTAGGACGCGGTGGTACGAGTTTAAAGTGGCTAATGGACAGGTTGAAGGAACGGAGAAGCATTAAAAAAATGCTGGCGCTGTCGGTAGGACTCGACCAAGCTGCTTATTATGATTATCACTATCATGTTGGTTAAGATTATGAACATTATTATTACGATTATTACGATATGATTATTGCATACACACAACCACTACTGAACCATACTATATTATTGTCATGATTATTCTAATTACTATAACCCCCACATTAGGTACAAGGTAGTCTAGTGTGGAGAGGTCTAGGGAGGGAGTTACAAACAAACGCAAACAGACAAAACTGCTGGCTACTGCACCGTGGCGCACATAGTGGGTCACTGCAAAAAAAAAAGAGAATTTGTTTGCGGTTTTGCGTCACGTGATGTACTAGCGAACAAGGCAGGAAGAAACTATTTGCAAAACGAACAGAAACAGTCTCTTGCATGTAGCTAAGAAGATACTAAACTCACCCCCAAAACACCTAACAAAGAAGTCAAGTGTGTGTGAAATGAGGAGAAATACGGGGAAAGCAAAACTTTGTGCTGGAAGAAGTAGAACACTGGTACAGTAAAGTATAATATTGATAAAAAAAAAGAAACCCTATGATAAATACAATGAACCCCATGTGAATGTTCGCAGAGGAAAGGCATCGCACGCTGCTGAGCTGAACCCTGAACCGTTTTTCCTGATCCCTATTTTATAAGTTTACCCTTTTTTTTCTTTTTCCTCTGTGAAAATGCTCAGCAGTAGCAGCCCACACACACACACACACACACCCAAACACATGATCGTCGTATCGACTTGGTACGATGTGGTGAAAAGATAAATATTAAAACTCCTACGAGATAAGTGGAGCAAAATTTAAGTGGTATAAGAAAAGAGAACAGAATAACAGTAACAGTAAATGAGAAGGTAACTACACAAAACAAACAAAATGCAGACCCAGATTTAAGGATAAAAATGAATCATGAACATGATTTAAAAAAAAAAAACACACACACACACACAAAAGAAACCGTGATCGATTATTGTCTTTTTGTAACAAAAAATGATAAAAAATGGAACATCCAAATTTGTCTTGTATGTTAGTTTTTTTTTTTAATGTCGCTGAAAATAGATCCTACGAAGCGAATTGAAAGAAAATCCAATTGAAAAAAAGCCCCATTAGCCTGTAGACATGCAAAAGATTCACTTTGAATCTGCGTGTGGCCCTCCTAGGAGGATTTGAAAAAAGAAGATTACGCGCGACTTGAGCCGGCGTCTTACGCTGTTTGACCTCATGAGTTGCATGTTGTTGTTAGTCGTTGAAAGACTTTCCCCCGAGGAACACGTCGTGTCGTCGCTGTTGGCCTGTCCGTTTGTATTCGCGTCGTTTCTCTGTTTGTTCTGTGCAATTGTTAGTTAATTCGATTCCTACCGTGTCCTTGCCCTCCTTAGTGCTTTTGCGAGAGAAGTGTGGCGGTTGCTTATGTTTTTTTTTTTGGCAAGTGTAATAATCGGTTGTAGCCGAGTGCATTGTGTGTCCGTTTAAGATCGTCTTCAAATCGGTTGTAATTCAGCGAAGCCAAATGTCCCTCCTTCGCACGTTAACGGCGTCCGGCAGGCTGGCGACGAGCATCATCGTTAAACCGGTGCGACCAAACGGCATCGCAGCAGGCCCAGGCCGTCGCTATGGTGAGCTCGCGGCAAGCTGTCGTCGGCGTTTAATCGCGTCTGCCTCCTGCGATGACCTCACGGGCACCGCGATGAATCGGCGCACTTTTGGCAGCTCCGGCTCGTCTCGTAATCGTCTGCCCCGGCCAAAGTCCGACGAGTCGGTGCGGGACGATCTAGCCGCCTCTGGCGGCTCCACGTCATCGCCACTGATAACCGCGGCCTCCTTCGATGCGCACAGCTCACGTGTGGTGCTGACTGTCGAATCGTCGTCTGCCGAACGGTTCGAGTTTCCGGCCGTCTGGCTGCGGGACAACTGCCAATGTTCCGGCTGCTTCCATCGTGGGTCGTCTAGTCGCGTGCTAAACTGGGAGACGTTCGATGTGGATCGGGTACGGGTGGCCACCGTGCGGGTGATCGAGGGTGGCCGTGCTCTCGAGGTGCTCTGGGAGGAAGGAGCGCCGCACCATCGATCGGTGTACGAGCTGCGGTGGCTAATGGAGCGTAGTTTCCGGGAGGCGGACACGCGGGCGTACCTGCGCGAATGGTTCCGTCCGGAACCGGTCCTTTGGGGTGCGGGACGGTTTGAGTCCGGCGAGGTGCTGGAGCAGTTCTCCTACCGGGACGTCCTGCACGACGACGGTACCCTGCGCCAATGGATCGAAGCGTTGATTCGGTCGGGGGTGGTCATGATCAAGGGTGCGCCGCTGACGGAACACGAGTGCCGACGGTTGGCCGAACGGGTGGGATTTATCCGAAAAACGCATTACGGGTAAGTAGAAAAAAGCGTCCAAAAGGGTTTCAATGTTTTTTTTCTAAAAAAATCATACAAAAAACTCATGCGACGCATCATCACACGAAACGTTGAAATTTATGGCTACCAAAATTTATTCTGGTGCAACGGTCATTTTAAACCGTTCCATTTCGAACCTCCGAACACGGCGGCAGCACGAAGCGGTACGACGACGATTTCCGTCCGACGTACCACAAATCGGCTCCGTTTGCACCAGGCCAGCAGGAACTGCTAGGAGGCTGATCGCTAAGCTGATATTGCGGTAGGTCAGGCGGTTGTGTGAGTGAAACAGCACCACAGTGCAAGTAGCTGATTTCTTCTGTCAATCACTCGCCCCACTGGTTGTCTCACTCACTCCGTGTGGTTGCGATGGTGCGAGCGAGTACACTAGAGGGAAACTGATGACGTCTCGCTCTAGCAAACCGCCTACTACCAGTCGAGACGGTGCAACCTCCTGATGCTCCTTGTCTCCTAGTAGAAAATCGAAAGGAACACTCCACATGTCCAGCGAAAATGACGAAACGAAAACGAGCGAACCGAACGAAACGAATCGACGACGTTTGAATCGCGAGCAACAACGGAAATTAAATTAATACAGTTTTTTTTTGTTTTTGTTTATGTGATGCGTGTTGAGGGATCTCCTTGAAATAAGAAACATTTAAAAATTACCACGGACTCAATGAGGAAATTCTTTCATTGCTTAATAATGGAGACAGTACACAACAGCTTGTGATTACTTGGTTTTGTGGAATATTTTATTTATATTCACTAGCTTCATTCATTTATTTTTCTATACAAATTTGATTCATATTCACCCTCAATTTAGAGAAGAATTCATCGTGAAAGCGAAGGAAGGAACCAGCAATGTCGCGTATCTGTCCACGCCACTGCAGATGCACACCGATCTGCCCTACTACGACTACAAGCCCGGCTGCAATCTGCTGCACTGTCTGGTGCAGTCAACCAACACCGTCGGCGGCGAGAACCTGATCGCGGACGGTTTCTACGTCGCGGAGCGGATGCGCGATGAGCACCCGGACGACTTCCGGCTGCTGTCCGAGACGCTCGTCAACTGGAGCGATCTGGGCGAGGACGAGGGAGGCGCTTTCCATAGCATCTACCGTGCGCCGGTCATCTGGTGAGGGTGGAATGTGTGGTTTCCCTTTCCGCCGATCCTCTTCGGCACGTCTTAATCTCAACCGTTCTCCGCCTTTTTTTTATTTAAATTTCTGCAGCATTGGCCGCGACGGGCAGCTGGAGCGGATAAATCACAGCGTGCCGCAGCGGGACAGCCACTTCAGTGTTCCGCTGGACCGGGTCGAACGATGGTACCGGGCGATGCAGCGCTTCGTCGCCGTGCTGCACCGGGAGGCGGTCCAGTTCCGGACGGCTCCCGGTGACATCCTCACCTTCAGCAACGTGCGCATGGTGCACGGCCGGACCGGTTACACCGACACGGCCGGCAACACCCGGCACATCGTCGGCGCGTACCTCGACTGGGACGAGATCTACTCACGGCTTCGGGTGCTGAAAGCGGCGGAAGACAAAACAGTCAGCTAAGGAAAGGAATAACTCCAGGACATCTCGTTCGTTCGTTTGATTGTTTTAAGATAAATTCATATTTTCCTTTTTCTTCTCTTGTCGATGACGGAGTGAGAGATGGAGAATTAGAGAGAGTGAGAGAGAGAGATAGAGTGTAAACGTTTGCGGGGTTTTCCCCTCATTCAATGAGTTCATTACACTCTAAACCGAATGGTCAAGGGGAAGGAAACATTAATCTCGGGAGGTGTCCCTTTACCAACAAAAAAATTAAATCCAACAGCACCTTCATTGGTGGCAGTGGGAATTGTTGGGATGCGTAGGAGGAAGGATATTATTGCCTTGTCCCGGAAGCTTCTTCGGGAACGATTTCACCGTCTATACTCCGACTATTTTACTGCGAGGCGCGCGACACTCTTTCAACTTGCGCCACCCCCCCACCGGACCTCGGAAGATCGTCCTGCCGCCTAAGGATCGCGATCGCGCTCGACAATTATTTTTTTATAATTATAATAATAAAAATGATAATAGTTCTAAGTAAAATCGAAGCAAGGTCAATTGAAACAAAACAAAAGCTTAATAAACATCCCCGTCCGCCGTTTCCGCGGCGAATGCTGTAGTGTGTAGTAGTAATAATATGTTTGTGTTTTCGCTTTCTCTGTTCTCTCTCTCTCTCTCTGTGTCTCAATTTCTCCTATCCTATCATATGCACAGATTTCCGATTGATAAGGTAGTTTATAAAACTAGGCTCCCTACGGCTAGAATAGTGCACGTTAATAATTTGTTTTGCATAGGACGACCAATAAAAAATAGGTTTCGATAAAATCACAATATCTCTTTCTTTTGCATCTTTTTTTCCTCTTTGCCCTTTTTTCCATTGCGCAGAGCCTTTTTTTTTACCTCCTGTCGGGATTCTTTTTCCCCTCAATTCCCTTTTTCTCATCCTTCTTGCTCCTTCTGCTCAAGACTACGCGTTTTTGATTCTTGTTTTTCTTTCTTTTAAATCTGCCATCTTTAATTAGCTTAGGATAACGGTGTAGCACAATAGTATGATAATTGTCTACCCTACACAATGCACATCAGGCAAACACACACACACACACACACAAGCAATGTTAAGTTGTTTTTATCCTTACGACTTCTTTGCGCCACTTTCGCAAGTTTTAGTATCCCGCCCGTTTGACCTTCTTAGCGTTCGGAACTGCTTCTTGACTGGCGATCCTTTTATGTTGTTGTTATTTTATCTTGGGGGAAAGGAGTGACGTTGCCATTTTCCTAAACATGCTCAGATCCATAACACAGGCATTCATATTTCGCCGCGAATAAGTAATAGTATGCAAGCGCCATAACCATTTTCCTTTTCCCGTTGCATTACATGTGGACGAGGAGCGCCAAGTCCCCCACCCCAGGGTTGGGACATAAGTTAGCAGTGAATGTCGGTGCAAAACGATTGCGCAATTGGGCGGAATAAAATACTATCTTTACGGAGAAGCCATCAACAGCACAAACATACAATTTGTTTTGAAATTAGGGGAAAGGTGGGAAAAGGGTTTCTTTAAAAAAAAAAAAAAAATGGTGCAATCTTGTTCGTTTTCTATTTGAGGAAAACAACGACCTCAAATTCGGACGCTAACGGGAGTGAGGGGATGGAAAGCGGTGCAACACTCTTTGAATTTCAACTTCTCTCCGTTGAAATGCAAGAACTTGATCCGTTCAGGGGACGAAAACGGGAAAGGAATTGAAGGTAAGGAATTATTCTAAAGAATATATGCGCATGCGCGTGATTGTTTCCAACGATATCCGATATCTTCGTTTTGCATAAAATGGGTAAATAAAGAGAAATATGCATAGCACTATGAGCCTAAGTATCCTTTAGCAAGAGAAGCGTTTTCACAAAACAACCGGCAAAAGCGGCATGCTTCTCGGAGCAGAGGGCAGAGCGTTTGACTAATTACACAAAAATGATTATCAGACCTGTTGTGTGTATGTACAAAGAACGCAAAAAAAAAAAAACTAAAAATAACTACTATTTCTAAGCTCCAGAATGGAAGCCATCCATCGCGGCCTGACGAGCGCTTACTAACTGGTTCTTTTTGCCTTATATGTACCACTGCGATAAAATTTCCCTCTCCCCCGAAACGTAAATCATCACTTAAAATACTCATAAAAAAAAAAACAGCCAAACATGCATCGACAGTGGACAGCGGGCACACAGGCCATCCGGCGTTCCTTTCCCCGGAAGCGGCGGCGCGCGTGGAATATAAGGCGTAACCCAATTTAAAATCACGGTGGTGTCGTCCCTTGCTTTCTCAGCATTCGCTCTGCACCAGCGTGTCCTTGAGCGCGGCCAGCTGCTCCTCGCCGAGCTTGATCTTGTCGGCGATCTCGCGCGAGTCGACGATCAGCTTCGCCTTCATGTTGATGAAGTAGTCGTAGTCGGCGTACTCCTCGATCGTGAGCGCCTGCTCGAGGATGCGCGCGATGATCGCACCACGCCGATCGATGTCGTCTTTCAGCTGCTTCGCCTCGTCCAGCTGCTCGAGCAGTCGATCCCGCTTGGCCTCCAGGATCTTCTATAAGGTGGGAACAAAACGAAAGTTCAATCACACGAAAGATGACGATCACTCCTCCTCCTTGCTTGCTGTTGTTCCAGGTGGTTGCGTACCTTATCCGGGTGGGTGGAATCGATGCTGTGCAGTGCGTTGTCGGTACGGGCCAGCCGGCCGGACAGGGAGAGGAGCAGCATCGTGATGTAGCCGACGTCGTCGACGTACGAGCGGAACTTGGAGGCGTCGTTCGGCCGCACCTTCTGCGTCACCTTCAGGGCCACATCGTTGCCGAGCAGATCGTTGGCGTTGCTCTCCTCCGCGATGCTCGTCTGCTCGTTCGTCAGGACTAGTAGCTTTTTGCCAAGACGTTGGACAAGTTCCTCCTGTGCAAGCCGTGCAGTGCAAAAAAACAAAACGAAAATACAACGATAGCAAAAATTAGTCATGCGATCCAGACACATATATTTCGATCATTCTTGTAGCGGGTTGCTTGAACTAATCCCACAGTCAAGGTTACGCGTTTTTTTTCCCTTTGCAATCTGTGATTAGCACGTTCTTCAGATATTCGAATGGAATAGGACAAATAAACCGACCATGAAGTGAGCGGTCACGAGCGAGGTGGAAAACAGATTAATTCAGAAATAGATGGACGACGACGAACTGAATATTCGTATAAAAAGTGTGCGGCAACAACCATCTCATTGGCAAAATGCAACCATCTCATTGGCCAACCATAAGCACTCAAATGAAGTCTTGCTCGATGATGACATCCGTAGACCGACCGTAGAACGGAGATGTTTCTCGTTAATCAATCGGCCGTGTCGTGTCGTGCGTTACGCAATGTGTTCTTCTGAACACTGTTTGTCTACCAACACGACACTCAACAGCCACCATACCAACCAATTTAATCTTTCTCAGGTAATGAAGGAGCGTAGCTTCTCGTCCTACGCCACATTTGTCAACTCATCCACGCCATCAACGAGTGGCATTTTTCATCGAGACACACAGGTGTAGGAGGACTGGAGCAAACAATCTCCAACAAACGTACGAGACACAAACGCGAATGCCCTTCTGTGCGTTTTTATTTAACCAAAAATCTTGTCGCTGTCGTATGAAACCGCACTTCCTTTACCACGGCCAAACCGCGCGACGAAGAGATGTCCTTCGCATGGTGATTGCAACGGCAAACACTTGAGCTGTACACGTACAGTACAGTATGCCGATCACAAGAGGTTATGCGCGATATCGTAAAACGGTTTGCCGGAGTTGGTTTGGTTGATTATTCACTTGTTTGATTTTTGTTTTTGTATGATTTTTCGAACTTCAACCCTTCAATATCTTTACCAACTGCTGCCTCTGGGGTAGAGTGATCGATGGCACCCTTCGATACTGGGAGGTTGGTAATGGTGGCTGAGTTGCAGCCTCCGATGACATCGATGGTCCGCCGTTCCCGTCACCCGAGAAGATACCACTGCTTGCCACTGCTCCAGCTGATCGAATCCGGTTCGTCGATCAGCCGAAGGCGTTGTCCTCCGATTGAAAGAAACGCACCACGCAGCACTCGACGCTTGTGGAAGCGAACTAACTTTACGCCGGCCGCATGTTCAACCACCACCGTCGATGGCAACACGCACCCACCGCCCGTGGGCCCAGCAGCCCTCAAGAGACGCACTACTATCTATCTTCACTGCAGATGTGGTATTCACGATCGCTCTCTCATCCCCACGTGACCATACGCCACACGCGGTTTCTTCCCACCAGGCCCTTTGGAACCGTTTCAAACGAACAGGCCCACCTATCTATCTTCTATCATACACACACACACACACACACACACACACACACACACACACACACACACACACACACATGACCTAACGACGATGGGATGGGGTAACGGAGTGCGAGATTTAAAGCTTAACCAAGGCGGCCGCGCAGTCACCGATTGTCACAGACTATCGCGTCATATCCCGTGACATGCGCATGCCATACCATCCGGAGTGCCAGCGCTAGACGACTGTGTGGCGAAATCATCGGAGGGTTGAACTGTTTCTTTTTGTCTTCACCTTACCCAGATGCCTCCAGGGAGCAGTTTGTGGGCGAATATACTATGTAAAACCGAAGCACTGCTCACTTTTACTATCTCGTTTGCATGCGCTTGTAACTCGAGCTCCATGCGTGATGATGCGGCCGGTGTTTCGACGGATCCAAGCGGGTTGAGTTCGTTGGTGTTGTTGTTTTTTTTTTTTTTTTTTATGTGCACTTCCGATCGAGCGTGAGATATTCGCTTTCGCTGATTCACGATCCGACCAAGGCCACGAACCAGCAAAAGCAGGGTGGTTTACCACAAGCGTACGTTTGAGTGCAACGGAAGAGGTTGATGTTGCAGTTTACTTTGGGCTCGCCGGTGGAATGTATGTTTTCAAATTATTGCTACGACTGCTACGCACTCACCGGATGAAGTAAGTGGTCCACTCCGAGGGGACATCGGACGCGCAACAACCATTAGAGAAGAGCGCGCTTCGCTCTTGACAAGAATTTACAAAGCACGCACTCATGTCCCACACAGTAAGACACAGGGTAATTGAACTTTCCATTTCAATTTTGAATTCCTTTCGAAGACCGGAGAGTCATATTCGTCCCCGATGGCGGCCCCGAACCAGTGGGGGTTTATGTTTGTTTCTGCCTTCTCCTGCTTTGTCGATTTACTTACCTTCTTCTTGGTCAGATCACAGCAATCACCGTTGATCAGGGTCATTTCGCGGCTGTAGCGCGCCATCAGTTTGGCCTTGGGTTCCGAAATTTGAAAGTAGGTCGAGCTGGACGTCAGAATATCGAGCGAGCTGGTGTAAATGGATTACAAAAACAAAACAAAAAAACAAATGTTAGAACAAGAGAAAGGAAAAGCCGAAAACAGCCTTATGAGTAGTGCGGGGTCATTTTCACGTCCAAGAATGTGTCTTTCAGGGTGGCCACAAGAGCCCGGGTTATACGCCCGCATGCTTACCTTTTCTGTGGACCGCCACCGTCCGCTGGCGTTGCGGTCGATGCATCCTTCTTGAGCGGTCGGGGCGCAATCTGTATGTTGAACAGGTCGGACACGTAGTCCGACGAGGATTTGAATGTTTTCGGAGCTATCATAGGTTGCAGGGAGGCGGAAGAGAAAGGAGGGAAATAAATTAATGATGCTGTCCACAGGGAAGGCCTCTCCTCTGAACTGCTTTGTGATTTCTTCTCGCGGAAGTGCACATGCAGGAGCTAAACCTTTGAACTGACTGAGTGGACGTATTTCGATTTGATTTACGCCACCCCTACTACCAATGCTTTGGGTGGTCTTTTCCCACTTCCACTTTGCATAAATAAACATGCTTTCCCCCACTGCGGTGTTGCGGAGATTGCGCGAAAGATTGTTACGCAGATCTCGTTTGTTTTCATTTGACCACCTCTGCATTTTCCCACACGATCTTTAATCGATCGAAGCAAAACGTGGTTGTTGCAGCAGCAGCGTTTTTCGGAACAGTTGCGTGCGGCAATTGCCCTCCAGTACTTACGGTGAGGAACAATGGCAGATTTGAGATCCATTCGTTGAAAGCTATACTGCCCGTTGAAAGGGAAGCATGCCTTGAGAAGTTGCATAAACCCGATCCACTTTTCAAGCCTCCAGGTGGCGGAACATTATCATTATCGAGTAAAGGGTGTCACAAATGGGCCGGTGTAATCGAATTTTAACCCGAAAAAGTTACTTAATGATGCTTTAAAAAAACTAATAAAAAAAACCATGGACCATCATTAAATTAAAATTTAAAAAAAAACCTGTGAGTTTAAGAAATAGTTAAAAAACAAACTTTTAATAGCACATTTATGATGAACCTCTTTTAATAGAAAATTTGGAACAGGTACTTGAAAGAGAAAAAAAAACACAATGATCAACCAATGAAAAAGGAAAACAGTTTCCGAATTAAATTTGATTTGGCCCGTGAAGACGAAGGAAGCGGACCTACTTTCTCTGCCGGGGCGCGTCATCAAATTTTGCGTTTCGCTTCAATGCCTCTCTTTGAGCACGTGTGATCGTGTGTGTATTTGTTACACTTTTTTCTTTTTTTGTTAAAGTTAACAATCTTTTGGGAGTTTTTTTGTCTGTACCAGTTTCAAGGGATCGTTTTTTTTTTGGTTCCATCGTGAGATTTTCGCTATTATATCTTCACCCCGAAAACAAACTTTCGATTTTATCGCCACAACAACTGGGTGTTGTTTTGATGGCATTTAATGGCCGTTTGCGATCGCACCCAGCACACCGTTCGGTGGATTTTCCATAGCCCGCCGAGCTCATTTCTTGTACATTGTGTTTGTAAAAAAATCGGAAATCAACACGGTTGACCATTGTTATTGGCCCCAGTAAACACATCTTGCTTCTTCTTCTGATCCATCTACGGAACCTTCGGTGCATCTCTAAATCATCGACCGCATCGCGCAAGAAGTGGACGGCAACACGGTGCGATACTACACTACGGTAAATACACGCAAACGTACGGGGAAATTGGACCGAATGTTTAATTGAAAGAAGCACAACCCGGGATGGCAAAGGGATGCAACCACATGCAGGTATACATGTGCCCCACGGAAGAGTAATAACTCTCGGTGGGATGCCGCTTTCGCATCGTATTTTACCGTGACAGTTTTATTGGCCCTTTGGGCGGAAAATGATCCATAAATGTCCGAGTGAAGCCAGTAATTATTGGACCATTCAAGTCGTTTCCCTTACCGCATGCAGCGCGGAAGGGAGATGCACGGTCCAGAGCTTAGTGTCTTCGAATGTTTTTGAAACGTTTACAAGATTGTAACCGTCTTGTAGACACTAATATCTTTTTGCACTATGGTCGTTTTCTAATCTTGGTAGTCCATCTGATGTAACCTTTCGCAACTTTTGATCAAGAAGTTGTGCACAAGT
Organism: Anopheles atroparvus; assembly: GCA_914969975.1. NCBI lineage: Eukaryota > Metazoa > Arthropoda > Insecta > Diptera > Culicidae > Anopheles > Anopheles atroparvus. The sequence continues at coordinate 7,797,778 of CAJZCY010000003.1, read as the reverse complement.
GTTTTCCGTTTTCCCTAACTCGCATCACTTTACACTCCTCCTCAGAAGTCCTTCTTTCTCGGTGGGACGTTCCACTTACCCAGTATGGTGTGTAGCTTGTCGGATGGGGACAGTTGACTGACGAGATCGTGCGACAGTTTGTCGCAGTCGATCTCTTCCGGGTGCAGCTTTCGTGGTGCCGGAGGAGGCGGTGTCTGCGGTGGCGGTGGCGACACTGGACCACCGTTGAAGAATCGATTCTCTTTGCCGGGAGTACCGGGCGTTGGTGACGAGCCGGGCAGTGGGCTGCTGGAGGTCGATGTAGCTACCGTTGCGGTTGCCGACCGTGGACCGTAGCTGACGCTCGAAATCCGAACCGTTGCCGTGGACGACGACTCCTGACTGGGGGTTGCCGATGTCGGGGCGATGGTCAGCTCGGCCAGGCCGAGCCCCAGAGCGTCCTCACTTTCGGTTTGGGAAGCCGCCTCTGAGGTTGGTGCCTGCACGCGTAGTACGATTTCGGTCCGCTGCAGCACTTGCTGAACCGCCACGGACTTGTTGGATTCGCTGGCACCGGAATGGTCCACCACCGGCTGCGGAACGCTTGTGGCAGTGAAGTTTATCTCCTTCGTGACACGTTCTAGGGCTGGCGAGAGCGGTGAGTCACCGCCACTGGTGGTGCTGTTGCTGCTGTTACTGTTGCTGCTGCTGCTGCTGCTACTGCCGACGTGATTATTATCTCTACTGTCCAAACCATTCACAACAACGGCGGACCCGGTCGTTTCAGGTGCTGCTGCTGCTGATGATGATGATGATGATACCGTTGATTTGGTGCTACGACTTTCTCCTTCTCCTTCCTCTTTGGCCACGGCGGCGACGGCTGCGGTAGTGGTTGTATTAGCTGGTGCTGCTGCTGCGTCACCGGATGACAACGCAGGCGCATCGTCGTGTGCGACTGAACCGACGGACGAAACTTCACTGACGAGCTGCGCCAAACACTCTGGCGCTGAAGGCAACTCGACCGGTGCCACCGTGGATGCTGCTGTTGGGGCGGAGGCAGGCACAACGGTATTTACGCTATGCTGCTGGAGGAGGTTGTGCTGGTGGTGCTGGTGGAGGTGCTGGTGCTGGTGATTCTGCTGCTGGTCGTGGTGGTGGTGATGGTCAGCAACCATCCCATTCCACTGCTGGTGCGGCTCAAAATTGGTCGATTTTTCTGGAGTTTCATTGCAATTATGTACAGTTGGTGTCGACGGCCAGAGGTGCCCGGTGCCGGTGCCGTTCAGCACTGGCAGTGGGGTGGAGGGAAGGGGCGGTGGAACCCCGTCGTCGGTGGCGGGGTGCGGTGGCTCCTTGGCAACGGTGGTGTGGTTGATGGATGCGATCGAGGTAAGGGTAGCAGTGGCGCCGCTGTTGGTCGTGGCCGGAAGACCGAGGATTCCTTCGCTCGTATGTCCGGTGCTGCCGTTGTACAGGTGATAACCATTACACTGGCCACCGTCGCTTGCCGCTCCGTTGAGCGATTCGAGGATCTGCGTCTTCTTCAGGTCGAACGACGACTGGGAGGTGTACTTGGGCGACGTCGCTTGGATCTGGGCCAGCGGAGGACTACTGTTGCCATTGTAGAGGGATGGCGGTGTCGTTGTCGTCGAGCTGGAATCCTTCGGTGGATCCGAGGACGAAACGGACGTCTGCGAGGAGCTGTTGAAGTTGAACAGTGACTTCAGGCCGTTCGCGGTTGCAATGATCGGTGCCGAGTGTGGCCCACCGACGTGCTTCCCCTTCCCGTTGTGCCCGTTATGATGATTGTTAATGCTGTTGTTGTTGTTGTTGTTCATGTTGTTATTATTGTTGTTGTTGGAGTAGAGTGAGTATTTCACGCCGGGCGGAAGCACATCCGGCAGGTTGCACTTCGTCGAGGTGATGATCTCCTCCGGGAAGACGTCGCCACTACCGCCACTGCTAGCACTGCCACCGGTGGACGGCATGGTTGTGTTGCTGCCATGGTTGATGCAGTCCTCGTTCGAGGTCAACGTCAACTTGTAACTGCCATGGTCCGGGTCGGAGTGCAGCTTGTCGCGCGGTTGCCTCGGCAGATATGAAGCCTTCGAGTTGCTCCTGCGTGGAAATGGGGGGGGAAAAAACCAAAAAATAGTATAAAGTACAAGTCTAAATTCCATAAGAATGGCCTGGATTCTATGCAGCAACGAAAATTAGCGGTAGCGTACATCTAAAGCGCAGAGGCTCACGTGTACGTCGCTGGATGCTATGTACAAAGGCACAATTGCGAATGAGAACACGAGTACCGCCGAGCCTAATCTCGGTGGAAAAAGGCAAAGCTACCTTACCAGCGAACTTTCGGTTCACCACCGCGTTTTAACCCTTTTCTCCCACGTGTTGGGCGGCGTTTTCCAACCCCAACTTCACTCGCAAAGTCCCAAAAACAACCAAATCACCGAATCTCGCTGGTTCGGACGCATACGCTGGCGAATAACTTCTCCCCGCCTGCATTTTCTTCCACTTCCGACAATTAACCGTTTCTCATGATCATTTTCTACATCATCATTATCTGTTTTTTTTTTCTTTCGCCCTCACCATCAACGCAGATTTTGCCCGGACAGTGCCGAAGGGTTTAAACGGACGGACGAGCAGCAGCAGGCCGGGCGAACGAGTCGTAACGAAATGTGTATAATTAATGATCCGCAAAAATATTTAAAAAAAAAACTAAAAGGCGCGCTAAGGCGAACGGATTAACGGTGTTCGTTGTGGTACGAATTGGAATGGGTTTGGTTTTCGATTCCGGCCCCGAAAGGAGAGCTGGCGATCGTTCTTTCAATTCCAGTTCAGGTGTGTGCTCTTAATGAGTTAAATGGCATTAACCAAATGAAGTCACTTAAGCGTTCGACAATTGAGATGTGGGATTTTGAGATGAAACTTTTAATCTGGTGGTACATTAATGTTTTAGTTCAAACAGTTGTTAAGCTAATGTTTAAAATAACCCGAATAACACCAAATAATCAACACGTCTTTCAAACTGCTAATCGGCATAAAATGGCTTTATCTTTCGTTTTTATCAATCCGCAGCTGAACTGCTAAGGCGGTAATTTTGGACCAAAACCGGTTCGTAGGGGTTTCACTTGGTTTCTTAAACTTGGATTAAAACCGGTTTGTTATTATAGCGCCATCTAGATGTTACTGTTCTGTACCAAAGCATAAAACCGTGCACTGTACATTGCATACATTCAGGGACATAAAGTTGATTTTAGTACGACTTGTTTTAGACCATACGGTAAACGTTCGGAGTGTTACACAAATTACCGAGCATTTTATGATTTGTCGTGTAATATATCAATGATAAGTGTAAGTAAGATGTCTTGGTTTGAAGGAAAACAGAACTGTAGAACTTCCTTAAAATTGAATCTTCATTAAATGTATCAATTTTGCTCCACTGTCATTTTTGGAAGAAATTATCATATCACCGGACGTACCAAAATACATGTTACTTTCTAGACCGTCTCGTAATCTCTTCAAGTGTTTGTTTTACCAAGTAGAATTACACCTACGTCATTCGACTACCTCTGGGTCGTTATTGATAACATTCTCACCCACAGGGAGTTTTTGCACTGTGAATTATTTATCTAGTGCACTTGAGTGAGCGAAAAACACACATGTGACGAAGCATTCTACAAATATTACAATTTCTGAGTAACCGGTCAACCGGTAAGTTATCTCTGGTTTCTTGATATAGGACCGATCAACCTATCGTGGGAAGAAGAGTGAGTACACGATAATTAGTGTAAACAAAACATCATTGAACTGCTTCGTGATGCATTGCTTACACACTGTCTGAACAAACTTCAATACAAATCAGTTAGTTTTTAGTCAATCTAAGCTCTTCCAGAAATAGTTTTTTTTCATGAAACGATGATCAAATTGTTATGCATCCAACAAACATCTTTTAATTTCTTGACCCACAATGTTGTGCAGGATTTGCTCACATTAAGAAAAGTGTCGTAGGAATGGTGTTAAACTATTCACGTCCGTTGAGTGTTAACGCGTTTTCGAGCAACAAGCATCATCACACATTTGTTAAAAGATGATTTTTTTTTTTGCTTGAGTAAGGGTGTCGAGGAAAGTGGCCCAATGGGTGGGGGTGGACAGTAATAGGCCCGTTGTTGGCCATCTTCGACATCCATGAGCGCCACCAATTCGAAGCTCCTTCGATGACCAGTCCAGCGGGAGAAGCATGGCTTAAGCCGAGAGGTTGGAAAATAAATCGATGCTTAATTTAAAACACAGTGTGAAATGACGAGAAAGTGATCATCCGAGGTGGTGTTCGTACGTGGAAAAGCGTCTGGTGGGGGTTAAAATAGGGGGAAAATAAGTTTGTACACATGTGCTGCAGCACAGATACGGCTCAAACTTGCTTCTGGTATTGATGGTGCCTTTGTTTGGCCATTATTTCTCCCCTTTCCTTTCAGTGGAATAGAAGACCTTTTTTTCGCTGCCTATTTTTTGTCCATGACGAAACGAGAGAAAGGTTGATTGGGACAAGGTAGCCCGAGTCGACGTAAATGGTCGCAATTGTGGCGACACGTTTACAACATTGCCGTGCACTTCGCGACCCTTTAGGAAAGGTAAGTTCCTTGCGATGCTCCCTTTGTTTGAACTCGATGTGGCTGGCTGACTGACCTTAATATCTGATCGGCAAGCGTACCGGTAGAAGTATGTTGAGACTGTAGAGTGTCAGCATGCGTACTCTAACACATGATCACGAATTAGGTGGCATGAATACGCGGTTACAAATTCAAGCAACCGATCTTGGGTATTCTTAGACCACGGAATCACGTTTTTCACTTTTGCGAGTCACGACTACTAATTTTGAAATTTAATCGGAAGCAATTGATTGACTTTAAGTTGCATTTAAAAAAAAAGCGAAGGTATAAGGTGTCAAGAGCTTTGTTTAACCAGGCAAACAATTTCTTTTCTCTCTGCTCTTGTTCAATCAACGTCCAACCACACCCCAGCAGCAGTGATAGAGAGGATGGTATTTTTACTTTCAACGCAAAACGCACAACAAGGGCATCTTTCGGTCGAATGAGGTACGTCTTAAACCATCCCTTACGGTCAAGTGCTTCCTGCTAGTGAAAGATATTTGGGATTGAATATTTGCCCTCTCGCGGGTCACGCGGCACTTGATGGGTTGATGTTGGAAAATGTGATGATAAAGTCCCGTCGTTTATCATCGGTTATCTATATTTTAACCGTACCGTTTATCTTTCCGCTACTTAAGAGTTCGTTAAAGTACCTTCGGTTGGTGCTATATAAAAGACGGACGCATATTCCTGGTTGTGGTAAATTAAATAGTACTGTCAGAGCTTCGGGACCAGTGCAAAAGTGTCTTTTGCTGCAGCTACCCTATCGATTCTTCGATCTTCCGTCAGTTGTGGACCTTGGTGTGGTGCAAAAATTAAAAATGTTACCAAAGAATACTAAAATCATGGTAGAGGGTCTGGTGCTGTTGCAGTCTGCATACGTGATTGCTGGTACTTCTTTTGAATGCCCAGACACAGTTAGTGAAAGAGGAAAAAGGGCGACAGCAATATACGCCCTTCCGCATAGTTGTACAGGTTATGCGACGTGTGTAGGAAAGATCAAAATTGAAGCTCAATGCCCTGATGGATCAGTGTGGAGTGATGATGTGAAAAGTTGCTTACGAACAGATGCCGCCAATGTGAAGTGCAAAGAAAATTCTCACGAACGAACGAAGAGAGACACAGCCATAGAAACGGTGGCCGTTTGCGCGTCATCATGTCCACAGTTTTTTGATCCGCGGTACTTAGTATTGATATCTAATGCGAATTGCAACAGGTACAACCTATGTGTGCTTGGGTTAATGCTAACCGTCTCGTGTCCTAACGATTTGCGATTCAATAAAGAGAAATGTGCATGTGATTTTAAAGAGAATGTTTACTGTGAAGGAGACGAGCTCACAACACTCACAGAAGTTGCTACCGAACCGATAACAGAAGAGGCTACGTCTTCATCGACAACTGAGTCCTCCACCGAATCTTCTTCGGAATCCTCAACGGAGGTAGCGACTGAGGAGGGCTCTGGGTCAACATACGAGCCAACTACGAGAGAAGCATCGACCGAAGCATCGACAACTGAGTCCTCCACCGCATCTTCTTCGGAATCCACAACGGAAGCAGCGACCGAGGAGGCTTCTGAGTCAACCACAGAGGGAGCTTCATCCGAAGCAGCGACTGAAGAATCGACAACTGAGTCCTCCACCGAATCTTCTTCGGAATCCACAACGGAACCAGCGACCGAGGAGGCTTCTGAATCAACCACCGAGGAAGCAACATCCGAAGCATCGACCGAAGAATCGACAACTGAGGCTTCCACCGAATCTTCTTCGGAATCCACAACAGAGGTAGCGACCGAGGAGGCTTCTGAGTCAACCACAGAGGGAGCTTCATCCGAAGCATCGACCGAAGAATCGACAACGGAAGCAGCGACCGAGAAGGCTTCTGAGTCAACCACAGAGGAAGCATCATCCGAAGCATCGACCGAAGAATCCACAACTGAGTCTTCCACCGAATCTTCTTCGGAATCCACAACGGAGGCAGCGACCGAGGAGGCTTCTGAATCAACCATCGAGGAAGCAACATCCGAACCATCGACCGAAGAATCCACAACTGAGTCCTCCACCGAATCTTCTTCGGAATCCACAACGGAAGCAGCGACCGAGGAGCCTTCTGAGTCAACCACCGAGGAAGCAGCATCCGAAGCATCGACCGAAGAATCGACAACTGAGTCCTCCTCCGAATCTTCTTCGGAATCCACAACGGAAGCAGCGACCGAGGAGGCTTCTGAATCAACCACCGAGGAAGCAACATCCGAAGCATCGACCGAAGAATCCACAACTGAGTCCTCCACCGAATCTTCTTCGGAATCCACAACGGAAGCAGCAACCGAGGAGGCTTCTGAATCAACCACCGAGGAAGCTTCATCCGAAGCAGCGACCGAGGAATCGACAACTGTGGCTTCCACCGAATCTTCTTCGGAATCCTCAACGGAAGCAGCGACCGAGGAGGCTTCTGAGTCAACCACAGAGGCAGCTTCATCCGAAGCATCGATCGAAGAATCGACAACTGAGTCCTCCACCGAATCTTCTTCGGAATCCACAACGGAAGCAGCGACCGAGGAGGCTTCTGAGTCAACCACAGAGGACGCAACGTCCGAAGCATTGACCGAAGAATCGACAACTGAGTCCTCCACCGAATCTTCTTCGGAATCCACAACGGAACCAGCAACCGAGAAGGCATCTGAATCAACCACAGAGGCAGCAACATCCGAAGCATCGACCGAAGAATCGACAACGGAGTCCTCCACCGAATCTTCTACGGAATCCACAACGGAAGCAGCGACCGAGGAGGCTTCTGAGTCAACCACAGAGGCAGCTTCATCCGAAGCATCGATCGAAGAATCGACAACTGAGTCCTCCACCGAATCTTCTTCGGAATCCACAACGGAAGCAGCGACCGAGGAGGCTTCTGAATCAACCACCGAGGAAGCAACATCCGAAGCAGCGACCGAAGAATCGACGACGGAGTCCTCCACCGAATCTTCTTCGGCATCCACAACGGAAGCAGCGACCGAGGAGGCTTCTGAGTCAACCACAGAGGCAGCTTCATCCGAAGCATCGATCGAAGAATCGACAACTGAGTCCTCCACCGAATCTTCTTCGGAATCCACAACGGAAGCAGCGACCGAGGAGGCTTCTGAGTCATCCACCGAGGAAGCAACATCCGAACCATCGACCGAAGAATCCACAACTGAGTCCTCCACCGAATCTTCTTCGGAATCCACAACGGAAGCAGCAACCGAGGAGGCTTCTGAATCAACCACCGAGGAAGCTTCATCCGAAGCAGCGACCGAGGAATCGACAACTGTGGCTTCCACCGAATCTTCTTCGGAATCCTCAACGGAAGCAGCGACCGAGGAGGCTTCTGAGTCAACCACAGAGGCAGCTTCATCCGAAGCATCGATCGAAGAATCGACAACTGAGTCCTCCACCGAATCTTCTTCGGAATCCACAACGGAAGCAGCGACCGAGGAGGCTTCTGAGTCAACCACAGAGGACGCAACGTCCGAAGCATTGACCGAAGAATCGACAACTGAGTCCTCCACCGAATCTTCTTCGGAATCCACAACGGAACCAGCAACCGAGAAGGCATCTGAATCAACCACAGAGGCAGCAACATCCGAAGCATCGACCGAAGAATCGACAACGGAGTCCTCCACCGAATCTTCTACGGAATCCACAACGGAAGCAGCGACCGAGGAGGCTTCTGAGTCAACCACAGAGGCAGCTTCATCCGAAGCATCGATCGAAGAATCGACAACTGAGTCCTCCACCGAATCTTCTTCGGAATCCACAACGGAAGCAGCGACCGAGGAGGCTTCTGAATCAACCACCGAGGAAGCAACATCCGAAGCAGCGACCGAAGAATCGACGACGGAGTCCTCCACCGAATCTTCTTCGGCATCCACAACGGAAGCAGCGACCGAGGAGGCTTCTGAGTCAACCACAGAGGCAGCTTCATCCGAAGCATCGATCGAAGAATCGACAACTGAGTCCTCCACCGAATCTTCTTCGGAATCCACAACGGAAGCAGCGACCGAGGAGGCTTCTGAGTCATCCACCGAGGAAGCAACATCCGAACCATCGACCGAAGAATCCACAACTGAGTCCTCCACCGAATCTTCTTCGGAATCCACAACGGAAGCAGCGACCGAGGAGGCTTCTGAATCAACCACAGAGGCAGCTTCATCCGAAGCAGCGACCGAGGAATCGACAACTGAGGCTTCCACCGAATCTTCTTCGGAATCCACAACGGAAGCAGCGACCGAGGAGGCTTCTGAATCAACCACAGAGGCAGCTTCATCCGAAGCAGCGACCGAGGAATCGACAACTGAGGCTTCCACCGAATCTTCTTCGGAATCCACAACAGAGGTAGCGACCGAGGAGGCTTCTGAGTCAACCACCGAGGAAGCAACATCCGAAGCATCGACCGAAGAATCTACGAAAGAGTCCTCCACAGAATCTTCTACAGAATCCACAACGGAAGCAGCGACCGAGGAGGCTTCTGAATCAACCACAGAGGCAGCTTCATCCGAAGCAGCGACCGAGGAATCGACAACTGAGGCTTCCACCGAATCTTCTTCGGAATCCACAACAGAGGTAGCGACCGAGGAGACTTCTGAGTCAACCACAGAGGGAGCTTCATCCGAAGCATCGACTGAAGAATCGACAACGGAGTCCTCCACCGAATCTTCTTCGGAATCCACAACGGAAGCAGCGACCGAGGAGGCTTCTGAGTCAACCACCGAGGAAGCAGCATCCGAAGCATCGACCGAAGAATCGACAACTGAGTCCTCCTCCGAATCTTCTTCGGAATCCACAACGGAAGCAGTGACCGAGGAGGCTTCTGAATCATCCACAGAGGCAGCTTCATCCGAAGCAGCGACCGAAGAATCGACAACTGAGGCTTCCACCGAATCTTCTTCGGAATCCACAACAGAGGTAGCGACCGAGGAGGCTTCTGAGTCAACCACAGAGGAAGCTTCATCCGAAGCATCGACTGAAGAATCGACAACGGAGTCCTCCACCGAATCTTCTTCGGAATCCACAACGGAAGCAGCGACCGAGGAGGCTTCTGAGTCAACCACAGAGGCAGCAACATCCGAAGCATCGACCGAAGAATCGACAACTGAGTCCTCCTCCGAATCTTCTTCGGAATCCACAACGGAAGCAGCGACCGAGGAGGCTTCTGAATCAACCACAGAGGCAGCAACATCCGAAGCAGCGACCGAAGAATCGACAACTGAGGCTTCCACCGAATCTTCTTCGGAATCCACAACAGAGGTAGCGACCGAGGAGGCTTCTGAGTCAACCACAGAGGGAGCTTCATCCGAAGCATCGACTGAAGAATCGACAACGGAGTCCTCCACCGAATCTTCTTCGGAATCCACAACGGAAGCAGCGACCGAGGAGGCTTCTGAGTCATCCACCGAGGAAGCAACATCCGAACCATCGACCGAAGAATCGACAACTGAGTCCTCCTCCGAATCTTCTTCGGAATCCACAACGGAAGCAGCGACCGAGGAGGCTTCTGAATCAACCACAGAGGCAGCTTCATCCGAAGCAGCGACCGAAGAATCGACAACTGAGGCTTCCACCGAATCTTCTTCGGAATCCACAACAGAGGTAGCGACCGAGGAGGCTTCTGAGTCAACCACAGAGGGAGCTTCATCCGAAGCATCGACTGAAGAATCGACAACGGAGTCCTCCACCGAATCTTCTTCGGAATCCACAACGGAAGCAGCGACCGAGGAGGCTTCTGAGTCATCCACCGAGGAAGCAACATCCGAACCATCGACCGAAGAATCGACAACTGAGTCCTCCTCCGAATCTTCTTCGGAATCCACAACGGAAGCAGCGACCGAGGAGGCTTCTGAATCAACCACAGAGGCAGCTTCATCCGAAGCAGCGACCGAAGAATCGACAACTGAGGCTTCCACCGAATCTTCTTCGGAATCCACAACAGAGGTAGCGACCGAGGAGGCTTCTGAGTCAACCACAGAGGGAGCTTCATCCGAAGCATCGACTGAAGAATCGACAACGGAGTCCTCCACCGAATCTTCTTCGGAATCCACAACGGAAGCAGCGACCGAGGAGGCTTCTGAATCAACCACAGAGGCAGCTTCATCCGAAGCAGCGACCGAAGAATCGACAACTGTGTCCTCCACCGAATCTTCTTCGGAATCCACAACGGAAGCAGCGACCGAGGAGGCTTCTGAATCAACCACCGAGGAAGCAACATCCGAAGCAGCGACCGAAGAATCGACGACGGAGTCCTCCACCGAATCTTCTTCGGCATCCACAACGGAAGCAGCGACCGAGGAGGCTTCTGAGTCAACCACAGAGGAAGCTTCATCCGAAGCATCGACCGAAGAATCGACAACTGAGTCCTCCACCGAATCTTCTTCGGAATCCACAACGGAAGCAGCGACCGAGGAGGCTTCTGAGTCAACCACCGAGGAAGCAGCATCCGAAGCATCGACCGAAGAATCGACAACTGAGTCCTCCACCGAATCTTCTTCGGAATCCACAACGGAAGCAGCGACCGAGGAGGCTTCTGAATCAACCACCGAGGAAGCAACATCCGAACCATCGACCGAAGAATCCACAACGGAGGTCCGTTCTACAGAAATAACGACGTCACAGCCGACCACAAATGAAGCAACAACAGCTGTAGCTGTAGACACTTCTACTTTGCCGTCTGCAACTTCAACCACTGAAAGGACTTCCATATCTGGATCACAAATAATGGCTGGCGTGTCGAAAGCTTTCGATAAAATTTCCAGCATTTTCGAAACTCTGGCAAAACTTTTTGCGTCTAGTGTTTCAAACAACTAATAGCGAATATCCCAAATATGGATATTATTGAAGAGTTTCATAAAACATTTAAAATGTTACCGTGCGATGCCCAGCAATACCAGACAATTTTTAATCCTATTTATTGCATTAGACTAATCGGTAAAGCAACACATTCTTAAATAGCCATAAAAAAACAAGTATAGAAAGCAAGCAAAGCCAGATGGCGAATGGTTGCTGCATTCTAGGAGCGAGAAAAAGGTAGAATCATAATATGAAAATATTTCAATAATTATACAAATGTTCTGCTGAAAAAAAAAACCGACAACCCTTCCCACACCATGTAGCAAAGCGTTTTCTTGATTATTTAGAAAGCATAAGAAGTGACAAAGCGCATCAAATGAAACAACAGTTACACAATTGCAAAATAGGCACATGACACATCTTAACACACGCACACACGAAGTCAAACACTGAACGTGGAAAGTTTCGAACTTACATCAGTGCCATCGTTCTTTTCTTGAAAGAAATAGGAATCTTCGTACTCCAAGGAAGTTCCAACCAATGGCGAGAGGCGGCGGAAGAGGATGATGACGATGCGACGGAACAGGTGGATGAAGACATATTTCCTTCCCTGCTGTCATCACCTGTATCTGTGTCGTCCGCATCATCGTCGCTACTGATCGCGTATCCACCATGCCGACAGTTAAGCGAATATACCGATGCACCTGGCGATCGCTTCTCACCTGCGTCTTTTTCTATAATGACCTCGGGAGAACTGGTGACGTGATAGATGTGGTAGTCCTTGCTCGTGCAGCTGCAATCGCGATTGTTTAGGAACGCCAGCATTGTTCAGTTTTGTGTGGTGCGTTTTTATGCATTCAAGTGTTGTTGAATTGTGCAATGTATATATGTAAAATACAGTTTTGTGATTGTGTTGATAGAGTAAGAAAAGGTAACGTGTGTTTAAGCATAACAAAATGAACGAGTAGATAAGCGAAAAAATGATGTTAAACAGATATTCATGAAGCATACATAAAATTGGGAAGAAAAAACGATAATTTAAGAAAACATCTACATGTTGTACAGAGAAAAAAGTATCATGGTTCATTCACAAAGTTTCTTTAAGAACGATTGTGCACACCCCTTAGAACTCTCGGTTCTATTCACTGCACTGTTGCTTTCATCCGAATAGAGCAACGATTGATTAAAAAACGAAACAAGTATATCCTCAGCATTGGCCACAATGTAAAAGACATCTTCGCCGTTTGGATTCTGATGCTCCAAATAAGGGAGGGTTGTTTATCCTTTCTGCTCGTTTGCCGGGAATGGGTTAGGTGTTTATTTAATATTTTTAGTTTACCTTTCCAATCCCAGTGGCACAACCTCCACATTTCAAAACTAACATTGCTGGTACCTTCGGCTTCTATCGCGTGTCTAGTGCAGTCTCTGCCGCACTCAAACAGATCCGAACTGACCTCGTCAACAACCTTCCGTCCAAAGGCACGGGTTGTATGGGTGGGGTTGGGGGGCGGTGTTTACAATAGAAGAGTCAAGCAAGCGGTACAGTGTGCGCAGCAGAGAAGGGCGCGCGGCAGAGACCTCCACTGCATTAGGCATTCGGAAGTGCTTTTCCTTTCCTTCAATAATTCAGCTGTGTTTATTAGTTTTCCTCCTCTGCTCAGCTTGAGGGTTTTTCACTACGAGCATCATTTTGTTTGGTTTCCATTCCAGGGCCTACCGGCTGTGGCGGCGAAGGTGGATAATGAAAGGAAAAAAAAACACTACAATTCTAAAGTGCAACCTAAAACCAGGCCATCAGCGTGGTCCGGGATAGCGAGCCCGACTTCTGGGTACGGCTGCATGACGATTACGTTTCACGTCGGCACCGATGGTAAAAGATAGCGCGCGCTGGCTGATCATCGCAACAACGAGGTGGCTCCCACCAGGAAAATCGCAGGCAGCGTCGACCCCAAAAAGGCGCGTCGAAAATGATACCACCGGAGTCGTGAAAGAAAGTTGCCGGGAAAGGAAAATTTTCCCACCGATCCGCTTCGACATGTGACTGTGAGATTTTACGCCTCATGCAGATATATACGAGCGATCGTTTTGGAGACCGAAACGGGTGGTAGCAAAATCCGAGGCGTGTGTAACAGTGCCCTCCGATACTTTTTTTCTAAGCGATTATCTTTAGAGAAAAAAAGGATTTCCGGACAAGCGATTTGCAAAAGCCATTTGACGCTGTAAACCGGTAGAAACGAGCAGCGTGGGGTTACCGGCGTCCAAACCTTTTGAAGGCACAACGGGTCGCTTATCGTTGTCGCTAATCTGCCGCCATCATTATCATCTCCGTTCGTGTTTTGCACGCACGGGAAGATGGTGGCTCTGTGACGGCTAGTCAATGGTAAAAGGGTTGATTTTACCGGGCGCCAAAAGCACACAACCGGCTCTAGATGATAGTGTCGCGAATAACGATCCTGTCGGATTAGCGAGCGGACAATCTCGGCGGAGCGTCACTTTTACTGGCACCAACAAGCCAGCTAACACTAACATAACACTATCCCGCTAAAGTGACAGCACGACATCAAAGCGTACCTCGGAGCGGTTTGCGGGTAAATGTGTTAACTATCAGCCAAAGTTCCTCGCAAGGGGTTTATTTTATTTTTCTCCTGCTGTCGTTTCCTCCCTATCGTTGTAGAATTGGATTGTTGAAATGGGCGGTTTGCTGGCAGCACTGTCCGTAGGCTTTATGCCAGTGCTCACGTCCGCTTTTCGTCGGGTGCTTATGCTACTCTGAAGGCAGCCCAAAGGCACATCCACATCATAGCATCAATAGTCGAAGGAGACCGCCCCGTTCCTCTCGACCCGTTGTAAATCACTACAAATTGTTCGCTAATTTGTGCGCCGAACGGGTTGAGCTTTCAAGCTACCCTCGGGGGCTACGCTGACGAGGTTAGGGTCGTCAGCTGTTCGTCGTCAGATTCGAAACATAGCTGCCATCCGCGAGATGACCCTCGGTGTAACCGGTATAACTATCTATGGTCTAGGGACGCTCTGATGGGTCGCGTTCATCAGAGAGCGTGTCTGCGCGTAAATGGTTCACAACGAGGAAGATATTAGAGGCAAATTAGAGCGTCTCTCAGTAACTTATCGCCTTAATAACGAGCTCCAGCAAATTAAGTCATTTGTCCAGCAGATGCGGTATCGGCATGTTTTTGAAGACGACCGCAACATGAGTGACGTGAAAGATGTCTTTGTCAAAGTATCTTACCGATTTATTGTAGACAACAAGTTAAACAACCATGGAACAAAATTTCCATAATATAACTATACCTAACGCAAAAAAAAAAAAAACATAACGCGACAAAAGGCCAAATTTTGGTCAATGTCGTGCAGTTTTTACTGAACGTTCAACTGGTTCACATAACCGGTACGTAAATTCTAATCTCAGAAAATCGCTCCATTCTCGCGAACGAGTTCAAAGTGGATTACCGTATGCTTCTAATGGACTTTTGGCGTGTGAGCTGATAGGTTTTTAGACAGATGGAAAAAAATTACACTGTTGCTCGCCCATATTTATTACAGGCGAGGTACGCCACCGTTGCATGATGTCCAGGGCAGTAGTTGGCGAGAAAAAAGAACGAACATGCCGCCGATCGTGACCAGTTAATGAGATTACGTTGCTCCTTCGATAAACGATAATCTAGCACGGGGTCCTCAGTCACGCTATGATCGCGACACGCGCACAGATGCTGCGGGTCGTGCTACAGTGTTACCTTACTAGTACGCCTTTTAGGAAACTTTGTCTACTATAAACTTGGTGTCGGATGGTATAGAATTCGTTCAAAATACAGCCAAGCATTGGCCTTACGTTTTCTGAACATTGGCTGAGGAGACCTTCTACTGCGCCACTCCATGGTAATTACATGGGTGATTTTGAAGGCTGCTTTACCATTCCAGCATCCCTGGCGAATAAAAGTCTGGCACATCACCATCCGGAGGAAACTAGAAACACAGCGAATAAAACATACCTGAGAATAAAAAAAAAGAAGACCAAAAAAGAATCAATTAGTGGTGATTGATTTTTTCATGCTTTTCGCGTTTAATTCAATTACAAAAGAACGTCGATCATGTGGTTAATTCAGGGGTAAGAAGCTTCGCGTTGTTTGGTAGCTAACCAAATCGACTCGGTATAGTATCGCTTTGACTCGTAGCTAAGAGCACGGCGAGCTGACGAGTCTCACCATTAGGGGCTTCTAATAGTGGACCACCTCAGAAGCGAATGCGATTCGTGGTTACATTTGATTTACGGCCTTTTCGAAGGTGTTAAGTGGTAGTTGGCTGCATTCTGAAGAATCTAAATTATTCCATTTTCGAATGCAACATTTCACGAGCGAACTGCAGTTGATCGGGCCCAGTTTTGCTCTGCAATTTATTTGAATTTGGATTGATTTTTCTCAATAGGAGCCAATTCATGTCCACTTGAACTGCGCAAATACGGATCTAGTTCCACTTGACGAAAAGCAGAAAGTAAACAAATCTCAACTTTTGCCATATCTGCAAACTAAGCTCAAATGAAGTGCGAAGCGGCTCAATTTGGTAGCGAGATGGCAGCGAAGCAAACATTACCATTAACTCCAGCCCTGTAGCTGCAGTGTTAATCCCTTCAAGTGTGGCACTCGAGGCACGACTCGTCGGGCTTGCCCAGCCCAGGTGGGCCGTGATGCTCACAGCTTTATTCTACCCGATGACCTTTGCAGCGTTTCATCCACATTCGTCTGCGCATAGCGTCCCCATCGCAGTGGAGTCCGCTGTGGAATACACATTGAGGCGTGGCCTGTCACGCAGCGTGCGGCGCTTTAGGATTACAGTCGAGACTTGAACCTCCGGCTTGTTTAGAGCGGTGAGGCGTGAGATCAACCGATCATAAAGTTTGCAGCTGAACGGTCTATTTAACCTCTCGTGTCTTTAGACGGGCTAGAATTAGGCAGAAAGAGCAAGAGAGATAGGGAGGGAGAGAGAAAAAGGGGAAAGAGCTCGATATTATAGGAAACGAGTCCTCCTTATTAGGACAAACAAATATCAAATGTCAATGGTTGGCTTGGGAGAATCACTCCGTAGTACATCTTGATATGGCTTCCTGACGCCATCGATTTTATTGGTCAACTGCGTTCAGCTTTG
Organism: Anopheles atroparvus; assembly: GCA_914969975.1. Classification (NCBI taxonomy): domain Eukaryota; kingdom Metazoa; phylum Arthropoda; class Insecta; order Diptera; family Culicidae; genus Anopheles; species Anopheles atroparvus. Next base: position 7,781,172 of record CAJZCY010000003.1, on the reverse strand, counting down.
AAGCGAATAGTGCCCTGTAAAAATGTAAACCATGTACCACCAGCCAATCATCTATATTCCACGCTGCGAGAGTGAGGAAGCATCTATCATATTTATTATAATATGACGAGGAAAATTTGTCGGCAAACCACGTACTGTTGCATCAAACAACAATCGTTTGCATTCCAATGAATACGTTCGCTTGTCTATTGCTCCTCTTGATTATTCATTGAAATTAAATTGTAATCTGTAATGAAATAGTGCTTATTTCAAAATGACTCCCGGAGGTGGGTCACTTGATAAACAGTTGAAGGAAGTTTAATGTTTAATAGTTTACAATTGCTTTCAATCGTGAGTGATTACGCGGATGTAGAGTTTCATTATAACAACAAATATAGACTAAATATGAAAGAAAATTACATCCACTCTTATAATTGTTCCTTCTCAAGTAACCAAGACTTTGCACGCAGTACAGCTAGGACAAAAAGCTTTCGATTGCTACATGCTATCATCATTGTCTCTGGTGGTCTCATGTCTTAATACCAATCAAACGTGCCCACGAACTTTGCCAAAGTGTAATCGAAGAGCCACGGATTGGTTTCCCGCATCTTAACCTTCCATCGTAAAAGTAGTTCATACAGACAACGCATCGAAACGAATGTGAAACGGGTTGAGAAAGATGGAAAGGTAAACGAATTTGCCTTCAATTTAAATAGGATCATCACCTAGTCATGCACCAAAGCTCTGCAGGAAAGGGGAAACGGATCGGCTTCTAGGCAGCACTGCACAATTATGGCCGCAGCATCCATGTGGATCAACAACAAGTCATCATTGACATTGCGACTCACTCTTGAATTTGGGAGCAGTATTGCGGAAGACGCGTGACAGACGTGGAAGGAAAGTGTTAAGCATTAAGTCGTGAGGTATACTATGGCTAAGCCGACATCCACCTCATGACCGAGGGATGAAATATGAACCCAATAATTATTGATGTGTCTCCTTCCCCTGAGACCAACCGGGCTGAGACCGCGAATCGATTTTCTTCTGCTCTTCATTTCATGCCGCTCGTATGTATGGGAAGCAGTACGTTGCTGCAACATGAAGATCGGTCTGTGCCATAAAAAAGGGTAACATTTCGTGCCCGAACCATAGTTACCGGACAGATAATTAAAACAGAGCAGACGGTATCCAGAGCGCGCGACGCGCTCGGTGAACGGGCACGACTTTATTATTTCCACTTCAAAAGAAAAACATAAACAATGCCTCGGACGCGGAGTTTTTCGAAGATCAGAATATGGGGGTCATCTGCAGTTGAGTACAATAGGCGCCAACGGTTGACGGTGTTCGTCTGAGTTTGCGATGGCGCAATCGGGCTAAGGCGCTAAAGTAACCTTTGACGGCACAAGGAAAGTGAAAGATGGCAGCATAACTGACGGACACCGATGCATATCGTCAAAATAGGCCCTCGAGTCGGATCATGGTCGTGCAGCCCCAAACGCGAGGGACCATAAAAGTGCAAAGACCAGCATAAGATCGTCAACCAGCGATGCGTGATGCATCGCTCAAGAAAAAAAAAATGTGTCACCGACCTGAAAGTAGTGGTTGGCATTCTCTGGTGGTCGACAATATCCACTACTGGTGTTGCTTCGCTTATTGAATAATTACTTATTTACACCATCCAAACGAATACCAGTCGTAAGCGCGAACGTCTGGATCAACTCCGTTTAACAAATGGTTGCTGATGAGAACACAAAAAAGCGCTACAAAGTGCGGCGCCATGTCTGGAGGGATGTCTGAGAGAGAGAGACAAACGCCCCCATAAAGCCATCGGAACGAGTTTCCGGAATTTTAAGGAAACCTTCGTCCCTGCGGTGGCAAGTGAGGGCCAGGGTTTGCATTGTTTTCGTGGACGAAATGCAATTTGAATTTCAAATTCCCCTGCGGATGTCCACTGCAGGCAGGTGGATGCGACAAGTGAGAGCCATTTATTTTGCCATCGACCACAGTGTGAGTGACCTTCCCCCTTCGTCAGACAAACCGTCTCGTGTGAGGATGATGGTGAATTCAAATTAAACTCGCCACGAACCAAGCCACTCTCTATATAAAGTAATGCGGTTTACAAATGTTCCCCGGTTTACAAATGAAGTTAAAACGAGTAAAGTCGTGCGCTATAAAAAAACCCCCCTACTTGTACGATAAAAGGCACAATTGGAATGAAAGTAAGCAACAAAATACGAGATGGAAGTCCCACTTCGACGTTCTCCAAGATTCTCACGTAATATATCTTCAATTAGTTATGTGTATGAAGTACTTCCGGTCGCAGTGGCTCTTTGTGTTTCGTTTTAGCAAACGCCCGTATTTTCCCACACATTCTACACCATAGAAGGGTCATTATCGATACAAATATGTAAAACATCAGCACCCCAACCACGACCAGACAGTCGTTCCAAATGTCACTTGCTCCCATTCGATCTCAAACCACCACTTCACAACCATCATTTTACTATCCGTCTCAAACAGTCTCAATTGCAGTGCGGTGCAGCTACAATAATTCCTCAATGCAACGTCGGAATGTCGTCACTCGTAGCGTGTTGGGAAACCTCTGAATGAACGCATCCGTATTCATACATCTTCTTCTGTCTTCTGCACGCTGTGTGCCATCTTCCGGTAGAAAGTAAAAGCGACCGTCTCCGGAGATCGATCGATCGTAGTACCCCCGGCCAGACGGCAGCAACAATCGGTTCAATCTGCATCGTAAATTAGTAAGATTTATCGGGCAGGCGAGGGAGGAGGGCTTCTGGCGACCACGGCTACTTGCGGCAGGAGTGAGGCCAGGAAGCTGAACCGCCCATTGGGAGATGGATGATCGTTTGGCTTGCATTCTTGGCGGCCGAGTCAAGCTGGAGGTTCCCTCGTGGTTCCCCATCGTGGTGCATCCTTCTCAACATCATGCGAAGAGTAACGCGATCAATTGGTAGATTTCTCGCCGGGGTCAAAAAGGACCACGGTACGAGGGTGTTGATGTGGTTAAGCAAATAAATAAAACATACCGAGCCGTACGGTATCGCTCCATTGGATGCACCGCGTACCAACGTAACGCAATGTGCGGCGGCAATAAGGTTGGTGCCAAAGGCCCAATCACAATCGACAACGGCATTCCATCATACTCTGGGGTGTCTGGTTCCCTTGCTGCCAAAGGGCGCTGGCCTTTTACAATGAGTAATATTTATGACAAAAATATGAGTCTACCATTTCTTTGAGGTTCACATTTTGAACCAAGCACCTTTAGTTTGCGACGGAGCAAAATATACGAGCATCTCGAAGTAGGAAAAAAAAACAACATTCAAAATATTTTTCTCTCTCAATAATAAAAAAAGTCTTTTTTCAACAATTGGATTTTCGAAATGGATATTATTCACTTCAAATTCATACTGTTCAGATTACGGTAAGATTTCAAACTTTGACATTATCGTCACATTATCATCATCTCTCACTTCCTGTGTCGGCCAGTGTCGCAATAAGAAACCCCCTCGAGTTCAGCCATATTCTCGTTGCAGTAGACGCACATTCACACAGCGCTATATACAAGTTCCACCTGGCCGTGCACTTTGCGCGAGCATCGGTGCGCCAAAATGGCTTTTAATTACTTTCAATAAATTTTATCCACTTGACGCTAGGACTCCATCCCCCCCCTTCTTCACGCGCCAGGCCAACTAGCGTTCCTTTTGGCAGAAACTCATCAATTTCTCTCCACGTGGTGGCTGATGCTGGCGCTGGTGCTGCAACCGATGAAGAGGAATCAGGTTGCATGACCGAATGCCAAAGCGGATGCAACGCTAAACGCCAACGACGCACGTGAAGTCTCTGTGGGACCATCGGTGGAACTGGGAGCATCATCATCATCATCGGAGCGGCTTGCGAACCAGTGGAACCGATGATCGTTGGATTGGACTATGTTTTGCAGTGGGGAATATGTGCCATCACGCGCGACCTGTCCTTTGCTTTCTCATACGCTGATGTGTGGGTAAAATATTTATTACGCTAGAAGCATAACCATGCGAGTGTATCATCATCGTTATGTCGCGATTTAGATTCGTCTTCGACAGATAAAGTCAAAGAAGAGGATTCCGGGTGAAGCGTCCGTTGCTTGGTATTTCACCGGCTGATGATGAAGCATGTGAACACATTTCCGCTTCCTCGTGACGTAATATGCATGTTTTAATGATAAAATGAAAAGTTTGACACGTGAGGAAACCGGAAAACTTGTCCACTTCGTACCTTCCCTGTTCTCAGTTCAAATACAGTTCAGCACAAATTTCAATAAATTCAAAAACGGTTCTCTAACCTCAACTCTACGCCACTAAGTCATACAGGAAATACGTATGACTGATGAATCAGCTCGAGGGCAAGCTAATTGAAACATTTCTCACACATTAGCAAGCAACTGCACCAAGTGCACCACCCCTAGCGTCGTTTTCGATGCAGCTTCGGACTGCCACTTCCAGTAGCGCCCGGCAGTAAAATGTAATGCATTTTTCACCCGTCCAGCTGAAGGTCAGACGGGAGAATAGATGCCATCAGCACGCGATGCCAGCGAATCCCCACAGCTCCACGCGAACGGCAAGTGCTGCATACTTTCCCTAATGGAGGTTTTTATCTCGGCATCTTGCTACGTTGCGGTTACGAGCTTTGGCACTTTGGCACGATCATCCGCTATTGCTAGGTGGGCTATGATCGACTGGCAGCACCGGCACCTGGTACCGGCATCTGTACGTGTGTGTAAAATTGCATAACTTCAGCACAGTAGGTGGTGATCTGGCGGGTGTGATTTTTGCACCCATTTTTAATGCAACTGCTAGAGTTGACCGCAGATACAGCTGCTAACCACATGAAACCACTCGCCGACCGATGCGAATGAAGACTATTGTACGGCTGGCTGAACGCACTAAAAAGAGCCATGGCTGTGAAACTGCGCTTCCATTACTCTTTTTGGGAAGCAGTCTACTCTGTAATATTCTGTTTTTTTAACTGCGTTCTTTCAATGTTAGAACTGACATCCTACAGCGACAAATGATAGTGAAAAGAGGTTAGAGCGTTATTTCTTGTAACGGTGTCCATCGGTTCTAATTGGAGAAGCTACGAACCGAACTGAATGGGAACTGTGGCGAGAGACGAGTTACAAGCAGTACTATGCAAAGAAAGTAAATCGATACTTAGGCGTGTGTATTACTGCTCGACTACTTCCTCTGATCGTGCCACGTTAATTGCACGCGAATGATAATGCGCACACATCAACGATCTTCCAATCATTATCGTCACTACCGAACGTGGTCTTTGCCGAGCGCAGCTTAACGTAAAGTAAACAGCTTTCCACGCGATGAAATTTTTCTCGTTCAATCCCGCGCCGCGCACAGTGCATGCACGGGAATGGACGGAAATGCCGACCGCTAGCGATGGCGTTAATTTCCATCCCGTTGATTGGGTGACTTTTCCACCAGGCCAGGTACGTGTGCGGGCACGCGTACGCTCATGTGAGAACGTAATGCGCGTATGGTTGGATCCGCAAAGTGTCTGCGAACATGCACGTTGCGTGAGCAATAATCAGTGGGTTAACTTGCACTTCAACTCGCCAGCCATTGCTCCTGGCCAGTACAAGTACGTTCATCTGGCTATCGCTCACTGTTCGTTGCCATATGAACAGGTCGGTCGGCTCCAGTGCTGCACGCCCGCCACTGCGCTTAATCGGGCTGCACCCAGGGAATGAAGATGCAATCAGGCGTGCGACCGAATGGCCGGTGACAACTTTGAATGACGCAAAAATTGTGTGCGAACCCATTACACAATAGTCGGATCATATGCAGCCCGGGATCAGTGGGACGAGATAAGTGAAAGATCACTCACCGTAGGCACAGGTGACACTTCGGTAATGAGCCTGGCAATCATATGTCGGTAGAGCTGCAGTAAGTAGGTGGTTAAATAACCCGTAAATATGAATGCATTCAGGACAAGTTGAAACATATCAGAACGAGATGTACTATTATATATAAGTGTATGATTATGAGGAATAATAATTTATGATATTAATTCCACACACACTTGAATTAAAGTAAAATGCTTGGATAAGTTAATCACTTTCCTTCCCTTCAATACTTCCATCTTATGAGCCAGAATAGTTATACCGACATTTGGAAAATGCCATAAGATCTTTATTTCTCAAAAGGTTGCATAAATAAGCATGCATTTATTGCAATAGATATGAAAACACTCTAGAGCAACAACCGCCGCTTGCAGAGGAAATTCCAGTCAGAAATGCAGTTTTGCAATGGAAGCAATACAAAACAAAAATAGGACCATTCGAAAGATCAACAGTTGCTGGCCAAACGGGGAAAATAAATTGCCTCCGCGTGCACCAAAACCGATTTGCATGGAAAGTGATTTTCCACGAAACACAAGGGAGCTCAGAAACAGTCACCGTCGGTTGCGAACAATCATCAATCTATCGAGCTAATGGGCGATAAGGGCCGGGCAGGCGTGCTGAAGATCCCGCACACCGTAGATGGCGACATTCGCTTTCGTTGCAGCATTATCATTAGCTGTACCAGCCTTCGCCAACATTGTAGCGCCAACGATGCGATCGGGAGACTATGTTCGACACTATGTAATCAGCTCGATATCTCTATTTTTCCACAAGGGGAAGACCCACCCATGCTCCCCGATCCGCATTCGGTCCTCCTTTGCACAGGCAGTTTGCATGTTGCTTTTTATAAATATTTTATCCCATTGCAAACGCGACATCGGCCCGCAGCCAGTGAGCCCTGGCTGCAAAGATCATAGGCCCAGATCAACAGGGTCTCGCGCGAAGAAAGACTGCGCCATCCGCCAGCCTTTGAAGCTGCTCTCTCAGATTAACATCTCAATGAAGTCATCTGCATCGGGTTCAATTTTCCATTCCACGGGTCGTCCCAAGACTTGCGAAACATCTCTTTCTGTCCTTCTCGATCAGCGAACACGGAGCAAGAAAATGCTAATTTTCACCAGCCCAACGATAGACGCGTTAGGTCGACTCTAATCGGATGAAGGTGAAAGAAAAACCTGCCGGCTTGATGCTGTTGCTTGGATGGTAAATAGTTTGCACAACCGGCACTTTTCCCTCGCCAGGGGAGGGAATTGCGAGCACCGACACCATAACATACTGCTTTGAACGTTCAACTGCACTGCAGCGGCACACCGCGAAGATAAAGAAGGGAGCTACATGTAGTAATGGCCTATGCGTTTTTTTTTTCAATCCCACCATCCCCGATAAGCAAACAGTTTCCTCTCCTTCTCGGTTAAATGATAACTTTTCACCGCAGTCTGATCAGCTTTATCCTTTTTCTCGCGAAGGGATTCTCACGATTCCCAATGGAGGAGGGCGGTTTGTGACGAAGGTCGTTCAGCGAATGGTGTCGCCTGGAGCGATAGGTCACCTCAACTTGGCGGCGGTAAATCAAGAAAGTAGAAAAACAAAAACACCTACCCGGCGTCGGACCATATTTTCGATTTGTGCACTTTTATTCTCCTACGGTGGCCTCGAGCGAAATTGATTCGCGTCTTCATGGGAGGCATCATTTGCTGCCACCAGGTTGTTCGGTTCATTAAGACGGCTCGGCTCTGCACGTTCAGCTGCATTTTCGTTCACATTTAGCAAATAATTTCGATCGTTAAATTGATTTCCAGTTTTGGCAGCGAGGCGCCAGCAATTATAGTTTGCCCTTCGGCTGTATGTTGTACATTATGTCGAACACTGATTTTTATCACCAGAGAACCTTTGAATATTTGAAAAGTTCCAACACGGTCGTTGGCCTCATCAGAAACCGATGTACTGTATTTTCCGCGATTGGAACTTGCCGTCATATTTGGTTTGGTACACGATCCGTCTCTTTCCGTTTGTGCTTTTGATTTTCGTCCAAAACTGCAGCCCCGTCGGAGCAAACGACATTCATGTGCCCTCGGCGTCGATGCACAACACAATGGTGCCGCCGATCTTGGCCGGGTGGATGATTGCTAACATCTTGCGGCAGACATTTGCTCGATGGCACGCTGTACGATTCATTCAATTCATTTATTGTGAATGATTGGAAGCAGATGGTTTGTCGGGCCCAGCGGAAAGCATCACCGCCTTCTCTCCCTTTATTTAATCCCAGAAATTGCGAACCGATGATTGCAAGGATTCGACATTTGTCGGCTCGGGTTGCCGCTAGCGAGCGGCGAGAAATTACTTCATCGGGAATTATTTTTAGATCCCTGCCGACGCGGTTGTCGGGTTGCGCGCAGCAGTTCTGTACTTTTTTCTCCGCTCCGATTGTGATGATTCGCGATCGTATTCGTTAAGAATGGTACCCATAAATGCTGGAGCACTGCGTTCTAGAAAACTGCACGCCAATTCCGAGGCGCAATCCCTGACGACACCTCACGATCGTATTCCACGGGGTGTTGATTCGACCGACCGTACGATCGTACGTTGCTTCTCTCCGATGCGCGTTGTATCCTCTTTCGTTGGAATGTTCACCCTCCTCTTCGGCACGAGGTGCAAGAATTTCGCTTATATAAAGGCACAGACGGGCTGCCATCAAACTTTTCATTATGATTTATTGTACACGCGCACACATTCACATATACCTGCAGGCTGTAATAAAAACGCGTCTCGTGGATGTTTTCGCGTTCTTCAATTCAACCCGTGTATCCGACAGCCCTCACCAGTTGCAGAACCGGAATAATCGTGCTATTATTTTTATGATTCGCAGTTTTCAGGCGTAATTGGGAAAGGAATGCGGCACACAGGAGCTGCCTTCAGATCGACTGTCTTCGGATGAGCCAGACCGTGCCACCTTGCGGCATGTGTTCGTCGCCGACATCAGCCGTAGAATTGTGGCTGCTACGAGATCGACAACCGGAGTGGTACAATTTAACGTACCCCACAACGAACCCTTGCCCGTTGTCGCTTGCCGACGAATTCGAACGCTTCAGAATGCTAACAGTTTAATTGTTTAATTTCTTCCTTTTGTGCCGCCTAGCCGACGGTCCTCGGTATGAATGGACGAACGAGTTCCATCTTCGCTAGAAAATTTTCAACGAAATGACCTTTCGGCCGGAGGGTGTTTACTGCCGAAGGTCGACTTGCACCCGCTAAACGGCGAAATTGATTTGATGATTTTTAAATGGTTAATGTAATTTCAATCAATCAATCATCCCAAAAGGATTGTCTGACGATATTCCGAATTCAATAGAAAACTAAGTTCGCAAAAAGGGGGTGCTCGAAACGAATGAATTTAAAGCTCTACTTCTGTATCAAACACAGGAATAGAATAAATGAATTCGTTGTATCTAACAGAATAAACAATGTTGTGGAGCTTAGCTTGTTGCCAGCTATACCGCCTGTGTTAAGCAGTAAAAGTTTCTCGCAATTGATTTCTCGATCCTCCTTCTCTTTCAGTACAACCGTTTTTGCTCGATTTGCTCTCATTTCTCCATCATTTATTGCTTCAATTCCAGAATTAATGATCGCAGTGCGATTTTCTGCTCTAGTCAGGTCTGCAATAACTGAAATCTCTGCTGGTGCTCGGAATTTCTTAGAATTTATTTTACACGGCGCGTGGGGGGACTGCGCGGGCAGTACAGTGATGTTGCGGTAAGCGTTGCGCAATCGCTTTTCCGCATCACGTAGCAGTCCGAAAGCCTCAAGTAACGGAATTTCCAGCTCAACAAACCTTTTCTTAGATTAGAATGTAGGAAGAACCTGACTGTAGATCGCTCGCTCGTCCATTTATTTCTGCACAGCTATTGGACTTTTCCGACTGGATGGAAGCAGCATGAGAGAAAGAATATAACAAACTGGGCCGGCACGGACCTCCACGGGACCTATGCGCGGGCCTTTAATTAGTTAGTTTTCGCCCCCATCGATAATGGTTCTACTCGCCTTCTGCATTTGTTTTCTGCTGCGGCTACCGACACTTCCCATCAGCAAATGCATCGCCCCATCTGAATTCAATAGGTCCGCGGCAATGTGGACTTCCGAAGCCCGTGGAGCTGGGAGTTGCAGTACACTGGTTAGGAGCAGCTAGTTAGCGTGTCAGCGAGATTAGTGATCGTGATGCAGTTTCGCTTCCATTATTCACAATGGGCAGTGAGTGGCCAGTGCAGATGTTCTGAAGACGAAGAACGAGACAATCCTGCGTTCTGGAACACATGCCGACCAGCACACCGATGCATGCCGCCTTATCAGGGCGTCTCAGACTGTGGTGTGTAATTTAATGCCCAACACGATTCACATTCCGTTGGCACACGCTTCGCTAGAGTTTGTAGGGCCATCCATGCGTTCTTTCCGTTGGAAAGTAAGAAAAGGATGATAAAGGAGGTGACGGAGAATGCGAGCAAGTATCGACTGGGGCAATTATTTTCTCGTTTGGATAAAGCATCTGCCACTCCTACTACTATAACCAAGACTCGCGGGGTGCGAGAAATACGAAATAGATCCAATCGGACCTTTTCACGAGAACTCAGCTCGTCGCGCGTATGGATCAGTGGAAACAAGGCTTCTCTTATGAGCCATGAAGACGGAAGTAAAAATGGCAGAATAAATAATTGGCACATGCCAAGCAGGATATTCCTCTGTATTCTGTAGTTAACGGTGATATGAGACGGCGCCAAAGGTGATACTCATGTGCTTCAACTTCAATATATTTTCGCTATTCTTTGACAGTAACTTTATTTGTATCTCAAGGCAGGGCAAACAGAAAGCAGTCTTATGGTTTAAGAAATGATTATGCATTCGTTATTGTTTTCTAGGAGAGTATCGACAAAACTCCTTCCATCATCAAATTAGTTTTATTACACCAGTTTGGACTGACACTGCCTCGTAACTGTCTATTTATCTCTGCATCACGATCATGTGTTTGTTTCGCTTAGGAATCCCTAAGCCCCCCCTTTCTTCTGGGAGGATCGTCAAATGACAATGTTGGGCAACACTTGGTGATAAAAATGGAAATAAAAACGTACTCGTGAAACCGAATTGAATAATTAAACCGAAAACAATCGAGGCATGGTTTAGACACATTATGCACAGGAATGTGCGTTGCGATATGAACAGATCTATTTCTAATTTTGAGTCAATGACAGCAATGGCAGCAGCGCGAATTCCGGCTGCTATTGCAATATGCAACACATTATACTTACAACACTAAAATTGGACGCAGATTCGAAATAAACCGTTATTTTCTATACACGATTTATGACATTATGAATTTGCAAATATGACTGACTTTTTTTTTCAATTTGACCAAATAAGCACTTTAACAGCCAGCGAAACTTGTGCTATGTGGATTTTTTATTTATTTTATGTTTATTTTTCTAAGTCACTTTTATCGATCACTTTTAACTAATAGATGAAATTCCGAAGCATGAAATGCGATATCGGTCGAGTTTTCACTCTTCACCGATTCGCATGCTCGATGTTATCAATTTACTTGATCGTGCAAAAAAGGGTTCCATGATCATCGTCACAACTGTCGTTTAAAAGCGATGCTTAACGATGTTTGTTTTGTATCCATTCGACCAGCCAACAGCTCCTGATCTGGAGCAAATGGCAAAAAAGCAACATTGACAGACATTACATAAAATCGATCGATAAATATGATGAGGTGCCAAGCGATGCCTGGTGCTTAAAACCAACGAAAGAGTTTCTTTCAATCAATAAAAAACGACCGCAAAACACGGTAAAAGCGTCTCACTAATTCCTCGTGACCTTTTCAATGCCCTGTTCGGTAGCGGAGCGGCAAGCGCAACTCATCAGCCACACCGAGCGCGTCGCGAGATGGTAATTACACCACCATTGGAGTTCATGGGATCGCTGTGTTAAGCTCGCCATCTTGCAACCGTCGGCTTTCAACACCTCATTTTCAGATGGTGAAACCTTAAAACCCCATACCGAACTACAGGCGCATAACGATCTTTTCCCTTTTCCAATCAACTCAAGGTCACTACTGAGCGGTAATTACCTTACCTGCTGATAGGAGAAGGATAACAGCACCGGCGAGATGGCAGTATTGGCACAGGACCCATGTGTTGCGTGCTATGGGTCAGCCTCTGTTTATTGACAAGCTTTCGAGATAAATTATAACAAATGCGTCTTGCTACCGATTCGCGCTACTGCAATCGATTACCTGACCCTGTTACGAAACATGATTGCACTTTGACTGGTCATCTTCCAGGTGTTGTTTGGTCTTCCTGTACTGTGATATTCTCGTACACATTTTTTGTTAACAGTCGCGGTTGTTTTTGGGCAAAAATATCACATGACATAATATTAATTTCGATGACCTCTGATGTCAGCTCTATTCATCGGAGGTTTGGAAAATGCTACGTCGTAAGAAGGCCCCCGGTAACAAAAGGCAAGAAAGCTGATGCATAAATTATGCTTTTAGAAACCGATGTCATGCCAGGCGAGCGTAAACGGAACATTGAAGGCAATCAAAAAATTAAAATAAGGTTATATCGCTACGACATGCAACGTTATCATGGGCACCCGAAAAAGTATGCTACTTCTTGTTTTTCATTACTCCCATGCTGCTCTGTCAGACATGCAAAGTCAGCAAAGAAAATGAAGCACTGAGGGAGGACTGATCGCGAAACGACTTTTCCGATAAAATAATTGATCACTCGATCGATCATTACATTACCGAAACTGACCTATATTTATCGACAATGAAATCGATCGCGAGCGGAACGAAAAGAATACGAAAAAAGTGCCAGAGGGCCCGGCGTATTTTTTTGTGACATTTATTGCAATGAAGAAGAGAATTGGGAGCGGAATAGCTGTTGATCGCGGACAGCAAGAATTGCAACTCTTCCTTTATCATCGAAGTTTGATGAATGTTGATGCTGGTTGTGAAGCATTGTAAAATGGAAAACAGTCATTCAATAATGGGTCAAGAGCAATCTCTTCAAATTTGACAGTTCTTGTTTTATCGTCTCGATCGTTTTTGACACAATCGAACATGATAAATTTACCTCAGACTTAATGGCAGATCTTGACTTGTGGGTTCGTAAGTAATCAGCTGTATTATATGGCATGTTGTCGTGATTGTGCCATCGCTACTAAATTCGCATGAACGGCAAACTAATGAAAGCATAAAACAAAACAATTATATTCCACACCAAGCAGGTCGTTATGAGAAACGTGATACTTTATGGCTCATTGTGGGAAGTGCATAACGAATTTACTGTGTTCATGAAAAATCGGAAAGCAATAAGGAACTTCATTGAAAATCGATTATTGCCGCACTTATGTTTACGTGGAGTGCTCCTCAACACAGCAGCACATTTGTCAACATGACACTTTCGATTCGCAACAATCAATTTCTCCATCGCGCAAATAAGTCCCCGTAGCCGGTCGCGGAGCATCTGCCCACCATTTGCTTCGAGAATGCCATATGCGGGTCATTGAACAAGCCGATGGCACCAAGAGCATGGGCCGCGAAGTGCAACTTTTCCGACGTTCGTGTGTTGTCAGCCTGGAGGTCAAGCGGTGCAATTACACTAAATCGCCGGTGACGGCGAACAGAGGGATTAACGCGCATTATATTGAGCTGATTGAATCTTAACGCCTCCTGCAAAACCATCGAGCTGTCCTCTCTATCGCGACGCAGCAGTGACAAATGTGAGCCATTTTCTTCACCTTTTGTCGGGAGTGTGTACGCTTGATGATGTTGATCGCCGGTGAAGGCTACCAGTAGTACGGCTTATTACAGCTTTATGGAATCTTCATGTCGATGAACTGATTGCAAGTAACACAATCTACATTTTCTTAAGTCAAATGAGTCAAAACAGTTTATTTTAACTGAATTTTAGCGCGTCAGTTTTGCAGCGTTCAATTGGTTCCTTTGAATATCGTACATGATTCACAAAATTTAATCTCTTTAGTTAGAGATATCGTAGGTATAGAACTAACCATGCAAATTGTAGATCAGTAAGCCGCGTCCTACATTTGTTGCATGTTATTTATTATTAGAAATTTAAACCATACCACTGATTTGCGTCTAAGAATTCTTAACACACCAACAGCTGTTGGTTGACCTTCGGTCTTAATACTTATCTGACGATTTCTCATTTGTCGTCCGTACATAAGATGGCGAGCAGAAATTTGCGTCCTGATAAATGACAAAAATGCAAGATAAAAACACGTTTCCAATTTTCTTCCACGGTGGGCTGCTTCAGTCAGTGGGGCGGCGGTATGCAGTAAATGAATATCTCATGCGCATAAATACATGTACTTGTCCAAACGTAGGGACGGGCACATTTAATAGGTTCTTCGGCCGACACACACGTTCGAGGAGCGTGGCTCATCGAACGTGGGGCAAAAAAAACCGAGAGCATCGAGGTACAGTGGAGGAAAAAAATGCCGTTATTCCAATGGACACTTTGCTTCCAAATACCCCGCGGGTGTATTGCCGATCCCCTTCCTCTACGGCATGGTCGATCCACGGTATAGTAAAAAAAAAGAAAGAGATAATTTGACAGGCCAGAGCACACCTCCGAAGTACGCCTTCCATCATCCCTTCGCTGTTGGACATAGAAACCGCACCACTGGTACCAGCACAAAAGAGGGCAATAATGGCAAAGACCTCGGTAGCGGCGAAAAATCCCAGTGGCCATTGCAATTTACGCTCCGATATGCATTTATTTAAATTGATAATGCACACCCCGTGGTCGCGATCGTTCATTGCGGGGCGAGCGAAAATGTGTTACAAAATAAAGAAACTCGCGTTCGAACGAACCCCAGCCGGCAAAAGAATGGCCGGAAGAATGTTAACACTCCACCAGTGGATAGGTGGAAGCGAATGTGACCACACCTTTCCATCGGACAGCATATGCTTACTGGACTGTCGAAGTTGGCAGGAAGCTGCACAAGAGCGACGCAACGGTACATTTGGGCGATCCGGTCACTACAGGAAAGGACAATCTGGTAGCAGAAATACAGAATGCTCACAACACACCCTGTGGCATCCATCGCGGTTCTCGGACCCTTATTTCCCGCCCGCAACCAAACTTAGCGAAGGATCTTGCGAGTCACCGTGGTCACTATGGTTCTTGTGGCTTGACGATTGGGTCACCACGGGAGGCTTTGAGCACGCTGCCTTCGCGATTCTACGAACGATTCTGCGAACACGAACAAAAGCAGTTCCGTGCACCCAACTGGAATTACCCAATACGGAACTCCGTCCGGTGCTAACCACAATCGCTTAGAAGCGTTTGCCTTAGAAGCTGTCTGCATAACGGTTTATGGTTCTGCTTTAACGAGATTTATGCAGCCTTCTACCTTTTTGTTTTCGCTTGCCAACGCATAAGTAACCGAGCACGGAGCAGTATACTCATTAGGCGTCCCTATTATCGACATGCATTAGCTTTCGTTGATGGCACTATGTGGCGAAAATATTGAGAATTCGTAAACCGACAATCAAAAGAACACCCCCACGGGTGGTAAGTTATTTTTAAATCGATCTGTTTTGGATTAATACATTTGAATCACAGAACCAGCATTTCATATCCGATATAACTATACAATTCTGCTCATTCTGCTTCATTGTAATGCATCCCTCTCTTATAATATTTTTGCTGATTACATTTCTTTGCCGCAGTTATTACCTTCATTCGCAAGTGGGCGATTGATTAAACCACCCTGAACTGCTTCAGCCGATCGTCGCGGAATATTAGCCGCAATGCAATGATGGCCAGCTGTCAGCAGAAATCATAGTACGCCGGCCTGTTGCATTGATTCCATAAAATTGCACCTCCACGGTACGTACCGGCCATGTGTTATGCAACAATTGCGGAAAAAATACACATTTTCTGCACATTTTGCATGCCAGCTTGGAGAAAAGCAGGGCGAAGAAAATCTTACGCTACCAGAAACAGCCACTGTCCTTTGAAAGAGGCTTTGATTAATGAACGTGCTCCAATTTCGGTTCGGGCAATTTTCAATCTGCCTCCAACCTGCACCGATTGCCGATAGCCGGCACATTTGCATTTGCTTGTGCTCTCTGGCCCGCGATTCCACCCCATCTGTCACGTGAATGCGATTCGAGCGAGATAATGTCATTGTCATTTATTTATGCCACGCTACTGGTGCAGGCTAGCGCTAGCGCGGAATATGTATCTTAATGGTGACCGGCTTCTGTTGAGCAGCTTATTTGTTTCGACGTTGTTAACGAGCCCAAAGGACAGAAAGAAAATATGACTAACGTGTGAAACGACCAATCATAATCGTAGAAACCTGCACAGCTTATTGAACTCCGGTTCATATGCAATGGTACATTTTTAGCATCAAAATCATCTTTAAATTAAATTAAATTAAATCAACTTTAAATCAGGTAAAAAAAATTCTAATTCTAATAAAAAAATTATTCCGAATTACTAGCTGCTTAAATCGGGTTTAACTGTTTTTTTCAAACCATTTTTCTAGGCCACAAATGAAAATTATTGTATCGAAGAGTAAATTAGCAAAACAGACCATCGTGGTCCATCATTGCTTTGTTCTTTTTATCGTTTAAATCTCGATAGCGATTCTGTTTGGAATTAAGATGTAAACTTCACGATAAACTAGGACAACTTGATGTTTTACCTCGCCACTCACAAGATGGATTGGTTGAGCATTGGACCAACAGTCTCGGTGAGGTGCTTCAATTATCCTTGAGCCCGACAGAGACCGACCGTGGGGCACCAACAACAAAATGTCAAACAAATGCTTGATTCAATGGCCCTCCTCTTTGGCTACTGATGCTTCGAAGATCAACAACGAAGAAGAGTGTTCGGCTGTCACTCGCGTCCGGATGTACGCGATTGCTCTGGAAATTCTGCGCCCGCTCCATGGCAACTAAAAACGAATTAGCACCAAACGAACAAATTGGTACAGGAAACGGTTTGCTTCGCTGTTGGCCGCGGGCGTCTGAGGGCCCTTTACCTCGAAACCCAATGGCACTATCTGCTGATCTATCTTGCTCAATTTGAATTCAATGCAAGGTCAGCGATTAGTGGACACTGCCGTTCGGTCGTGGCGGCAAAAGTTCTGCAAGACCCTGAAAGATGGCTATGGGAAATTGTTCTCTTTCTTTGAATTGTTTTTTTTTCAGCCCGCATCCTGTTGCCATCGGGGTACGTTGCTTGGTACGAAGAAGTAGCAGCTGGAAGAACGTCGAGCAATTCTGAACGACTAATTAAAACTGAATTTTGACAAACTGCGCAGAAAGAGTGGTCGTTCATCTCCGTAGAGCACCACATAGCCGACAAAAAAGTCCAATGGCCATACAGCTGTGTATGTCGATTCTTCATCATCCGCAATAGTATCAGTGAAGGGTACTGAACTTCAGCGTCCTGAGTAGCGCTCGGCGTAAACTCACTAGCTAATGGTTCAAAGACTTTGCAGGGGGTAATTGATTTCATTCTGTTCCGCTTCTACCCAGCGAGCCGATCGGATAAGAAAGCAACCACCTGGTCACAAACTTACCACACGATGGATCGCCAACCACCGTAACTACCCTGGGAAGAGTGAATGTCTTCGTTTTTCTTCTCAACCAAAGGGTGTAGAAGTCCGGAAAGCGGTCTGAACCGAACCGTGGCGGGACGCACCACGATCTTGTCGAAAGTTCTATCACGGTGAACCGCAATTAACCACTAGACGGACAAGTCACTCACCTGGAAGAGAGAAGTTACAAGCAAAAAGAGTTAAAATGATGTACAAATTGCATAAGATGAAACATTATGGCTCCTGGGTGGAAGATTTTTTAAATTAAATTGCACGCTCGCGATAAAAAAGATAATGAAGAAATTATAAAGCGACGAGACGCTTTTTTAACAGAAATAGAACGAAGACAAGACGGAGCGAAAAAACGGCCATGGGAATGATCTCATCAAATGCTCCAAGTTACAATCCTACGCCCTCAACAGTCGCTGCGCAACAGAGCTTAGAAATTCTGGCGGATGGTGAGCTGAGCTGTGCAGGTACGATGATTCAAGTGAATTAAGTTATGATTTACCGACTTTTCCGACCCCGTCGTTTCCAAAAGACGCGACAGTGAAGACGGCAAAGTCGCTGGAAATTCTCACGACCCGATGTGACACACCGGGGGGAAACAAACAAATCTTTTCTTTCTGGAAGAGTACCACATTCCCCCGATTCACCCGCGTTCCCGTTCTGCCCAGCGCCCTGCGTTTATGATGCTTCCCATTCGTCTTTTAGTGGCTCTAGAAGTGAGTCTACGCATTCGTAACGGTTCTACAAATTAAATCACAATCCATGCTGGGTTGACACAGGAAGTGGTAAAAGTGTGTCACGCTGTACGTTTCGTACGGCACCGATGGTCTTCAAACGCAGCTGGAAGATTCACCGATCCCATCTGTCTTAAAAGCGGCAACCTTTGGTGATGCGTGGTGGTACTAGTCGAAACCAGTGATCTTTCCATCTTCTCTCCCCAGATGGTTGTTTAGGAGTTTAGAAACGAGGCGAAAAACATGAATATCATCATCATCTACAACACCAAGCGACAACTTTCCTTATCGTGCAGGTGTTGATAATTTGCATACTCTCTGCAATGGCCCACGAAACGACAAGCACAGGCACAACAGTACGCAGCGATCGTAAGGTCGCGAAACTGGGCCGAATTTTAAGCGTATATTTAGGAACAAGATAAACAGTTAGATTGCCAAACGATGGCAACAAAAATAAAAAAAGGCTATTCAGCATCGGACAGCACGGCCCACACCATCGTCATTCGTAGTATGTAGGTTAAGTTGTTGCTTTTGACTTGATGTGCTTGTTTTATGGCAAAACAAAGCCATAACAGTTGGCACCTACTCTGAAACTAAGGCGTTTTTCATCGTTCTACGTTCAGCAATATTTATTCTTTGCTTCTTTGAAAAAAATATTTACCAATAAAACTACAGATGTGTCTACGTTTATTAGATAATATCCAGCCGGATGGATGCCCAAACACCTTTCTCCCGGTACATCACGCTTGAAAACGTTTGATCTTTCCAGCTCAGTTGGACGACATTAAAGCTCTTCCTTCTTTCTTTTTTTTTTCGCTTTTGTTTTGCAGTAATCTTCCTTTCGATGGATCGATTGACCCAAACAGGATCTCCTACGCAGGGCATGACAGCTGTTCCGACTCCTCCCCACGTACTCTAAAACACGGCGGGCTACATCATCCACTGCAATGGCCATCTTGAAAATGGAAAAAAGCGATGTACGTTAAATCCCTCCCGAATGCCACCGCTGCTCGATGGTTGTCGAAACAAATTGGAGATGTTGTTGCAAGCTAAAAATATCATCGTAAGCGAACATCTGCTGCCGCTTGGAGGGAAGTTCCGGGCCGTCGTGCCAGGCGCGGAAAACAAATGTTGACGTGCGCTCGTTTGGCATGACGCCAACCGATGACGCTAGACGGGTCGACTTTGAGCGTTGGAGAGAGTACCAAACATTTTAGGGAGGAAAAAACTGAAAGATCAATAAAACTGTTTTACACTTGCGCACGTGGTGGGGAATTAAACCCCCTATTTCATGTGTCAGGTTTTTTTTTTCAATTCCTGACACTTTCTATCGATGACTCATCGGACAGGTTCTTTGGTTGGGATTAAACTATTTACCCATTCCAGAACGGCTTAAATGGATGATCAAATGCTTTACATTGGGTTCAAGAAATTTAGAGCAATAACGATTAGCTTAAATTCCTTCGCTTCATGCTTTTCTCCAAAGTTACACCGAAACAACCGACAGTCCACTGACACATTCGATTAACATATTAATGGATGACGCGTCGAGCCACGCAACGCACAGTCCCAAACCGGATGTTTCGTAGGTATCCCTTATCATTGCGGGCCGGATTCACCTTCAGCCTTTCCGAACCTACAAAAATGCTTCCGTCCCCAAGAGTTTAAAAACCCAGCCATGGGCGGTTTGCTTCACAGCTTCAATCGATAGGAGGAAGAAAAGACTTTCATCGCCTCCTTAACTTCGCTAGTAGCAGGTCATCACTTGCCGGGTAACTTTGAAGGCAATATTTTTGAAGCTCCTCCCAGAGACCGAGGTGAAACAAATTATTGACTCGTTTTAATTGTTCGTACCCTGCCGTCGAACCCTCGCACCAACAAATACTAGCCCGTGTCTGTTAAACCAAACCCATGCGACGATCTTGCATCTGCACCTGTCCACAGGCCTTCCAAAGCCCAGTCCCTAGGCAGGAGGGCTAGCTGTATTAACTCCCTGGGGCTCCAAAACCGAGGGTCACTATCATCACCTAGGCCTGGGTTTACTATTTTCTTCTTCGTTAGCGCACGTTACGTAAATGCCCTAGTCGGATTTCCAGTTTGATCCTATTAACCCAGGGCCAACCAAGCGCTGATCGACTTGACAGCACCGACAGCGATGGGAGCGAAGAAAGCCTGGCCCTTTGCTGCGTGTCGTTTTTATAGCTTAATCAGTGGTTTGTGTGTAGCAGAGTGGTCAAGATTCGTCATAGGTGCTCTAAGTATAACATTAGATTGAGTACATAACTCGTGCTTGGTCATGATCAATCACTCCCAGCCGGAAGTTAGCTACTACTTAATCCTCTGGTATGGACAAGCTTTACATTTAGTTACACACGTAAATAACTATGCTTTTTCCGTATCATCTTTATTCACTGTTATCCAATTTCATTCTGTTCGCATCGCAGCACTTATTCCGACAAAAACCTGATTGGACAGGTTTCGACGCTCCGTTTTTTTTTTATCCGCCATCCATTCTCACCCAAAAATTCTGGACGACACAATTCTGGTATTCTAGAATGACAATCACGTACAGGTTCTGCTCGTTTGTCGGTAGAATTTCGAAGAATCTTTCGTCAAAGTGTGTCATCGGTATTGCCCCACGACTTGCCTACAGTCGTTCGTTGACCTCACGCTCTTAGTTCCACGAAATTCATTTCTCCAACTTCCACTCCACGGAAAAGTTAAAGGATGAAGGCGGGGTGGTTTTGTTTCTTCTCTCTAGCGAGTTAAGCCGTTGAAGAAACAGCTGCGTAGACGGGGAAGCGCGCTATGTTGCGCTATAGTGAAACCATTGATTGCGCCTACTAATTACGAATTGTTGCACACGCATACTCGCTCTTTCGCACGCACCCAAACACGATTAATTCAGTCACGCGTTATTCGCGTCTTTTGCTGCGGCTACTTTAAACCGTTCCCACCGCTAGAAGGCACGAGGAAATGCTAGGGCGAACAATATGGTTTATGTTACGAGGGTTTTGAACTTCCCGATGCGCTAAGTTTAGGACTGGGAGGATTACTAAAGCGACCTTCAAGTCAGATTGAGTGTTGGTATGGTTCGCAAACATAGCACAGAATAATTCATTCAATAAATGTAATCAATACTGTACAAGGGTTTTGGCTTTTTGTTTCGCTGCTTGAACTGTCCATTTAGTATTGTCTTCGTGTAAATTCTTCGAACCCAAAACTCCGTCCGTTGACATTTTAATTCACAGTCCACAACGACGGGCCCCGGCAGACCGCACTCTGCGTGGAAGAAATTCTTCAACCACCACCTTCCGTGTTTTGCATGCAAAGACCGGACGGAAAGACCATAAACATCCACGGTGTCGTGGCCTGGCGCACGAACATCGAAAACCGACCCGGTTGAAGGGGGGTCGTCTTTTAACAACCTCAAATTGCAACAACTTGTCACTGTTTCTTTCCGTCCTCGCCGTAGTTGAGTAGCAGCCCCTCTTATGGCTTTGGGGAGGTGGCGCGCGGCACTGGTACTACGCAAGGCCGCGTATTTTCGAGTGGAGAATACATTACCTTCTCAATGAGAAGGCTCCAGGGATGAAGAGAATTTTTGCAAGCAAAATAAATTACAATAAATTATCCCCACTGCTTTTTTGGAGCTTGGTCAAATTCGTTGCGATTCTGGCTGACATCGAGGACCGCGGTAGTTGCAAATATTCCAACGCGCAAAATAATATCGAGAAAACAGGCACCTGGAAAATAACAGCACATCTTTTCGAGTTGCCTAGTGTACTTGAGACACTTGAACTTGACAACAGCGTCTATTATGGTTGTCTGACGATGAAAAAGAAGACCCCCCTTTGCAAGACCTCGTACCAAACAGCAGATACAGCCCCCAGTCTGATGAACTACAGCTGACTCACGGTGTTAATTTTAAATTTTCTTCTGTCTTTCAGATCTTCTTTTAATTTCAGCTAATTCCATCCACAGCCTGCCATTCGACCATGAACCGAGACGGAAGAAAATTGCACGCCCCTTCCTAGAAAATGAACTTCTCAAGTGGAAGCACCCGCTCGCGGCTGGTAGCTTCCGGCGTACCAGATAGCTCCCGTTTAAGTTGCCATTTTTGCAACACTTGACTTGTTGGTCGCCTCCGTATACTGGTCTATTCTTGTGCCTTTTTCCACGAATGCAGGAAGGAAATGCTTTATACATACCGCCATCCAATCGAGTGCAGTCCGGAAATCGTGTTAAATAGGCCCCATGGCAGGAGAAAAATGAAACACTCGATGATGTTCTTGGAAGGTTAATGACCGACAGAAACGAAAAGGAGAAACATGTTTCATCGTGGTTATGTGCCCAAGTGAATTCTTCGTCTGTAACTTATCGGAATTTTTAAGTCGTAGTATTATTTGATGATTCACGAATCTACCGATTATTAGAACAATGGCTCAAGTAGGTCAAGATGATTTTATTCAATTTTCTTTAATCGAACCATAACAGATTATTATCTGACAAATTTGTATGCAAACTTAAATCGTTTACGGACATTCAGTGGTTCCCTAGCGGCATGAAACGTGTGATTTTTTACATATAAGCTGAATCTTATCCTTCCATCAAGCAATCTTTTCAAACGTGTATGATAATAAATGGTATGGTAGATACCGCTTAACTACACCTTTCGACCATAGCGCTTAGGCCCAGTCTAGACGTGAGTCAGCCATGGATGCCGTCTAGACATTTCTGATCCGCACGTTTGTATCTGAAATAAATTACTTCGGCAAACTGAGTAGAGAGAGGTTTTGTCTCGTCTGACGCAGCGTCTCCCCACGGCGTGTAAAGCAGGAACTAAGCTCCCGGGTCCCTAAGTCGTCTACCTTAGTAGTAGAGGACTGGCTTCGGGCAATCTCCTCCTGCGAGCATGACATGCAATGCGCATAATGATAATTTATTAATTGCCACTCATCTGAGCTCCCGTGGCCGGGTCCAGTGATGATGTCTTTGATGCACGGCTTGGCCCACGCGAATCTCGGATGTAAAAGCGGTGCCCCGCACGGCAGCCACCGCTCAAACGCTCAAAAGGAGCTTTCGTTGCTATCGCCGATGTCATGCTAAATACCCCACAGTGCCCCTAAGGGAGCTGGCCTTAACTTTTTTGTATGCTGGACCCTCTGAAACAGTTTGGGGCTGCAATTCGTTCCACTATATCGGCCCGCCTGATGCTCAGTCCGGGGATTTTCTCCATCCTATTCAGAGCGCGACTCATGCCAAGGCTCCCGCGGAACTGCAGATTAAGTCGTGCGATTTGTCTGCTACCGTGTAGCGCAAAGTCCTCGGGCGTCCTCAGGAGGGTCTGGATCCAATTTTCGCCCGCTTCGGATCAGTTATTCAATTTCGCTGTCTGCTAAAAGCAGAAAGAAAATACACACCGTCAGCAGGCAACGGTCACTGGATTGTTGTGTCCTGGCCACAGACTCGGGCGTTCGTGACTTAAGGTGGCCTAAGCTTGGCTTTGGCTTAGAGGTTACCATCTATCTGACGGAAGCCTCGCTGTGCGTGTAGTAAAACAACAACGAACTCAGATTGCCCCGTCCGACACACGAAAAAGCTATAATTAAAGTGAAATTATAATTTCACCCAGGCTTCTCCCCCCAGTAAGTCTGAGGCCGCCTATCTTACGCACTTGCGCACACCCTCGAGCGACTACATTTCACCGTAGGCTTATTATTATTCGCTATAGGCTCGGGTTTCATTCAAGCTTTTACCGATCGATCGGCGCTCCTCGCGGCTACTACGGCCCGTAATCGACCGAAACTACGGCTGCAGGAAAACAAAAAAATGAACATCAAGTTTTAGGAAACCTGATAGGCTGACCGAAACGGAACGAAACCGCATGCACAAGTGGGAAACGGTTAATCCTAAACGGGTTTCTGCTGCATCACAGCGGAATCACCCTCCGGCGATCATCCGCCCGTATCAGCTGTGTGCCGAATGATGTGGATGCCGCCGTATGCTCGGTTATTATCGGCGATCCTCGAGGGCTTGTTGTGCCACGGGTGCTTCCACATCGGGAGTTTTTGGCAGCAACAGCAGCAGCAGAGGCAGCATAGCATCGGAGCAGGTACCAAACGGGCTGTGCAGTCCAAATCTTGTTTACAGCATCATACCCTGTGCGCCACCTTTTGCGTCCGTGTCCGTGTGGTGGTAAATCCGCCACGTGTCTCATCACTTCCCTTTTCGGCACTCTCCCTACTCCTTCCAGATCTTCCCCGATCTCTTCCGGACATCGGCTATCAGCGAAGCGGTTCGCCAGTGCGGTAGGTTCTCTCTGAGTCAAGCGAGCAACCTGTTGCGATTATGGCCACGATGGATTGCTGACCATACCGGTTGAAATGGTGGAGAGGCCGGGCACGGGCAGGGCCAATGGGAGGATACTAGTTGCCACTTTTGTAACCCGTCACTTTAAGCGACCTCTTGCGCTCCTGCGACCGGTTGCAGTTTCGTGTTTCGTTGCAGCGAGTTTAGCTCGACACGCACGCGCCCTCGGTCGTTAGGAGGGTTTGGAGGGGTGATGGCGCGGTTGTTTGGTGTATATATTTTGTTTGCAGCCTGCAGATCATCCAATCTTCCGAAAGCATGGCCACACGGCACAAAATTTCCCGCGTCACAGCGCGCCGAAGGAGAAAGGCCAGAAAAATGGCACAGAAAGAGCGAAACAGAAAGTAACGGACGACCGACACCCCCTCGAAGAAAGTTTCTCGAGACGACAACGTGTTTGAATCACGGTCCCCGAGGGTTCCCAAGGCAAGAGGAGGCTCGGTGTGTGGAACCGAAGAGGTCGGTTTTGTCATACACCCGTCCGTCCTACCACTTGCCACCTCTGACGCTTCGATCAAAGCCTTGAAGCCCACTCGCACCCTTCTGCGTTTCGTCTTCGTCTTTTGCTCGTGCGGTGTGATTTTACTTTCATCGGAATGTAGGAAAACTGGATTTTGGCAATCGATGAAGTAACAGCAATTAGTTGTGGTAATGCCGTTAAGTTTATGATCGCCAACATCCTCATCTTTCAGTCAAACGGAAAAACGGCCGCCGTCCCGAACCATCCAAGTCCCTTGTTAAGTACATTTCGATGGATTTACCGTTTGTCGCCCATTTGTCAGCAAAGGTGGTAAGTTTATTGGTGTTTTATCGGTGCTACTCACCGCAGAGTGTATAATTGTGTATGTTTGTTTGTTTGCTTTTTGTCATTCGACTGCTTTTAAGTGTGTGTTTGCATCAAGTGAAGATGTTTGAGTTTTCACATTCATTTGCTGGAGAAATGGTGAGAGAAAATGGTGAAAAGATTTCGATTCTTTTAAAATGGTAAGTGGCGAAAGGGGCAAAAAACTGTTAAAAAGATAATGTAATGATAAGGAGCGTTGATGGTAAAAGATTTTGACAGTCTGTTAACTAAACTGTTACGCAATCATAAATGTACGTAATCATCGTATGGATGAAATGAAGAGATTCTACAGCACAGCATCTTTTGCAGTTCATTAATTCAAAAATCAATTAAAACTGATCCCAAGTGAACCTCACAACCTTTGCACCATTTTCATACTAGATCCGGCAGATTTGCACACGAAAAATCGTCCTCCTACGAAAATGTATCTAATGTGTCTACCATGGATGTTTCAAATGAATCATCATTTGAAAAGGCTCAAAATATTTGTTGTAAACAGATTGATGTCCACGATGAATTGAAAACCACACAAAATAATTTTCACACTGCGTAAATTTCAGGCAGAACGATTCGTTTTTTTTCCAAAGAACAACAGGAGATTCCTCTCCAAGCTGAATGAAAGAATCCACTCTTGACCTACGATTTTCTCGTTACTGGCGATCCAATTATTCATCGATTTTCTTATGCCGGAACTCTTCGAACGGAAAGTTTCTGAAATTGGAAAGCATCGTACAACTTGATTCCTCAATCGTAAGTTGACGATTGATTGATCGGTAATTAATGACGAACTTACACAGAGCGATCGTGAAGCCAGTAATTGAAACGAACAGGACGGAATCCTTTAATGAATCCAAAAATAGATTCAACCGTTTTGCGTTGCTTAGGCAATTCAAATGTTCACTATGAGACAGAAAAATTTAAGTCATAAGAGAAATACCAACGTTTTTTGTATCATAAATTGGATGTAACGACAAAAACTTAGCATCCTCATAATGCTTAAAAGATAAGGGAAGATAAACAACGTCCCACTCAAAACCAAATGCATTAAGGACTCTGCTTTGAGAGTGGAATGCTACAACAAATCCAAAATCACAAACCATCCGAAAAGGATGAGACCGCCCAGCAAAATGAAGTCGCCCCTCGACTATGTGATCGTAATTCCAAGCGAATTAAAACATTTAATTTTTAATGGCTGCATCTTCTGTCGGTCCGACCAACCGGAAGACATTTCCGTCGTCCGAAAGCGTACGAAACGCACAGCGCAAATGCGAAGGAATTCCTCAGTGGGAAGAGAAGCGGAAATGTAAAATTTGTACCATCAGAGCGATCGCATTCAGATCAAAACGGAGAAAAAGGTAATGCATTTAAATGGCGGATAGAAATGTCAGGAGAGCGATGATTGGATCAATGGTCGGCCGTTTTCGTTCGATTGATCCGATTTTCCACCTAATTGAATCGTGATTCCCGACGCTCCGTCAGAGCTGAAGCGAAGACCGAAGTGATGCAAATAAAAGGAAGGCGAATCGAAAGGTCCAATTATGCTTCAATCGAGTAACACGCAAATGAAAAAAAAGGCGAGGCCTAGGTACGAGTAAAAATATGACTTAGGAAGGCAAAATGCCGAGTCAAGGTGCGAAAATACTCGTATTTGTAATTTATGTACAGCATACCTGGAAATATTGGGAGCATAACCCAGGCGAAATGTAGCTTCAATTACTGTTTAGTCTGTAAACAATTATCCCTCACGATTCATCAACGTTAGGGAACGATACGACTTGATAATTTTTAGGATACTGGTAAATCTAAGGATACCTTAATCCGGAGCGAAGCCAATCACAACTACATGAGTCAATAAACCTCCTGCGGTAGTACCAGTTCGACTTGTACTTGGCCACCATCGTTCGAAGGTCGTAAGTCTGTTGTGTTTTCTTTCCGTTCTTCTCGGCGAGACGAGGTACGGGCAAAATAAGTCGACGTTCGTTAACAACGAGCGCGTCTTGCGCAACCGAACCGAAAAGACAGCTAGCGGGGCAGCAACCTTCGACGATGGTGGACTGTGCCGTAGTTAAAAGGGCAACTGGCAACATCTATCCAAGGCGGTTCCTCCAGCTGCTGATTCGAGGAGCAACCAAGTCCGGTTCGTTAGGGCGTGAAATGTAAACTAGCATGAAAGTACATTTTTCAACACCGAACGAGTCCATCGGTCCTATCGAAGTACGATGTCTGGCTCCTTGTGGAGAGATTCAGGTCGTTATTGAAATGGATTATGAAATATTTTACAAGGATAACGGCAGTATTCACGCACGTACGCTCACTCAAAATCCCCGCCATTTGCCGAGGCTCGAGGTTATAAGTCACACGTAACATGCAGGAAATGTGGTGAAAGTATCAAACGAGGGACAATAGTATTTTCGCGCGACGTTCTCGAAGCTTGGCGTTCTTAAAAAAATGAAGAAATGAAAGAAGAAAGAAAACACGTTGCATGCAGTGGTGCCATAACTTAAAATCTGGTATTTCGTATCCTTTCCCCTTGTTCGGTATGTTATCAACCAACTGCAAGTTGAAGCCTTGGAAAACGAGGCAACCATACGGCCAAACCTGTTTTACACTTTACAACCGAACCGAGGAGCAAGTTCGTAAATTGAAACCAAACAAGCATGCACACGAGAGGTGGGTGGGCAGGCGGGATTTATTTATAAGTTTTCAAAATATTGTGATGGTTGAACGAATCTATAGAGCTCGTGCAAAAGAAGATTGGTGGGTAAAACCATACATAAGTGTCAAATAATACGACGGAAACAAACGATATCTGCGCAGTCTAAAGGTCTTTTTTAATTGAAACATCTTTCATCGTACACCAGTCGCTGGGTTTTTAATTTCAGCATAGCACGCTAACACAAAACCGCATTCCCGTGATGGTAGAATCGCACGTAAAAACTGGTCGGATATTTACCGAAAATTTATCCTGGTTTTGAAAGGAAAAATGTCAGCTTTTGGAATAGATTATAAACAGTTCAAAACAAACGTTTAAAACGGTCGACTAATCCAAGAAGGCCTTCGCGACTATTCCGGCTGGCAGCTGTCTGCATCAAATCAAATGTTTGCAAATGCTATTAAAGCACCGTTTTCGCCTGAAAATGACAATACCTGCAACCCCGAAGGGAAACAAACAAAACAAACCAACATGAATAAATCGTTGCCGATCTTATACTCTCCCCTGATTAAACTTCACCCCCCGATGGAATTCAAGTTTGGGGAACGCTCGTCATCGTCAAATCGTCATTAGCCCATTAAAATCTCATAAAACAAAATCCTCATCAAAAATCATGCGCTGTCATCGCGGGCACAGGTTGTACCATTCCGGGCGTCATTAGAAACATGTCATTGGACGCGGACGCACGATTATCTTGCCATCGCCACCTAATGCTGCCCACCACGGGGCTTCTGGAGTAATCTTCGAAACGTTTAAACGAACGGAACATTCCCAGCCCCGTCCCGTTGCTTCGCAGGTGACGTGTGGTCGCGGGTACTGGTCGTTCAACCGAAAACTCCCAGACCACATCGCACAGGCAGGCCTGCCTGCGTTGAAATCTGTGCATCCCCATCGCAGCGTTAACATATTAAGCCTTCCCGATGATCGGACGGTTCTAGCTAAACTCCCGCTTTGCACCCTCTACCCGTCACAATCGGTTCCGAAAGTTACGATCCTCGAAAAGACAACGCGCAGAGTAAGCCGAGTAAGCCGTTTTTCAAGAACTTCCCGCTGTGACCTTGCTGCCAGCATTGGTGTTCCAATTCGAAACGCTTTTCAGCAACACATGGTTTGCCACGCCGGAGACTTGTTCGCTTCCGTCCCAATCATCAGCATGTTCTTCGTCTCAATCAGCGCTTTCGGAATGATGATCACGCTATGCGCATAGGGCTGCGGCGATCCCGTAATAGCGGATCCGAGATTGCTTAGAAGCGCGTGTTCGGCCGCTTCGAAATGTTCCACCCGGGGAGAATAAAGTTTTGATAGCGCGCTTGGTATCGCCAACTGGAAGGCAGTTGAGCTTGGCAAGCTCATTAGCTTCATTAGATTAGCACGATTCCAAAACGATCATAAAAAGGCCTTAAGGACGCGATTGAAAATCGGAAGAGATCACCTTTTATAACGGATCTTTACAGTTCTTAGATGCCGGTTTCTGTAAAAATATAATTAGACGGCACCTAGGCGAAGGCCGTGGCAGCGATTGTTTCGCAATAAATTGCAGCGCGTCTTCGACCCTACGAGAACATTCTGCTTCCCAGTTCCCGAGAAAATAATTCGTCATCTCCTCTCGGTGACTTCAGCCGACAACTTTCAACGGTTGACCCCTTTGATAGTAAGCCCGTCGAGTCGAGTTGAGCGTTTGATTGTCAGCATTTAATTGCGTTCGTAGATTGGATGAATATCTGCGTCCGCCACAGTCACCCCCAGCAGGTTCAGCCGCGGAGTCACTGATACAGCCCCTCCGATCTACTCGATTGCCCTTTCACCTTGGCCGTCTTAGCGAAGACGGTGGTTGTGGGCGCCCGTTAGGTGACCTTAACAGAAAGGTTTTCTTCCCTGCGGGCTTAAAACGCGCTGGTTGCCGATCTTTATCTTTCATATCGCGCAAGATTACTTACCTCACGCCAGCAATGCCCAATAGGATAGACAACATTTCTTCACCATCTGACCGAGCCCACGGGCTCCTACTTTTCTACGTGTACAGACTTGAACTTACCTGGAAATAGACAGAGGGAAAAAAAGAAAGATTAAAACCATGTTAGCCTATCTTGTCGCCTGTAATTTGAATCTCCTACATAATCGCTAGCAATCTTCAAATTAAGCGTTTCGCATCGGTATGAAATATGGAGAATAAAGTTTACAGTCCAATTTATTTAGCTAGCGGGGTGCTGCAACTTGGCAAAAATCTCCAAAACGTACACGTAAACGTGTCAAACCCAATAAAATGAAACAACCTATGGAGGAACATCTAGCAGCGGCTCACAGAAAAGTGAAGTAAGTTGAGACGCAAAACAAAAAACCAACCAAAACCAGTGCTATGAAACCGGTGACCGCATCACTTTCATTTTTCTTCGTTTGCATTTTTATTACATCCGAAAACATGGAAAATAGCACCCGGTAAGCGACAAAAAAAACAAAAACAAAAAACGACCAACGAAATGCTAATAACTTAAAGAAAAACTTAAACCTTGGGCGCCAGGGACCTCTTTTGCCATCGAAAGCGCCCCAGCAGAAATCATAAAGAATCGAACCGAATCAAAATGAAGCATACATAAATGCACACCGGTATGGCAAGCCGTGACGCGACAGGAACATAACACGAAACCACTTCCGCTCGACGCTGCGCGTCAACAGATGAAAAAAGAAGACAAACACGCCAAAAACCGAAAGATGTTACGCAACCACCGATGACCGATTCACCGACGAAGTGTATTGGCTCATCCCTTGGTATGCTGCAGCCGCACCAACCCCATCCATTGAACACCATCCAAGGAGAAGTTGTCTCCAGCTCCAGCCAAAGGCGCCCATCACGAAAACAGGAGACATCGATGCTGTTCCGGCGCGCGCTTCCAAACGCCGCGACGCCAGCCATACACTCCATGATTTACATCTGATTATATTGTTTTTATTATGGGGTGGTTTGTGTGTGTGTGTTATTTATTTTTTTCTAATGTGACGTAGTGCGGCATTGTTGTTCCGTTTCACGCTGCGGTTGTGTTTTGTCTTCCAAGCATTGGATTTAATTTATCATCTCTTTCATGGTTTGAGAGCTTCGTTCACGCAAAACAAAAAAATCCACGTTGGAGTCTTTCGGTGCGCAGCTGTTGGGGGAAAGCAAGCTTCCTCGGGGGCCATTTAATGGCCCGTTCGTAGTACGGCTTCGAAAACCTGCAAGTTTTTCCTTCAACCCGAAAGACGCTCCACGATCCACGACTTCGGGATCATCAAACGTGGTTTTTTGCTTGGAATCAAAACCTAACTAAAAAAAAAACCCCTGCACATCACCTAACGGAGGCGGGTTGACGTTTGTGTTGGCGCTGAATGATAGCTCTTTTCCCAATCGTCTGAAAGGCGCACCACCGGCCAGTTATCGTTCAGTGGGTGCATTTTGATGGTGGTGTCGGCTTAATGTCGCTGGTGGCACGTTAACTTGCTGCATTGCGGTTTCCGGTTCGCTTGTCCCAAGATTTGGCCGAGGGCACACATTGTCGATCCCAATGGTTTCGGATAAATCACCACGATCCCCCTTTGTATTTCCTGACGGTGTAATAATGCATAACTACGAGCCAAGAAAGAAAAAAAACCAATATCCTCCGCCACAAAGAACAAACACTTGCTGAGGAGAAAATGCATTACTTTACTGCGTGAAGAAGTGCACAAGCATTTCCATACAAAGGCTGCTCCAGTGGTGTCAAAGGAAAGTAGAGAAAAGAAACCACCACAGTTCGTCAATTCATCAACTCCCAATCGCGTACGGTATGGAATCCAAAGCAAAGAAGAAATTGTTTTATAGTGGAATTTTAGCCCTGCGGGAGGAGCTCTACGATTTTGCACACGAAATAAAACAACAAAGGCACAATGGGCCTGAAACAAATGGACGGGCGATGCGACGACACTCCGCAAGCGGTGGCATTTTTGTTACATTCCAGGGCCATCTTTTTTATACTGAATGAGTGTTGAAAGGTTCCAACAAAGTGAGAAAAATGTTCCACGCGCAAAAGTGACAAATGAATGGACAAGATGGAAAACATCCAGTTGGATTCACGCACCTATTTTTCACAGCCGTCAAGAGGCGTCGTTGGAGGTTGAATAGTCACACCCACGCAGCCTTACTAACCTTTTCAGGTGAAAAAACTTCGATTTAAATCAAGGAGCAAATCTGACAGTTAAATACTACACCTGAAACGACTTCGCTCGAAATCATTTGGAGTAATTCCATAGGAAAAACGCGTTCCATAATGTTTACCCCTAAATTGTCCAAACTTCAGCAGTCCGTTTCGCGCCAATTACGTGATGATGGGAAAAATTAGGAAAGATTAAAATACAATAAGAAATGCTTTTGAAAAGAAAACGTTTTCCATTAGCAAAAGGTTGATTTTGGGAGGGAGATTTTGCTTCCCCTTTACAAGCCTTTATCGTAGTTCATAACTTTGCTTACGTAAACACCAGACGAGATTTTATAAAAGCTAAATTATTTCTGAATACTTGGGAATGTCGAACAGAGGTGAAGGCTCCAAACAGGAAATGACAGAAAAAAAAACTCATAGGGAAATATGCCTAAAGTGATCAATAACACCGTCGGGTTCTAGTAGAACAGGATATTCAGTCCGTCCTCCACCCAGGTATTCCCAGAACAATCAACAAGTCAACGCCGATGACTTACGACTAGGCTACGTCATGGCCAACAACCAACGAATGATGCGAGGCGTATGATCATAAAATGTGTCTATTTACAACCCAACCTCCGATACGTGAACTGATAATTGATCGATAATTTTCAAATGGTTATCTAACCCAACCTCAACCGAATGTTTGAGGAAGCCATCACGGAAACGGATGATGTGCTGTACTACAATGAATACGTTAAAGACTTTTTTTTAAACACAATGTAAGACAGGTGGATACTGGAATGCTGTTAAGCAAGACAGTCGGCTAGGGAAGGTTATAAATAAACTCTAGCACAAACCGACTGGTGAAGCAAACATGTTGTGATGAAGTAAACGAAGGTTTGGGTGTGGAGAAAACTGTAGAATCAACAATTTATACCGTTCTATGCATTTTTAACCATGCGCTTAGTAATAAGTGGCCGAATATGGATAGGTCCGAAAAGCAAGGCGCCACATTCTAGTGTTATTAGTTTTCTAAATATTCATTTAGCTAACGAATCCCAGACTTCAGAAGATTCGGCTTCTGGCTAAGGGGTTACGTAAATAGATAATTTAACAATTTACTCCACCCACAACGGACTGAATAGGGCACATTCTATCGACACTCCATTTATGCTTCCGCTCAGCCTGACCCGCATTATTTAACGTGCGTTTAA
Source organism: Anopheles atroparvus (assembly GCA_914969975.1). Lineage (NCBI taxonomy): Eukaryota > Metazoa > Arthropoda > Insecta > Diptera > Culicidae > Anopheles > Anopheles atroparvus. The sequence goes on along the minus strand of CAJZCY010000003.1, from coordinate 7,747,605 downwards.
TAGTGGGCTGCGCCTGTCGTGGAATTCCTTCTATTCTTCGGTAGGAAAAGCAGGTCAAACAAACAGCCCCCCCGTCATTTTTCAGCTTGTAATCTTTCCGAGCCCAGCGGAATTCGAGAATGCAACCAGGAGGAACCGGGTGTTAATTGTCGCTTTTGTTATCGTCGCACCTGGTAGCGGCGGAAAGTAACCTCAACGAACGATAGAAAGGGTAACACAATAGAGGGAAAATTGTAAAAATTCTTATCCACATGCCGGTGAGGAAGGAATTACTGTCGTGAGCGACGTTAGCGGTAGTTGTGCGCCTCTGACTTAACACCTTTAGACAGTCGTTTTGTAGCAACTAACGGCAACATGCGGCCTCCACCGGCTTCATGCTGCCATGCATCGTGGTGCGTTTGTGGCGTTTGGTAGAAGGTTCATTGTTAGGTTTTTTTCGGGTCGGCTACTGAAGAGGCATGCTAGATCCCCTATCAAGTAATGGTAATGTGCTCGAAAGCAGGCCAACCGGAAATGGTTACCAACAATCACCGCTGATCTTCAGCTTGGAAAGAGCGAAATAAAAAAAATTGAGGGCCTACAACCAAAATTGTCCAATTGTCATTAATTTGGCGAGACATAGTAACAAAAATGATATTCAAATGAGTATGTCACCCGTCAAAGGAAAATTTGGTCTCATGAAAATTAGGAACATGAGTCAATTTTTCGAATCGTTTTAAGTAAGTACAGGCCTACAGTCAAGTATTTCCTCATGGTGACACCTCATAGTGGCGGCGCCATTCGCTCGTTCAACATGCAGGTACCGTAGAGAAAACATAAATAGAAAGTTTATCGAGAAGGGAGACTCAAAATAAAAACAACTGATCGATTTGATTGAGCTGTCGTGTGATTTATCGATGACCACAGCTGCAGTGGTGTCCACCACTCTGACTGCAGGCCTGACAAACGAGTGTGTGTTTTGAAAGCACACACGCTCCACCCGTTGTAGGACAAAAAGAAAAACCAAAAGCTTCACCTGCGTCTACACTACCATGTGAACAGTTGACTACTTTACTGGCATTTTGATTTTTCCCACCATCTCCAAAATCCCACCCTTACGCGGGAGGCAAGTGTATGCTTTGGAAAATACCATACGCGAAAACTGTGTCACTGGTGCGATTGACACGCAGGTAGGTGCTGCTATCGTGACACCCTACACGTGAGCCGGCAGGTCCCAAAGCAGTGGGCGCACGGGCAACCGCGATACCTAATGGCAGGTTTTCGGTGAACCGTAAAAACACGGTCCACTCCCCAGGTTTTCCACTTTCAGTCTTCGGCGAAACGCGTCATTTTTGCGGCTGCCAAAAACGGTGTAATGACTGAATTAATTAAATCGCCACGAACCGACCATGAACGGACGCGCGTTCAGTGGGGACGATATGCGAAAGGAAGGAAAAAGAAGTGGAAAAACTCCACTGGATCATCATCGAATTGGATCGATGCCGTCCGCGTGTGGCGGTTGTCTTAAGATCTCTCGAAGTGAGGTGGTGTAAACATTTCACAATCATTTTTGCAAAAGATAGACCACAAACCACTACAAGATAAAAAAAAAGCATAAATCAAGTTTACAAAGCACCTCACAACAAAACTCCAACCAAGAGATACGACGAAGAGTGGCCGACCGAGGTATGGTTTTATGCTGCACGTACCTCAACTGGACGCCGAGCGCAGGCAGCTTTTCTGATGCCTTATGTTCAAACTGAGCCAGCACCGAAACTTTGTGCACCCTGGAGGGAATAATTTCTGGGCCCTGGACGGCTTGATCTTATGGGCATCCCTCCTGCGGTCAGTGAAATAGCACTGGCAGGGAACGGTGCACGCGTTCGTTTCGTACCCGCTTTCACACTATTTGCGAGAGTTGGGTAAAATTACAGCTGCCAGTGAAGGTCGCGGGTGAAGTTAATAGTATGCTCTCCCCATGGCCTGGAAATCGAGCGTTCGAGTATCCGCCAGGTGCCGAAACCCACCGTGCGTCCGCTTTCCTATTAACCTATTCTTGCAAGAAGTAATTTGATGGTCCACATTTGGGGTCACTCTTGGATCACTTTCGTTCGCGAAGAGGCAACCAAAACTGCTCTTGAGTGATGGTTTTCGATTTGATCTCGGAGGAAAACAAACGGAAAGATTTACAATTGCTTCCGAACGCTAAAAAAGGTATGCAAACTGAAACCCCTGGCATCGCTTTGCAACGAAATCGTAAGCATAAGAGTAAGAGAAACTTTTGCCCATTGCCTCAGCAGCATGTGATGGTAGCCTTAAACATTTTACAATTTGGCTTCCGTCAAGTACTGAAACAAAGCTTTCCTTCGAAAACAATTGGTTGGACTTTTTCGTGTGCCAAAAATGGGACAAAATGTGTGCAAGCTGGCTAGCAAAGCAAGTACTTAACACAGATTGATGAGATTGTTTTTGTGAGTATCGTCGAATAGCAGTTTCATCCAAAAAATTAATTAATACACATTGGATAACCGGTTAAGATACCTTCATCAACACAAATAAATAAAACATATGCTCTTGCACCTTGGAAGTGACTGGGGGTACGGGTATATAGGCGATACGCGGTTAACTTTGAAATCACATCAACCCAACTAATCCCACATGACGACAACGTATACATTTTATCGCCGACAAGCATCGGTGGTGGTGTCGCTGCAGTACCCTCATCCCCTCATCAGACACGACTGCGAAAAAGTACGCTTTCCATCGCGCACGGGAAAGCAGTTCGATGCTGAATACGGCTCGGGGATACGCAAGCTCACACACTAACGTTTCATGCCGTTCGGCCAGACGACCTTGATGATGTGTTCCACTTTCAGGATTCGCGCGCAGAGATCCGTGCAGCCGGGCCCAGCACTGTCCGTTCGGCTCCGCACATTCCGCACGCTGCTGCCCTGCTTGCAGTGCCCACAAACGAAAGGGGGATGGCAGTTACGCGACTGACGGAGGGAAAATTCCCATCCCTCGTGCAAACTGGAGGCTCACTTGATTTCTCTCAGCCCTGCGGGTGCGCGTTGTTGGAAAATGTTTTGCTGTTTTAAACTGTACCACCACCGCGTGTGGAAACAGGGTAAGCCACACGGACAATTTTTCCGCCATGATCTGGGGCCTTTCCCAGCTTTACTCGCGGTTGCGGTTGGAAAACGGAACGGCTTCTTGCGGAGAAAATAAAAATAACTGGAAAACTGCACCGGCGTTTGTGGTCGGTTTCGTTTTCAAGTGCAGCCGCTCTGTTCCCCGAGCCAGCTTGGAAGGAATTCTGCGGTCGCCGATCGTTTAAGGAATTTTGTACAATTAGCGTACCAAGCACCGCCGCCAACCGTGGGCGTTGTGGGGTTGCGATGGAGGAATTTGAAGAGTGAAGAAATGGAATCCTATGGAACGAACGACTATTTCCATCGTTCTCGGACGGAGCCAAATGGAACGCATTCGAGACTTATCGTGTGGGGGGAAGTAGGTAGGAAGGAAAACGTATGCAACATTCCGCTACACATGGTTTTATCACTACCGAGTAGTTGCGCTCGTTGTTGTTTTGTTTTTTTCCACCACTAGATTTCGGCAACCCTTTCAAACAGATGCACCGAACCGTGACATGGAAGTCGCGAAATATCGCATCACACACAATACGCACTGGTTCCGATCCTCCACTGCACTCCTTCTGGGTGCTTCGTGCGGTCAACGAACCGACTTACGCCGGTCATTGCTGCTAGCCGCCAGTTTGACGACACCGTTTGGATGATTCGAACCAGCCTTACATAACTTCCTGCCCCAAGCAGCATTCGCATGGAACACCGAAACGAAATATTTTTCATTCGCACTGATAAAGAAAAAAAAGTGTTAAAAATGGTTGTAAAATTCACAACTTTTTACGCCGATACCGAGCAGCGCAGTTGATCGATGTGTGACGTGTTTTTGTGCGCGAACAGCGTTCGTTGTTTTCGCTGCAAAGCGCTTCTTTATCCGCACACCGATCAGACCAGCAACAAAATGGTAGCGTTTCGGCAATAAAACCCGCCGTAAAGCGGTCGAAGGAGCAACAAAAAAATCGGTTGGACATACAATATAAAACTGTACCAATCACAACACGAGCGCGTCAAACCGGCAGGGGAGTTTTAGCGAGTACCAAATCGATCGATGTACCTCCTACTTGTTCATGCCGTGCAACATAGACATGGCGGAGGGCTGCCGCTGTTGTGTAAGTGTCCGAAAACCTGTTGCCACAATGCAAACGCTCATACTTTTTTTTCAACCTGCACTGTACCCTGTGCAATTCAATAGTGGATGAATTGAATTACCGATTTGCTCCATGTCGAAGCCAATGGGACATTCAACAATCGAGCATTAGAGCGCGCGGCGATGGCTTCGATGGAAGGCGTAACAAAATGTTGAAAGACAACTCGAAAGTAGATCAAATCGTGCATTTTACGGTGATGTTTGGTGATGATTTTGTTGTAGTAAATGTCGAATTGGTTTTTTTTATCTTCCATCGCATAATTGATTGGACAACAATTGGAAAAGAGTAAATCTTGGGATTGTCAGGATTCAATTGACGGTTCAACGGATAAGATCGAATTTGTTTTGCATTTCGATGCAGCCACTTTACTCCAATGGCATTGAGGACAAATGCGCCACAGAGAAACGAATAACTTGAGCAGTTAAGTAAATAATGAACACCTAAGTCACATCGGAACGATACAAGCTTCGTTTGTTCAACCTAAAATTCCAATAGATGAAATCGTTTTTGATGCGCTGAAAAACAGCTTTCGAAAGTATTACAAAAATCGGAAACTCTCGTTACACGCACAATCCCCAACTGCTCACCAGATGTCTGCGGTGGATCTGTAGAAAAGAACAGAACCTGAGAACAGTGCTATATGAACGCATCGTTACGCTACATTCCTGGTCGCGGTGCAGTACCGGGTGACATTGACAAAAATGTGCAACTGAGGACAGGGCAGCAGCATTGTTCGTTCTGGTTTTATAGTTTGCACAGCTGCAAAGAACGGCTAGCCCGGGTAAGCGTGCAATGTCACGGCACTCTTGTCGCACTCGACGCAAGGCACTGGTCCGAACCTGTCCCACGCCGGCACCTGTTGCTGTGTCCGAGGCGTGCATGTTCTCGGAGAGAATGTGCATTCACTTTTCCATACGATACTTTTGGAGAAGGTGAACCTACCTACCGGGCAAGTAACGCTGGTTCAAACCTACCAAGGTCATCCAGAAGCAGGGCAAAAGTGTGCTTCATATGCATGCTTTGTGCACTTGCGCGCATATCTCTACGAACTAAAGGAGTTTGATTCTGTTTAATGCAGGATTTAATCGAACCGATTGCTTCTGTAACCAGGATATATATATTTTCGATGGTTTGATATACATTCTCCTTGCTGTTTCCAAAAGGAACTGCCATTCCACTACCGCTTCTGTTGGCCGTAAATATTTCGCAAAAACCACGCATACAATGTTCAAAGCTGCACGGAACGAGCTGCTCGACATGAAAACCCAAACAAACGCTATGAAAAAAGAAAGAAATAAACTCTATATGCGAATTCAATGCTAGGTCTGCGCCTGGCATCTTGGTGGGCACACCCAGTCCGTCGCACAGCAGCGATTGCGAACAATTTGTAACATTTCGAAATCTAATTTTAAAACCTGACCGTTTTGTTTGCACACACAAGCGACTCCTGCCGTCCTACACCACGGGACTGTCATGCCAGACGACATTGATTGTTTTCTTTTTTCGTTTTCGGTGGGGGATAGCGCTAATGCTGCTAATGCTGCTGCTGCTGCTGCTGCTGCTACTTGCTGCCTAATGCTACTACTGTGGCTGATTTGGTGCGGTGTTGTTTGGTGTGGCCTTTACCGGCAAGTTAACCGATTCGATACGCGATACCCGCAGTGGAGCAAATCTTAGATCAATAACTCTAGGCCGGAGCTCTGGGGGCCCTCGAAGAGACGGGTCGAGGAAAAGGTCTCCCCGAATCGTATGAGTTAACCCCGGCACAAGTGGTTCCCGCGACCACAGCATGCTCACCCCCTCTTCCTTACCGAGGACGGTGCGCTACGGAAAAGAATTGAAACAACTTCAGGCCATCTATTGCTCAAAGTGGTGAGGGGCGCACAGCCCACCCTTTTGTGTCCCCCGGCAGGGCCGACCGTTCTTCCAGCGCTGAAGTCGTTAATCTGATCTCATTTAGCCGTGTGCCATTTGATGGAGTCATATTGACAAGCCGCCCGCGAGTGAGCGGACAGTAGGGGTTGGGCTGCGTCGCGAGCGTCTCTGGGCGGTGATGGTGTGACGATGGCGACAGCGTTCCCTTAAGTTTTGCGGCACACGAGAGATCGCGATCGAGCGCGGGGCACCGGCGACCGATGATTGCGATCGCTGTCGCGATCCCACATAAATCATACCCGATCGAACACACCGAGTCACTGTGGGACTGCGGGTTCGTAGGGGGATATTCGAGCGATGGTGAGCTTGAGGAACGGCGGAGGAGAGAGAGAGAGAGTCTGTGTCGCCAGCAGCAACGCACGGCGACAAGACGACGATCGGTGTCGATCGGTTCAAGATCACTCGCTGCGGCGGACGATCATGGACCACATGGGATGTGGTGCCACAGTCGTTCAGGTCGGGCCGTCTTGCACTGGGCTGACAGGCCAGTGCGCCAGCCTCCGGGTCGCAATTGTGACCGGTTACACATTCCAGGCGATGCACATTCAATCTGTCTCGTTCGATCGTTCGAGCTCTTCGCGGACCAACGCTGTGCGAATGGGAAGATCTTCATTTTGTCACGCCGTGGCCCGCGTTTGCCGAGATTCACCGTCATTACCGGTGCCATTGAGACACATTTTTGCACACTTCTTTCCTCCGTTCTCTGGATCGCATCGGAAATCGTGCTACGGAAAAAGGCTGCTCCACCGATCCTGCCCACCGGTTGCAAAACCATGAGAATTGAAGCTCTTTCTCTGCCCCGCGCTGGTAAGTCAGTCTTGCAGGAAACATCGAACCATAGTAGAGGGCTACTCATCATTATCCAGACCACAATCGACAATGGCCTATCGAGCGTGGATCCGACGTGTCGATGCAGCCGTCGATCGCTGGAACCGGACGGCTTCGACGCAGAGCGGTACACCACAGTGAAAACCGGACTTTCCGGCCAAAGAAGGGGGCGCGCGGGAAGAATTTAAATGATCCTCAACCCATCGCCTTTCCTTACGCTGACTACTCCTCTCTTTCTCTCGTGCTCCGGCTCGAGGTCCAAACGTTGCATGTTTTTCCCTCATTTCCATTCGTTTTCACTTCACACATCCGACGCACACGGATCGCGCATACCATATGGAGGATGTGATCGCACGTGAACACGTGACTCGATGAAGAAGCGGTTCCAAGGGAGCGTCATCGATATGCCAGGGTAAAACTAATTTAGACCAGACCTTTGAAACGTATTAGAGGGTCCAATAAAGCCTAATTTTACGGCGCAAAAGGTTCGTGAATGGGCGTCGTACGAGCATGTTGACTAATGATCCCTAAGATGCCTACAGATCTGCCCATGCCGCAAGCCGTAGTCTCGTGATGCTTTTCTATGTTTATGTGTGTGTTTGTGTGTGGGAGAAAGTGCCCAAATTTACTAAACACGATACACACCAGACGACCTTAAAGGTTGTGAGGTCCAAACGAGTCAGCGGTCTGAGCGGCGGCTTTATACTCGCAGTTTTCCCGAAGGCAATTTAAAATTATATCACAACCAATAATTCACACTTCCTGTGGAATGAATCGAAATTGTATCGATCGCGAACGAAAATAAATCACACAAACATGCTTCGCCTAACGAGAGTAATGAAGCAGGGAAAATAAACTAATCATTTAAATGGCCAGTAGACGTCATTAGGCAAAATATTTGACCATTCATTGTTGCTTTACAGTCACGAATGATCGAACGGATGCTTATGAGGTTCCTTTCCTTCTGCTTCCGCTTGCGAATCATTGCCATTGCTCTAGCGAGTAAAGTATAGGGTAAGGGCGTCAGAATTTGAGGAAAATCGATAATAGTTATGTTTAAAACAAGTTCCCATCGAAGAACTGAAGAGTGAAGGCGGATGTGCTAGCTCATCGAACCGCCGATGAGCAACCAAACGCTTGTACCCTCGATCCGCACGGTGCAAAACGAGTCCTCCGGACCTACCACTATCGTCATCATCATCATCCGGTCTATCCGGCCTCGGTTTTCACGCCGCCCATCGGGAAGAAAAACTGGTTAGTGCGATTTACGTGAAAATCGAAATGAAAATCAATAAAACCAGTCGCGCAGACCCTTTTCCCCACGATCGCCCTCAGCCTCGGTGGTTCCAAGTTCTTCCCAGTCTCGTCCTCGTCCGTTCAATTTACCGGTTTCGAACCGAGCTCAAAGTGGTGCGTTATCCATCGAATGCGCGCGCGTAAATGTGCGACTCTACCACTAGGACAGAGAAAGAGAAAGGTAGATCGATCGAAGGGAAAATCGAGCACGGCCTGATAGTGTGGGGCTCCGTGGAAGCCCACGCCGCACGGTGACATTATTGTTTTGCTGTTCGACTAAATAAAGTCACGCGTAAGCAAAAGTGGTTTTCCTGCGAAGAACGCGCCCGGGCACGTTGCAAAAGTCGTTCCCGCTCGATCGGTTTGGCAAGGGCTCTCTCGATCGGCGAATGCAGCATGGCGAAAGCGGAAAAGGTCGAACCGCACCTTTGGTTTGCAGTTAGTTGAACACAACTGCTCAGGGCTTGTACTGGAGTATCTTAAACAGAACGTGCAGTATGAGTTTCATTTTCTCTCACAACTGGTGATAATTTGTAGCTCTAAATGATCGATAAAGACACAATCAGCACAAATTGCGGAATTTCAATTTACCTCAAATGTACAGACTTATAAAGTACCAGGAGTAACATGTTGTGCAAAAGATATTTTTAAATGGCACGACAACTTACTAGAGCATACCTTTGCATCACTCTTATAATCATCATGAGCTTTTTCTAAGATGTTTAATCAATTTAAAAAAAGGGGCTCTCAACCAATTAAACAGCATATCTTTTTCTCACCATCTCAGCCTACATAAAGTGCTTCGGGTAATGTTTTTACTAGCGACAGCAAAACGGTTCTTTGGAAAGATTAAAATTGATGATTTTTGGTATCACCTTTTTGTGTGCTTTTTAAAATCTATGATCTGCAAAAAATAGCAATCATAAATAATCTACCCACGGTCTGTTCTTTTGCGACTCTGGCACACCGGTGATCAGAACGCAGCCACTTCATTAACTTCAATGCCAGGAACGTAGCGGATTTTGAGATTTGGAACGATTTATTTTGCACAAGAACTTCTTCACGACCTGGACGCTTACCACGGTCACCGTCGGCCTCTCCCTTGATTGCGCCTTCACTGCTGGGGACTGGTTTGACCAGATTCGCTGAGCCGGATCCATCGGGACGGCCAACAGGACGCGTGTTCATAGCCTTAAGGGACACATCGGACACGGTTCAGTTCGCGACAGCAATCGGCAAACCATGGGATCCGCGCCGGCGACGATAGCTTCCATCGGCGGGAATTCAATCGACCTTGATTGCTTGTAAACTCGTGATCGTATTATGTTCGCTTCAGTAGGGGAGACGGTAGAGTTTTTTTTTTCTTTTTTGCTAGCGCATGTTTTCTTTTGTGGAAGTTTTTGGAACATTCCTCTAAATTAACCCTTCCTTTTCGTCCCACTCTGTGCCCTGTCGATCCTGATTAACGACTGCAACTCGTTGGCCCAGAGTTTTGTCAGCCTGGACCTTCTTCTAACGAACAATCCATAGTAGTGCTCCGACAAACCGCAATCGCTGAAGATCGTGATTGACATAACTCGCCACTCGGAGCCACCGATTTAATTGAATTCCGCGCCTGATGGTAGAGAGAGGCTGATGGTTTTCTTCTTGCTATCAACACCAGAAAGAAACGCAGTGTCGTGAAGGAGTGCTTATTGATTGTGTTCAGAGAATGGTTTAGACACGTAGCGAAAACTAAATTTAAGTCCAAGGAATCGAGAACAAACCACACATTCTGTGTTTAAAAACAGCGACCTGCTGGAAGTTGTCCACAACGAAGCTCACAGCAGTTCGATCGCAAAAGGCTTTAAAAATTCGATGGCTTTGCTCTGATATCGCGCTGACAGCTGACTAATGACCGTCGGCAGCAAGCTACTGCTGGATTTGGATTTTGCCTTTTCCCCACCAGAGACGAAACAAATTTTTCGAGCTCAAAAATTTAAGCTCGGTGGCTTAAACTCAACGCGGAAGGTCATTGAATGGAGCCTTATTCTTTACTTGAGGATAGATGAGATGAAAAAAGAGATCTATTAAACCGAAGTAAAATGGAATGAAAATCGCGTTAAATTATAAAACGAACTGCGTGGAGAGGAGATTATGCTGCTGGAAATGCTGAAAAATATACCTTAAACGGTACCGCAAGACTTAGCAGGCTGTGCACGAACTCAGCAACCGGTTTGTAGGAATCTTATCGGCTCCATCAAATCATCGGACTCAATGGAATGGTGGGCTCGTGATTGTCCTTCAGCAAACACCCACACCTCACTTAACGATATCTAAAACCAATTTCGATTTCAACTAATTTGATTGAGGCAAGCCACAAGGAAATAGCGAAATTGCATGAATGAACGCTCGGCGGGTGTGGTCAACTTAATAAAGATTACGAAGACACAACATCGAATCAAATCCGTGTAAACAACAGCATTGGACCCGAACCAAATCCTTCGTAGAGGTGTGGTAAATTAAAATTGCCAACACGACTGTGCTGCCTTTTCGAAATGCATTACGAATGTTTCCCCAGAAGTGAAGTCGAGAAATATATGTATGCAACGTATATATCGGCTCCAAGCACCGGAAGGTTGGTAAAATGTCCAAAGAATGTGTTTATTATCTTCTCGCATCGGTTAGCAGAGGGTTTACCTTTTCGGTTCGGTACTCCTTTCGAACTTTTTGTTGTTATTGTTGGAACGTTCAACTTTCCAGAGGCACCACCGTGAAACTGGATGGTTAGCGCAGTAGCACCAAATTGTGGCCAAGTTGCGGTCGACTGCACGTGAAGCGAACATTTTGCCAAAATATCAGCCGAGGGTTCAGTCGGGTCCAATAGCAAGACCTGGCGAACCCCAAATGGACTCAACACGTCTTGGCAGCTTTCTTCGATTTCGGCAAGCTCCTGCCTTCGCCCGGCCGATTCTTGAAACGAATTGAATAACAACCTCTCGTGTAACCACAGCCGCAGACGCTCCGTATCTCTCTCTTCTCCGTCACTGATGGGTGATTTTTTTCCCTTTGCAAAAAAAAAAGTCGAAGGTCACCGTCCATTCCACAATCCGAATGAATGCGAACGTGAAAACCCACGGACAACAGAGAGCAGAAAACCCATCAACCCAGAGGGGAACCGGAAGTACGCTCGGCCAACTCCTGGGCCGTGGGTCTCGCGCGGAAAGTGAAGGAAAGTTATTTCACTTTTATTAGGTCATTCCTCGCGAACGAAGCCGACCGGCCATCGGAGCAAATTTCGGACCCGTAGGTGCCAGGAAAGTCATGAGGCGTCGATGGATACGTAAACAACCGTCTCTCCAACATCGTGAGCATCATAAAAGTTTAATTGGTACGATCGTTCGAACAATGCCGCTGTTAAGGGAGTATTTTCGTAAATTGAAAATGTAGATCCTGAACCAATTGAAAGCGGTGCGGGAACTTCCAAACGTGCGCCTAGTAGACAGTAGTAGCAGTTTGTTGGGTGTCAATTCCTAATGAATAATTTCATTATGCTATTGCCCTCCCGGCGAACTATCTTAGCGCCACGCGTGGTAGAAATGTGAGTTACATTTCGCTCCCGTGCTCAGAACCAAAAACAATAAAATGAAACAAGCATTTACAGTTCATGGAATAGCGCACCGCACAAAGCAATGGTAGGAAGATTCTCCAAACGTTCAAGCTGAGTAAACACGGTGTCAATGTGCCATGCCTTCGCTTGGAAGATTCCTGGAACAGCGTCAAATAAACAGCGCCAACCGTGTGCTCCTAACCGCGGCGTGATGGCCAAGACTGTCCGGCAACAACAACTATGCACTCTGTTGGAACGCTCGGTGCAGCGTAGGCAGGCAGCAGCTCATCTACTTTCGGCTAATGTGAATTCCATGTTGTACCAAAGTGCTCACTAAAACCATGGCAGAAAACGTGCCCCGCAGGAAAAAAGATTATGACTGTAGAAATTTGTCGTGCAGGACTATATGTGATCGGAAAGAAAAGATCGATCACTTCTAGGGATGCTATGATAGGTTCAACATGTCAAAAATGATTATGATAAAATTTATTCTTTGTGAAGGTGAGTAATAGCTTCTAGGGTCCTACATCTTCAACACACCACTCTTCAAAAAGATGACTTTGACCGGTCACGACCCGCTCTTGGCTGCTCTTGACTTGCGCTCTTGAGATTCGTTTTTAACTCGTTGCCACCGAAAATAGCTCTCGTCTAATCTTCGATCTCCGCACAGCCGTGCGATGTTCTCCGCTTCTGCCCAACGAACCAGAACGTACCGCGACGGGAGGGGACACACGCGTCGCGTGTGACTCAACGCCAACGCGGGGAGCTTCCATTCTGAGGCGTATGCGCAGGCACCGTTGTCGAGCATGTGGTTTGTTGAACTTTTGACTTGCGACGTCACCGCACCCGTGCGTCCACGTGCCACAATCGTCGAGAGGCAAACGAACTGTTCCACGACCGTCGGTGGTGTCGCCAAATGGTAGATCCACACGTCGCCAGCGGCGGCAGAACACGCGAGCAAATTAGAACAACGCAAGCACAGTTAGCCACGAGTGCTTAGGCTTTGGCGTGATTCTACGACGCGATGCACTTGGGAGATTGGAGATCCTCCGTCAATTGCGCGATTGCGTCAAGTCGGCGCGCGCATGAAGCAACGACGATTGAAGATTCACCGAAACGCAGAAGTTGAAGCGCGATCGACCGCAACTCGATGGTGGAACAGCAAAATTGACAATAAAACGAATTTATCTGCCCACCGCCACCACCACCGCCTGACGACTCTCTGGCGATCCCGCTAGCGCAGGGAGGAAGACTAAACAAGAGAACACCATCCTCGTGCGATCTGTTACGTTCTTCTGCTCGCAATTCGTGACCGTGGTTTGCGGTTGGTCCTGCATTGTGTATACTGGCATTCACTCGAACGAAGAAATACGGCGTCCTACGGCGCACGGTGCATCTGTTTTGTTGCACGCTTTTTGGTACACCACCGGAGCACTTGCCAGGGTAGCAGCAGCAGCGGCGATCGTTTTTTGTCCTGTATCGGGCTTTTTCCGCTGCTCGCGAGAAGTGTTAAGTAATCCGCAACCGCAAAGATCATGAGTCATACCCAGGCCGCCTTGTGTGTTCCAGGCAGCGACAGGAAAAGGTAGCTCTCTATAAAACCGACTACAGGGAGCACAAGAGCAGAACAAAAAAAGTAAATAAACGGCATGGAACCGCACAACCATGGAAGATCTGAACTTCAACCGCGAGTGCGCCGCGGCTTGGTTGTCCACAAGTAACACACAGTGACAAACGGGACATTAGACAAAAAAAGAACCAAGCGAACCCACCAAATGGCGCGCCATTTGCTGGCGCTTTCGAGGGGGAGGGAGAACTTTGTTCTTTGTTCGAAGTTCCGGACAGGATGACAACCGTTCGAGAGGGGGGTGGCGCTGCTGAGTGGTGAGTTTGCGCTATATATCGCCACGGCCCGGATGAATCGTGCGAGAAACAACCGTTATGCAGGGAGACGACGAACAATTAAAGTAAGGCACAAAACCACGAACCGATACATCCCGCGAGAAGCCGATTGCGTCGTTACTTCTGAATACTGAACGTGATGGTGGTTGGGGCTAATGCTTTGATATACTAGCTGAGGTAAATCGCAAACAGCTAGACACCAAGCGCAGAACAATTGTGGTTTGGTAGGACTTTATGGACATCAACTCCAGATTGCGGTGCGATAGTTGTAATCGTTCGTGGTTCGCCAAGGCATACAATTTATATTCTGCACGTGTATTTACCGACTACGTTGAACGTTTTTCAGCTTCTATCAGAGCGATAAGCCAATGAAGAGAGTTTGTACTGTAAATAATCGCAAAATGTTGGGCTAATTATTTGAAATCACTGCCGCTGCGCGTCCACATCAAGTTGGGGCGTCATAAATCATCGTTGCAGAGTCGTTCGTTTTTATTATTGCTCAAGAGATCCTTCCCGTTCGCAGAGGAGTAATAGCTCAACATAACAGCCGGAGGGTAGTAATGAAACATAATGAAACATAGTAGTCCGGAACCATCCAACTTCCCGCCGCCCGGCTCGCCGACAATCAATTACGGTCAGCCATAACAAGCAAGCGAGAAGCTGCACGCCATGCTTACGGCTACACAGCCTCACGCCTAACTCACCGTGCCGCCCAATGGCGCCCTGGGATGCTCCTTTTCCCGTGGCAGGGTGGAAGAGCAAATGATCTTCACTCGAAACCATTTCGCCGCGGTCACCGAAAGAAAATGATGCGCGAAAAGTTTTGCGCCACGACCGGAGGGAACGGAAAACTCGCACAGGAAGCAACACACGCTTCCCAACTCTCCAGCCAGGCGCCGTGCATCAGCTCCGGCGCAAGTAAGTGAAAGTACAAACACAATCTTTCCGCGGGCTTTCTTTCGGTCGCGAAGCCGTGGACCGTACACTATTGTGTAACTGCAGTGCACGAAGAACGCAACGGATCTCGGCAAAACTGCGCCGCACCGTACGCGTATGGGAACGGGACCCCCTGTGCCCGGCGGTGGCGATGCAACATGACCGTGGCTCCCTGCCATACGCCGCCGCCTTATCTACACGCCATCGTCATTAAGCGGCGTACTTACGATTGCATCTTGACGCGTAGGTAAAATATACGCGCGTATGTTAAAAAGATGTGTAGGATACACCGCCTTTCTAAAAAAAAAAGAAACGACACAAACTTGCTAAAACCGGGCGACGGGCCACTCGTGGCACTACTTCGCTGCAACCGAACAATAAGAGAACGCTCTGCAATGCCGAACAACCGCAATCGGTAACGCAACGTGGGGAAAGATCGTAATCGAAACTCTGGAAATAATAACAGATGGAACCGTGCTGGGTGGAAGCACATATAGATTTCCTCCATCTATGCACTAGTTCACAGGATCTAGCGGAGGTTCCTCCGAGCGGAGTGTATGTTGCGTAATCACCCGAGCACCCTTGTATCCTTTCAAACGATCTACATCCGGGCGGATTGAAGATCGATTTGTACCGTTAAAATGACAGAATTACAGCGTGGAAGCCCTCTATTCTTACCTTCCAATACGAAATCGGCTCCCGAACACCATCTTCGTACGGCGTGGAGACCTTTTATGTCTTCTCTTTGTGGGCGCCGCCGACGTTTCTTGATCGGAGGTGGGTTACTCGGCTGAGCTGCCTCGATGAAGCTTTCGCAACCTTAGTACGTGAAGCTCACAATCGGCTCAGTGGATCGACCTCTGAGACGTTCTGCTAACCTAATTTTTTTGTGCACACCTCTTCCGGCCCGAGTAACACTTTCTTCATGCCACACACCGCCTCAACAACTGCCCAAGCCGCGTCGATACGCGAAATGTGCACCTGTATAGTTGTCGCACCGACACACCGGCAATAACAAGCGGATGATAATAATGGACTGCACGACTGCCGATGATCACATCTGATCGTAAACGCCACCGCTATATAGCGATGGGAAGCCTCGGTGTTTGTTACTCACTCGACTAACGTTAACTTTTTTTTCACTGCTTGGGACACGGTTTTCCTATCCAAACACATTTAGCAAAGTCCCAATGACTGTTGATGTATTTATATTTTGTATGTGGTTTTGTCGAAGATCACAGCCTAGAATGGTATGGATAGAAGATTACTTCCTTCACTAACACTCCAAAGTTTACTTCACCGTGCTGATGTCTCGAGCAACTACTTTCGATAAGGTGCACATGGACAAATGTGCGACTTCACCAGCACTTCGTTTATTTCCTTCTTCTTTCGTTTTTTGAACAGAAAAGGGGAATGATGATCACTAACACAACGTTTGTATATTCCAGTACGCAAGTACACCCCGTGCAACGGGAAACTGGCTACGTTAGGCGCCGTTGCACTTTGCACAAGGTCATCTGGAGGATCCGAGGAAAACAACGCTGCACCGAACAAGCAGACCGACCAACGGTAGGGCTACGGTCTCAAGTTACTTCGGTAAGAAACAACGCTCGTTTTTCCTGCTCCCTTTCCTCATCGAACCTTTTGATTAAATTGTAAATGAACAAAACACTGTCAAAGGGGCATTTGTTCGCTTGCTCATAGCACGAAACACAAGTCACAATTGAACACAGAACGTAGTGAACTGTGCTAATGGTCTTTTCTCACATGCTAACGCTGACCCGCAGTGCGAAATAGAAAGTAATTAGCACTCGAACACTTTTGAAGAAAAAAAAAACGCGAAATTTACGAAGAGACGACATCCATGCGCAGTCACTGGTTGCGCAAAACGATGCACGTCCGTATAGAGTGCCATCCAACGTTTAACTGAGCACTATCCAAGTCGCGGTACGCTCTCCGGTAAACCGAACGCCGCAACATGATCGCTCCGAGTTAAATCGGTTTTAATTTCTCCCCGGAATGGTGCGCACTGCTCGCTTTTACACCACCATGTAAACCACAAGGAGAGAGAGAAAGAGCATGGTTGGTGCGAGAGCGCGGTGTGATCGTACTCAGCTGGAGGACGAATAAACGAGCAAAACAGAAATGATCAAAACATTCCCAACATGCTAGCGAACCGGTGACATTTAACGAACGATCGCGAGACGGTGTAATTGGACACCGGCGTGTGGTGTAAAAAGCGCCCGATCGTTGCAGGAGCGTTGTGGGGATCCACACTCTTAAACTCAACGTTCGCCGGTGAGCATAACGATTCTCGGAAAGTCTTTATTTTGAGCCACGCGAGCGAGCTTTACAAGAAAAGCTTTTCTTAAACTCAAGAGCAACTATAGAGCACAGAATTAAACTTTGAGATCTGCTCTGACAAAAAACCCACCGCGAGAAACACCCTTCAAGGTTCGCGAATGGCTGCGATAAAAGAAACATGTAAATGGCCCCTCTAGGTAACATTTGCGATGCGTATAAGACAGTCAAAACGATACTGGAGGCATTTCGGAGCAGGGTGGTATCGTTTCCCTTTGATAGTTATTTTAATAATTACATCTGTAGCCTGCTTTTTGGAAGCAAGCGAGCGCGAAGGTGTGCTGACGCCCCGGTCTAAGTGCTCTGTTGTTTTTGCATTAACTTGTCACTTTTTTTTTTCTTTTTGCTTGCCTAGCTTCTTGGTTCGAGGTGAGACCACCTTAACTCGTCTCAAGTCCGGGGGGAATTTAATCGACCACCATGTGTATTTAAGCCTCCACACGGTTCGGTTCGCCCCAGTAGGTCATCGAGTCAGTGGCGCATACGGTGTCGCTTTTAAACGCCCTGACGGTACGATCTCATGATCTGGATTCGTCCTACTGGTAGCCAGGACCGGCTCATACCTCCTTCACACACAAAAACACTCGTCCAACTAGCGCAACGACTGCATATGACGTACGATGGATCGCGTTGTTTGCAACATTTAGCCCATTTAGTTCGAAGGCCCAGTGTGTGCACTGCTTGAAAACCACAACCTCAGACGAGTTCAACGAAAACCGATGACCAAAACAAAAGTCCAATGGTGCTGGTTGGTTCTTCGCCGGTAGAAGCTGGCTCCCACCCGCGCAATACTTAAACCTCACGCTCGAGGCTCGCGTGGGACGAGTGGGCGCCTTCGTCTAACCCGACGACTGCACCTGGAATCGATCTGTCACTGAGAGATCGAGCGTGCCTACCGCCTCCGGGTAGCTGTTTCCAAGAAACATTAAAAAAAAGCTAGCAAAACCATGGGCTTGGCAGGTATAATGTGCGCCAATCGACTCCAAATGGATGTCATCTGAATGACCAAAAACTACACTGACCGACTCAACACACAGGCGAGCACAGGGAGCGCACAACGCGGTTCGTGAGTTTCATATGAAATCAAACCAGCTTCGGCAGCATCCATACAACCGATGCACAAATCCACGCACGTACGCTACGTTCCGACCTGGACGACCTTACGAAAAGGAGAGCCGAGTCAATCTAGAAGCGACCCATTTCGAATGCCACCGTGTGGACGAAGATTGCGCGTATGATTGATGGACATTGATGGCGAAAACCCGCCGGCTGGTGACTGTTTGGAAATGAAAATCTAAATTAGCGAGGGCAGAGATGCTTTCATGTGTAGGGCGCGCAACCGTGGGTTCAATTCTGTGCAGGGATTGTTTGATTTGAATATTTGGTTCCACTTTATTTAACCTCCTCAGGGCGGTTGCAGGTGAACAATGGAGTTGGATTAGTTTGATTAGCTCAAAGAGCTGACAAGTAGTAAATACAGACAGCACGGTCGGTGGTGGTGTGAGACTCCAGACTCTAGTAGCAGATCTGTTTAGGTATTGCGTAAAGTTATCTTTACTTTCCGAGCTAATCCCTTAAGTGCTTTTACGATGGTTTATGATACGAACAACCATCGCTGGGCGTAACGTTACGAGCACCTTCAGCTGAAAGTAAGTATAACAAGACCTTTTTTTCGTTATTTTAGCTCACATACTTCAAGGGATAGAGTAATTGCAGCATCTGAATAAAGCAATGTCGTGAGACGAAATAAACTGATGGATGTATCACTGCACCTACACTTCGACTGCACCATTGATGCAGCACATAATGTAACCAAACGGCTTCATTATTTTTGGAATTGCTTTGAAATTAAACAAATTCCCATGAACATCGAGTGCATCACATTTTATTAACTCTACCGGTGAGACTGTCGGGCAGTGAACCGTAATGTTGACCGCTGCCATGATCTCCAGGAGATGTATCACTCTATCTTGGATGCAGTCATCATGCATTCCGTGATTTATTTGCATTTCAGCGATTTTGCAGTGCAAATAAAAAAAGAAGTATGTAGAGCACCACAGCTTCTTCCTACGCTAGTGTCCGGTCCATGCCGAGATTATCCGCGCACGTCCCTTTTTCGGAAAGTTTCACTTTCGATCATTTCTAGAGCATTTCACAATCTACCCACGACAAACGACAAAAAAAAAGATCGTTGGCTATGGGGACCACCGTCGTTCTTTTCTCTGCGTGCCATAGGTGTCCGAAAGCTAAGTGGCGCTCAAGAGGGAAAGCTGGACAAGAGAGCTGCATCCCATGCAGATCTTCCCCTACGTCGGGTGTTCCTGGAACTAGATTGAACAGATCATCATCTCACCTAGCTCGCGAGCGTTCGTTGCGAGTGTAGCGAAACAAGAAATAACAAGCCAATTTTCTGCATGCAGACACTCGAAGACACGTCGCGGGGCTCCATAGTTTGCCGTCTACCGGCTACTCTGGTACCATCTGGAGCGACTAGGGCTGACCTATCCTGACCGCTTTCGGCATGACACCTCAACCACCCCTATCCACAACAGTTGTGCCATCGGATCAAATCGAGCTCAGCTAAAGGTTCATCTAAATTGGATGTTTCACCATCCCTCACTGGAGCCGACGTATTCTGGAGTACGGAAAGCTTTCATGCGAGAGGAAAGCTAGCCTGTGCCGGGAAGGAGGTAAACCTGGGTTCCCGCACAAGATTGGAGGAGATTTTTTGGCCAGCTCGGTCGAGACGTTCGTGCTGCATAAAAGTTCAACGCCGTTCCCTTCAATCGAGATCGCAGCAGTCCTAGAAGGGAGAACGGGAGAGCTACGGACAGCCACTCTGCCACGAGTTGTTGGCAACACAATCGGGATCAATATGGTTTTGCTGCTCGTCATTCGGTCTGCTACAGCCGGGCGGAGGATCGAAGGTGCGATGATCGTAGGCGCTTGGCAAACATCTTAATGACAGCTCCACCGACCGGAGAAACTGTTTGTTTGAGCTGACTTCATTCGAGCCGGCCAGCCTACTTGTGGTGTGCGGCGAAAATGCAAGAAATCCGAACTGCTCTAACGAAGGAACGGTGGATCTGGCCGTTCAGATAGGTTTTGACTGAATTCAGACATTATTACCGGTGCAACTATCCGATCGCAATTGATCCATCGATTCTTCTACTCCGGCTCATTCTTTCGTCCGCTTCTCTCGTTTCCCCGTAGGTCATCGACGGCGGATGGGAGCATTATTGATTTATGGAGCCCATTCTTTGATTGGACGTGTCCCCCCGGACCGCAACACCCCGTAGTCCCACAGCATTTTCCGCACTTTCAAATGAACCCTGGAGGCACAGGGAAACGCTCGCCGCTTTCGCGAGCTCGATCGCTATTCGGTTCGTTTGCGCGTCCGCGTCGTTTCCTTTCGTTTTGTTATGGTAATGCGTAGTCGTCGGCGAAACGTCCCCGGACCGGCCCCTTCGGTAGGCCGTTACTGACTTCGATAGTGCATGCCCAATAGACGCGCTCGGTGTGGGTTTGACTTATTGGAAAAGTTTAATGCTCCCCGAAAACCTCCGCCAGGCAGTAAAATCTCACTTTCGATCTAAGGCCAGCCCTAGGCGGCCAGCCCGAGCAACCCCCTGTAGCTGGTGCAGTGTAGCCGGCGAGAGTTGGGCTCGCGAATTACCGGCGCGAAGACATGCCGTGCATTACAATCCCCGTGGGCTGTCGCAACAGGTGATGAAATTGAATTTCAGACCGGGTTAGGTTGAAGCGAGAATTCACCGTTACAGGCAACATAGTCGGGCGGGTACATGAAATACACACCGGACTCCATCACTCTCTCCATCTTTCAATATTAAAAATATGACTATGCGAATGGCGAGTAAAATTAATGTTGCTTCAAGTTAAATCATCAATTGTAACCACTTTTAAATAATATCTAAACTATAAGTAATACTTTTTTTTAACAGTAGCATTCGCAGTCGAGTTCTGCTTGGGAAATCAATCCATCCGCGGCAATACAAAAAGGGAGGAAAACAAAAAGCCACAAATTACGAACCATTGCAATCAACTAGCCCGATGAGTCCGTTGCACAAGCACACTAATAAAACCCCCCAGTATCATATTATCATCCCCAGTAGGCCACCGCAGGACGTTTCTGGGTCGGCCCGGGTCAAAAACTACTGCTGTCGCCAGTTGCTTCACTCGAAACAATTCAATGACGCCGGTTTTGCCCCTTCCATCACCATACCAACCGTAGGCGAAATAATTCAGTTTTGGGGCAGTTGAAATAGTTTCACGTTTCCGAGGCACGGCTATCGAAGGAGTACGGTGAATCAAAGGGACTTCTGAAGGAAAAGGTGCGAATTATGTTCGTCAGTCATTTCTAGGGTTTTACTTTTTTCGATTACCGAATTCACGCCGAACGACACCCGGGCGATTGCGGCAGCGTTCAGAAGGCAAACTAGCAAACCGTAGCAAATCGTGATCGTTTTTAAGTTACGACTTCAGTATTTCTGCTGCACAATAGGGATTTTTTTTGCTCTTTTCCTTAGACACGCTTCGGAATCCACGAAGTTATCGGTTCCTGGGTATGCAAAAGCGACTTAAAAATATATGTCATGGACGAACAGCTTGCCACACACTAGTAGCACCGCGCGCAGGATATACCCGGTCGATTTCGTCGTTAACCTCCTCAAGGTCACCAATAAATGGGGAGAAATGCACAATTTTCCTCTCGTTACGGCCGCAGCAAATCGAAGAAAAAGATTAAATTGAGACGAAATGCACAAAAACGAGACGGTTTGTGGGGAATGAAATTATAGGCAGTAGAAATACACCACGCCTACCAGTAGGGAAATTGAGAAGTAAACGCCCGAGGGTTCGTTATTATACCGGCAATTATGGGCACCCACTTAAAGTAGCAGAGTAGGTGAACGTGCGTTCCCATTATCCGACGAAACAGCGCTACATCTTCGCAGGAAAGCCACGCTTGATGGAACACCATTCATTCTCGAACCAACACGTCTTGCAACCACATGCATTAATCCTCAGCGCCCAATGCGTGAGATTATCGGAGTGCCCAGAATAAAACCCACTGGCATCTAGGCGATGATAACGAAGCAGTTAGACGTAAGTTTATGATTTCAATTTGAAATGGCCAACTGCCTGAAAATGGCCATCACCTTCGGGCAAGCTAGCCGAGGCGTTGATGGCGATCGTTTGCAGCGGTTGATGCATTTGGGATTGATGGCATTCTCCTTTGCCTCTCTCACGACTGCCGAATGGGGAGAAGCAAAACCGATTTAAATCCTATTACTGGGCGTTGAAAAATATCGTCACGCTTAACCTTTCCGCAAAGTTGGGTTTCCTTCCTCACTTGAAAATCAACACGCCACAAATTGCGTTGCGTTTAAGTAAACCTAGAGGATGTACTATACGCGTACTGTTAAGCAGTTACGTGTACCTATATACGATGATTTGATGTTTAATGGTATATTATATTAAGCATTTTAGAGAACCTTTATCATTTTATGCTTGCACACTTTAATTATTAACTATCCTAATACCCCGATCCATCTTAAGCTTCTGTATCAAACATGTGTTGTAGCTAATTTTCTTTCCCTCGTAGGACGCCTTCTACCCACGACGATCGCGTGTTGCAAAGGAACGCCGACGGACGACACCCACTTGGTGGTACGAGTATCGACAGAATGCACAATCATAATGGTTACGATCCACGAAAATGCCACCGATGACGTATGGCTAACACTGAGGTAGAGGAAAAATAGTATGCTCCAGAGATGATCGTTCAAACAAACGAAACCACCATTCTCCAAGCATCGAATAACCACCCCTAATAAACCGCCTGTTTTTAGCCACCCGTCGCTCGGGCTATAGATCTTCCACACATATATGTTTCGATTCGATGCAGTCGAATCGGTTCCAATAAATTGCAGTTGCAATATGTCTACAATTTACTCGCAACACTTCATAAAACATGTTACGCTATCAATGAGCCCCGCTAGAGTGTGTGTACAGCGGCGGGAGTCGATTTATTTGGGCTCCAGCAAGCACAGGCCACTGGAGAAGTGAAAGAGTGGCACCTTGGCTGGCGCACAAGAAGTCATCCGCGGCACGGCACTAATGTTGTTTGAAAGCCGACCGCCACCGGCAACCGGCAATAATTCACGCGAAACGCGAAAGGGTTCTCCGAGCGGCGTCCATACGAGCCAGTGTCCATCGAGTTCTGGTCCTATTTTTATTTTCCTACAATATAGACCTTATGCTGCGGTTGCGGTTGAGGTGTGAACGCAGCCATTGCCCTGGGCTAGTCGCTGCTGTGTTTCTAAATTGACAATTGGTACGACCTGGACGCGCCCTTTCCGAGTGCCTCTTCGGGGCGTCGCTATCCGGAATGTGTCCCCATGCTTAAATGGATGATAACTGCAGCGGTGAATGCAATAGTGGTCCCGCGCTAATGAACCGAAAGGTGCCGACGCCGCAATTGCATTACATGCGCGAAACGGAAAGGAGCCCGTACTCCGTTTTTTTCTTTCTTTCTATCCTTTTCTCCAATCAACCGCCGCTCACCTAAAACGTTTGTGTTCGGTTGGAAATTTTCTTCGATTTCAATTGACGTCCAGCCCCTACGCAAACGCTGTTTTGACAACGGAGCGTGAAATATGTGTAGTGTATCCCACCTTCATAATTCAAGTCCCGATTTTACAAGATTTGCAACGGTCACCTTTCGATGAATGTTGTTTATGGAGGGAAAAAATGGCAGCTTGTGATATTTTCCAATCCTAAATTGATTTAAGTGTTAAGGGATCGGATCGGCTGCTTCGTTGTTCATATCGTCGTAATTATTGGTCAAGATCTAATGAATCATCCGAAAATTCTGCAAAGTTCATCAGCAGGAGTTGAGTGACATTCTCTTAAAATGCAACAAGGCAAATGTAAATTACTCGTCAACACAGTGTGTATTCATAGTTATTATAGTTCGTAAAACCTGGAAAAATTGTACCGATGAAACCGATTCAGGTCTCAAAATGATGTGTGCCTCTTTACGTGTAAACCGGTTCACGTCTTGAGACAAAACGAGCACATATCGTTTTGGACTGGAACATAACGTTTCATGTGAATTGCGGATAGTATAACTTAAGGCGCACAGTTTTTATAGCAACCACCTTGATCCGTGGCAAACCCCTTTTTTCCGTTGCATACACCATGTTACTTCGATACCTAATTCAAAACCATTGAACAATTTCAGCAAATAACAAATGGCATTAAGGCCGTTGAAAAATTCCGATCGATTCAGGTTTGAGAGAGATGTATAAGTTGACCTGCAGGATCAACGACAAGGAAGCGTCTTTTGCTTGCCATCCCTTGCTTCCCCCTCACGACTTAAGCCGGCATATGCTAAATGTTTTGGATAATAACGACAACATCGACCGCAACCGGGAGGCAACATTGTAGCCACTCAATGTAAACAACATGCGTACTCCCGTTTAGCAATGTTCCGCCCTGTAAATGCCAACGAGCCACACTAAGTGCCCTTTTCCATAGGCAGCGTACAGCATCGCATAGACTCCGACCGGGTCTTGGTACGTACGGGCAGAGACGGGCGACCGACATCGTCGTCGAGATCTGTAGCGCTCTAGTTCCATAAATCGTC
Source organism: Anopheles atroparvus (assembly GCA_914969975.1). NCBI lineage: Eukaryota > Metazoa > Arthropoda > Insecta > Diptera > Culicidae > Anopheles > Anopheles atroparvus. The sequence continues at coordinate 7,722,819 of CAJZCY010000003.1, read as the reverse complement.
CCGCCCCGCGTGACGATAGAAAATCGTGTAGTTGCAATATTATTGGGGACGACATTCGGAAAATGCATAATGCTATGGGAGAGGTGTGCCCGGGGCAAAGGATGGCGGACGGTGTAACATTGCCAAGGGTCAACAGCTTAGCTGATGGTTAGCTGATGGCCTTATAGTTTCGAAAAGGATTATAAATGAAACGTGTGGCGTGCCTCTTTGTGTTTTTTTTTTAACTTGTCTTCTGCCACCAACAGCTGACATCAATCGGCATGTTCTTTTCTTCCCATTTTCACCAATGTATAAATCAACCGCAATCTGTCTCTTTGGAGCGCATTTTAGACCTCCCTTTACAAAAAATCTTCAGGTACGACACGATTTTTCGCCCCGTTATATCACTTGACAGTAAAGTAAAACCACCGGACGTTTTCATGATGTCCATGATCATAGCGTCACACAAGTCGCGCGTGATAGTCGTGTTGAGGGATGGCTCTCTGTAACTTACTAGGTGTACGAGCGATCGAGATCCGACGCTGTTCAATGGAACCCATCTGAAAAACACCATACTTGAACTGTTTAATAGCTAGCCACCGTTGCCGTTTTATAAACGTTTTCCCTCGTTAGTCACGATGCTGGACAAAATATATCTTCTAGCCGCGGCATCAAGATGGGGAAAAATGAAATAAAACCCATTCTTTTTAGGGGTGGTGTAGATTACGATTGCAACTGGGACTGAAGAAATCAAATATCCAAATGGTATGATATACACGATCGTAACATGACGATTGTTCTTGGAGATCAGAAGAAACGCCGCTCTCTGCTTGTGACAGATTCCAATTCATTAACAATCACCACTCTGTGGCAGGAATTGTGCCAATCGATAGAATGTTTTCTCGATGTGTTGTAAGTTGAAAATAATATGGTGCGATCAATCATCCAACATAGGAAGGAAATTTGGAGAAAAGTAATCCAGTAGCTCCTGACATTAGCCAAGGGGTCTCTAAACGATCTTAGGTGAAGTTTAATTCTCATTAGGAATTTTTTAACGGCAGCGTTCTATTTAAATTTATCACTAAACTATCTATCACGAACATAACCGTTCAATACAAAGTTGAACACTTTGTGCAAAATGTAGGCAAAGAAGAGCGATAGAAAGGATGACTTCGAGTGCTATGGTCCGAGATCGACCCGGAGACCAAACGAATGCAACGCGGTGACGATAAAGTGCAAAAATGTTGCAGCCATTAATTGCTTCTTTCTGTTGCCGTTGCTTTCCCGTTCGGTGCCGGGTAGGCAGTGAATTCCCATGAAGGTTATTTCCGAGCCGAAAAAGGAAAGCAACCCCCGGTCCGACCCAGTGAGGGCGAAAAGTGTGGAACGATAAAAATCTAGTCATTCCGCGCCATAGCCGCATGCTAACGGTCTTTGAATGGCCGCTTGGTTCAGTCGGTCGATCGGTCGGTCCCCGCGCGTTGTTACTGCTGGTTGGTGATTTATTCTGCTTCTTAGCATCTCCACTAGACGATCGAGACCCAAGACATAAGGTCGCGAGAAAACGATTCTTTCCGAAGCAACAAACTATAGCTAAACCGATCGTTCTACGTCTGGTTTACAAAGCTCGGGGCAAATGACTTCACTTCCAGCAGCCAAGGAGAGAAAGGAAGGTTTTTAAAAAAATCAGTGCTGTTAAATCTCTGCACCACAATGACACAGCAATGGCACGCTTCAAGCAGGACCCCATGTAACGCTGGCCCAGTAAATGGCAGCGTAGAAGCGATAAGGCAACTCCGGTGTTTTGCCCTACTTGAATGAAGAAAGCAAAAACTAAGCATCATGATGCACACAGCCCGGGCGCAGCGAGTTAATATTTATGGCAATCTAATTACCGTGCTGCTCGGCTGGTGCTATAATTAATCAGCCGATATTCAAATGGGGTCAAAAGCTTTTGGGTTTAACTAGATAGACACCCCAGGGACCGATACGGCCACATCGCATACATGAACGGGATGGTCCATCTAGGACGGAAGGAGGATGTCTTTGTGTTGCAAAGCGTAAGGCACGTCTTTGTAGCCCGAACCGGATCAGGCGATCAAATCCGACGCTTGGATTAGGAGTGCGATCAAACTTCAGGCTCTATTAATGTCAATGCAGGAGCACGTTTTAAACCAACATATTATTTCGACTCGGTGCACCGTGAGCAGTGGAAAAACAGAGTAAAATAAAGAAAGAGCAACAAAACAAAAAACATGACCGTTCAGACGGCCAGTATTAATAGGCACATAGATTTGATCCCGTGCAACCACGCTGCGAGTCGAGCCGCTTCCACAGCTTCATCCGCTGCACCACCAAACACCACGACGGCTATACATTTAACCGCCAGCAGCGCACCTGGAACGGCCCAGTGAGGGTGGTCATAATTTGATTATAATAAATTTATGCCCATTAAGAATAGGTCAACTGCCGCCGTTCGATCGTAGCCGCAAGACCGCAAGCAAGCACCTCAGTTGCGCAGATCCGACCTACGAAAATGCTCGTTAAGAGATTTACAACGAACCAGCCCGGTCAGACGCTTGGTCGTCCGACGGTTGTAAATGTTTCAATTACAAATCTCCGTCCCGATGGTTCGAGCTCGGTGTAGCAACTGTTGCAACCATTTGAGCGTTTGGGTGCTCGCCGATGTCCTTTGCGAATTAAGCCTCACATAAAGCTATACTATAAACGATCCGATAATTAAGGTGAATAAGCGCACTGCGTCGGAACCAGGAACGTGATCTTGGCACAGCTAGCCGTTCATGCTGTTCTATTTGCCATAAAACTTTGTACACAATGATGATGTTAACATTCATGATTCATTAATTGTCGGGTTGTAATATCGTGGTCACATTTATGAAGGAACAGGGTGATGTGGCGAATGTTTTCGAGTATACCTTATCCATACTGTCCTACGTGTCTAGTTTGGAGTTGTTTAACATGATTGTGTTACAATTAAAAAGATGAGCTCAGCATGATGGTGAAGCAATCAAAGATCGGACCTGCTCCCCAAGATTTGCAAATCAAAACATTGGTGATATGTTGGTGTAAAATGATTCTGCATAAAAATGTCTCATATGAGACCATGTAAAATTTCCACCTACCTTTTGCTTCCCATCGAGATGAGCTGGTGATGCTGCTGAAGCTGCTGCTGTTGGTGATGATGATGCTGAATAAACTGCTGCTGCTGCTGCTGATGCTGCTGCTGATTCTGCTGCTGATGCTGCTGCTGATGCTGCTGCTGATGCTGCTGCTGATGCTGCTGCTGATGCTGATGCTGATGCTGATGCTGCTGCTGATGCTGCTGCTGCTGCTGATGCTGCTGCTGCTGCTGCCCATTGCACTCGGCCAGCGGTTGCACTGGCATGCGTGGTTTCAACGGTGGTGGCGGTGTCGTACCATTAAGTGCGGCTCCATTCATCTTTAGAAGATATTCGGATACCGGTATCTGCTGCGAGTTGTGTGTTCGCTTGCGGACGGAAATACGTGTGTCCGACTGGCGCCCAGCAACGAAAGATGGTTGCTGTTGTGCCGCGGGACCATACATAGAATGTGTCACCTGAGCCGACGACTGCTGCAAGGGCAGTGATAAGCGATGGTTTGGCTCCTGAGACTGCCTTCCACCGGCAACCATCTGATGCGAATGTCGGTGATGCTGAAGATGTTGATGGTGATGCATCGGTATCTGCATACCAGTAGCACCACCATTCATGGCCGTCGTGGCAGCCATCGAAGGAACCGTTTGCGTTTTGGCCATACTCGATGCTGGTCTTCGATGAACATTCATGTTACCATCAGTCGGAGAAAGTTGCTGCTGCTGCTGCTGGGGTTTCTTCGGCACCATGGGAGGTACAATGATGTCACCGTTTCGTGGCAGCTGTGGCACCACTGGAGGTGAATTTGCTGGTGAAAGATTCTCAAACGTCGAAGCCCGGTAGAGGCTCTTCTTGTTTGTCTGCCCAGCGAAGCTGTTCCGCCGGCTCGCGGAATTCGATCGACAATCGCCGGAGTCGCTCAGTTGCCGCATGTGTCGCAGCAATTCCGGTGGGGGTGGCGGCAAGGGCTCATCCTGATTGATCAGAAGTACGTCCTCGGTAGGTGTGAGAACTGGTGGAGGAGGAGGAGGAAGCTCGGGACTAGGTATCCGCAGCATCGGGTTCTTGGGTGGCCGCTCCGGCACCCAATCGTCCAGTGCTATGATCGGACCCATAATCATTGGTCCCAGTAGGTCCTTTGAGAGCTGTTGACGCTGTTGGATCAATTTATCACGTATAGACGAATACTCCGATGCGGATGAAGTTCTGGAAAGGAGATAAGTGTGAAGTGAGATACCGGATAACTTGTCTTCAAGCACAACGGAGAGCCGAACATACCTTCTAACGGTTGCCATATGAGCGGAGGGATACGGTACCGTACTACCCATCGGAAGCATCGAAGCACGATTTCTGGGAGGAGGTGGTGGTGGTGGAGCGCCATCTAATGTCGAGATCAATTCGTGACTATCATGCATTGAATTTGTTTCCACTCCCGGAGCACTTGGCAACCCATTGATCGGTGCAGCAGAAGATGAGAGTATAAGTGTAGCATTGCTGATCATTTGTTGTTGCTGCTGATGGTGATGGTGATGTTGCTGCAGCTGCTCGGCAAGCGATGAATTCTGCTGCGAGTGACCGCCGGGACTCGGCGGAACTACCACCTTGTTCAGCAGGTTCATGGTGTGCACCGATGCGAGCTGGTTGCGCAAATTGTTCACGGCTAGCTTATCCAGTTGCTGCTGCACGGCCAGACTACTCGGTGGCGAATAGCTGCCCATCGACAGTGAACCATGCGAGAGCTCCATCATGCTACCGGCGGCCGACGAGTATGCACTAGATATTGAGGAACGTTGCGAGTGAGATGTTACGACTGAGGACACCACTGGCGAAGCGCCACCACCCGTGTGTGCTTTCATCGAGGACTGCGGCGAAGTAGACGAAGAACCGGGGGATTCTCCCGAATTGCTACTGCCTCCTGAATTCGTCGAAAGGTTCAGGGAGTTCGGTCGATTATGGATGCTCTCGCGGGCGTGCTGCTGCTGCCGCTCAAAGTACGAAATGACGGCGTTCTTTTGGAAGGCCTTCAGCGAAGGGTTCGAAATGCGGTGCGTTTTACTTGGGTCAAAGTAGGTGTACCTTTGCTTCCCGGGCGGTGTTAGCGGGTTAGGCGTGGAGGCTGCGGCGGCCGCAGCGGCTGCCGCCAGATTCAGCTGACTGAGATGATTTTTGTTGCTAGTAGGACCACTGATACTTCCATTAAGATTGGATGTGCTACTACTGTGCAGGTTGATAGCGTGGTTTTGCTGCGTCTGTTGATGCTTTTCCAATTCGTTTATCCGATCGGCCACCGACTGCCAGTTGTGAGTATTAAGTTGTCTAAAATGAAAAAAAGAAAGAAATGTACAATGAACACCATAGAGGGCCAATTTCAACCGAAGACAAATGCCATGAACGCGCTAATGTACTCACTTGAAATCCACTATCGATCCACTACCGGTAGCGGCAGTTCCGGCAGTCCCGTTGCCGCTGCCGGGCGGCTCCGTATACGTGCTGATAGGAAACAATCGATTATTGCTACGACTAGAGCGAGTGTTCGAAGCGGAACCGGACGATTGCGTTGTTGATCCCGTGGGCGATGGTTGCTGGTGTTGCGCAGACCCGGCGATTGCCGTCGTCGTTGTCGCCGTGGATGATGGAGAAGATCCTGCACCACTTGAAAACACGGTCTGCGGTGAATGATTGTTACCGCTGGCACCGCCGTTCGCGACCAAATGACTGTGTCGGCTGTGCTGCTGCTGGAGCCGGTGATGGTGGACACTGTGTTGCTGTTGCTGCTGTGGGCGATGCGTCAGCATGTGAGTGTGGTGCAGCGAGCCCGTCGATTGCGACACACCGCCTAGCGAGGATTGGTCATCGTTCGACATGTACAGGATGCTCTCGGAATTGTGCCGCTGCGGTGTACGAACGCGCGAACTGTGAGCAATCAGCTGCGAGGTTGAACCTGTCGAATCATGCAAAACAGACAAAATTTAAATCCGAAACGCCCAATGAAAAATAAAAATAAAAGTTTGTTTGCGTTTGCGTTCAACATCATTCGATGGGGTGTACATTTTTGCCGTGTGTAGTGGTTTAGAAAACAAGTTCATCTCAGCATTTCAATGGTTTGCAAATATTTGTCCTATACTTTAACGAGCACGGCGATTGAGCTTACGCCGCAGACAACACGCATCGTTTTTTTTTTTTTTTTGCCTGGGCGAAAAAGGCAGAAACAAGGTACATACCATTTCTCCCAGTGAAGTATAAAGATAGTTTTCTTGTCAGTGTAAAAATGAATGAATTGAAATGGTGTGAATCAGGCAAGCATACTGACATCACTAAAAGCAGGTGAACAACAGTTCCCAAGGTCTTTAAACTATATAAAAAGTATCAAATTATCCACTAATCGAAACTCTTTCCTTCAAACCACCGCCCTCAAAATGAGTAAATTAGCTCTATTTCCTGGTATGCCAACAAACATGATACAATGATATATGATTTCTTCCGTGACGAAAACATTGCACAAGACATTCGATCGCTCCACATTGTTTTGAGCAGCTCTGTGTGACCATCAATTTGACCACTCTGGTCAGCAACCTTAAAGCCGACTCGAGCTACCCCGTTCGATCGTTACCAGGCACGCGGGTTCTAAATTCCTACACGCGGCTCCCCCGAGGGTACCGTCATGAAATCGGATACCGAAATTCCTTACCTCCAGCTTCACCAAGCCTCTCTTCCAGGTCTCTCGACGACTGTTACTCTTAATCGTTTCCCACCACCAGTCCAACATCGATCAATGATCTTGCATCGCCGCGTGAACCGTCAAATCGGGCCTTTCTTCACGGTGGCGGCGCTGACGATGGCTTGCGGCTTATGCAAATTATGCCGCCCCACGAATTGTGCATTCTCGTGGCGCGGCACACGAACACCCAACTGCCGTTGTGATTGATTCATTGTTTCGCATGAGGTCTTCCGTGAGATGGCGCTGGTGCGCACGCTTGTGCACACTTGAATGGACTGTTTACCGATGGAAAGTGGATCACTTTCCGACGATCGGCATCGGCGATCGCGAAAGGGAAATTTACGTCGATCACGCAATGTGATTTACATAGGGCACAAGCGGCGCCGATGACGTACACCGTACGTCGATAACTACTCCGCGATCGAACGAATAGGGGCCTTTGCTGCGATGGAATGCGAATGAACTAAAGCGTTCCCCCAAACCTACTCGTTGACACTCCTCCCACTACGGGTCTCCACTTTCAGTTTCGTTACAAACGGGGAACCTCGACTCTACCGCCCCAACTCCGCTGTCTACGCCATCGTTGAACACTTTCAATGTCAAGCCGTGTCAAATCCTCCAGGCGACGATGAAGTCAGCACCAACTGGGCTGTGCTGGTAACTTCATCGTTTGCCGGTAAAATGAAGGCAGCGGTCGGAATGTGAGAGCGAGTGAATAAGAGAGAAACGCACGTTACGGATATGTTATAAGCAGTGTTACATTCAATTTTCAGCACCCTGTCGCCTCCGGTCGGGAAGTCTCTTTGGCGCCTTGTACGGGAACGCGAACGCATGGAGCTAGTCCCAGAATAGACCAGCGCGACCGCAGACCCAAGGGGTTTCCACGCAAGCGTCCAGAGGCAACCGCAAGGCTTCACTCATTAGCAAGAAAATGATCATAAAGCAGTAAACCCGACGACGCCACACATTTATTTCGCAAATCAACGAATCGCACGCTCCCGGTTTAAGTAAAAAAAATGAATTATTACAACTTCCTACTGGACAGCTGAGCGGGAAGTATGTAAAACCAACGGATCTCTTACTTTTCGTGCCAGCGAAGAATTAGCCCAACGCGTCGCACCTACAAAAAAGCTCTGCGAACAACAGACAAACGGACACTTCGGAATCGTAGTCTAGAAGCGCTTCTTATTGCAACTATTTTGGGTCCGTTGAAATGTTGTGTTCAAACACTGAAGCAATCACGCGTGGTGCGAGGGCCGGAAGCTGCGGTGGTTCGAAGATGACATAAAACGACGGATAATTGCTGGGGCTTTCCAAGTGTCAGCTCTGCGTGGGAGTCTCACCACAGGCAGCAGTATGGCTGCACAAGGCTATACAGTAATAAAATGTCCAATGTCCTCGAACTCTATGGCTGCCTCACGTTGGCTACCACATGAATTGCAACAGGGTCCAATCCGTTTGGCGTCCACCCGAAGTGCGCGGCCAAATGGTAAGTCTTACCGACACTTTTCTACTTTTTGCGTCGTCGACGTGATGCATGATTGAATTATAATTAAAAAAATAATACCTATGACGAGTGATGTGCGAGAAATTGTGCTTCTTCCTTGACTTCCTTATTTTAATTTGTAACGTTCTTTTCATAAAGTTGACGAAGGACATAAAGTATCCGTGATGTGCTTGGTAATGCTTCAAATTATTCACGATATGTCCTTGAGTATCTACTTAGGAGTAGAAGAAACTGCCATTCATTATCTTTAATATGTCGAGATCACAGAAAAGATTCCCTATTAGGATCTATTTGTGGTGCGTTTATTTCATAGTGTCGAGTGCCGTAAATTAATAGTATAGATTTTTATACCCTTTTCTTTAAAGAGAAATACTAATTTTGCAACTACCGCTTTGAGATACATCCTGCGTGGCAGAATTAACTCCACGCCCAGCCTTTGGTGTACACATAGTAAGAATAATTAACTTTGTGCGCAGGAAATAGGAATAACCATGTTCCAAAACTCACGCTGCTCCTTTTGCTCATACCCAGCTTACCATAGTCTGCGGCCATTAGAATCAACATCCACGAAAGGTCCTTCATTGTGATGCCAGTGGGAAGGTGTGGATCGATGCTAATATTTATTGCCGTTTCCTTTATATACGAACACCTTTTGCTGCGTTAGTAAAGACACACATGCTGCGCGTCTGCCAGTGTCGATCGGCCGCGATCGTCCCCGCGTCTCTCCTGGGCAGATAGATCCATCGGACCATTTTATTGCGGAAACCGCGTTGATTGCATTATTGATACGAAGGTGGAGATTCGTGGTGTGCGACACCAGATGCAGTGGATAAATGATGTCTGTCGCGACCAAGACGCACAGCGGACGAACTGAACGTTCTTATACTCCTCTGGTTCTTTGGTTTATTGAGCACTTTCGTAACTGTTTTTAGTACGTGACTTTTTTTTCATCACTCTACCATTCTCTTAGCGCAAAAATTGATGACCAAAGGGATGCTATAGGAAAGTTATTTCCTACGCGTCATAAGAAGAAAATACGATGGAAACATTTCAACGGCACCCATGCCCACTTTGCATCATTTGTTGCATCGTTCGCGGGGAGCGCAAGAAAAAAAGATGGGTCTTACGCAAAATTGCAACGCGAATAAAATACGGCCATCCGCCCCGATCGCCACAGGAAGGGAAAGGATGAACGACAACCTCCAACACCAAACCAACCGGCACACGACAACCCCTGCTTCGATCGCTTTGATGATGGATCGATGATTCCTCAATTCCGTTTAATCCCCCTGTTACGGCAGAAATAATCCTCAAAATTATAGGCCATAAAATTTGTGATGAAAAACGGTTAGACTGGTTGGTTTGTCGAGTCGAGCCTAAAGGGAAGTAGATTCCAACAGGCGCAGCGTGCCTTTTCTGTTGGATTGCGCTTGGCGGAAATACTCCAATACGAAAGCAGTCCACAGAATATCGGCAAGAATTAAATTCAAGTGAAATATTCTTCAGTTCAAGACAATGTTTCAGAATGTTGCAGAATGTATAGGTTCTTTTCATTAGCCCCATATCATCAGGTTTTCCAACACAGGACACCGTTGGTGCTGGTTGGATCGATCTGGACTCGATGGATCGTCGTATCGAAACCATTTGGCCGAGGTTTATGACACCCATTTCCCGACATCCGGGGTGCGCATGCTCATTGGAAGCAATCAAACGATAAACTGTTTGATAGTGAGCCTTCAAAGACGTCGCGATCATTACGAGCATCGGCAAGGTAAAGTATTGATCGAAAGCTTGGCCAAATACGCCGTGCTGGAGTTGATTTTTTATTTTCATTAGCATCCTGCCGATTGACGATAAACTTAATCACCTGTGAAGTTAACAGTGTATCTCAACGGTTGTCCTCGAGCTATTTCTCGACGTTTTTCGATATTCAAAAAATACATTTTCATGATATGAATATTTCCTCATAATTTTTGGCTCAGTGCATAATATTTCTTTATTAATTGCTGGAATGGTGTCTCTTAAATATTTTCTCTGTTATTTAAAAAACGTTTTGTTGGGGCCTGCCCCACGGGTTAGCTATGGCAGTCTCTTGCGACCCAGTCACATTAGATAGCTAACATAAGAAAAAGTTTGCATAAAAAGAGAAAATAAGGCCAAACCCCTGTTAGACGGACAGAATTCATTGTGATCCCCGAGACATATTTAGAGGAGGGCAAACAACCGACCCTATCCCATATCACGAAAATTACACCTGCCACAAACCGCAAACGTTAATCTCCAAGGTCGTGGCCAACAGTGTTCCTCTTTTAAGCATCAGCAACAACATTTCATGCAACGGGGAGATCCATAGAAAAAGAATAAGGCCACATACACGAAGAACAACACATCAGGGAGTGAAGGGGAAGCTACAATTTGGCATCGGCCAATGTGCTGCAACTCCACGCCACGTGCATCGTCACGAATCAACGCAAGCACCCGGCCGCATCCAAAATGAAACGCTCCAAAAGCATGCATGCTCGGTTAGGGCTAATCATTGCTCGGGGGAAGAAAAACAAAATTCGTACATGTGCCTGAAGCAAACTGTACCATCATCACACTGCGTCGGATGGCACCCAAGCAAGCCAGAAGAAATCGTCTGCGTGCAGAATATTGCCGAGCAGCGAAAAAAACGGACCATTTTTGCAGCCTATCATCTTGTTTGCGCTGGCTGGACCAACCAAGCGTCTTTTGTCCGTTTTTTTTTTTCTTCTCCGGATTCATTCTTTTATTCCTTTCTTTCTGTTTTATCCGCCCATACGGCGGAAGAAGCTACGGATTGCAAATGGGAAGGAGTACATTCCCAAACGGGATGAAGACGCGGGGCCCTGGAGTGGGGTGTACAAACTCGTTTCAGTTTCTTTTCCTCTCTGTGATCAAACCTGTTCTTTTGCCGGGCCCAAGTGTTTTAGGACCGGAGGTACCTTCGGGGTGCTCACGGGTTCCATGCCATCTGCGAAGATGCCTTCCAAGGCAGGTTCGCGGAAGACGGCATAGAAATCGTTCTCGTGCATCAACCCAACCATTGCCAAACGCATCCGCGCACTGAAGAATCCGGCATCAACACCGCCGATGCTGCGCTGATGCCCGTCTCCAATGGACCGTAGGGTCGTGGAAGAGAACCCCAGGTTTCCAGGGCGGACAAGGGGAGAGTCTCCACCAGTTAATCGTCCACTGCCGACCGGACAAGTTGGCCGCTTCTCCCCCGGTACGAAAGTGCATTCACTTCTGCTTTCGATAATATTCTGAGCCTGAACCGACGGGACCCTGATGGCTACGGTGGAAAATGCTGGTGCTGGAGAAAAGTCAGCAGAGGAAGAGTTTTACGACCCGCAGGGCTGATCCCCTGGAGGTAAATGGTTGGCTTTGCGATTACTTTTGCAAAGATACGGCCGGGTGGAAAGAAAACCACGATCGTTCTGGCTATAGCAAGACACTCATTATAATGCTTCTCCGAGAGGTTAAGCTGGGCGATCGTTTAACGATTCTAAAAGTTTCGACTTCCGTTGGAAAAGGGAAATTTTTTGGCAACGATCAAATTTTGAACACATCTGAACCCGATCAGCAGCAGTAAAACGGCTCGGATAATACTCGAAGCGAAGTTTCGGATTTAACCCAAACCGGCATCAACTCAGCAAACCGCCCGGTGAGCAACGCTATCGTGTTCGGTATGACTTCTGGACAAATTAGCAATTAGCAACCGATGAAGGAGTCTTGCCTTGACGTTGAACCCTTCCCACTGCATGGACGTTGAACCCTGTCGGGCGTGCTGATAATGGTGATAAATCGTGACTCAAAAGTGACTCTAAGATCGTTCTCTATTCCCTCACGATCGCCGTTCACAAGGTGGCGTCCAACTGGCGTTGATTCCGGCTGACCTCAACTGCGTTTCCAGCCTTTCCCCCAGTTCTTAGGTGAGCTTGTACTGGTACCAACTATTTTCGACGACTTTGTCTTTCTTTCGGCATTTTGTTTTTGCCAGCTCTTGCGGTCGCAGTGGGCCACTCCTTAAAACGGTGGTCTAGTAAGTCGACATTAGATCCGGCGGTAGTGTTGGTAGCATACAAGCTGCCTAGAGTAGCGGTAGATTGGCGGCCCAAGCGAGTGGTCATTTTACATTCTGGATTCTGATCCCCGGGGGAAGGAGTTAGACTCTGCAACGTTAGTGCAAAATCCTTTTATCGCGGCTTCTGGAGCCCGATATCTTAAAGAGAACGAAACCAGTTTTCAAAAGTGAACCCACGCTCCTCCAGCATCCCTCAGCGTCATCGCCTAGCTCCACATTTCTTCACAACTCTATTCTCGTTGTCATCGGTGGGTTCGGTTAAGGGCCCGCTCTAGAATCATGGCTAGGGAGCACGCGATCTATGCTGAGGCCCGTTGACTGGCGATCGCGGGCACGATCAATGTCCCGCCGCAGCAGGTCGGCTGTTTCGTGGTCAGTGTCCAGAGTTCAGAGCCTTCGGAGCTGCAGCTCCAACACGAATGACCAATTTAGCGATCGGAGTTTTCGGACCTACCCGCACAACCCCAACTCTTTCTCTTCTTTATTTCCTCAAAGGAATATCCTGTGATCGGTGTTGGGCGGTCGGGCACACCACTTCGAAGGGCCTCATTTGTGTGGCTTCCATCGAGAGATTTTCCTCGTGCTGCTGCGGCGCACCGTTTTGGCTGGAGTCGGTCATCTAGGCGGTCGGACGCAACACGGCATACTGCGGCGACACCCTCCGTGCTGCATGCGGCATTTTTGCGTTACCCCGTTAATTTATTGGCAGCCAGATCGAATTCAAGGTTTCCGGCAAGGAAACTGGCAATGCGCTGGCTTGCACCGCTGTCCCGCCCTGCCGTTGTCAGCCATTCAGCCGTCGGCGTTGACCCAACCAAGGGGCGTTGTCATCGAAACGACATTGCGACAATGTTCGCAGTCGAGATAAATACCCCATACTTCCCGTGGGCTTGCAATGAAGAGGAGGAGGTTTTCGTACGACTGTCCATTTTTGTTTCGCTAAGGATAAGGGATGAAGAACTGGAAAGGGGTCCGCGTGTTGCGTGACGCAGCACCGTGTGTTTATAAGAGGATTGCGTTCAATCGAACTCGGACAGTGATCAGCTTAAGAGGGGCAAAAACATTCATGCTCGTGCCATGTGACACATATCCTTCGCGGTCGGGTTTATCGAATGCCACAGACCTGGACAACGGATATGGAAATTTGCACCGTACTGGTCCAAGTGCTTCAATTTATGCATGAAGTTGTTTTCTCTTCACATCGCAGTGCCGATCAGTCGCGTCACAGTTCTCCCCATCACCATCACGTTTTGTAATAAAATAAAAAGAAAAAAACCCCTTGAGGAAGCATACAAACATTAAAAGTTCGTCAACGTCCGCAATATTTGTCTAACGCCCACTGCAGAATCTCCAATGCGAAATATTGGAAACACCTATTTGAAGATCTTCGCCATCTTCACGACTATGAGATGGTACTGCTTTTTCTGCTATCATATGTCGATTCATACATGCATGTTATCTTAGTGATGTTTTTGCTCTGTCAATCCTTCCCGTCGTCTACTTTGGCTACTGTACTACGGGGTATACTGCGTGACCTACTGGGCGATGACGTATGCTAATTCGACAGTCCTGTTCCCACACACGCTTATTTGGTCAAGAAACAAACATTCCAAACAGCAAGAACCTACAGAAAACTACATGCGCCTACGGAGTGTTTGTTATGCGTAGGAGGTTTATTTTACTTATTTCTTCCAGATTAAGGAATACATTACGACGTCGTGGATGATGGCTGAAAGCAAAAGTAGAACTTATAAATATTGTATGGAGCTGCTATAAAATAATATCACTGAAGAATTTAATTATTTCCTTAGCTCTCAATTTATATATATGTGTGATCCGCAGATAGGAAAAGATGTCAACCAAGCGGTCATCAAATAATACGGGATTGGCAGAAACATTTAAGCCATGACTGACCAGAAAAACAGGATTTTCCATTTTAACGACTATCCCGGTTCAGGTAATTGCAGTGAACGAACGATTCCGTTCATGAGACATTTATCCACACAACCTCGTAGCATTATAAAGGTCGCTTTGAATGTCGTCAAATACGCAATCCGAGCAGTGGTAGCAAACTATTGCGGGCAAGGATACGTAAGTTGAACTCAAAGTGCACGATAAATTGCTTGTGAAGCTGTAATAAATTGATCGTTTTCTCCCGCGTTTCTTCGATACTGTCTCGAGTCACTGACGACGAGCGTATGTTCCACACCGTTATGCAAACAATCTGACAGGATCCTTCGCTACCAAACCACGATTGGCATCAGGGGCCCTCTCGGGGAGTACGTCAATCAGTCCCGAAGAATTACGCCAGTCGAAGCTGGCGGTGAAACGGTGCTAAGTGTAGGAAGAAACGGTTTTCCAGAACAATCCACAGCATCCCAATTGAACGAGACCGACAATTTTCCGCAACGCGGCGTCGTCGTTCTGTTGCTGCCTTTTGCTCGAGGATATTCAAGCGCACTCGATTCGCGCCGAGAAATTAAATGCTCCCTGCAAGCAGAGACTTGGACCAGCTTGGCCGACCTTTTGGTCGATAACCTTTTCCCTTCTTCTGGTTTGCCGACCGGCAGCATTTGCAATCACAATAAATCCATCAAAATAAATAGTAAATATTTTAATAAGAAAGCAAACAAAAAGAGTGCCCCTGAGGGGAGAACGCAGCAGCAGCACGACCACTCTCGACGCGATCGTAACTTCCTCACTCTCAATCAAACCACCCTCTGATGCTAGCAAATGCACTAGCTCCACCGGTACGGTAATGCACCGAACAGTTCTTTGTCGATCAAACAAAAAAAAACTGTATTAAAAAGAAGTACTGCCCAGCAGCTCGCACTCTGGCGTAGGCACGTTCAAGGCAAACGAATGTCAGCAACACGTGAGATTGTACGCCGGGGGAAAAAGGGTGCTACATTTTATAGCACGGTAAGTGAAACAGAAAAAGAAAGAAAAAAAAGGTATGATTTACTTCCTTGCAGGAGAGCGTACAACACCTCACCGGCGCGAGACAGTCAGCGATATCTGCGCGAGCGGCCTAAGTGGACAAAAGTGATCGTAATTGCACGGTCGGGTGATTATTATCGGGCTTCACACTGAATCATCATCATCACCATCGGCGGCAGCAAAAAAGAAGATGGTTCGAGACGCGGGCGCGCTCAGTTTACGCTTCGACCGGCTGCATTCGTTTGACATCCGGGCGGCGGTGGCGTTAGGGCAGCATCTTCCATCTGGTGAACAGTGAGAGAAAAATGTCTACACCCACGAACGATGCGCCACCCACAGCCCGACGGCCCAACCTAGACCCTTGGCAGCCGAGTGAATCGCCAACAAGGACGTCGACCTTTCACGGGCATCGGCTCAGAGTAAACAAGCCTTTACACCGATTCCGGGGTAAATCATTTTCGTACTTGAAACGCACATAAAACCACTTCCTTCCTTTGCGCGAGCGTCAAGTGAGGTCAGCGCCCTGTGGCGGTGGTGATGTTATCTGCAATCTGTATTTCATACTTTTGTACTTCTAGAGGCAGGCTACACATTTTCCAACACTGGAGGGCTTTAATTTTTGCCTATGTGTGGTTCTAGAGTGTGGAATAAATAATTAGCTCATTACTCTCCGAGAAGAAGTGTAGAAAAAAATGCAAGGCATCCACTCCCCCCATACCACCGCACGTTTTGTAATTTATCACTAATTTGCATGAAAATGGTTTCGTTTGGAGCGCATCGCTGAGGACCATTGGGATATTTCCATTACCAAACACGGCCTGTGCCAGGTAAATGCCACTTAGCCAATCGATGCTCACTTGTCGTACGCTTTCGTCGACGGGTGGGCGTTGAACATAAGGGCATTAAAATGAAAACCAATTCATTTGCACCCTTTAAAAAACACAACTCTCAACAGCTACTGTTCCCCATCTTGCAGACGTACGAAAAAGGAGTGTTGTGCACGTGATGCTGAACCAGAATGCCTGGACCTAAGGTGGCGTGTCGTGCCAAAGCATTGCACTGCTGGGAGTAGCAAAATTGTAACCATCCTTAACCAGACACACTTCCACTTGCCACCTAATCAGCAGCACCTACACATCGAAGCTGGGATGATAAATCTCGCAAATAAATAGGAAAAGTTAAACTCATTCTACGGGGCCCAGCCCCAACGTAGAGTGTTTCTTTTTGTGGTGGTAGTAAAAGGGCACCAGTCCATCACTCGGCTCGGAAGGTCCAGAATGGAACGAACCAGCATGCCCGAGAGCGAAAGGTCAATCCCGGCCCGGTACGCCGTCGCTGAGCGTAAAGAACGGCCATTGAAAACGAAAGACTTCAATCGAGAGTGCTTTACACCAGGCGACGAACCCGGCCCCGGTACAATCGGCGTCGTGAGGGCACCGAGAGGCATATGGTGAACTTATCGGTGAAACTGATGCACATGAGGCGATTGCTTTTCTTTCAATGGAGGATAAAAGGAGGAAATATTCATTCAATCACCACGAGGAGTAAATAATGAGGCTCCAGCTTGCAGTGGGAATGAAGGGATGTAAATTACTTCAACCATCGTCCGTGTGCCTTCGCCGAGAATCGATTAAGTTGTTCGTGGGCAATCGATGGTTCAATAACGAAAAAATGTGGTCAATTGTGGAGTGCGTAAAGTACTTCCTCTCTGGAGACCATTATCACTCACTAAAAACTGTGGATTAAGGTTTTCTTCCAACAAATGCGAAAAGTGTTCGCCGTTCTCTAAACCATTTACCGGCTTAATTTGTTTTTTTTTTTTTGATGAACTGTTTAATGTATTAAACTTACCGGCACTGGATAATGCGGAGGTACTAGTTGCATGGCTCGCTACGGACACGTCGCTCATCGAGCCGAGCCATTTGAGAGTTTCCGTCGAGGAACTGTTGCTTTCCGCCGAGCTGTGATTATCACCGATGCTGCTGCTAGTCGTGGACGCCAGCTGCTGCAGGTCCTGCTGCGACCAGTTATGTGTCGATCGCGACAGAAGTAGCTCACTGTCCTGGCGCAATCTGAAAGTGAGTTTAGGAAAATGGAGAAACAATATTTGCTTTTAATCGCACTAGCAAGTGGAATGCCTTTCAGAATAGTTTTGTAAGCAAAATAAATCATAACTACCAAACGAGGTATGAAAAATGACAGCGTAGGACACGCGCGCCCGGCAGGACTTCTCGCTTCGGCAATAAATAATTCAACTTGTGTAGATGTTTGAGCTACGCCACGCGGTGTGTGTATGCACGTTGGAAGGTGTTACATTTAGGCTTTGATCGAGTGCAATATGTTGCCCTTTTTTGCAACCGGGGGTTTGTTTTTCATCTGTTACATTTCTGTTGGCGTTATTATGGATGGACTATGGTGGCAAATTTCGAAACGGTTGTCACCCTGCCGACACGAAACGAAATGGCACACCAATTCCACACCCAGCCCGCCTGAACAAAGGGCAGCTTCCAGTGGCGTTCACTGTCAGTGCGGCGGCGGAGGGTTTGATACTACTAAATCTCCTTACGCCTTACGATACATCGCGAGGATGGTGGCGGCCGAACGGAACATAATAAACCATTCGCGATCGCGCGCCATACGGTGCTGCTGCTCGGTGTGGAGCGTGATAAACTTTGACTAATGGTCGGCGGAAGATTATTTATTTATTTTATGGTTTAACAGTAGCCCAGGATCAGGCGCAGCGATAGTGAGGTGTTCCAGCATGTTGTTTGCTCGTGTTTTCACGTCACTGCTACCATATCCACTTCGCACGTAGCGGGGCGGCGTTCGGCAGCGGGAAGTGGATATAGCGTGGAATGAATTTTCGCTCATGAAGTGACCATTGTTAAGCAATTGTGCTGCAGCACCATCCTTGGAGGAGGAAGGTGGGTCATATGTTGCCTTTTAGGAAAGCATGCAATATCATCGCCAATGGTATTTATTTGCATTACGAACCTTTGTTTGGCGAGCACCGTGTGAATTAAAGATGAATAAAAAAAACTTCCATGGATAATTTATGTATTGCAAGTAAAATACTACATTTTGTATTACCTTTCGGTAAAAGGAAGCCCCTCTTTTGTAAGGGACCTTCTGTATGTATACGCATTGAGCGGCACCATTAATCTCGCATCATTGTGCTTATCTAATGCACTTTTGAAAAAGTGACATATTGAGCTTACAATCCACCATTTATTTCTTTTAACAGTACATGATCTAACACTGTTGTTTCAAAGGAAGATACTTCCCATGAAAATATGTATGTGCCAAAAGCTTTACGCAATTTAATCTTTTCGAGAGCTAACATCCTCGATTTTGTGTCAGTTTCCCTTGATCACGATCTCGAAAAACGGAAATATTATGCAGACTGTTAAAAAGCTTGTTTCGGGGGTGAAGACGGCGGAACTCACGCAACAAACTCTAGGGCACGAGTGTCAAAATTTTAAGGAAAATATAAACAAAAAATGATTACATGAGCATCTCCGGAAAATATGAGCTCTTTTAAAAAGTGTTATGTTAACAACGATGATAATGTTTGCTCACAGCCAGATAGAGTTGAAACATGATACAAACAAACAAATGTTGCAAAAGCGAAATTAAGTTTAGTAAAGTTAAGTTTAGTTTAAGCGAAATTAAGTTTAGTAAAAAAAAGAAAATGATTTAGCACATTGTTATGTTTTTTTTTTTTTCAAAAATCGCGAAGAGAACATATTTTATGGTTTAGCATTGCGATAGGCCGGCCATCTAAGGCCACAGGAAGCAGGAGAAAGGGCAGAACTGCTACACCTCACAGCGTTCGCGACGATGATGTAATAGAATGTAGTCCGTCGGGAGATTCATCCACCGTGGTTGTATGTCGTGTCTTCTGCTTCTGCGGTCTGCCTTCACCTCTAACCCTAAACCACCGACGACTACGCAAGTAGCAATTTGCGAGCGTAGGTTTTGTTTTAGTTGAAGCCCGACTAGCGCAACGCGAGGGAAGACAGTGTGCGCCAAAGCCAGGAGCTTCGGGCACCGACAGGGCAGCTCCCACTAAGGCACTAAGGCACCGCGTAGCTACACCACTACGACTCCTCGCATTTAGGCTGGCCTAGGCGCCTGCCTCAAGCGGGAAGGAAGTTACGCAAATCGGTGTCTACCGGTCGAGCCACGCCGCCTTACTTACAGCGTTTCAACGGCACACAAACATCCAGGAAAGATGCTAAAGAAACACGAAATAGATGTAACGGTAAAAGAGGTTTTGTTTGTGCTGCCTAACTTCCATCGCGTCGTTGCAAAGTGCATTGTGTGTGCATCGCTGCCTACTGACGAGAGGAAGTGACGCATTATCACATTGTCGTTGCGACGCACGATTGATTGATCGTTCGTACTGGAAAGATTCGATTTTCACACGCCAGTACACTAAAAGGAGGACAACGCTGTCGTAATGTAAAGAGCAAAACTTGCTTAATATAAGAACGCATGTAAAAAGCGTTGTTGAACGGTGAAAAAATGAACTATCGAAGTAACTACAAGGATAAAAAAAACAGTTTCAAGCTACGTTTGGATCGAAGTAGAAGTTGAATTAAGAAAAAAAACCATTGAGTGTATACAATCCAATTTCACGCTATGATTGAAGGCAACGCAAGACGTTCACAGGCTATACTATATTGAAGCATGGTAGTTGTCAGTTAGCAATGTGGTATTATTTGCGACAATGCAATTTGAAGCTACTGATTGAATAGGTGGAGGGCACAACCAAGGGAATGTTCACATGTTTTGAACACTGTCACAAGCATATTTGCTTCCGCTTCTTTTTCCCAAGGACGCTAGTAGTTGTAGTTACTGTACTGCAGGCTATCATCGAACAGGATCTTTGTAACACCAGGATGAGGGGAACCACGCACAATCACCCAATCGCAAAGCTCGAATATCCCTGTCTGGCTTGAAGTTCCGGTACGATACTGTGAAATCTTAACTCGTCCTGACACTCGACATTTTTATACTTTTCAACATAAAACTCTCGACACCATGCGCCTGAATGGCCAACGCAAGGGATACGATGGGGAGATTTCGCTGGAATTCTGTGCCCTTCGCTGCACGTCGTACGCGATCTGCTGGGCTCAGTTTCACTTCAGGTCACACGCATATGATTTCTTTAAGGTACGGTTGATTCTCCTTCCGAGCCTCAAGAGGCCGGCAAATTAATTCCCATCGCCACTGCCGGTGTGTCGTGTGGGGTGCTGTCTGCTTATTTCAATTTGTATCCCAAAACATACACAGAAATACAAGTACGGACAGTGAACGGGTCGTATCATTATGTTAAGAAACGATATATTTTTAAATCCCCATCCTCCATCGCGATCGATCGTTCGCTGCATTTCGCGATCGTTTACCCTGCAATACGCGGTACAGCCCAGGGGAGAGGCATGGGAACGTGAAACGGATTCGCTGGTTTTTTATTACCGAGGTCATGAACTTCTCACTTTCCACCCGTACGTTTTATCATTCAAATTGCGCATGTGATGTTATTTTTCTGTGCTCCCGAGACGCCTTTTTTCTTCTTTCTCACCACTAGACCGCTGCTACGGGAACACACATGCGCATGCATAATGCTCTGCTGACTTGCCACCCATTCGGGGTACGTGTGGGATCGAACGCATTATTCGCGAGCATATTCACAGGAAACTCAACACCACCTACGCCCTGGCACGAATAAAGTGGCCACACACACAGGAAAGTACTCTCTGACCGAGGAGCCTCTTCTGTTGTAGCAGAGCGCTCTTTGCCGGATGTTTTGTTCCCTCCATCTGCAATCAAACCCACCAGATGAAGACGATTATGTTTATTACCATCCCTACACTCGCCAACAATACACCCCGGCAGAGAAATTGATGGCCCGTACGCCAGGGCCGAACGAGTGGAAGAGCTGGAAGAAGTGGAGTGATATGCTACAACATAATACCAACAATAGCATGACGCGCATGAAAGGTATGGAAAATCTGTGCGAAAAAGGTAAATTAAAATTACGCTGATACCCGCGCTGTGATCATTCAGTTGTACACTTTTCACTTTCGTGCGTACTTCACATTAGCGGCGCACAATGATGTGCGATCGATAAATTGCTGCTGTTTTATGTCTTTGAAGAAAAATCATATGAGCATCGACATGGCAAACGCAAGAGGACGCAGCAGGAGAGGAGGATGCTACTTGCATGTACTTTACAAGCCTCTTGCACAATTTGCACAAATCAACATGCAAGGGAAAGGCAACGATGCTTTAGCTTTTAATTTAAAAAAAAAAAACAGCACCTCGTCATTGAAACCTGCTAATTCTTAACCATCACAAGAAGTTTATGTTTGTTAAAATTAGGAAAAATGTGCAAATCCTCCCAGCATTGCAACACAATACGCCAGCTGCAGTCGGAGTGGAAGTGTTACTTGAAAATGACATTTGTGCAACACCGACACCATTCTGTAGGTTTCACTGAATAAAAGGAAAAGCAAATCCGACGCATTCCAACCTTAAAATTGCAAACCCCGTTTGCGTCGACGGAAGAATGTTCAGCAGCGTGGTGCGCTCAAGTGGTGGCGGTACTTGAACCATACTTTCCCCTGCATACCAACGGAACTCGCTCGCCACGATCTGACACATGTGTTCCGATTCCGCCGGCGGAAAATGGGGATGAAAATGGAAATGGAAATGGAAATGGAAGTGCACAAGTGCGCCGCGCCAAATAGATGAAGATCGTGTAACGATCGTAATCGTTTCGCCGCAGCCGTCGGTGCTGCCAATTTCGTGTGCGAGTCGGCATTCCCGGCTTCCCGGTAACCTTTTCCCAGTAAATCCCGCAGTCCGCACAGCACAACTCCACCACTACCGGGCACAGTTAAAGTTCTTTTTCTTTCTCCAAGGCGAGGAAAAATAAACCGTGAAATTTTCCAGACACTTTTAGCGGCCAATGATCATCATCATTATTTTAAAGAGGAGCTTTACATTCCCGCGTGAGCAGCGATCGGTAGGCAGCGGTGTCGACAGTGGCAGGGCAACCACGGTGGCGGCAGTTAAAGCCCTTTTCGTAAGCTCACCATCCACCCCAGAGCGAGTGGTGACTACTGGCCAGTGAACAGCAGCTTCCCTTCGGAATTAACCGTTGCGAAAGACACATCGCCCCGCGTTGACTCGATTTCAAATCACCGAAAGGGAGGAAAAACCCGCGCGTGCCTCACGGAGTTGCGCCGAAACGCGGATCGTAAAAAAGGGCCATGGACATAAATGTTTACCCCTTTGCGTGCTCCGGCACCCAGGGACCCAACCACTGTAGTGCCGCGTACTTTGCCGGCGACTTCGACACGACCTAGTTTGCGTAAGCTTCTCGCCCGTCAGCTCGCGGTGATGGTGAGAGTCCGGGCCCAGAGACTAAGAACAATGACGGCTCATCACGCCTTGTCCGTCTTTCCCCCCCACACCGACAGCGTAAGCGTATCCGAAACCATCGAAAGGGAAGTCGGTTGAATGAATAAAACCAATCCTCATGTTCATCCGTAGTCGGTGCTTCAGAATGCCCGCGTTTTCCCGCTGGATTGCAACCCGCTGCCAAGTGGACGGACTTCACTTTCGCGCTCCGGATACTTGACAAGTAAGATTTATAATCGGCAGTAAAACAAAATCTTGTGGAATCTGCCAAGACTGGCGGTAGGTGAAGAAGACGATACTGCCCACGAGCGATTTGTAGTAAAGCTCTAAAGTAAGGAGCATTTGAAACGTTGCTGTTTTATGTATCTCAACGATTCTGCATCATCAAGAAACTTTAACGATGTACTGAAATCAAGTGGAGCAAGTCGCCCGTTTATCACAATATCTAAGCCAAACAAATGCACAGCATCCAGATATCTCGTCTTCGATGATATCTAACAACAAGTCCATCGAATCCTACGTATTTCGAGAGGAGCACGTAAACTCAGTCCGGGGCAAAAGATACTTTTTCTTTCTTACGATCAGAAAATTAGTTTAAAAAAAGGCAGTAAAACGCACCACAAACACGCCACACCGTGAAAACGATAGTGAGCGTAAATTGTTTGTTAATTGTTGTCTCGATTTTCATGCCATTGGCAGTAAAGAGAGCGACAGCAAGTCAACGATTGTGTGACTGCGTATGTTTTTGGGAGGCGGTTATTACCTTTTTGCTTTGTCGCTCCCTGCCTTGACCTAATCCCTCTAAAGCTGTTGCTCTCATAAAAGCACGCCGCACGAGGGAAATCGCTGATCTCCGACGATTCCGACCGCTCCGCACTTAAGATTGTTATGATTTTCAAAGAGGGCTTACGCGCCTGACTCTCGAAGCGCAGGTTTATGTAAGCGATTAGTGAACAGCAGCACCAGCGTTGGGAAGGACCACTTGAAAGAAGAAGAAAAGGCGACACTTGGACAAAACATCTCTTTAGCCTTCGAATGATCAAAAAATCCGGTTTAAAAAAATGCTGAAAGGCTCGAACCACATTCGCTCGGCTGGCTTGGTACGAGCGGCGAAAAATAATTTAAAATAAACTACAAAGAAACCCCAAGTGACACGCTAATGATGACAGCGGACGTGTGGCGCAATTGGGGCCCCTCGGTAAGCCGCTGAAGTTACTGGAGCGCATCTTGAACGCATCAAACAGGGCTGCTGATCGCGACGATGATCGATCAGAACGGATACGATACAAAGAGGCCTCAGGGATATCGCTATTGCATCTGGGAAGGTTAGACGATGAAGTGCTTGGTAAATTATCGCGATAGTGTAAGCAACCATGCGAAAAACGCCACTTCTGGCGGCTTAACCTTAAGAAGTGACAGCTGAAGTTTCGAAGGTTTCCAGCGTTACACAGTGGGTAGTCACCTTTTTGGAAAACGTTAATTTTGTGTAGAATAGTTTCGCCGAACGTGCATGGGGCGCGAGAAAAAATGGAATCGCCAAATTTACAAGTGAGGAACAAAACGAACCGGCACAAATGTTCGCGAGCTCATTTCAAAGCACAAAACATCCCAACACAATGTCGCGCCAGTCCGTAGCCTTGATTAAAATTAGAGCGATATCAGATCTTACCCATTGACCCAGTCGCAGTCGGGTGAAATCTTCACCAAGCAAATTGCTGGGGAGAGGGCAAGCATTAATTCTTTTTCTTTCACACGCCAGACACATTAGCGTACCTCACAACAGGAAACCCATTCAATGTTGGTATGGGACGAACAATGGTGAAGGTAAATTTCAACAAATTTGCAAGGGACATTTCACCACCACACGATGATAAATGATTTGCTCTTCTGCGATCTCTTCTTCGCTGGGTGCAAAGAACGGCATCGACTACAGCTCGAGGTTACATGTCGCAAACAGAGATACCGGCAGCAATCTCCCGAGATAAGCGAATGGAATATAGAGATTAATACGCACCTCTAAGATAAACGCAAATGAATCCAATCAGCCCCGCACCCAGTCACTTATAGCGAGTTATTACCAATCCGTTTGGTGCTTGGTAGTCGTACAACACGCTACTACCTCGTGAGATAGAAAAACAGCACACACCTCAGCAGGTCAGCACCAATGGACATCTGCAACGCCAGTTGGATGCACTTTTCAAGGTCTTAAACTCCAGCTCGATTACTTGATCGGGCGCGAGAACAATTGAACGAGTGGCTGCAAATTGATACGCCTTCGACCATCGCCCCGATCCTTTCGGTGGGATCGCGCACCGCGAAACTTCATCGTTCGTCGCGTCGCCTACTGCGCTAACTGAAGAACGGATGGCAGCAGGCGAAGTTCATCGTCTTCCCATGCCATGGCAACCCATTGGCACTTGTATGTTTACACTTAGTAAGCAAATCGACAATCAACGTAGCAGCCCATAATTAACCCATCCGATCGTTGCGGTCGGCCGGCGCGTCGTTTAAGCGCTCCATTAATTAAGGCTACCCCGGGGCAATTGGACGTAGCAGCACTTTCCAATCAGCAAATCTCTCAAAATGACCTGCCGCTCGGGAGATAGAATACGATCCGTTCTTCTTGTGTCTATGTCTCTTGGGCGTCCCACTGTTGGCCCTTTTCTTTTTCAACTTGTTTCGATTCGCACCCGAACAATCTAGATCAATACAAAAAATAAAATAAAATCTCAGAATCAGAACTGACTGGACCTCCAAGCCGGGCGACCCACGCCAGCAGAGCTGACGCTTCGCGAAGTCGATAACAACAAAGTTGCAGCAGAAATATTCGTTTGCCAATTGTCAGCACGATCGCGCAGATCTGACAGGGGTCTGCCTCGTCAAGCTTGGTCGTCTGTGGTCTGGCGGGACTCCGCGATTGTTCACGAACGCAACGCGCGTAGGACTGTGGCTCTGATTTGTGATCCTGCTGGCAATTGGCGTGCAGCGATGTGGACTGGAAGTAGACGACAGGGAAAAAAAAACCGATCCTGGGCCCCGAGACATGGTACAACAATTGAAGGCGACAATGTTGCAGCAGTGGCTCGTTACAAGCCTGCGCCGTTGGATAGACATGCCGTCTGGAGCCGGACCGTTGATGACCACGACTCTGCGGTGGTTCACGATAAAGTCAATCTGCGTAAATTACGATCGCTAATGATCCCGAGCGCGCCTGACCATCGGCCGTGTTGCAGCAGCCCACCGAAAGACCAACTCTTCTCTTCCGTTGATTCTGCCCACCTTACTAAAGGGCAAGATTCCCACCTGGATCATCGTTTTTCACTGCACTTTTTTAGTTCATCTCGTGGTATCCCGAGGGGTCGGAAACATAGACGACGAGAAGAAAAACCAAAACATCTTCAGCTCTCGAAGTCCTGGCAACGTCACGTACTCGGACAGAACGGTGATGGCTTCCGCATTACGGACTCGCCGCAGCGAGCGTCCTCCAGTAGAAAGTGAGTGCTTCCTTCGAGCTGCAGGACTAATGATGCTCTTGCGCACTACTCGGGCAAAAGTAACACAGCGCACCGCAAGGGGGAAAGTATGACTGCGTCTGCGGAAAAAAGGTCATCGAGAGTGAGAAATATTGAACACCTCCATCGCAGGTTTTGCATTCCCTCGAGACGTCCCGTGCGGAGAGGACCGTGTGGTTCTTGTTCAAATGGATCGATCCGTTATCCCCCCCTGGGGTAAAGAAAGTTGAGGCTTCACTATTGCACCGCACGGTGGACTGTTTCCCTTCGCGAAGTGGTCGAGACGAGGCCGAAAGCTTAGCAGGCCGCCACCGCCTGTACATTCGCCAGTGCGCGGCTGCGGAGTCTCTACCCTCGGGGGTGGAAGTTGGCCTTTCTTCTCGGCCCAAGCCTAATTAGTCCGCCGTCCGTAAGTCACGAAATAGAACTTTTCCCCCGCGACTAGCATTTCTTCTTCGCACACAGCCAGTGCATACCATCACGGTGTCGATCTGTGGTGGGCCGTTGTCTGCACGAGTCTCGCTCTCATCAACGGCACCGGATCGATCGATCGACACCAATCCATTCCCGCTCGGAAACATGCGCTTGCCGGACAGGCTCAAATGAATGAGCCAGCGTTCGGTTGTTAGCAGCTGACAAGCAACACAGTGCCGCAGAGTTGTAGTTTTTCTATTTCTGTTCCTACACAACAGGCTCGTCCGTCGTCCACCAGGCGCAGGGTCGGCAATGGCAACCGTAGTCCGGTTGGCCGTGGTGGCCTTTCTCTGCTCACGATTCTTGACGATTTGCGTCAAAACTTCCGCCAATTCCCAGATCGCTCACGGCGCACCGAAAAGATCATCCCGTTGCCCCTGCCGTTCCAGGTCCCATTTGTTTCGACCGGTCCGCTTGTTAGCATAGCACGAATACTATGGCTGCACTACCGAAGAATCCATTGGCGGATATAGATGTTCGAAGACGTTGTAACGCTAAAATGAACAATTCCAGTAACAGTGACGATCGCTCGGACCTCCAGAAGATAAACTGGAATTCGTATTATTTGACCTATGAAATCAATATTGAACAGTCCAGAGGAAAACTGATTTTATTTTATTACTAAGGATGCGTAGTATCAACTTCTAAAAAATCATAAACCCTGAAGATTACTATGCTTTATTGATTTGTCTTTTTTTTTTTTTACATTGAAACTACTTTTCGTGCAGCAAATTATTTCAACCGATGTCTGTCTCAGGAGAACTGAACAATATTGATTCTTTTACGCCAACGGATGGAAGGAAATTCCAATGCATCAAAAGGAAACCATAAACATTTGAAGGCAGTGTTGTCAGCAGATGTCAGTTGCGCTATTTGTTCCTCTGGGCAGTGACAAAATTGGGTCACCAGCGTAGGACCATCACGAACTCACGAGCCGCACGATACCGACCAGTAGGCACACAGCCAGGTAAACCACGTAATTGACCAGTTCATCCGCGAGGGCCAGCACTGTTGCGCCTTACGGTTGTAACTCCGGCAGCATTTTCCCTTCGGAAGAGCGGTCTTCCTTTCGAAAAAGGTAGCTACACTACACTGAGACTTACGATCTCCTTCAGACCCGAGTAAGGGTTATATAATCAGGAATGTTTACAAGTAGCGTCAGGAAACTTAAATGTTGCTGAGAAAAATGAAACATTTAATCCTTAACAGCACTCTTTAATTACATCAACAGAAATTAAGTGAAATGGTTGGATAAAATTGCAGAAATACACGGCGGAAACAAACATATATGTAATAAAACAATTATATGGTTGGATTGGACATCAATTAGAACTAATCTGTTAATTGAAATCACCCACACTAAATACACAATAAGACGAAGGACACATTTTATGCCATGCTTTCATAGACTGCATATGTAGACGGCTATTTTCATTTGCATAAATTTTAGCATCCGCATAAGTCACAAAACCTTTTCTTCCCACATATGCTATTGTTAATCCAAAAGCCGAAAGCTCGGGCTGACCTGATCGTATCGCGAAGAACCCCGCACTGAGGATCACAGATTCGATCATTCGGGGAGAAAGTTGCTAAGTCCTACAGCTTTTCCCACTTCTGCCGTCAAGCATGTTTTACTTTCATCCGCAGGCTCCACCAGCGCGCTTCCGTAAAGACCCTATAAATCTGCATGTCCACGGCGTGCGGTTCTGGATGCTTTCGTTTTCGATTCCTAATAGCCCCGGCATCGTGCGTCGCTCCGCACGGACCATTGGTCCACTTATGCTAACGAACCGCAAAATCCACCTTCGTGCTGCCGCCCATCCAGTCGCCACCCGGTGACAGACGGGCCGCGGCACAATCGACTGCTTTATGTTTGGGCTTTCCTCCCCCGGGTGCAGATAGACAGACACCCAGATGGATCGGTGGGCTCCGTGGGCTTTGCTCTTTAGCGGGTCAAATCCGTGGGCTACCGGTGTTTATGGTGGCTGGTCTGGGTTGGTTTATTTTCTTCTCATTTCTGGCCGGTTTTCCCACCCGAATCTTTCCCCATCGGGCGGGCGCTTTTTCTTCATGCCTATCAAAAGCTACCCTCGACCACGCGCTGCTCCCAATTTCGGTCTTTTATGATCGCTCCCTTGGGAGAGATTTTTCACCGAATCGATCGAACGCACGGTCTAACTGATAGGAATGAAAGTGACGTGCTGTGAAGGCGGATACTGTATAGCTGGACCATAAACATAAATTACACCGATGACCTTCGACTGAAGGTACCCCAATAGGCTGTGATAGTAAAAAGAATCGTTACTTTTTTGTGTTCCCATGAATTTTTGTCTTGTTTTGTGCTACATAGTAAAAAAATGAATGAAAATAAAGTAAAAGTGCATTAGGATAACGTACAGCGAACATACATCCATTTGCAGTAAAGCATTTTGTATCTAAATCTATATCTTGTTTCCATATCTTGTACTGCATTTCTCGCACACTCTTCGCATGGACTTAGTCTTCACAAGCCTATTGTGATTTCCGTTTAATTCTACCCAATCCAGAAACTCGGGGGTGTTGCTCAAGAAAACGGCGCTTGAGGCAACCCAAAATTCCAACTAGAATAAGGACAACTGATCACATTCCAAGCCATCGAAAATGCTTCCCCACTTCGCATCGACCACTCGGCCACCATCATTACACGATCGATCGATTCTTTAGCGTTTTGAAAGTGAAACTGACCCGAGTATCCTACTCTCCCTTGAGGCGTTTTTTTTTTTTTTTTGTGAACGAAGTGTATTCAAACCACCGTTTCCTTCCAATCGGTACAAACGATTACACGACACGTCCGCTGGATGGGCTGATGGATGGCCAGGTCGGTCGCAACCTCTGATGACATCGGACGCGTCCGAGCCGTTCTCTGCTCGTTCCACCGAACTTCGTGCCTCCGGGGGACGGGTTAATTTCTTGGTGACAGCAAACGCCATCAGCCCGTTACTCTTCGCTTGAGCGCGATTGTGTAATTATGCTGCTGACTGGTACACGATGTCCGCGCCATCGAACCGCCAATGGATTCCGGGGCGAGAGTTCATGAAACCCTAAGATATCCATTCTCCCCCCATGTGGCGAATGAGTGAAGGTGAACTCGTTACAAAAAATACCATGTACCAGCTAATCCTGAACCCACGGGGGGAAGTGGCGCTCCATAGCATCATCACTGCCGGTTCAATGCAGGAACACCCTGCCAATCGTAGCCCGGTGTGGATGTTGAGATTGGAAATAGCCGTAATGTCGATTAACGCCATTGAAGTTACCATTTGAGTGCAGCACTTCGATACCCATTTTCCCTTTTCAAGAACCGATTTCCCTTCCCCCCGATGTGGAAACTTTACCAAGAGTTCCTGCGACATTAACATTCCTCCACGAATCTCCAACGACCATACTTGGGAAAACCGAAATCGAAAGTCTGTAACCCAAGAATACCCACGAGACCGCCGAAAGAGATTCTTCGTGATGGCCAACGATTTGCGGATACGTCCGCGCTTTGTCATCCAATGCAGACAAACGAGATCTAACGGTGCTCCAAGGCAAAGGGGCCACCACACTCCCCAACCATTACTGACGCGGCCTCAAAGCACAATCCGTGCCGATTTCTCCCCAAGCGTGGCCAGGAGAGGGGAGCAGCAACACAAGGGAAACCCGGTCCATTATGCACGGGATCACAATCGTTAACCGATCTCGTCAACGGCTGCTACCACCACCGTTGCCGCCGCTCGTGTGCACTATGGAAGATGCAAACGGAACAATAGAAAAGTGCACCCATTAGAAGTGAGTTAGTTTTTTTTTTTTTTCATTCCAAACACGATTCAGCGGTCACGGGATACACCGGAAGAAGGAAAAGAGGGAAATTCTATGCAGCTTTCACTTTTTTTCATCCGGACACGTCAACAAAGACAGACAAACGATTGATCCGTTACTCTTTATGTCGCCCCGGTCGACGACGGCTCCCGACAGAGCCGCGAGCACAACGATGGGTGAAGGAGACAAGTTCTTTACGAGCAGCAAGCGGCTGACTTCATGTCCGGAGGGTGGGTCCTTGAATTAATTCCACCATACCCGATATAATAATTCGCGTATCCCGCTGGTCTACTTTCCCGGTGTTTATCGAGATAACAATTCCCGTCCAAACTTAAGGTAAGTGCAGCAGCTCGGTTTGCACGAGCAGTGATCCTGCCAACGCGGACTTGCACCATGGTGCAGAAGGTGTTTCGTTAGTTTGCCCGGAATTCCTTCATCTGAAAGGGGTTCGCTCGAGTTGATATGCAAATACTAGGGCCGGTCAATCAGCGACTCCGATGGTCCGAGTAGAAAGGTAGCGCCACACAGCAACCATCCATCGAAAGGGAGATTGACTATTGCTCCAGAATGGAGCGTTACCCATTCGGTTCTGCACGCCTCCTCCTTTGTCGTGCCAGCTTGCCCGATCGAAAATACATCCGATCGCACGACCGATATCGTTACGCGGAAACAGGACCGACAGGAAAAAGACTCGATGCTGAACGATCCACTTCCGATCGGACAGCGGCAGCAACGGCAATGCCAACAACAGTGGGGCATTTGCTAGCCAGCTTGTTCGCCTGTCAGTCTCGTTACAGCTCTGCCACCGCAGCCCAGTACGCATGTAAACGCCCGGGATCATTAATTTGGCTGTCAGTTGTAGATCGAGCAATCGTTAGGACGTGATTGGTCTAGGAGAATCGGAAAAGGGATCGGTGAGGGTTTGAGTTTCGAGTATCAAAATCAAGTAGCTCCCTAGACTCCAGCTGGATCCAAAATGGCACATCACCTCCTCCGTTCGGTGGAAGTAAGGACTCGCGTACTCCCGCGCCAACCAAAATGTAATCTTTTTGCAAGCAAGCGAATACATATTCGCCCAGTACTTCCCGAGGCGATAGCGCTCCCTTAAGGCACGAACTTCCTAAAGAAACAACCAAAGGGACCGCCATCCCGGAGTCTCACAGTGTAATTCATTAAAACTGATGTTTTAAAAAGTCGCAGAGGTACAATTAAATGTCCCCGGTGCGCCTTGGAGCAAAGGGAAGCAGTAGAAATCCATACAAATGGGTATGCTTCGAAAATAGCATATGCAGTAAAGGAGGCTCCGCCAGAGAAAGGGTAAACAGGGCAAACGAAAACGAGCGGCAGCGACACCGCGACCACCACCATCGTTCACTTTGGCGCGGGACGAAACTAGGCCAAACGCAATTTGCCAAATGAAAATGACAGCAGCACATCGGTCAAGCATCGGCCCGTCGAGCGGCCCGGCGGGGCATGTTTAGAGAGCATAAGATTGAATGATGGTGGCCCATGAGCTGTCGGTTCTCATCGTCGACGTCGTCATCGTCGGTCAATCGGTTGAAGTCGCGTACGCATGCCCTACGAACGAGCTGCTCCACACACGCTTCCCATCTCAACTCGCAGCATCTGGCCTGGGACGACGAGCATTGGCGAGCGGTTCACTCGGTGCGCTATTTCTAACAGTCGGTGCGCACTCGGCCCGTTAATTACATTCCCATGTTTTCAATCTCTCTTTTCTGTCGCTTTGGATGAGCTGCCGCCAGGCCATCATGATGCTGCTCCGATCGCTTGGTTGAAAACCCAATGGGCTGAAAATCGACGATCGAAGTAACCGATGGAAGCTGTTTAGCTCTAATGTACGCAAATGAACGCGCAAAACAACCGCCAAGCCCGCCTCTTTACCCTTTGCCACACGGATGCTGCAGGGGCTGGATGGATGACGCACCCCCGCACACAACGGTGAGCATGATCGATCGTTTGATGAACAATTAGACGACAGTCGCAGGGGACGGTTGGTTTCAAACGGCGGCAGATGGCAACACTACCCACTGAGGCAGCGGCAACTGTGGCACCCGCAAATAAATTGCTTTTGTGCGCGCGACTCATTTTGTTGCTCTCTTTGTGACAGGTCAGTGTCAGCAGACTGCTTTTGTCCACAAGCTGCCATCATAGCAAAGGAAAGAACAAGGAGGGAGCCTCACGAAGATTGTGACCTATCGTAACCGAGGTGTCAATAAATCACACGTCTTGACAGAGCAACGCGAAATGTTTCTCGTATGTTTGGAGTACAACTATGTATGGTAAACTCTAAGGATAAAAACGGGACCCTAGATTGCGGTCTGCTATTTAAAATGGACACAAAGTATTTTGAAACTAAATGCCAAAACCACCCAGTTCAGAATACGTCTGCCACAGAAACCCCAAGCGTTTACATTTCCTCTTTTGATGCGCACGAGCAATTGAAAAAAAAAATCATCTTAAAGAAACACTAATATCCATTACATACCGAGATGTACAACAGTACATTTTCCATCTAAAATCCATCCAAGTTCTAGCAAACAAAGGAACCTCTAACAGTGTTTTTCTCTACACCTACGAGAGCTATATGGCGTAATAGACTTTCGTAAGTAATTATCCCCACGGAGTAATCAAGTTCAAGACCAGCGAATGCACAGAACTGGGAGCTAATTATGTTCTCGATTCTCCAATTGCAAACACCATACCGTGAAACACCATCAATACCGCATGAAAAGAAGAAATCGATTCCCTCAATGTGAAGAAGAAAAATTTTCTGCGGCTGTATTCAAATGTATCCAAAGTGCCGCAGGAAATGGCAGCAGGAAGTCAGCGAATAAACAAGCATAGTAACATCAGCTCCTTCCTACCTCGCCAGTCAACTCCTTCTGTACAGGAAGGGCGCTCTCCGAAGAGCAATCACCGATCGAATCTGGAGCTCTTGAAACTGTAGCACCTAATTCGGCAAGATCTGTTGAAGGAGTTGGCGGAGATCCAATCTACGTGTCCAGAAATCTCACCGACCTCCAGGGAGGGAATGCTTTTCACTTCACTCCCCACCATTGATGTTTTCCCCCTAGCCTAGGCCAAAGGCACAACAATACTCTTCAATGAATGGTAGTTCATTTTTAGAAGAAGAAGAAAAAAACATCCACATGTTCTTAACGAGCAGAAACGACTGGCCTTTTCTCTGTGACCTATAGCTGTAAATATGGCCCCAAACGAAAACACCAACCAAGAGCCGGGTACCGGGCGGCTTGGAGTACAAAAACGGCAGGAGGAAAATGGCAAACAGAAGAGCGAGACGGAGAAAAAAACATAAGCAAACCGTAGGAAACAGTTAACATCAAAATCGACCACAGCTATGCAGACCTATTGTGCTGTGGAGTAGAAAACCAAAGCTACACATGCGTTCGCCATCTAAAGGCGCGCTGCGATCAGATAGATCAGTATCGTGCCAGGGTACATACATACAGCGTGGCTCACCAAAGGCGTTCCGGGGCCTGTTCTCCAGTGTCTTCAGCCCAAAGACCACTCCCTCCTGCGTATTTGTGGACGTCGTCCCATTCATCGTGACCTCACCTTAACGTAGCGCTAAAAATAGAGAAATCCAAATTCATCGGATAGGCATTGTGTTCGGTGGGGTTGTTCGGCTTCCAAGAACCACCCAGCAAACTCAAATTCGCCACATCCGTGACCTCTAGCGAAGGATAGCAGAGTATCTGCACGGTTCGGGTAGGAAGGAAAAGGGAGGTGTTCAGCAAGTAAAATGGCGAAGAACACGGTTCAGGCTCTTCCTTCAAATGCTAACGATTGTCTTAAGGTCTAAGATGTCGAACCATTATGGTCACAAGCCGGGCTAAGCCGAATATAGAATAGAGAAAATAGAAATAAAATACTACCATTCGAAACACTTAGAAATCGATTCCAGTTCCTGACCTCAGAACCTACCATTCAAAGGAACATAACGGTGGCGCTTCGTTGCGCGGATTGACCTTTTCCGCCTGCATATCCCCTACTACGGCACGATCAAGCTCGTCAGGGTCAGCCCGGGCGGCCGAGCCAACGGGGTCAGATTTTATCATACTTTGCTCCAAAACTCAAAATCTTGCTCCAATATCGTTCGCCAATAGAAGTGCGCTAGACGAGGCGAGACTTTCGGCCCAAACCTTGCCGG
Source organism: Anopheles atroparvus (assembly GCA_914969975.1). NCBI lineage: Eukaryota > Metazoa > Arthropoda > Insecta > Diptera > Culicidae > Anopheles > Anopheles atroparvus. Next base: position 7,687,987 of record CAJZCY010000003.1, on the reverse strand, counting down.
AGCGGGGACACAAAGCTATCCGTGAGCGAAAGTTTGCCCTTCCTCGTCGGCGAAACTGGGATGTTTCCTTTCCACGGTGGAGAGGTTGTTCATGCTCGTGACAACGAACACCTTCCGGACGAAAAAAAGTGAAAGGACGCGATACGACGAACTGTGCGCGGATGTTGATCTTGACCTGGAAATGTCTTGTTGCACGAAACCATCGGTACGTGGGTGTGTGTGTCCGCTTCCTGGACGTTACTTTGACTAGTTAGAAGGTTGATGAAGGTTGTAAGATAAGCGCGGTTTGCACGGTCCAAAAATGTTATTCCATGAACCTTTGAGCAAAATGTATGTCTCCAACATATTTTCAACTGTGTAATAGGACGATGCACTTTTTTATTCCTTGGAAAGAAAGTTACCGAGTACGAGATATGAGACATGATGTGTACGACCCTTTGGTGGACGGTAGATTTCATCAATTTCATATGATTTCATCAGTTCAGAACGTTAGCATTTAGTAGTATGCTGCTATTAATCTTGCAGGCAATAATGTACATCCAAAATTAAACCATTAATCAAACTCCTGAATGAGTAAATGAACTTCTTCATTATTTATTTTTTTCGCATCCATCCAGCCATCGGGTAAGCCCTGGTATAGCGATCGTTGAAAGGGTGATTTTGTTTGGCACGATTCATTGTATTGAAATCCACATTCGTGCTATCTGTTTCATGCGTTTGATTATGCCGCTAGCGACTCCAACTCTTACCTAGCTCCAATAAGAACTTCAGCAAGAAGGACCCAATCACACGCAAGCACTACTCCGTGAAGCACCTCGAGGCGTTTTCGAAGGTAGGTAGCAACCATCCCTGGGGCAATTTGAGAATCAAAACGAATCCAAATTGAACGTAATATCATTCGGTATTTCGGCTACGCAAGCAACTCGTATTCCGAATCGGATCGTTGTGCTGGCACACACCGACCAGGTTGCGTTGTTCCACCGGAGGAAATTGAACGGAGAAACAAAAAAACGATTGCACACTAAACGGTGCTCATAAGGTTGAATTAATAACGATTGCAATATTGTAGCGTTGTTTGCCGCCCATTTTGTCGAAAAAAAAAAAAATTTACGCGACTGATTGACATGAGCAAAATGGACAGCATGCCGCAAAGTCATTCGGTTGCTATCAACGGCATGGAAAGAAGTTGGAGTTACCCGTACACTTCTCAAGCAAATCGGGGCATCAGACTACCACTAACCACTACCGGAGATCGACTCGTAACCAATCGATGCTGCTACGAAGTTTGCCCAAAAGGGGGTGATGCTGCGAAGGGGAGCACTGAGGTTGGTTGGAAACCAACTAAATGCGACCCATTATATCATCTTAAAACGCGAACCTCATGCGTAACCTAAACTATCCCAATCGGCTAAGACTCAACGGAGGGCAGTCTTGACTGACTTTCCTTATTTATTTTGCCTACCATGGCCAACATAAAACATTTTTCAAAACGGAAAACCGATCAAAGCATCCATCAAAGATTGCTCGGTTCGGGGACTTTGTCTCGGAGGGGCTGCTGGGCGCGCAGATGAGATGCACATGCATGCCCATGTGGATGTGAGGAGGAAATGAGAAAAATATAATATTAGATTCGATTCATTCGATTCATTTGCCTCATCGTTCCCCACGATCGGTTGCCGTCTAGTGGTGTAAGCAAGATCATACGAAATGGGGCCGGTTTCATGCCGTTTGTGTAACATTTCCTAACTAAACTTCTTCCCTTGGCCTGCTCCACCACACCGCCTTCACCCGCGCTGTTATTATTCTGACCCGCAACCCGGCAGTAGGGCGTTAGCTTTTCAGCGTCCATTAGTGACGGATCTCATATGGGGGAAGCCATCATAAAGGGGGGGGGGGGGGAGAGAAAAAAAAACTTTTCAAAATAAACAAGCGAATCCAAAACGATACCACTTTTTCCCACACATTTTCACACGGCGATCTGCCCCACGATCCATCATTCGCTCTTTGCCGTGTTGGCCATTTTCACGCCATAACCGATTGATGCCGGAATCAATCATAGATCGAAGGATTTTCCGGCAATAGGTTGCCACCGTTGTAAGTCGACCAACGTCAGTTTCCCTAGCATTGTGTAAGCAGCCTTTAACATAAATATTGCTGCTGTCAATTGCAGTTGTTGGTGATTAGAATATAAATGAAGTTTTGAATATTAATTTCGTTTTTATGTGTTTTGATACAGCTCGCCAATAAAGGAAACTGTTTAAACAAAATCCTAACAAATGATGAACTTATTCCAAATGATGGAACAAGCTGAGAAAATGATTAATGAAGTCAGACCATTAGAAAATACAAATACATCTGCATAACTTTAATTATTCATGACTACAAGCTAATTTTTCAATTAAAACATCACGAATCTAGTTACATATCACTACTTTCCTTAACCAAGCAGCCCAAATATGGATCTACGATGCTACGAAAATCGGACCGTGGCTAGACCCAGCGCACATTATTCATATTTCAACCGTTCAATCAGATTGCTCCATTTCGCAAATTTAAGACATCAACGAAGTGAAGCTTGCACCAAGCGGCAATCCTAGTTCGCTACAATGTTCGCAATTGAGTACACCACATATGAGGGAATGTATGATGAGTGTCTCTAATGAGCTCAACGGCAACCTTCCCCCCACATCTACCATCCGGCCAGCACGGTGAAGAAAATTTGCGTCAGTCACTCAAGAGGGTTATGATGGGCAAAGGAAAAAAATCACATGAAAATCTAATCCACAAAAAAACGCCGTACGAAATTACATCCACCCACATTTCATGCGAGATGCAGCAATTCGCCTTTAATATATTTCTCTATGTTGTTTCTCCATTTCACGCGCGCGCGCACCCAACATTGTGGTGCGTTTTATTCGTGCGGGTGTGTGAGTTTTCCTTTTAATTTACGCCGAATCTCGTTTAGAGTTTCAGCGAGGTTGTTTTTCCTTCCCAACTCCATCGGCTTTATTGTTTGTGTAATAATTATATGCATCCTCTCTGCGTATGTGGAGCATACTGGAGCCCCCCACCCCACCCCTTTTTTTCAGCGAAGTCAGTATTACTTCAACCTACTGGTGTGGTGTGGTTAATGGCGGATCTATACACTCTGAACAAAACCACCGTAAAAACGCTTCTTCCACTTCCTATGAGGTGAATCTTCCTTCTAGCAGCAGGAAGTGATCGTTTTTATTTTTATTTTTTCATTCACAGAAAGGTTATTTGCCTGCCCATAGGAACTTGTATCTGCCACACGCAACCGCCGTAATTAAGATCAGCAAATTATGGTGTGGATTATAAACGGTGAGATGGTAGGGCAGGTGAAGCACTTCAGTGGATGATGTTTTTATTTGCTTTGTGCAATTGAAAGAAGAGAACATTTAAGCTCCTTCTAAGCCCTTGAAAAAAATTGATATAAGAAATCACAAGTATGCATCATTGGTAGCTGAGCTGGGACACCTTTTTCAGGAGAAAAAAAAATTACCTATTCATTTGTCACCTTCTCTTATGAAAGAGAATAGAAGTCATGAAGCACTTATAAATTATAGTGCTAACCGCTTAAACAATATTTCTTTTTCATATGAAGGCCAATCAATATCCTATACAAATCGGAGGATCTTTACCGATGCACAATTTACATCAGAAAGCTTTTCCTAAACCCTTTTTTTAGAAATCTTACACATTGAGATCTTCCGAATCGGAAGGATTCCCTAGTAATGTCGTTTTTTTTCTATCGACGCTTTTTGCTCTCACTTTCCGAATCCCTTGCAAAGCAAGAACCGTCCACCGAAACAGCCCCCATTCCTTTCCAAAGTCTTCCGCCTCTAAGTGTTTTGTCGTGTCTTCCGGAAATTAACGGTCTATGACACGAGCATGTTAACATAACCGTCGTCGGTTTCCCTTTGCCTATCAATAACTGGTCGAAGTGAGACGAAGGGGTCTTGTGGCATTGATAGATTTTCGTTTCTCTTTCTATTGTCGCGAACCTAAGCTCACCCTGACCGAGTGACGAAAGGTTTGGCTTAGACATGCCGCCACCTGTTGTACCGTTCTGCTTGCCACGCAGGTCTGATGGTGCCGTGGCTTGTGATGCGTTAAATTAATGGCCATTCTACTGACCCACTGCCGATGATGAGTTGCCGCCTATAAGCCTGCTGCACTATCACTTTCGTGAACTTCCGATCGAAAGAAGCCGATGTCAGAGGTTTAAAAAAGTGGGTTTCTACCATACTCTACGGGATAGAAAAGAATGAATTATAACTATCCGATAGATGGCAATGTCCTAGTACGCCAACGTACCAATTGCCACGTGACTCAAAGAAAAATAATGCATCAAAAGTATCTTATCCGCTGTTGAGGAACCAAACCCAACATCAGTGCAACTTACCGATCGAGGAACGGCGTAGAGCTAGAGTCCGAGCTCGAAACGTAACTGTGGTAACCTTCCGACTGTGCGTAGGACGACTGCTTCTGGTGATGGTACATCGTCGTCTGCTCGTAGTACGAGCGGCTGTACTCCTCGAGCCCAGCCTGCGTCAGAATGCTGTTCCCGTTGCTGCCACCGACCCCGTTCGGTAGCGTTGGTGTGTGGTGGCCGTTGCTGCTGCCGTTGTGGGCCGCTCCACCCATCAGCAGCATCATCGCCATGGAGGGAACTCCGGATATTGGAGTGTTGCCGGTGGATCCGCTCTTGCCATTGCCACTGCTACTGCCGGCACCGCCACCGTTGAGCTTGCCGTTGTGCTGAACTTGTAGCGCGGGATGTAAATTACCTCCGTTTGGACCACCGCTGCCGCATCCGTTGCCAGTCGCCGGTGCCGCACCATTGTACCGCGCATCCTCCTGGGGACAAAAGAGGTAGGTAAACGAAAAATGCATACATTTAATTAGTACTGGTAATGAAAACCACGGTTTACGACGAAAATTGTTTTTTGCTGGAAGGAATCTGGGTGTTTTCATGATATCGACGTGGTATGGAGTGAAGGCCAAATACATTGAAGCAACTGTCTTCGTTCTGTATCTATGAGTACCCCTAGTATTTTACGAATGACAATAACCTGCTATTTGCCACACTTGTGATTTATGAATCTTTTATTTATGCCTTGGTGAATCGACAAATACCGTGACGTTCACCCAACAAATAATATTGCCTAAACTCCGCTCAATATTCCAGCATGTCTCGCTGCAACCTAGTGCTAATTTTCTCACGAACAACACCATGATCCCAGCCCCCCGGAGGAGGGAAAGTTCCAGCGCAACGATCGGGGACGCCGCTAAGGAACGTACACTTTTTCGTGGAAACTCTAGGCGCTGGATCATCCTCCACCGGGAAACTGGCAGCACTAGCATTGTAAAACAAATTAACCATCAACAGCTTGCAGCACCGACAGTGGAATGGTTGGTAAACCCAAGTAATACTTGGTTGACAGAATTGACTCATCTTTCTCAAGACGTGCGTTTGCTTCCCGTTTCTGCAACGAACAGCTCGCCTTAGTACACTTTCGATCACGCTGGTTCGAGAAAGTCGACGGTTGTGGTAAAATTTGTGCAAAACGGCAAACAAATTATCTCATTACCACTCTATCGGGGCACGACTCGCAATTATGGCCTGCTGCACGGTCGCGTCCTCCGACATTATGCCGGTCCAGCCACCGCCGTTTCCCACCGCCCTCTGAACCTGCCACCGGCCAGCGACACGAATCGTGCGACCACCACTGCGACACTCCAGGATTGAAAGGGAACGAAACTTCTTCGCCATTTCCCACAGTTATTATGTTGCACAAGTTTTTCTTTCTTGCTCTGTGCTGTTGCTTCTTCCTCATCATCGACCGAAATTGTCATCGACAGGGCAGGGTGAAAATCTCGGAAACGGAACTCGGACGAGCCGGCTGCACTTGGTGCAGCATCGCCCGGTTGGACATCCACTCGTTTAAACTGGCCTGCGCTTTATCGTAATGAACCGAGAATTATCTTTATTTTATCTTTTTTCTTTCTGGGCCAACCATTTTTGTGACCAGTTAGAGGAAAATGGCAGCGTGTTTTTCTCGGAACAAGTCTAATCATTTGTACCATTCACCCCTCTCTGTTCCCTTTTGCTTATGGTCTGGCCGGCCGGGAGTTGTTATATTTATTTAAGTGATCTTCAGATGAGTTCTGCCAGTTTTTCTTCTTCTAATGTATGAAAAACATAGCGAAGTACGAGGCAAATTGGTTCTGATAATTTTAAAGCGTTAATCTACAGACAATATTATGACTATCGTAACTTTATCGACAATTTATCACTAAGCAACGAATAGCATTCATTAGTAAATATCTTACAAACATTATTATTGATGATAAACGCAACAACATGTCCATATTGTTTCTTCCGTGCCCAAAACGTTGATTATAAAAGATGATCACACGAACCTTCAACTTATTTGTTTGTTCAATTTTAGGTTTGTATTTTCCCTTTATTCCCGAATATAAGTTGAAATCGAGTGAAGCAACTGGAGGTAGTTGCGGTATCAGGGCATCAGTTTGTTCAATTCATACAGTGATATCTAAGCGACAGGCGACGACAGGACCAAGCGTTACCCTCCTTAGCGTGCAGTAAGGAGCCTGCAGAACATCCTTCCGCCTCTTGTCCTCGGGGCCGACTTCCCAGCACGTTCCACGCCAACCTGGTTCCTCATTTTTGCATGCTGCAATCTGAACCTCGCCGCAGATGCGGAGGCGGATCTGTTTCTACCCTTGGGTCTGCCACACGGCTGCCCACGTCTGTGGTTGGTGTGCATGCACAGTGCCTAAAAATTATTGCAAACCGGCGCGTGATGCTACCGCTGTGCAAGTACTTCATGCGCGCTTCACGCTTCCGGGTTGGCTTCACGGTAGTTTTTATTTTCTTATTTCACCGATACCGGCCGGCGAGCCCTACTTAGCACGATATTCAAATTGTAAGCCTTTTCTCCCCCCCCCCCCCCCTATCCTGCCCTAGCCAGGTATGTATGAATCCCTTCCGCTGTCCCAAGTAGTGTGTTCGCGTCCCATGCGCCGTCGAGGAATCCTTTTCGCGCATGATCGTGAGATCGCGTGCAGAGGCGCTGTTTGCTCTATCAGGAAGTTAATTAATCTCTCCGTTTATCTCCAACCCTCCGTCGTCCCAAGTGTATGATCTCCACTGGAGTATCAACATGCAAGACATTCAGGTCGCAAAAATCTTCCACCTCTTCCCGCAGTCGAAAGGCGTGCAGATCAATTTCAGATCGACTCCGAATACCACCTCCACTCTCCGGGGGCCCGGAGGAGTTTGCATTTTTAATTCATTCGCCGTACGGAGATAACAGAACGAAGGGCGTGCTGGAAATACTGAAGGCCTCCTCCTTTAGAACAGATGGGAGGATCTTGTTACCTATTTGCAATTTTAATTGCAACTATCTATCCTTTCTTGCGATCCCCTGAGGGGCTGAGCGGTGAAGATGATCCGATGCGCTGGCGCGCTTTGCATGATTTACATCTCTCGTGTGCCGCGAATATGGCGCGAGCGCTGGGCAAAATATTCCTTGCGAGGAAATTGTCAGAATGTCTGTCTGCACCTTCGTTTAGTACCGCTACCGGTGTTACGTGCAACGATAAAAATCATGCAAAAATATAACATAGGGGGTTGAGACCAATGGACACTCTCCATGGGGTTAGCCGGAATGTAGAATTAACCGAACATCGCACAGGCGGAAGATCTTGTAGCTGCCGTTTTGTAGCTACCATTCATTTACAAAAAGGAAACGTGCTATTCAGCTTCTACGTGGAACAAGGTTGTGAAACATGTCGAAAATGGCAGTGAGTAGGTGGCACGCCATGTAAAAAATTAAAACTACAAGTAAAACAAACATACTTGCAATAAATTAAAACGTGCTGGTCAATGGTTGGCTGGTACCAAGCGACTTGAATTAAATTTGTTACCTTTAAAAACAGCACCTTTCTGATATCCCTCATTCTTTCTCATTCAGTTATGTCGGGTGTATCCTATGTATACAAGAGAGATGCTTAAGAAAAGCATTAAATAACATACATTAAACCAACTGAGACAAGATCAGTTGAATTAAGAAAAACATTGCTCAGTTGGATTAAATGTCAAATGGTCACAAATAAAATCGCATCGCCAAAAACGAATACACATTTTTATACGCTCACCCACTTCAGTGTTCCAAGGTCTTTCATCTTTCGACAACGTTTCCACAAGCTTAATCCATCTCATGTGTCTTAAAAATAAGCACTCGAAATAGCTTCAAGTCGGATTAAGGACACTATGGAAATCGAACGGTTTATTCAACCGTAAGAATGCGGATGTTAAAGACAGTATATAATGTAGTTCGGCACCTTTCAAATCGGTAACAGTTCAAACCAGAAGGGCAGTTACACTATATGGTTATTCACATATTTGAAACCCGAAGTAAATAAATTCGCAACATTATTGGACAGCTTCCATGAGATAGGTTAAGATAGATAGCGGCGACGAATTAGAACATCGGCCTCAAATGCTTCTCTGTATGTAATGACATTGATAAGAATGAAATTCATCCAGATGGTCGGCTTTTGCTTTTGGTACAGACACGAGAAGTACGAATTCAATATCAACTACTTTTCTTCGATCGATCATTCAATGGAAACTTTGATAGTATAGAATTTTCAATTTTGTACACCATGTAGCTTCAACGAAACATTAGTACTGCTCTATATACGACATTTCTCTATATGCTGCTAAAGCGGGTGAATTTTAACAGCGTTCAAGATCAATCATAACATACACGATCGAACATATTTCTCATACTCTACACATCAGCGACGAACCGGCCTTTCGGTTGAGAAAGTACATGTCCGTTTGTAAATCTTTACCGATACGTTTCGATTAGCGAGAACGATTGCCTTCGTCTCGTTTCCAGCAGCCTGCCTGCCAGCATGCCTGTGACGATGGTTCGATGCATTTATCGGGAGGAAAATCTCTCTTGTACAAAACCTTTCCCCCAGCAGGCACACTCGAGGGGAGCTGTCCTAGCGAAATGGAACCGGTTCGACCGTATGCCGATCGATAGCTGATGCATCGATCATGGTTAGCGTTGCTACCTCGGCGGGTCCACGATACGCCGTTGGTTTGGTCGGAGCGGAGGCCTTCGCGGTTACCTTCTGTAAGTGAGACTCATCCATCTGTCTGCAAATGCGACACGATAAAAACGTCCCTCGCACCGAGAATACGACGTACGAAGCGATGCGGGATGCGATACGAGTGGGAGACGAAGCGGGAAAAGCGGGACAAAATTTGTTTGTCCAATCGCACATGCAGCTCGCATCGGATCTATCAATAATCAACGAAATCCTCTTGCAGGGTGATGAAGCGGGACGGAGTATCAAGACGGTTCAGGTGAAATGCGACTCGACACGGCGACGGCAAACCGGCATCCAATCATCCCGTTGGCCGGTGAACAAATTGACAAATTGATGCCTTCCTAGCGGACCATCTCTCCGAGCGGAAACCCCCTCTGGTTCTGTGGTCGTAAACCGTCGTCGTCGACTTAGGCCCGTTGTCGTCGGTGGCGTGGTGATATGCAATCGGCCGGCGGTCACCGGTAGCCGACAAACGGACAAATGCACGCTTCTGTCATGTGATGTGCCACGATGTGGCCTAATCGTGGCTCCTGATTGACAGATTAAGCATGTTGGGCGATCGTGTAACGGACGAACACGGATGGACGGACCCGTTGAGCTTCTGTTTCCACCTGAGATCCCGGACCTAATCAGCTTTGAGGTAGAGTTGTGAGCTTAATCATTACAATCTTCCTCCGCTGATATGAGAGAACAGCTTACGTTAGAAACACTTTGAAAATAGGATAATTAGACTACCAGTTGTTTCACTAAAGAACTTCACAATAAAACCAACAGGACATGCAAATGCTGGAAACATATCCTCTGCCTCTATCCGTGATTGACAAATGCATGCACTAATCTAAAATATGAAGCATTAATCCGTTCCAATTAGCATCAGTTCCATCACCTTTTGGCTGACGACGGCATGTGGTCAGCGATGCAACAACCCTTAACGCGCTGGTCACGTTGGCTGCTACCGGGTTTGGTAAAGTGTTACTCAACCGATCGGAATGTCATGAGACGTCGAGTGTCAACCTTCCTCCACGCCCTCTCTCGTAGTGACGCGTTCCACTTCACACCAAGAATCGCAAAGCGAACGGGACTTGACCGGCCGTGCACACTAACAAGGTTCCAACTACGTGCCATGTGGAATGCCAGGCTGACCGAGCGGAATATCACTGCCGTCGACATCGGAACTTCAGCCGGTACTCGGACCAGTTGTTTGACGCCAACCATCCTCTTAAAGCTGGCGTCCTAGCCGGTCTGACTATGTTGCGGAATCGTTCTTGATTTTTGTTTTCTCCAGAAAAAAAACGCTCGGTAGACGTCGGCCACAGTAAAACACGTTATACTTGCTTGATACCATAACCACGTTATACATGCTGGTGTTTGGTGGAATGTGCTCATAAAATCGATGAGCTCCAATTAGCCCAACGTGACATGTGGATAAGACAAACGGGGCAGATAGGATCGAGATGGCTGGTTAGAAGGGCGTCGCTGGCGCCGGACATCGGCTTCCGTCAACACCAGGGCAGTGTGTCGAGAATGCTCGATAATAAGGATCACAACAGACACATAAAATGTCTTCCGTACTACTTTCAATGGCGGTTGAATGTAGCATTTTTTGATTATCTACAATTTACAATAGAGAACCGCAATATTTTTTACATGCTAAAATGTAACTACACAAATTGATGAGACAACACAATGTTGCTTTTTTGACGCGTGTACTCTATGCTACTAAAAAGCTTGTTGTTGTTTCTTCATTTATTTCATTTTTAATCAAGCCTACTTCTCACACTCGCCGGTCACCCTTAATCCGATGAAAGGTTAGCTTAGTTAATCTGTCGAACAACAAACCAGCGATACGCCTTAACAAGCCACGCACGACGGTGACGACAAGAGATGTTAAGACCGCCCCTGAGTATCGACACACGAAATTTGTCGGTGTCCTGGAACGACACAACCAATTTGAAATTTCTGATGGAATTTTCTTGTACGACAGTCATATGTACACTGGCAGTAGGGTTAGTCGTGTTCGATGGGCGACATATTTGCTTCTCCGTCCGTTCCTCCAGGCCAAACCCTCACCCGTCCTCCATTGTTACACCTTTCTCTTTCGTCAACGGCAAAAGCCAATGCAATAAAAACACACTCTGAAACAAATTAAATTATGCAACTCTCACTGCGCCTGCGTGACTTTGAACCACACCAGCTGCCAGACTAGCGAGCAGCGCATTATTTCCAAAATACTGCTGCAGTGTTGGTGTTCCGAGCGAAAGACGTCCGAAGTTTTCCTCCAAGGTTCGAAGATCGATCGTGCGTTACGCTTCGACGCGCCGAATGAGATCGGAACTACGCGCAGTCGCAACAACCGTCGATTCTTCGACTCCAGGTACCGGAGGGTAATACGGCGATTGGGCTCACCTAAACAACACACACTCACGGTACGATACGATCAGCCAAGCGTCGTTACGCAGGTGTGATCAATAAAATGCATTTCGAATCGCACAGCCTGAACGCATGACCTTGAAGGAACCTGCCGAATTGTTTGGTACTCGTTCTGTCACCAACATGTGCCGGAACATATGGCATAGTTCCAGCTTCCCTGGTAGGTCGCGTTGGCGGGAAACCTCACTTGTAAATTAACTGTTCAACTTGTACCAAGCTTGACAAGTAACTGGAAAAACTAATTGATCTCCATCCATTTGTTAAAAGAAATTTTTCAACAATATTGACAGTCTCATAACTTAGGTTGAACTTGTTAGGAGATAGAAGATTGAAAAGGTACCAAGTACTTCCCGCTAGCCCTGTTCAAAACCTCCCGAATGCGATTTATACACTTCCACAAGCCGTCGAGACGACGTTAACCACCAGCGTTCAAAACACTTTCGTCAGAGACCTAACCTACAACAAGTGTTCATAATTCTATCCCAGCCTGCCGAGCCTCTCAGTCCGCTAACGAAGTCCTCCACGAGCGACCGGGCATTTGTTTGCGCCAGTCCAAAGCTCTCGTCCACCACGTCGGTTCCCTCGAGCAGCACGCGCTGAGTTATCGGTTTGGATAAACGGTTTCAATAAGCCCATATCCGGTGTGGTATCCTGATCGGTGAGCGCTGCTACAATGTCCGCGCGAGCAGCAAAATATACGATCACCGTGAGGCGTTCCCACGTGATCATAATTTAGGCTAACAAATTGGCTCCGTCAAGACGCAACACGCCTGCCTTCATGGGCGCGCGCCGAAGCCGGGTGCTTTCCTTCAATGGCCTCAGTTTTTGGCCCCGTGCGCACGCAAATAACTCTTCCGAGACTTCCGGCTCCGTACGACGGCTGCAGCCACACCGCGGCCGGCAGAGCTTTTTTACCTTCGTTTCTCAATCAAACATCACGTCTTTGCTTCACTAAATACTATCCGAAGTCCTTATAGAAAGCAGTTAACGGCACCGTTAAAAGACTGCATTGCAGCATTTCCCCCAGAAGAAGCAGGAAGTCTTCCACCAGTTGCGTGCGGGTGAAAATCAGTCCAAGGCGTCGTCCTTCTTTCCGTGTCGTTTTGCAATCAATCGACCGCGGGAGGAATTTAATCGAACGAAAAAAATTCGACGGTGCTTCCACGTTGCTTGATGCACGTGAAAGGTCGGTCGGATAGTTAATAAATACAACCCTTACCGATGACACGACATCCCCCGTCCTTTCTAATGGGCTACATCACTGCATGTAGTCGGTGGTTTCTCGGATCGAAAAACGTATAAATCATAATTTCGAACGGACTAAAGCAAACTTGAAAGACATATACGACCAAAAATAACCTTAAAATATGCTTTAAACAAAACATTTGCATCAATTCTACGGGAAGTTTCCCATCACTTGGAAAATTATTCGAGTCAAATGAAACTACCAGTTGTACAGTCACATAAGGGCACTTAGCGCATAGCAACGCGAGCGACTGGAGCTCCAGAAAAGGTTAGCCCCAAAGGCGTCGCTTTCAGAAACCAGACAGACGGCGATACCGATGGGTGATGTCAACGGTAACTATCGCATGCACCAACACCTCCTCGGTTCCAATTTATACGCGGAGGGATGCTTATTTTGGAAAATAATTTTTACTGTTAGTATTTTAGCAAAGTAAGCTGGAACCTGTCCACAGCCCGCAGTTTCGGCATCGCCCAATTCCGACAAAGTAATGGTGTGATCTTCGGACCTGTCGGGTGCTCTTCTTTTACCCTCCTAACGATCACACGTTGTTCACCTTCTTAGTGCTCGTAAAGAGAATCATTCTCAGCAAAGTTACATCGACCATTTAGGCGACGGGTACATCTTCTTCTGCGTTCCGTGGGCCATGGCCCAGAGCCGGACCGGACGATGCGCACATGCCCACGGACATTCAGAACAGCCTACCCAGCGCTCAACGGGCTCCGACCCCGTAAAGGAAAACTGGAGCATCACACTCCAAAACTGCCCCCAGAAGATACAGTTAATTGTAATGGTAGGTTGCGCGACGCCGTCATCGCGCGGTCGGCAATTGTTTCTTCCTCCGCGAACGGCAAACGACGGACGGCAGCGAAGAATTGGATTTGCCCAAACGCGTCCGTCAGAAGTCATCTGTTTGCCCGCCGATGCTACAGTTTCGAGTGTCCGTGTGCCCGGTTTTGGCTTCGCTCGCTCCCCAGGTGGCTCTGAAATTCTCGCGTAATTTCTCGCGTCCACCACCAATCAGTAAGAAACGGGCCGGGACGAGTTCAAGCGGACTGTAAAACAATTCATTCCGAGGCACCTTCGCAGAACAAACTGGCAGAGACGAGCCGCGGATGGAAAGGTAATAATTTTGTTTCGCCGGTAATGATTTATGACCTAGTAAAATCAATTCTCGGCCGCGGTTACTATGGCGAAAACGCGGTCGGAAGAATACGGTAACAAATTATCTCAATTTTTCCGTTGGCTCTCATTTGCTGCTGCAACACGGCCGCCTCGACGGGATCTTTATAGGCCACACCAACGGCAACAACAATGCAAAACATGGGCAAACAATCACACGTTGTAAACGATGGATGAGTTCAGTTGAACAGCCAAATCAAACGGAGTGTACCGAAATGATGAAAGCACCAACTGGTAACATCGTAGACATTACAATCTAATTAGAACACAGCACACAAAGCAGAACGTCCTGTGCCACTCTTCTCTTCACCGGAAAGCCGTACAATATCGAAAACAAGGCTCTGCGAATGGAACGGAGCAAAGTGTTTGCAAACAGGAACACCTACCTACCGCTACATGGATGGATGAGAAGAGAGAATAGGTATTAGTCCAAATTCCAATCCGAAGCCTTAGAATTACCAACACCACTGCGAGCCGCAGAATTCAGTTGGACTCAGTTTCGGTTTGCGATCCTTAGGCTAACCAGAAGTTAAGCATGCTGACAGAGGATTAAGATTAACGGTCATTAGTACGCGAGCTGAGAAGTTCGAGCGTTTTTTTTTTTTCCTAAGGTGGACGAGTCAAGTGTCATGTTTAACTCACTACTTCCTAGAAATTCTTAATCCGCCCTACGTTTTACGTCACTGGAAATAGCGCCAGACAGTTCAAGACGATATGAAGACCAAAATTCAATAAGACGCCGCTGTGTCACTGAACTTTGAAATATATTTAAATGCAGCCTGTAGCAACAGCAACATTGAACTTTCTTACTGCCAGTCATTTCAGTTCGTTCCATCTAATGGTGGTCTCCGAGCTACCGCTTTGGCGAAATTCCCTGGAATGCCATTGCGTGGCGCATCCTCTCGTGTCCGAGTTCCAACGATTCCTGATTATTTCAAGATGTGTCAGACAACCACGTCTTCTTCATTCGGCCTACCGCGCTTCGTTCGAGCGGTTCAATTAATCAATAAAAGGCAAGAATTTATTTCATTTACAATTCAATAAAAATAAGTCAAACGGAAACGGTAGGACGCAGCACGGTTGCCGACGGAGCCAGATACGGGGAGCACGAATGGAGATCCCCCGCCGCGAGACGATAGCTTGTCGGTGGATATGCTCCTTGGTACTAAAAGTGGAACCGGGCTGGCGAAGGTGGACTGAAAGGATGTCGGTATCAAGGGCATCGGAGATCATGACGATGATGGTCATCATCATCACGTTGAAGGGTGGCAGATGGATGTGGATGCAAGCGAAAAGTATCCAAAGAATGGTACTGGATTGACGAGAACCAGAACCGGTAAGGGGTATCTTCGTTGCTTTTTTTTCCCCTGATGTTACCGAACCAAACAAAATACATCCATCCAATCTATCTGTGCGTCACACGTTGATGCCATGATCTTAGATTCCTCAGCACTTCACAAGTACGGATACCGAGAAGCACCGATCGCGTAACATAAGCTATAGATCATTTGACGCACGTTCACCAAAGGTAGAGCCAATCTGGGATGATCCCGGGAATGCCAGGGCTGACTTACGGCAGGTTCCGGTGCAATGTCGCCTGGCACGACATGAGCAATGTTTGCGGCATACGGTTGATTGCCATTCCACGCGTTCCCCCATTCGTAGCTCTGATTCGTTGGATCATTATCAAACCTAACTGTAGCATGTGGTGCATCAAGACTCGTACGCAACTGGGAGGAGGGAACATCCAAACCCGCCGGTGGTTAGCCTAGAAAAGAGAAGCACACGCACGCTGCGCACGGTAGCTGCGGTGCCGACAGTCATCTCTGGAACATCTCTTTCTTTATCGAACGCTCCCGCTCTCCTCCCAAAACGACCTTCTACGGCTGGCGCGTCTATCGCGTATTAACACTGCACGCTTAAACGCAGCTGTTAGCCACGCAAACATTCACCCATCCCGTGGATCCCGAGGCTCCCAGCTCCGCCTAAAAAAAATGCCTCTCCAGCACGCGATACAATTAAGAGATAATAAATTGAAATCATCTTCTTTCACCTGACCACGCGAGACCCGTACATCACCGTCCGCCAGGGTGGGACTTTAATCGGTCGCAGCAAGATCCCATTCGCCAAATGGCGCGATGGTACGTTGATGTCGACAGAGACGACGATCGCTCGATGGTGCTGCCGCTGATGATGATGGCGGCGAGAAGGATAGGGGATCCATCTTCGTGGAATACCTTTGGATGGCGATCCCGTTTTCTCAAGATTGTGCTACGGCTTCCATCAATCTTGGGAAAGCGGGTCCCGTTTCTTCTTTTCTTTTTCTTTTTTATTCCCCAGGCTCCAACATGCGTGTGTGTGTGTGTGTGCACAAATCAGGTGTGGGTTTTTGTTTTATCTCCCAGACTCGTTTTCCCGGGGCTTTCTTTTCTCCCGTGGTCGCCCGTGTCTAGCTCTGTTCTGTTTGTCCATTTGCTCACCATAAAAAAAAAACCCACGATCGCAACATGCGCGCAATGAAGGATTGTGCGGCGTTGTGCTGAATTTTTACTTCCCCGATCCAGCCGGTGCCGCTTTCTTTCTGCTTCATATGGAGCCAGCGGCATTGGACCTGTTTTATTAGATCGTTCAAGGTCATATGCAACCCCCGCGGACGATCCCATCGGATACCGTTACCAAAACGGAGCGCAAGAGCCAAACGAAAGACCTCGATCGGCAAACCTTCGCAAACAGGCGACGAACCTCCTCTAGAAAGCGTCCTCGAGGCGGTCGTATCTTCGTACACACGCACACACACACACACACAACCATACAGCATAGTGCACAACATCATTGTACTAGATTTTCACCGAGGCGTATGAAATGAAGTCGCTGGGTGCAAAACCTAGCTTCACCTTTTCCGGGCGGTACACGAACCAGGCACACACACAAAATCCCATTCGTGCAACGTTCAATACCGTTACCGCCACTTTATGTTGTGCAGAATCTGCGGCACAAGTGTGATCGTCAGAGAAAACAAGACAGGTGGACTGTCGTTTTCGAGCTCTCTGGCAATTGCTACACATTTTGAAAGGTCTCGTGCATCACGTGCTCGGTTCGAAATGGAATGATTAACCACATTTTTCAACCTAAACCACAGTTTGAGTTCAAACGAGAACACTTCATGCCACCTAATAACGGCGGGTCAGAAGGATAGACTGCGGAAATAAAAAATGAATGAACAATTTCATGTTTTTCCATGGGTACAAGTTGCTATGCCGCGAAGGCAACGTCTTGGCCTAGAGATAATATTTTACATTTCAATGATGTAGAGAGAGGACAAACGAACGACAGAGGAGATAGATTGTGCATCAAAAATATGCTTTAAAAATGATGCCCAATCCTAGCAATGAAGAACCATTTAAACCGTTTTCATTGCCATTTTATAACTGAAATAGCACCTTCGCCCAATAAACACCACTTAGTGGACGATTGGTTTGCTGGTGGTAGCTTGGACCTTGACTTAACTGTAAACTGCGCGCACTGAAATTGCAATCAATTTTAACAGTATCGAATTGCTTAAAGACCATTTAGGCAGGGGAAGGTAAATAAATCACCCAATTTCCACCCCAAGTCATCCTTGCCTTTCGCTTTCCAAGAGCGAGAGGAAAAGTGTGAAAATCCTCCTTCTTTCAAGTGGTTCGATTGATTCAAATGCACGCTCTCATCCGTAGGCACACGAGGGATTGGAAAAGCAAACATTTAATTGATCTCCAACAAATTGAGCAAACTGAACAAAACTGCTAACTGAATCGGCCCATCAACGATCATGATTTTGCGGACTTTGATGACGTTCGGTGAACGGAAAAAAACGAATCTTCAAAATTCATCGGAAATGCATTAAAACAAGATCGAACCGAAAGATGCGCCTATTTTTTCGAACCATTTTCTTCAATGTTCCGAATTCAATGTTAAGCGCTCCCTAATGGAAAAAACAACAAGCGCTACTGATCGATCACAATTTAATTAATTCAACGAAAGTAAACACTAATTTTATTCGACTCATTTCGCCTCGGCTTTCCGGTGCTTCCTGGTTGTCGGTTGAAGATATGATACAACGCAACGAACACCTCTGCGTGCCCATCCATCGCACAAGATTACATCCCTCTCCCTTTTAAATTAATTTCATGTTTAGTGAACCACATACTCAGCCGTTTAACCGTTAGTGCACACCGGTTTTCTACTTCCTATGTTCCCTATTGTTTAATGTATTAAACCATTCTCCTTCTTTAGTGCTTGCTCTGCTTCTTGCTAACGGTTGTCGAAGGGTTAAAGGTGTATTTTTTCCAAACCATCCTTGACCACCCCCAGCAAACGCACCCAATAGATCAAGGTTGGTGGCAATCTATTCAGATGTGTTGCTCCTGCACGGTTAATGGCAAGTGCGGTTGCGTGTCGAATGGTTTTACTACATAAATTCGTTTTCTTGAGTGTGAAAAAAGTGAAGTCTATATCACTTTCAACCGGTCAAACGATACCAAAAAAAGGTGCTCTATTTGCAAGACCAAAACAATTCTGTTTGCAGTTTCTATTTTCGAGCATTTACAGCTGGTTGTGTTTTGCATTTGTGTTCCCGTCGGGTTTATTGCAGCCATCGTCTAGGAATGTTATTTGTCTAGGTTTCATTTAAATTCAGTGTTTTGCTGCATCAAAATACAAATATTGATGTTTACGTCAGAGAGGAATGATGATTTTCATAAATCAAACCTACCACAACCGAAACTACCGAAGCAGGCATACACCAAGCTCTGGTAGTATGAGTCTTTTTTTATTTCAATGCATGATCATTAGTTCCGGCCAGGCAGCGAACGAGCTGCCATCAAACTTTGTGACCAACGTCCGTTTGGGTGTTTCCGTTCGGTGCAGTCACATAACTTCAACTTATACGACTCAATTAGGAGTTGTGTAAAAAAAAAAAAAAACAATCGTTCAACCAACCAAACAATTTGCAGTTGGAACAGAAAATGAAGACAACCAAACGACCTCCTAAAAGTTAATCTGCTGGAAACTGTTTCAACACATCCCGCCGATAATCAGCCCAATTTCACGCAACATCTCGACGACAACCGATAGGCGATCATTATCTTTTGGCACCAGTTCAGTTAACAATCTGTTAATCTGCTATCGCACACCGACGTTCGAGGAGTCGATTCTATCAAAATGAGAAGGTGAACCTTTTTTAAGATTCGATAAATAAACGCTGTCATTGGACCAACAATTTTGTAACCCCGTGTCTTCGAGCGAACAGTATCGTAATATTTTATGCACGCATGTAACTGGCGACCGTGCGAAGCTACCAACAGTTTTCCAGTACCATAAACAACCAATAAACGTGTGGCCCCTAAAGTCGTTTCATGGTTGCTTCTGCTCGGGGTGACGATGAGTCGTGGCCGCTAGTTCAGTAAAGCTCCAGTTTCATTTGGTGATCATGAAGCTTACGGTGATAGAAAATGGGAGGAAATAAAACTCTGATACTATCATATATACCATTTTTAGTCAAAATATAGTCCTCGACTGGCGCCCGGTCGGTCCCAGATCGGTGATCATTGGGTGGGGCAATAATTTAGCAGAAATTACGAGCCACCAAGCGACGCACGGCGTAGGGGTTTGGATTACGCTCGTTGTAGCGCCATTGTATATCACTCTCAAAAGGTTTTGGGAGAGGGTTTTTCTGTTTCTACTCAATCCTGTCCGATCGAACACCTTAGTCCCGGTGGGGACCTGCTGTTCAGGCAAAAAGGGAGGTCGTCCCCGACTGAAGCACTGCCACAACGGCCTCCTAATCGCGTGTCGCGTGTGCTGACGCCGCTACTGCAGTGGTCACCGTTACGTGTTAACCTTTTTTGCTGCCCATTCCCCCTTGTGTGCAGGGGCGGGAGCGACCGTGTGCCACATAATGAGCATAAATTGGACCGGGCGCAAATCTCGGAATGCTTGCTAGAGCGCCAGCTTTCTTGATTCACACTTCGGCCCGCATCCTAGGACGCGACCAGCGTTGCATAAGTGACACTTTCTCGGGTGGCTTCGGCCATCCTACACCTCCGCCAACCATTCGTTGATCAGACTCCGTAGGGAGGCCCTGCGGCATGCGAGAAGTTTTGTTTTTTTGTACACGCGTGACAACGTCTCACCCTTTGCGTGGGCTGGCAAGTTGCCGCCCATCCAGTCCACTGGAGCGCCAGGCTAGGCAAGGAAATTTAAATCTGCTTGTATGCATACAGCCCTTGCCGGCGAACGCGCGAATGCTTGCGAACTGGGTTTGGTCCAGCTGCACGATCCAACAGAGCACTTCATCGAAACGCAAGCACTGGAATCATGCATACCCGCCAATCCTGGTACTTCTGAGTTGTGCCAGGCGGCAGCAGACGTTGGTCCGACTTCGATCTTCTGTGAACGTGTGTAGCAGACATCAACGTCTTCTTGAAATGTCGACCGGTTACCACCGTTCTGGGATGTGACTTGAGCGATAGAATCTAGACTTCAACTCCCCTTCATCCCATGCGGGCGGGGAGAACTCCATACAAGCTGTTGACAAAATGTCACACAAGAAATCAGGCTATTGCTCACCACTGCGCGTTCCACCCCAGAAATAGCAAACGTGGTGTTGTCATTTATTACCATTTTTGGAGCGCCTCGGCAGATTTTAGAGCTTCAAAAGACATTGATCGAACGTGGTCGGCGTCCGGACGGCGTCGGTGCTAAGCTAGTAAATCCAAATCCTTCGTCCCAACCGAGATTGCCCAGCAGGATCGATCGCTGAACTTAGATTAAAATGATCGAACGATTCTACGACCGATGGTTGTTCTTTTCCAATGGGGAGAAACATACCCCAGACTGCATGTGTGATGTGAGGTGTCTGCAAGATCTGGCGGGACCTGATCCACATCATCCATAGTTGGTGACATTGCATCACTCTACAGCAAACGACCAAATCCAACCCCCCCGGAGTGACTCTTTCGCGACCGATTCAACCCAGCAGCAGCACAATCAACAAATTAAACATTACGACACGCTGTGCAGGCCTACGCGTTCATGTCCTGCTGTCCACCCCGGTACCAGGTCAAAGATCAGCAGCGCGACGAGTCGCCACAACCTGCGTCTGGGTGGGAGGGTAATCAATTTGTATTATTCGCCCATACGATTGTACGCATAAGTGGTGCCTGCACGGACCAGAGGACCTCCCGTCCGGGTTGACGTGCATAGTTCAGTAAACATTTAATTTTACTGCTCCCCAGTGCCGATTTGTCATGACTCACAAGCACGCACGGTATACGCCACACGCAAATTCGCACGGGAATGTTTAAGAAAATCTTATTCTGTCCTGTTTTCTGCAAAATAGTATTGTTATGGCCCGCGATCCTGTTGATCGAGCGGCTACATCCATTGGGTTTTATGACTGTTTTATGTGGGTCGCCACACTCGAACAACATTGGGTCGCACCCAAATGCAAAAATGATTATCGATAATTTCATCCACGGGTCGGCACACAAAACGAACACGCGGAGCCTTATGGTGTCGTATAAAATTTAATATCGAGCAAACCATGTGAGCCGGCGCACTCGGTCCTATGCTGATGGTCCCTAGCATACGCAAATAATTTTCCAAATCGAGACCATTTTACGGCCCACTTATATTTACGATCGATTTATAAATCATTCTGCGCGGGGGGTGTATTGTTGAAGGATGCTTCGGAGGTGATGATCACCACAAAATCATTAGGCGACATTTAGCACAGTTTTGTGACATATCATAAATAACTCTGTTTCTTTAAAAGTGCAACGACATATTGACGATTGTTGCTGGCGCAATAGTCATGCACGAAATCGAAAACGCATGTTACTAAAACTTGGCATGGATATTAAATCATTAACTCACCCGAAATAACCTTCGTCCATACTCTATCCTTGATTAGTTTATCCAGCCGCCAAATTACTTAAACCTTCCCTTCCCTTTCCAAACTATGATGGGATTCCACATTTTTAACCTTTTCCGAACCTTCGACATCGTCGACCCCAATACCAACGATCCGGTTTCGTATTTTTTGCACGAGCTAGTGCACCTTTCGATTTCGATGCACTCCACTCTCATTGGGAAACGCATTCAATTAACACTCAATCATTTCTATGATTATGATGGAAACACGCAAAAGTGTATGACTAGACGAACAATATCCACTCCAACACCTCCCCGCGGGCCCCTTTCCAACCACAACAGCAGGCGTTGCGCCGCAACAAATCCAAATTATGAACAAGTTTAACTTAATTTTCAGCCAGCTACTGCGGCAGCAGCTGCAGTAGTAACATCGGCTCGCGAAGCGCGGAGTCGGGTTGGACGTATGTTTACTTAATGCAAACAAATTACCTAAAAATCAGTCAATTTAGCCCAAACTTCCACAGCCTTTTCGCAAGCTCCTTCAGCCTGCGTCCAGTTGTTTCCCCCCGAACAACATATTAATAACTGTGATTCGATTGTACTGTCTATCCCCCTCTTTCCACAGCATTGTGCGTCGCAAAGGTCAGTACTTTCCCAAAGCGTTTGCGGACGCCCGTCCAACCCATCGTAAAATCGCACGAACGAACGGCCGGGAAGGTAAAACAAAAGCATCAGACCCCCGGAGAGCAACGAGCAGCGAAAAACACGCAAAATTTTGGGAGGAAAACAAAGCTTGAATAGCCTTCCGAACTAAAGCGTTTGAAATCGAAACAAATGTTCGATGTTCGTAAGCGCAAAGCTGGACTAAATGTTGCCTTAACCTTTCTGAACTTGGTACACATCTAGTTGTTGATGACTCGATCGATATTTTCCTTTTGCAAATATCCTCATAAATAATCCCAAGTCGGTAATGGGTAGGTTTGGCCGCGCAAATGGGCAATGCAGTTCATTATGTGAGGCCCTTCGCCGTGTGCAGAGAACACGGGTTACGTCGGCCGATAGCAAAAGTAACTCGCATTCTTAGTCTTCAACGTCAACGACATCGCCCAAAGAGCCGCAACGGAGAAACGGAGCACGTTTTCGTTTTCTACAATTTCGGCTGTTTGTTTTTTTTTTTGCTTACGCTCTGCAGAGAAGCATAACGTGTAAAAAAATCTTATGGTGGATACATTACGCGAAAGTCACACGTTCCGTTTTGTTGATTGTCCACGCACTTCCGCGATGCTTTTCCTAGCATCAACCCTTGTGGGTTGCTTTGCGATTCTATCGTAAAATCATCATCACGCACTCGAGGTACCTGTAGAAGACGACTCACGACTCACACGGAAAGATTAAGCAAAGACAGATAAGTAAATGTTTCTTTAGTTAGGGTTTAACAATCGGAATGGAATGGTTACACTGGAAATATTGTTTGATCGCAGAACCGTTACAACAGCCCTCTACCAACGCGCGCGATCGAGCGGATAAGAATCATTTTTGTGTGATGAATTAATTAAATTCAAATGAATAATGAACGAAAATTACACGCCAAGTCGTTACGAACCAAAGTGAATCAATTTACTTTAGATGATAAATCAAAATAATATATTCATTTTCGTCGTGGCTATCGGGCTATATAGCTGTATTATCGACCTTAGAGGGCTGATGTCAAACCTGCTGTGCAAACATTTTGAGCTAACCTTTTCACATTCGCCTGCGCAAAGCTTACTATTACTTGTCACACGAAAGCGCATCCTCACGTCTTCATCATTAGCCAATTTGAATTTTTATTTCTTATCATCCTACTTGTTTTCAGGCAACTTTCACTCACACTTATGCAATATGGGAACGAGTTACCGCTGTGCATCCCATTAGTAGGTAAAAACATTTCCCTTTTCCCACCTTCTGTAACTCGCTGGATGTCATCTCTGTCCGCTCTTGCATTACACGATGTTTAAGTACGAAACAGGATTGGAACCACACAACGGAAACAAACGAAAGAAAAAGATATCCTGTCTCCATCCGGAAGAAAGGCAACAACCCTCTCCTATATCCGATACAGCGTTATCGTCCGTACGCGATGTCAAGTCGATCGAGCAAAGCAACTGTCACTCGATCACGTTGGCTTGATTGTCATCCGTTTCGGTTTGCATGTGGCAGTGCGCGTCGTGGCGACCAGAGGGGGAAGAGGTAAAAGCAATGTAATCGTTTGCAATAAGTCATATCAGCTGTGCATTGCGTGCGTTGCTCCATCGAGACACAAAACAACGGGCAACGATCAGCAGCAGCCGATGCGAACAATCACATCCTCCTCAAGCGCTGTTCGTTTGCTTCCGGAGGAGAAGGACGAGGAGAAGGATGGCGCCGGAGATTTATTTCTACCCATCGATCCATTACCTGCATGAGCATCGTACGCACGCGCGAGATCTTAAATACGCACCCTTAGACCCTGGTTGGCGCAGCAGAAAGAAATCGCCGTTGTCATCGGACATCGGAGTTCCCGTTTTCCCTTGTGCTTGAGAAGGATTTCCGCCCGCTCCGAGCAGGCTCTCGTTAATTCCGTTACCCGTTTCTAGTTGACTTCTGTGTACTGGAAGCCAAACTAAGCGGCCAGGGCCTCTCGAAAGATCAACGTCAGATCGCGTTGGCTTCGAGATGTGTTCATGATCATCGATCGGTGGTTCAACGGTGTACGCAAATACCTCCTTAGCTTTCCGTCTGCTTTTCCCGCAGTTAAATCAAAGATGGGGCCTGGGAGAGGTTGCATTTTTTTTTTGTACTTGTATTACGAGCTTGTATTTAATTTTTTAAATATTTTTTATCACTCCTTTGTGAAGGCAACGCGAAAGAAGCAATAAAAACTACGGTAGACCTTACGATGCTTGCGCGGTGTTTTACTTTAGTTATTCCATCGATATAATTTAAACGAACTTACCATCGATGTTGGAAAGTATGGTTTTTTTTTTCCACTCCACCATGCCCAGTTTACATACATTTTTTTTTTTTACTTTACACACTTTTTTCCTCCCCGCCGACGGTTTCCAAGCATCCATTAAAAACACAGCTGGATGGAAATGCATAATCAAGCAAATGGAAAACTCTACCATTCACACACCCAGAGCAAAACGGGCACAGACTGACAGCGCGACCGGACCACCCCCAACGTAGACGGAGTAAGTGCAGATCCATTCCGTATGAATTACTGCAAAACCGGGACCAGCTGCCCGGTTTACAATTCACGCGGGGGTTTTTTTAATTTTTTTTTTTTTTTGTAGACGGATAAAACTGCAGAAAGGTTTGAACCAAGAGTAAACCGTGGAAGGTGTCAGGAATCAATTGAACCTGCCGGCTGGGAACAGTAATAATAATTAACTAGATTGGTACACTGAAGAAGTTAGACCGACCTAAGGAATAGTTGGTACCACTCCGAGCGTCAGAATAGCCGGAACGGAGGAATACGAGTGTTTTTTGTTGAACCGGCTGCAAGTACATTGCTCGCGCTCTCTCTCGGTGCAAGCTAATTGATTTCTTTGCCCGCTGGTGGTTCTTTCTCATTCATCATAACAGGTTACAAATGGGCTAACGGTGCAGAACCAAACCATTATCTAAGGTAAGCTAGTTTATATGCACAAACCTAGGCATACAGCACTGATCATCGCACGGCATTATGCATTAGATATACTCACACCTCCGTTGTATACGTGGGACACACCTTTCTCGTATTATTGGAATAAAACGCACCTTTCTCGAACTGACTCACGCTCGGCAAGAGGTTTTGTTTTTTTGGCGACAAATGCCAGGTGTAGGTATGAATTGCAATAAATATCTTCCCTGACAGATAATTCATCTAGTGGAAAGGTTAAACAAAATACGAAGCATGATATCCCGCCGATGTTGGAAGACATATGGCTCGTGTAACCAATTGAACCAATTCAATGGTGCTGGGTGGGTGAGGTCAAACTATTCGGACACACCTGCGCACATCTTCTGCTTCCGTGTGGGCGGTAGTTGTGATCGAAGGAAAAGCTTACCCACAGAATATACAAACAAACAACCACGGCTGGCTGAACCACACACACACACACAAAACTCATAAGAAAAGGTAAGACTTTTTTTTTTGTAAAACAGCCAGTGAATAATAATTCCACTTTCTAGCGGTTACCCTAGCGCAAGGCAATACTTTTCATTTCTTGCTTGGCCAAAATTTTAATTTTGATTCCGGCAACCGCGGCCCGGTATTGTACCGTCGGCCGGTCGGCTAACTACGATTTCTAATCGCTCACTTTTCCGTCGCCACTTCTCAGCTCGCAGGGGGTGTAACCCCCAAAAGAGGCCGCGCATCATAAAATCCTCCCACCAAACAGACCAATCGGTCCATGCTTTTTTTTTTAGTCTTCAAATCCGTCCAAACGAAGAAAAGCCGAGCCAAAGCCTAAAAAAAGAAACAACCTCACATTTGAGTCAAAGTCGTGACCATCGTCTGGTGCGTTCGAATCGGGGGTGGTGTACCTTTCTTGAGAGGTTGTTTCCGATTCTGATCTCCGTCCGCCTGAAAATATGTTGATACCATCATGCTGCCCCTCATCGATGCGTTGCGTTTGGTATTTCGCGCATTATGCTGATGTGACGTTCCGGAACGCTAGATGGTGCGTTGGACGCGTTGGAGCTCTCTTGACCGTATCTTGATGTTTGCTCCATCAAAGATCGCTGCTGACATAACGATCAACGTCGGGAACAAAGGGAAGAAAGTACAAACGCGGGCGAAAAACAGTTGCAGTTTCTCATCAACCGCTCTCTCTCGCTTGAATCAATATTGCCCCTCACCCCCATCCCCGGCCATTACGGTCGAGATTTGAATTTGAATATTTATTTTAGCCATTGGCTTCAACGGCCACGCTGGGAGTAAAACAACTTCGTGCAACCAAGATGGCGGATGCTACCAGCTGGTCACCAGCCGCAGCGATTTTCGTAGCGTATGCCATCCATAAATTTGATTGGACGACTCCCACCGGTCTTCGGCAGAGCAGCGGCAGCAACGTGGCGAGATGCACGGTAGGATCGTTGTTTATTTACATTTTATAGCACTTTTGCGAGCTACCTCTCGGTGTTCTGTCGCGGTGCAACACGAAATCAACAGCTGCTGCGCGCGAATTGTTTATTTATGCAGCTAGCTGCATTCTCTGCATGCACTTCGCCACCGGGACCCAGCTACCTTCCCATCGGAAGGAGGCGGCTTGCACTTGTACGGGATGATAATTTCGTTCGGCTGCAGCCGGCTCAACCATTATCCACTAGATCGTAGACCCGTGGCGTGTGCTTACATTGTAACGATCTAGCCCGCTTACCGTTCTGCGGCTTTGCGCATACATATGCATTAAGGGGTACGCGAAACCCACCGGGAAAGTGTTGGCAATTTTCTTCGGTCCCCCACGCCTGGGAAGAGGCACTCTTATCCATGCCGTTCGCTAGCTGCACAGTCCGTTCTTTGCCGTTCTCTAGATTCTTGGCTGATTTCGTCTGCACTTTCCTGCAGTTTTTACTATTCGACCCTGTGTGCCGCATGAAGCGTGCGTCTTGTCTTGCAGCAGAAGCTTGCAGACACAGACAGACATGCAGACACACACTAGGCACACTTCACGACTGTACCGATTTTTCTGACTTTTTTGTTTTGCTAGTCACTCCACCGCACACCTTTCCAATTCGAACCGATGCTTGGAGATCGGCATCTCGGCTAGAATCCATCCATCCTCAGCCAGCCCTGCTGAATATTCAACAGTGGAAGCAGAATGAGGGAAGAGCACTTAAAGCCTGCAACCAAAGAACGGCCCCCCCATTGCATCATACGAAAGTGCATAAATTTCCTACCCCGCCTGGCCGTCACACCCAACCTTTCACTCGCCGATCGCGTCCTGGGCTAGGAAAAATGGGACAAACTGATATCGGAGGCAGGCGGCTTTCCACCGATCTGTGGTCGTGGGCTGGAAAAACGGTACTTCCAGAGAGTGTGTGCTGCTATCGATCCTGTTAGTGTACTTGTACGAGCCCACTTTCCTATCCCTCTTTCTTCGGAACAAAACACCCCTGGATTGCATAGGATTCGGTTGCGATTGAGTTAATGCAAAATAATGCAACCCCCGAGAGCTGAATTGGGAGAATGCAGATTTACATGAAACCGTTGCAACTCTATCTAGCTTTTTTTTTAATGTGAATGCTACTCTATCTGTTCTTAGTCGATCACGTCTTTCCTTTGCCCTCCAATCCACCGAGTGAGTGCTGGGAAAATTACACCAAAAGCTCAAGGGAAACGACGCCAGCCAATCGACGGATAAACAACACCAACTCACGCTGCAAGGGATGGAAGTTTATTTAGCCAAACAAAGGCTCAAGAAAAAAAACTTAAATCTTACCATCAGAAATGCTGGTTTGTAGCGAGAAAGTACACCGGTAGCGTGGGGTGGGTTCAAATTTTGCATTTTTATGTAATTTTCCAACCGCCACCCGCCCGCCCATTTTCCAAACGGAGCAGACCCTCGTCAATTTATAGCCCCGAGTCGCACTGAATCGTTATGATTACCCTTTTTTGAAAAGAGTCGAGTTGAATGTTTGTGCTTTGTTTTTTTGTTTCACTTATGTATGTTTTTTGCTTTGTTTCACGAAGAGTCAATACTGTCCCCGAACATATCAGGCACCTGATGCCGCCACCGCACTCCGCCGAGTGGCCAACTCTCCCACACGCATAACGCTACGAACACTTCCATCTTAATCTGCATCAGCATCCCCTTCGTATAGCAACCGCGTGGCCTCACAGTTGGCACGCATCGAGTAATTCGAAACGTTGGAAGCATGCAATTAAAGGCGTATCATTTACACTTTTACGGCTCTTTTTTTGTGACTGGGGTTTTTTTTTTCAGGCTTTCATCAAGGGGCAATTTACTTTTCTTTCTTCTTGGATGGAAAATGGTGGGTGAATATGGAGCTGTTGGATCCGGGAAAATGCGATGATGACACGACACGGTTGGCGCATGATGATTCACTCTCGATCGTGAGGAATAACACCGTTCGTCAGACCGTAGAAAAATGTCGTTTTATGCCACAACACAAACACGGTTGAATGGGGGTGCGGAGCTGAAAATAATCCAATTTTTCTTTTGCGGAAAAGACAGCTGGATCAGCTGAAGTGCTCTAAACAATGTGTCACAACAAAACGCTTTATCCGATTCCCGCGCACAACCACCACTGTACCAGCCAACTCAGTCCCACCATGGTGATCTCTGCACTTTTAACGACTTTCCCAGCGGAATAATCACCCCCATAGTTCACTGACACCAAAACAACCAAAAGTGAGTCTGCAGGTTGGGGCACGAAGAAATTGGTGAAGCATTGGAAAATGTAAATCATCTTCGTCTGCCGAAATGAGGAAAATATTTCCCACCCTCGGGCGGATCTTTTTTAGTTTTCCTGTCACAACGCTTCACTTCACGAGCTCGACTAGTCACGAGTTGATGTGCCGAAAGGGAAAGCGTCTAGTAAAGCAACTTAAAAAATTATATCCATCCATTTCTCTGACATTTCTTACAAACCAATTTGAGCAATTGCAAAGTAAATCGCATAATTTAACAGTCAGTCCAATTTAAGTGTTTTAGTGCCAACAATAATTGTACAACGAACGTTGGAAACGATCTATAGATACAATCCACTATCGACAGCTTCAGTCGCCTAATGGTCTTTGGGGTAGAGTTTTGCATTTAGTGACGACATTCCCCGTCATCTATAAACGATCGTATGTACAACAAACCGTCTTTTTCGGCACAATAAATAAACGTGTACGACAGTTTAATTGCTCGATCACTGTAGCTGCAATTTGCATACGAATTTGGAACACAAACAACAATTAACACCGTCGTTTGATTTTACCAGTCCCGCTCTGTCGTCGATCCGTGCATACCTCTTTTCCCTCGTCTTTCAATTGATTTGTTTTCTTCCGCAACCGAACGATCAATTACCACCGATCAACTGTAACATAAACCCCCCACCCAATGAGACACAAAGCGATGCCAATCGACATGGCCGGTCCTTTCAATGCTCTCGCGATACCCATCGCAAATCGCAACGCTGTCCGCGATTGACGATCGATTATTGCGCAGAGTTTGTCAATTGCTGCCTCCACAAATCCAGCCCGGAACCCGGCCGGGTCGGTCGACTAATTAACGATGACTTTTCTGCGCAGTCGCTAAGCAGAAGAAGGAGGTGGTGCTGAGAAGAAATTCTTCGTGTCTCAACCATGGAGGTCGTCGGTTAGATTTAGGTGGGTGGAACGTCAACCTCAACAATCATTACTTCTTCTACTTTCAACGTCACGGTTGCTGTCCTCACCGTCCCGGCTACAATGCCACTATTGGGATCGAGTTTTTTTTTCTTTTAATGTTCATTTGTTTTATTTTGTGTGATGTGAAATTTTTCAATAGACTGCTTTCGATTCCCAGCCTCTCTCTCTCTCTGTCTCACCCGTTTCACAAACCCCCTTTATCAAACAGTTCGTTCGATTCGTCTTAACCTTTTTCTCTCCTTCTGCTTTCCTCAGCTCCATTGGGTCATTACCATACATTTGCTGTCTCTAATTAGCAAATTCAAATTGACTTACGGGGCCAATTATCGGAAATGTTTTCAGGATTTTGCCTCAAAGCTCTCTTTCTTCCTCCCACCGCATTTCCGTGTGGTCTCCTCCGCTGGCTCCATGGGCGAAAACTCGATCGAAAACACAAACCGATAGCGACGAGCCTTACGAGCTGGACGATTGATAGGTTGATTGCAATGCAAAATCTCACCCACGATTGCGATGCCAAGGTTTGGACCGAGTGAGTTTCCCTGGGTGGGCGCACTTGATTTTCCTATTTGCTATTCATGTTCCCAGGCCAATCGATTGAGTGTGAATTTTATTTGCTTCCCCCGCATGTGGGTTTTGTGAGTGAAGAAAAAAGGATTCCAACACCGCCTCACCACACCCCCAGGAGAAGCACACTACTGGGAAGCCAAGGAATGGTGAAACCGGAACGCGATCAACGGATTGTCTGATGTACCGATAGCATGGATACATTACAACATAATTAAGACAGGCACAACGAGTGCACGTAGCTCGCGCCGAGTTAGAGGCATCAAGAGCAAGCCCTCGGCTTGGACCACATTCGGAAAGCATTCGCTGGAATTGATGATGCCCATAATTAAATCCCTGAATTATGAATCATCCACATTGCCATTAACGCTAAAAGAAGCGTGTAGGGTGGTCTGGCAAACTTTGTTTGTGATTTTTGGACGGGGAAGAAATTGTAATCTTATTTCAAAGAAATGTCCGACAAATGGGCACACTATCGGCAACATCAAAGAGTCGATCAAGGTTTGGAAATCCTTTGAACCGATGCGCAGTTTCCAGCCGAAACGCGTTAGGTTAAAAAGGGTTAATTTTAACCCAATAGTAAAACAAGATATTAAACTTCAAATTTTAAATCAAATTATCAATCCTTGCAGCACGATGTTCCTCACACAGCTTCTTATTGCAAGCCCTCCATTAATTGCCGACTGATAAATCAATTTTATGATCACACACTGATTCAGCTAATCCCCTATGGTTCATCACGGACCGGACAGTCGCCCTCTAAGATAGCTGACATTTCGGACCGCTTTTCGACAAACCGGCACAGCACGGCGGTTAAGCCAGAAGGGAATTGATCGTACCGCGCCATCCTTTTATTGCCTTTCCGACGTGTTTCGAATCCATAAACTCAGCGAAGACTGTAGCCACCGAAGAGTAAACCGCCAAAAGTCGAAATTACCGCGGCGCTAATCCTTTGACGCGTTCCGCTGTGAAGGTCAAGCCCACCGTAACCGCAACATCGTATGGCTTCGCCAAAGTAAGAGGTGTTTCTTTTTCAGATTTCCTCCACAAAAGAGCCCCGAGCCGATATCGGAATGCTCGGATTCCAGGTCCAGGCGAGCCCCCTAATGCTACTTTATTGCGGTGCTCTTAAATTACTAATTTTAAACTGCAGACGTGACCATGCTCTCAAGAGGTCCCTCGTTTGACAATCTTTGATTTATGGGGGCTAGGAAATAAAGCATTGGTATCCCCATTCTAACATTTGGGATGCCTCTATGTTCTACCACACACGGAGCACTATTTTGCAACATCATATTCATTCCAAAATGACCTCCGGAACCATGTTTCAAAATATGTTGTGAATAAATCCTTCAAATGTGTATCCGTCAATAATAACGAGAAGCATTCGTTCCTATTAATGGGACTGAAAAGTAAATCGTAAATGCACTTGCATCTTGAATGCGGCATAGCCAACATTCGGTCAATGGATGTATTGACATTCCGTTCGCTAACAATTCTTAAGCACAGCCAAAGTTCAACGACAAACTTTGCTGCACGCGACAAACAGTGAAAAGATGTTGGGTGCTGCAGGCAAACGTGCCGATGGTGACCCTCGTTATTATTCAATCGTCACATTAAATTGGATTAGACGTGCGATGGCGGCGTTGGTGGCGAAGGTATGGGCGCATGCGCCAGTGAACAGGGTTTTGGGGCTTTTCAATCGTTTGTCGGTCGCACGTTGGCATCTGGTGACGATGGAGGGGCTCCATTTTTTTACATGCCATTTAACTCAAACACTGACCCACACGTCTTCTAGCAAAACTGTCACCTTGAAGCTCAGATGGGCGCGCGAACGGTTCGAATGAAGTGAGCTGGAGGATAAGGGAAACCAACCTACAACAGTGACCGGATCGGCCAAAAGTCCCGTTCAGTTTTCGTCCGTGCGACAGTGATGCGGTGCCGACGTCTGGGCCTCCGTGTTACCAACGGAGATAGGGGTGAGCGAGACAGAACTGATCGTTGCCGTCCCGACTTCTAGATTTGGATTTAGCAGCGCGCGACAGCTCTGAAGCCGCAGCCTACGAGCTGAGCGCTATGCTGAGGGAAGAGATCAGTAAAGTGCCGCCTTACGTGCCAGAGTAAGCTGTGAGCTATGCGAAGAATGAGGAGCCGCCTATGAACCTAACCTCTTAGTTAAAGCCTCGAGCCATAGGAGATAAATGGGCATTTGAAGGTGCGTTTTACGAGGGCTTGAGGTCTTCATATCATTCCGCTCTTTCTCACAGCCGACGCAATAGACACATTTTTAAAGCGACAGTGTTTTTAAGGCCATAGCAGCCCGGGAGTCTTCCAAAGCAGAACCGGACACTTTCAAGTGATCGGAAAACATCACATGCGGCGGAGGTCTATCGGACAGACTGCGTCAAGCGCCGCAGCAGTTGAAGGAGACACGCATCAAAGCCAGCTTTGGGCACGCGTTAGCCGCTGGAACCTGGCGGGCCCTCACTTCCATTGCTGTGGAGAACCGGAGTTAGATGCAGCAGATAGACTACCTTCGAGACTAGGGCACCTGTGGGTGGAGGATACACTTTTGGAGTGTACCGGTGTTGGTCTATGATCGACCGAAGAGCTTTTTTGGGGTGACAATCATTTCCAGCTGCCATGCAGGGTTCTCCCACGGATGCGAGAAAGAAATCACCTATCGCTCTGAACGACTAACTGCGATCCACACTTCCATAGGTATCGCCAGCAGTGCACTTCTCTGCGATACGACTGACTGCCATGGATCGGGGAGGTTTATGGAGAATCGGGCTCCCTAGCCCGTCGCTCCCCGGAGGCGAATACCGCGAACCCATACTGCTCCAGCCTGCCGCACTCGTCAACCTGTCACACTTAATTTGGATCGGGGTTTCACATAAGCGCACACTTCTGCAACGGCAGGTAACTCCCATGATCGCTCATTTGTGACGCACTAACGATGCCGTGAACGATTGTGCGTCCGCGCTAAAGTTGGTCTTGGGAAAGTGCGCGGTGTGTCATATCAATTTTGGGAGACTCTTGGGACACCCCTCAGCTCGGCCGAGAAATGGTAGTGCCCCAGTCTGTTGACATTGATGCCAATTGTGGTAATTAGTGTACTGGTGTTAATTTAAGCCTGGCTATTGTGACCAATTATCGGCACGGCACTTTTTTCTATCTCTCTACGTTTACATATCAAATCCTGACACCTGGTTCGTTACTCAAATGTTATTCAACAATCAACACGCCATCAAACGACAAACAGCAGAACAACATTTCGATAGCAGGTTCGATATGACTATATTTGACGTGCAAACAAATTTTGCGCAGATACCTTTACGAACTGCCCATTGAATTAACACACCAGCATCCAATGTATATTAACGAAATTCGAACGGTTTTCGGCTAAATTATGAAACCAAAAACTTCGGCGTGCTGATTACGGTATTAATTGCCATCTTCCTGACGTTGATGTGGTCCAATAAAGCAATAATGATTGTATTAACCAAAAAAACAGAAGGCTAAAACATTAAAGCTAGACTGCCGCTTTATAATTGCAGGCCTAGTTCATGTTTTGCCAAGATCTTTTATTGCCCCCGTTAGAGAAAAAAGCACACTAACATAGTTTTCCCCAAATAGCTTTGCGCTAGTCAGGAAAAAAAAACCCCCCTCCGATCGAGAGCAACCTCCAGAACAGAAACGATCGCCAGGCATACCGTAACCTTGAAGAAGAACAGACTTGCAAACCCCAGACGGCGCTTGCTTGCGATTAGCTCACTTAGCTAGCAAGCCGAAAATTAATTGGACCTGATAGTCTGGCAACGCACTGCCCGCGAAGGAACAGAACCGACGTGATCATAAAACGTGCCTGTACAGTTACCTAAAGCGCGGGGCAAATAGAACCAGGAATCACATTAACCCATATCCATTAGCGGCCCCGTTTTTCGCGATCAATTTTGCCATGTGCCATGTGCGTTCGTATTGCAAATGAAGCAGAGCAGATAATTTTTCGTCAATAAATTTTGTCCATGTGCACCCGCCCAACAACTTTTTCGAAAATTGTGCGTATAGAATCTTGTGCGTTGAAATGTACGGTTTAGAAACGAAATGATCAACATTTGAAAAAATACCACAGATTTCAACAAACCCAATATAACAAATTCAAATCTAATCTTTATGATATTTTTCGAACGACAACATATACGATCTCTAACGAAGCTCAACTCACGCAGTGTTCGTCGTTGGACAAACTGCCCGGTTTATGATCGTCCATCATTTGGTTACTATGGCTGACCGTGACGTGATCGACATAACCTAAGGAAGTAGTTTAGGGTGGAGCAGATTACGACCGCTCCGTGGCCTCCTATAGCCAAGGATGAACAGAGCGAATGATAAAAAGAGACAATGCATAAGCTGTGTATTATTAGCCCAGAACAGTGGACGGTTTCTTTCCACCGACAGGCAGCTCCTCGTTCAGTGTGCCTATCATCAAACGTT
The DNA here is from genome assembly GCA_914969975.1 of Anopheles atroparvus. Lineage (NCBI taxonomy): Eukaryota > Metazoa > Arthropoda > Insecta > Diptera > Culicidae > Anopheles > Anopheles atroparvus. The sequence goes on along the minus strand of CAJZCY010000003.1, from coordinate 7,652,618 downwards.
GACCCTGAATCATGGGAGGTTTAAAGTACTAATTTACCGGCCCGACGCCAGACACCGTCGGACGATAGCTCGCCAGTCTGTCTGACGGTGCTTCATATTCAAATAGCTCATTACGCAGCAATGTGACCGAGAAGATGCCACTGCTGCTGCTACTTAGCGCTTTCCTCCTTCCGGTGAAGTTCATTACGCAAACTAGCTCCACCACAAAGTACAGGCTCGGCCGAATCGCGGGGCGTATGCTGCAGCGCCAGCCAGTTTTTGATTGGGAGTGACATTTGGCGGATTTGAAAGAAGAAAAAAACGATGAAAACAAAAAACCGTTGTCCTCAGCCATCCCTTCGCCAGCAGCGTCAGGGTCAGCAGCCAAGAGGCGTGGGGTGAAGGAAATGATGAACGACGCGCGGTGATGATTCCGATTTTGTGGCACGCGCATAACCGAATTAACGCCGCTCGCTAATTAGTTGAGAATCTACGGAAATGCTAGGCCTCCCGTCCCATGCGGCGGTGGGTGTGGGGGGCAACAGAATCATCGCACAAACCTCCTCCTGGGTAGTGTGTTGTACAATTGTGCAACGAAGGCGCATCGTGGTATGGCTTTCTTCTCGTGGCGCTATGTTCTTTTGCTCGCTGGCTTCCCACTTACACTTCCGCCTTGCCTCTTTGCTGCTTCATTTTCTACCTTCTAATGAGCATATCCGCTCGGGGACCGGAATCGATTAAAATGAGATCCATGAAGGCAAGGGTGTATCTCTACGGCGGACTGGGTCGGTTTCTCCCAAAGAAACCAAGAAGGAGCAGGCAGGCTGTCGGAGAAGTTATGTGACGTTTGGTCTGGTGAAGGTCGTTACATCCGGTGCTGGCACCGCTGGTTTGACAAGCACTCCGTAGGGTGGTTTTTGGCCAAGACATTCACCAACCGAACGGAAGGAAGGAACAGAAATTGGCACCGAACTCGTGAGAGTAGGTCAAAAACTAGATACCGAGGTACGCCTCTGGTCGGGTTGCATTTTGCACTAAAAAAAAAAGAAATGGAGTTAGCTAGACACTTCCCGGAAACGTACCCACTTATATCGGCCGTTGCACAAATACATAGTACATACGAGACAGAGCCACACCGCGCAGAAGAAAATACTACAACTTTTCAATTTAGATCAAACGATGAAAAGTGTTCCTGAACTAAGTTTTCTTAACCGAGGTGGTGAACCTTGACCACTGCGCAGATTTAATCAGTTTAGCTACTATTCGACACTTTTCATGGTAGCACGCCGACCTGACCCAATTCGATGGCCTGACTGTTTGTGGTAACTCCGTCAACGGCATCATTTCTTCTCAATTCACGCCCTTCAAGCCCTCTGTGTCCTCTTAGACGGACCCCCGAAGTTCGTTGCTCGTTGAAACTTACGCAAAATAACCACATTCAGCTTGCGAGTAACCTCAGCAGCGGCACACCGTTCCAGATATGATCGGCGGCAGCCTTAGTTCGGTCGCTTTAATTTGACAGTTGCGGCACACATACCTGCGGAGAAAGAGATGAAACGAAAGACAACATTAATGCACTGCAAGCGTAGTTCTGGAGAGACAATTATACGGTTGGGCCTTGAGGAAATGTGCGAGAAAATATTCACAGACGACGAAAAAAAACAGCTCTATCAGTTGAATAACGCTGAAGCATATACAGCATCACGCGCAACTATTATGTTTCGGCCATTATACCTCTATCTATGTTATGTCATGAAGATGGATCTTAGAAAAAGCAAGTGTGAAAATAGCGGAAACCCGATGGCAGATCAGTGGAATGCGCCGGATGACATTTGACTGGCGCTGTTTCTAAGGGGAAGTTCCAGCTGCCGGCAGAGAAAAATCGCCGCCCTTTCATACCGCCATTCGCTCTCCGCTTCCACCAAGTCCTGCAAAGTTCAGTAAGATAAATACAGAAAATCACACCGCCGTAAGCATAAATTCTCTCGACTTTCACAATGCAGAGATAGTAGCCGGGAAAAAGAAAGTTTATGTAAAAACATTTTGCCATTAGCGACGGATAAGGCGAGAATTTATACTATCCCGAAAACGCTTACCGAACGCAAAGCAAGCAAAAGAAAGAACTGCTGAGCAGTAGCACCGCCCGACAAACTTTGTGCCGGTAGCGCGTGGTAATGTTGAAGATATTTGTCAAAGTATAAAAACCCATACGCTGTGTGTTTTTTTTAGGGAGAAGCGCTATCGAACGGAATGGCATTTCCAATAAATTATGTTGCATCTTAAAATGTATTTACAGCAATCATAAATCGACACAATTCACAGGCTGATAGCACAACCATCCGGGAAGAGCTTCGATGGCATTGGTTGACCGTTTCTTTCGAACGAAAATCTTTAAAATATGCATACTGTCGCTGACGGAAACATACGCAATAAAATCTATCCAAAATAAACGCTAGTAAGCAAAACACATGTACGCAGCAAAACCAAGCAATGCTTGGCACGCCGACAACGGCGCATACAAATGTAGGAAATATGCACATGCTGGTAAAAAGTCGCCGACAGCGGTGACCAACACGGCCACATACATGTAAGCAATTATGTCGACTAAGGATAATTTGTCAATCAGAATTACTATATAAGAATCGAAAATTGAACCAATAAATCAGTAGTTGATGAAAACCCAAATAGTTGACTACTCTTGGAATTCTCCAACATTGCCCTCAAGTCGGTGTTCAATACGCCTGTCTCGAGGAGTGCTCCGAGGTTAATCTTCGTGTGCACAACAAATGGTGGCTCCAGAGAGGACTTAACCCTCACAACGGAGAATTCCTATACATTGCGCCCCGCTCCGAGGTTAATCTTCGTGTGCGTCGCACCAGAACTCCGAGGTGAATCCTCGTGTGTTTGCAACACGGCAAGTACCGCTCCGAGGTGAATCCTCGTGTGCACCACAAGCCGCATCGAGAAAGAACGCAAGAACTCCGAGGTAAATCTTCGTGTGTTCACAACACGGCTAACCGCTCCGAGGTTAACCCTCGTGTGCACCACCAGCCCAGCGTTCCATCGAACAACGGTTGAGGAGCGACGGACGGTCGCAGGTAACGGACGGTTGCCCAGCCGATATCGGAAACGCCCAACGCACACCAGCTCAAGGGTTGGCGCAAGACGTCAGCTCCCGGCGGTGAGAAGCGAGGAAAGCAGAGCCGGAGCGCGCAAGCTCCCGGCGTGATATTGGAGATAGACGCACACCAGCTCAAGGGCCGGCGCAAGACGCCAGCTCCCGGCGGTGGAAGGCGAGGAAGGCAAGGTCGGAGCGCGCAAGCTCGGCCTGATCAACTCTGCAAGGCAAGCAGAACGGAAGTTTGGAAGCCGCGGACGATCACCCCAGCCTGACCCTTTCGGATCGACGGACGATCGCGACAGCCGAAGCAGGTGGTAGGTGGTAACTCCGCGCACCAGCCAAAATATAGTGCAACGCTCCACAAGTGCATCAGTTAGAAGTGCGTAAAAGAGACGGAATTTTAGTGCGACAAAGTGAGCGCGAACGGTAAAAAACAGTGGTCAGAAACGGCGTCTGACAAAAATACACGGCGACATAACGCAAAACGTGTAAAAAACATTCCGCCGAAACATTAACAGTGAAGCCAACGAGTAGCCAGAAATCAGTGCCAGATCAGCAAGTTTACCAGCAGTGTGTGCGACGAGGTGCGTGCCCAGCAACTCCAGGACAGCGAGTGAGGAAGCAGGTAGCAGCGTCAGCAGCGAGGAAGAGAGCGCGCAAGCTGACGGCATCGGAATCGACGGACGGTCGAAACTCATCAGCTCAAGGGCCGGCGCGAGACGTCAGCTCCCGGCGGTGGTCAACGAAGAGCAGCGAGTGACGTCATCAAGGCAAGGTCACCATTTCTAGCAGTGTAACGAATCGTAAGTAATATGGAGTTCGTTTTTAAGCACAATCCCAACGGGAATTGTAAGATATGCACGCAGGCTGATAGCACAGGGAAAATGGTTCACTGCATAGAATGCGATAGATTTCTCCATCAAGCGTGCCTAAGCTTGAGAGTAATTCCTAAGAACTATGTTTGCCCTAAGTGTAAATTGATAGAAACTGAGAAAAATGAAAGCAGGGAAGCGCTTCAGCAAACGCAGAAGTTGCTTCAAGATAGGTCAGAAAAAGAGAAAAAAGAAAGGGAGCAGAAACTTAAAATAGAAGAAGAGCTAGGGAAGCTCCAAGACGAAATTAAGAGACAACAAGAACAGGCCAATATGAGCCTTCTAAATGAATCGGAGAGATATTGTCAAATGCCATCTGCAACCGAGGACGTAAAGCTTTTAACGGAGAGTATTAAACAAATGATAGATTCATGGTCGCTAAAGAACGACAAAACGACCCTTTCCGAGCTTCCAGAGTTTAACGGTAATTACAACATGTGGCCTCGATTTAAAAGCATTTACGAGAAAACCACACGCGAAGGTAACTTTTCGGATTTGGAGAACTTGAACAGGCTCCAAAAATACTTAAAGGGGGATGCGCTACGCTCAGTCAGCGGACTGATGCTAAACCCAGATAATGTAGGGAAAATTATTGAACGCCTTGAAAGATTATACGGAAACACGGACAACATTTATACTTCGTTGTTAAACGAACTACTGGCCGTGAAAAATCCGTCCCTAGAAAACCCGGCATCATTTATTAGATTTTCAAATGCCCTCCACGATCTGATAGATAACATGACGATGCTCAATCAGGGAGAGTATCTCAACGATCAGAGACTCTTGAAAGATCTTGTTGCTAGGCTGCCGGTCGAATTGAGGAACAAATGGTTATCCGATTCCCTTCTGGAAGAGGCAAAACCAAAGACACTTATAAAATTTGCGGAGTGGTTAAAACCAACAGAAGATTTAGCAACGCTATTGGTAGCGAACGAAGGAGGGTTCAAAAGTAGTACCCATCACGTGAATCCGCATCACGCACAGGGCAGAATCAACCAACGAGGAAAAAAATGCATGCTATGCGGTCTTCCCCATGACACGCTGCATTGCAAATATTTAAATGGCAAGACAGTCGGTGAGAAATTGCGCACACTGTCACAAAACAATATTTGTATTAATTGCTGTGCACTTAAAAATCATAACGCACAAAATTGTCGGCTACCCCCACAATGCAGGGTATACGGGTGTGGGAAAAAACATAACACCGCCCTGCACAGGAATGAAACCGCCGAGTGGCAAGCGCGAGAGGCTCCGCGCAGAGTGAATCACCACCACGGCAGGCATCAGCTGTTCTATCAAATTATCCCTGTAAGCCTACGAGGCAACGGTAAAACAGAGCACACATACGCCTTCATTGATCCCGGTTCTTCTACCAGTCTGATTTTAGATAGCGTAAGAGAAAAATTGAATATCACCGGGCCAAAAAAACCACTAACTTTGTCGTGGACTAACGGAAACGTTCAGGAAGAATCAAATAGCCAAACGATTCACCTGAAGCTTGAGGGCACAAATAAACGCGTTTTCGATGTAAAGGGTCTACGAAGCGTGAAGGAACTTGATCTACCGCTGCAAACAGTTGACAGTAAGGAACTTACAAAGAAGTACAAGCACTTACGCGGGCTGAACTTTGCGGGATATAAAAATGCAATCCCCACAGTTTTACTTGGATTGCCGCATTCTTACCTTGCGCATGGATTTGACTTCCGCGAGGGTGAAGAATATGAGCCGATTGCTCAAGAAACCCGACTTGGGTGGGTAATATTTGGAGGAAGTGACGCAACAAGGGATGACTGTAACTTATTCACAATCATAGAAAAAAAGGAAGAAGAGGAAAAAACAATCGCGCAACTTATGCGTGGCTACTTTTCGACCGAGGAGTTTGGGGTCAAACCCACTCCCAACAAAGTGTCAAAACAACACGAAAGGGCCACACAAATAATGGAGAAAACAATTAAAAATACGGCACACGGCTATGAAATCGGACTACTATGGAAAAACGATGATCCGAATTTACCTAACAGTTATGCTCAAGCGCTTCGCCGTCTAAAGAGCCAGGAGAAGAAAATGGAAGGTGATAAAAAACTAAAGGAGTGGTATCACAAGGAGATAGCTACTTACGTTGACAAAGGGTACGCTCGCAAGGCCACGCCGAAGGAATTGCTCGATTTGACAGGAAACATAAACTACATTCCGCATTTCGCAGTAATTAACTATAACAAACAAATACCTAAACCTCGGCTAGTTTTTGATGCCGCTGCGAAAAATGAAGGGATATCACTCAATTCCCAATTGTTGCCAGGACCGGACGCAACAACCTCTCTTTTTGGCGTATTAATCCGATTTAGAGAGCACGAAATTGCATGCTCCGGGGACATCAAGGAAATGTTCCATCAGGTAAAAATAAGGAACGAAGACCAGAAAGCACAGAGATTCCTTTTTAGAAATTCGCCACAAGACGTGCCGCAAGTGTTTGTAATGCAGGTCATGACATTCGGAGCCACATGCTCTCCCGCATGTGCCCAATTCGTTAAAAACCAAAATGCCTTAGGCTATAAGGAAACGCACCCCATCGCCTTGAAGGCTATAATTGACAATCATTACGTAGACGACTATCTAGATAGTTTTCCAAATGTCCAAGCAGCACTTAAAACAATCGAGGATGTTTGCAAGATTCACGACAATGCAAATTTTTTCATGAGGAATTTCGTTTCAAATTCCAAGGAGGTCGAACTTAGCATCCCAGAAAACAGACGTTCAGCACAAAACGTACTGCAATTTAACAACAAAGATCAAAACTTTGAAAAGGTTTTAGGGCTCGTTTGGGACAAAGACAACGACGTCTTTAAATTCAAATTGAATGAGACCAATATCAACAAGCTCACAAAGAGAGAAATGCTCTCCTTTGTTATGAAAATATATGATCCGCTAGGATATTTAGCTAATTATACGGTCGAGAGCAAGATACTTATGCAGGATCTGTGGAGAACAGGCCTTGATTGGGACGATGAAGTACCCGAAGAAATTAAACTTAAATGGGAAGCTTGTCTAAAAAGAATCAAAGAAGTAACCAACGTGGCTATCCCCAGATGCCTCTCGCAAGGCAATGATGTGATTAGCAGAGAGATGCATACGTTCGTGGATGCATCGGAAAAGGCTTTCGCAGCCGTTACATATTTGCGGACGATTCATGAATCTAGCATTGACGTACGTATCATTGCTGCGAAATCTAGAATCGCTCCTATCAAGCCGCTATCTATTCCACGGCTCGAACTCCAAGGTGCAATACTTGGCACAAGGCTTCATGAAGCCATTAAAAAGGAGCTAAGGCTGGAAATACATCGCGAATATTTCTGGACCGACTCCAAAACGGTACTCGCATGGCTTAATTCAGAAGCACGCAACTATCAGCAATTTGTAGCGCTGAGAATCGGAGAAATTTTAGAACATTCCACATCAGCACAGTGGAAATGGGTACCGTCAGCTGAAAATCCAGCCGACGAAGCCACGAAGACATGTCAAGGCCAATCAAAATGGCTCCTTGGCCCCGATTTTTTAAGAGAACGGGACATCGTAGCAAAAAACCCCGAACTCTTAGTAACATTTGAGGAAATAAGACCAGTGCACACAGTAAAGACGCTAGAAAAAAAAGACTGGAGCGTCATTAACGTCGACTGGTGCTCCGACTGGAACAAGCTCAAACGAGCATTAGCAATAGGTATGAAATATATTGAATGGCTAAGAGCGAAAGCAACAGGATCGAACTTTAGTGCAACGATCACTACCGATGACCTAAACAATGCAGAAGTTCTTCTTCTGAAGAAAACCCAGTGGGAACATTATACCACGGAAATGACACAGCTTTCATTACAAACCCCGATTAGCAACAATAGCTCGATTCGCGGTCTTTGCCCAATACTGGGAGACGAAGGAATAATGAGATCAAAGGGTAGATTAGAAAACGTAGCCTTCTTGAGGTACGATACAAAAAATCCCATCATCCTCCCTAAAGGGCACCACGTAACTAACTTAATTTTGGCCAGACACCATCAAAGATATATCCATCAAAAGACAGAATCTGTATTAGCAGCTCTACGTCAAAAATACTGGATAATCGATATACGAGCAGCTTTGAAACATGTCGTAATGAAATGCCAGTTTTGTAAAATAAAAAGAGCTAAACCGACACCACCAATGATGGCAGACTTGCCAGAGTGTAGAACCGCTGTGTATCAGAAACCATTCACTCATACAGGAGTTGATTACTTTGGTCCTTTATTAGTGACAATTGGAAGACGATCAGAGAAAAGGTGGGGCGTGGTATTTACGTGTCTTACGACCAGAGCCATCCACATCGAAATTGCGTCTGATCTTAGTTCCGACGCATTCATACGCTGCCTTAAAAATATGCAGCATAGAAGAGGAAAAGTGTCCTCGCTATAAAGCGATAACGGCACCAATTTCGTAGGTGCTGATAATGAAATTCGACGACTTCAAGGAAGATGCACCTCCGAGAGCATCAATTGGATATTCAATCCTCCAGGCGTACCCCACTTCGGTGGCTCGTGGGAAAGAATGGTAGCCGAAATAAAAAGTCTTCTTCCGATCGCCGACAGTTATAGGGAGGACGTGCTTGATGCCGTCTTGACAGAGATAGAATTTCTGACTAATAACAGGCCACTAACACATATCCCATTGAATAGAGAAGATGACGAGCCTTTAACACCTGCTCATTTCTTGTTAGGCTGTTCAGGGGAAGCTGAACCAAACATTTCAGACATCACGAAAGCTGAAGCAACCAGATCTGACTGGAAAAAGGCGCAAGCAATTGTGCAGGAATATTGGAAACGGTGGATAACAGAGTATCTTCCGAAACTCTCCAAACGGGAAAAGTGGAGAGACCCCGCCAAGCCATTGGCCATAGGTGACGTTGTTACCTTCCCAGACGAGCAACGAAAGGGAAGGTGGATCAAAGACAAATTATGTCTAGGTATTCAAGGGAAAAGATGGACAAACGCGCTCAGCGCGCATTAAAGTAGGAAAGAGTGAGATTACCAAGCCCACCGTGAAACTAGCGGTACTAGAGGTTCGGGGCGATAAGAGCTTTCGGCCAGCAGAAAAACATATTAGCTTCAAAGGAACTAACGATACCAAAACCGCCGATCACGCAGTGAAACATAATACCCAAAACTTGCACAACCTGCGTTGGGGGAAGAAGCGAAGCTTAGATATAAAGGCAATCAAAGAAAGAGCCGCTGATCTTACAGCCAACAGTAAAAACAAGAAACAAAAAATATCAATTCGACCCGGTCACGGAAGCGCAGAAAGTAGATTTCGTTGTTGAGATAAATCTGTCCCAGGACTGCAAAATTCAAACAAGAACACGTGAAATACTCCCAACATTCAAGGGAAAGTTTGAAACGTTCAGAACGTATTTCAAACCATCACGTGAAGATCTATCCGACAAAGCAAAAGAAGAGAGAAAAGAAGTGGAAAAAGGAGATAATGTAACGCTTAAGATAATTATAACATGCATTATTGGCACAATTTGTGTTGCAATTATAGCGGCATATGTAGCAATCAGGATGAAAGAAAGAGCGAGCCATACGTTAGACCCACCACCGTTTAGGCCCACTGAAGAACACGAATTGTAACCCCTCTGCGAGGAATTACGGGGGCGGGGATGTCGCTGACGGAAACATACGCAATAAAATCTATCCAAAATAAACGCTAGTAAGCAAAACACATGTACGCAGCAAAACCAAGCAATGCTTGGCACGCCGACAACGGCGCATACAAATGTAGGAAATATGCACATGCTGGTAAAAAGTCGCCGACAGCGGTGACCAACACGGCCACATACATGTAAGCAATTATGTCGACTAAGGATAATTTGTCAATCAGAATTACTATATAAGAATCGAAAATTGAACCAATAAATCAGTAGTTGATGAAAACCCAAATAGTTGACTACTCTTGGAATTCTCCAACATTGCCCTCAAGTCGGTGTTCAATACGCCTGTCTCGAGGAGTGCTCCGAGGTTAATCTTCGTGTGCACAACACATACGGATTATTAAAGCGGACATTTCCAAAACCGTGCACTACCGAAACACCTATGGGCTCCAATTTCTGCTAAAAGATATCATTTGGCCAGCTGTGTTCAATTTTAAAACTATCTCAATCAATCATCCTAGCAAATTACGGACGCCTCAATAACGAGAGCTTCCATGGGCAAACCAGAAAGAAAAAAAAATTGGTGTTTGCGCTACTAGATTCATTAATGTTGTTTTTTTTTTCTCCGTTTTATCTACCACCCACTCCACCAATGTACACCAAAGCATTTCTGTAGCTTTGCTGTTGCGCAAAGAAACTAGAGCGAACACAACAGCCAAATCTGCCGAATGTACCCAAACCGAAGCACATCAAACGCATCATCTTCCGCGTGCGAGGTAAAGAGTTCAGTGCTTTCCTTCGAACATCTGCCGGCGGTTCGACGGCTCATCCACCCAACTGCGAGCCCGCGTCACTGTCTGGGCGCACGAAGAGCCCGGGCAAGTGACCTGCTTTCGTTTGGTGTGTTCCTGTTTCTGTGTCTTTTTTTACTAATTTTTTTTCTTCCTTCTTTCGCGCGGCTCATTTTATATTTTCTCTTGGACCAAAGTAATCGAAAAAAGGTAACAAAACACATTGGCACTGCGAAGAGCAATGCGGTTCAATTTGCTTCAATTCACCTCAAAATGCTCAAGTCAAGACGCAAACGCATGGGCAGCACATCGCAGTTTCCGCACCTCAATGGTCAACGCCGAAGCTTCCAAAGGAAAGTGGTGAAAATGGTCTATGGTCTCTTTCTTCCCTCCATCCTTCTCTTGTGCTGCACAGCACCGACTCCAAAACTCCATCAAATTGATTCGTAATCAATAGAAAATCCATTCAAAGCGTGCGTCCGAGGTCGCGCTCATCTATCGGCGACCGAGCGGCGCACGGCAAAACACATAATCGAAAGATGCGAGAGAGTTGGCACCGTCGAAAAATGAAGCTCATCCACTTACAAAACCCCCCGATGTGCGGGGCGCAGCCGTTCCCTTTGGCTTTGCGTGATGCTCTTTGCGCATTTGTGGGGTTTTATCGTGGTGGATATAGAGGAGGAGGAGGAGGAGGAGGAGGGTTGATAGGGTTTTGATTCTCCCCAAGAAGGCGAGATCCTAACGAGCCCCAACTGGTCATTCGGGCGACATTGAATGAAGGTCGTTGGGAGAGTGCACAAAAAAAAACAACGACGCCGTCATGGTAGGCTCGACGAATATGCGAGCAGCAAACACGGCTACTACTGACGATTCCTCCTCCTGCTGGCATAAGGGTATGGCGAAGTAGCAGCCGCAGTCCATCTGTGCCCCAATTTCGGCATTGTTTCCAGCGTACTGATCATGACCTTATTTTTCCAGTTCCATACCACGATCCACTCCGAGGGCATGACGATGGTCATTTCGAGTTCACGGCGGGACACTGCGCTTGAACGAGGGTTTTGGATGCGCTTCGACACCACAACCTAAATGCCTGCCCAACTCGTAAGTTTCAACTAGAGAAAAGGAAGGGAATTGTGAATAGGAAAAGCAAAAAGTAATTCCACGAGCTAGTCATGAGTTCACGGAACCCCCGACAGATCTTCAAGTTCATAAATCTAACCTCTGCACAGCGTTGAAGCCACACACACACACCATGGTCAAAACAAATCTTTGGTTTACCGAGAAATGATGATTAGCGAGCAAAAACACACGCGGTGGATTAGGAGAGAGCACAGGAGAAGGCTGCACTGCTACCCCAGTGGGACAAGACCATTATTAAAAGCGATCCCAAAACAAACATACTAACCTCCTAGCCCGAGCGTACGGCAAAGGGTGATGAATCTTCATCTTGATTCAACTGTTCCAGTTAGGTCGACCAAACGAACACCCCTTCGTGAAGAGGGTAAGCATTCTAAACCTCGGTGTGCATTCGTCCATGCAACTCCCGTACGTCCATGTTGGAGGGCAACCCTCGCCATCAGACTGCGAGAAAATGTGCTACATACAGCTCCGACATCCGTCCAGGCGATACGGAGAAGCGATACACACCGGCAGAACCACAAAGCAAACGAAGCAAAACAACAACATAATCCGAGCCATTAAGCAGCAAACCAGCGACCCTCAGTGTGCAACGTTTGACCCGCTGGGAAGAAACACGTATCCACCTTCGTTGATCGCGCGCAAGGCCAGGATCATCTTCTTTTGGCTGTGCACAGCAGGAGCGGGCAGGCGACATTTCTAGAGCTGTCGCCTCCCCGTGCACCCGAGGACCGACTAGGGGTGTCCATATCTGATATCTCATTAGAACCGGCCCCAAAATGCGCCACATAACGAGTCAGGCGACTTTCAGCAACTTTTCCCCCGTCGGTCAGGGTCGCGCTGGTAACGTCTGCGCGAAAAGTCATAAAAATGGCAAAACGGATGAGAAAACAACTCCCATTCGACTTAGTCCAAGATCTGGCACTGAGTTCACCGAAGTTCACCCCCGGCACTGTCGCTACCAACTGCCACGGAATGATGGCATACAGCGCTTCCCGACATTCCTTATTGTTGCTCATCCAGCAGGAACTTACGACGATGGGGAATGTCAGCGCATTGCAGACAAACGTTCGTTCTCACGCCTCGCGCGACGGTGACAGACTGGCTCGCGCATCGTTGGCCTGTCGTTTAACGATGTACCTGTGCCTTCGGGACACTGTGAAACAAATAGACAACAACGGGTTGTCTTCACTAGGAGGCAGTTAATGTGTAAAGATGGCCGTAAAGATGATACGCTGTGTGCTTCGAAAGCGCACTCCAGCATGATGGCACCGGTGTCGATGGCCTATCGTTAATAGTTCACGCATCACACGGATCGCGACTCTACAATTTCGTATCAAATCCAAACTGAAATCGGCACAGGAACTGCAGGGGAGATTGGTGAGAACGGGCGAGTCGAATAAAAAACCGGTAAAATCCTACAACGCCTCCGCTCCACGACTCCCCACTCGGGGAACTAGGCGGAAGCGCTATCTTAATCATAGAGAAACGAAGCCATCATAGGCCGTCGAAAATACTGAAACTCGAATGCGGCTCACGTCAGCTGCTGACGATGCACGTAGGAGTTTCGCGAAAACCATTGTGGAATTTCAAACGAACCTACCAAATAAGAATTAGCTCTTGTCTTATTGCTCTTATTGAACGCGCCTTCTTAAGCTTATCAGCATACAAAAGATACACCGGTAGTCTCAACTTTTGGTTTGACACTTACTTAATTGATATTTTTTCAGTTGTTAAGCTTACGTTAGAGATGGACAACCAGACACGCTGCAAACCTCAGTCATAAGCAGGTCAAACCTGTCGACACAGCAGGCTACGTTTCAGCAGATGGTTGGACATTCTACACCTTTTATGTGTTGTCTATGCCGAGACTCCATTCAATAGAGCGCAGAACAGAATCGCCGTCGTCTAGGCGAGAAAACGGTTCCCCGAAAACCGCAAACCGAAGAACTGGCAAAAAATGCGCTCGCAGCAACTTCAGCTTGTTATTGGTGACTGTCAGCCGGTAAACGATGAGTCACCCCATCGTGCCTTTTCGACGCCACGCTTTTTCGGTGTCGCTAAAGCTTGGACTGCTTATGACTCTGGTCACACCAATCGATTCCAACCTCCAAGTACCCTAGTTCTCCACGCTCTTCAATTCACTTTTCTTACTACAGAACTAATTTTCAAAGCACCTCCAACACGATCTGAAGGTCATTCGAAAGCAGCTGGCTTACACTGTTACTGGAGAGACCACTGGGGAACCGGCAGTTGCAGTGGCTACTGTCTATGAGGCCCCCCGCTACTGCCCCGCATGCTCGAGAAGAAAATGAAACATGATTCCAAGTCCACTAGCCACCGTCGTCGTCGTCGCTGTCTATCGTCCGTCATATGGGCGCCTGCTGTTTAGCGGAACCTTCAAGGTACCGACCGTCGAACACCACTGCAACGAAGAAAGGTAGCAATTTGTCCGACTTCTTTGCAAGGCAGGTGTGGTACACGGCCGTCGTTAAAAATATTTACGCTACTCCACCGTTATGCGTTAAAGGACTCGACATTAAAAGAACGGAAACATAAGAATGGATTTTGTTCGCAAGTTTTTTCCATGTCCGTTCCATTTCGTGAGAAACAGGAAGTTTCCAAGCTTAAAAAAAACGAAAGAACACAAAATATTTCGACTAACACCAACGGTAGAGTGTGTATTCGCAAAGGCACAATCGTTATCGATGGAGTGACGACGATGTGTCTCCAACGAAAAAAAAAAGAAAGAAAAGAAAATACCGACGTGACTGGAATTTGCTCGTCCGTCTGCTTTACGGCCCACTTTGCACCCGGCGCTCAACCAACGCCCGTTGGCACAACCTGCTGAACTATGTGGTAAAGCATGGTTACCAAAAGGTTGAATGACGAGCCCGGATCGCCATTGCGTTCTTTCGGCACCTTAAAAATGGTGTTGTTGATGATGACTCGACGGCGATCGTCGATCATTAAGTGGAAACTATTACGCAGTTCAATGACCGCCATCTGATTACGGCGCGGAGTCTTTAGCGGTTTTGTTTTTACGGGTGTGGTCTGAAAGAATGCGATTTGAAATTGTGAATAATGAGCAAAAGTTTTACAGAAGAAGATATGCTAAAAGGCCGTTGTCACTTCATTATTAAACTTTATCGGTCATATGGTTTTGAATTCTTCTACGTTCATTTTTTATCGTTTATTCTTTTTTTTTAAACGTCTTTACATTCGTTTTTAGGTCACATCTCCAGCCATGTGGCCTAAATAAAACTAATCCTTTCTGCCTTACTATCCGCAAGTCAACATATTTAAACAATGTATTGGTTCGCAGCGAAAGTAAGCTGAAATTAGATCAGCTTCTTTCGCATGTTCATCATTCACTATCAATTAAAAAAAAAACAATAAAGAAAGCCTCCATCGAAATCAATGAACGTATAGTGGAGCGGACACTGACATTTTCCCACGCGATTCTTTTAAGGGAAGTACTTTCAATACGTCGTCTTCCTTCTAATGCGCACGAGTTGCAGACTTTCAGCGGACCGATCAAAAGGCTGCTTCGGGCTGCGATCGTTGTTATTGAACAATCTGTCAGTCAGTCATAATCTTGTCCCAAAGACACCACACATTGACGTAACGTAACATAACATTGCTTTTAAAACTACCCAGACGGCCATCTCCTAGTTACGGCCGGTTGTCCTAAGTACCGTTTGGTCAGTGCAATTGGGAATCGTTTGTTTCGTGTCTATTTTTAATTTATAGTTGTTGTTTTTTTCCCTGCTTCGACCCAGCATCGTCCGTGGTCGTAGTAAAACATAGGGGCCTTGAATGAAACACCAATCATGAAGAGTCTTTACTCGTGTCTCGTGGTTTGCAGTTGTTGTTACCCCGATCAATACAAACCCTTTTCATTTGTGTGCAGCCACAAATGGCGGCCCTTCCGCACCGGGAGGTCGCCGGCATGTCAGAGCACCCATCGAAAAAACAATAAAACGTGTGCGCGCGCGATCGTGAGCAATTCAAACCGACCGCCTCCATGCAAACGCATCCCCGGTCGGACAATCTGTCAAACCGCACGCCATTTGCCGTCAAAAAACCCCGAAGACACTGACAGCCATGGAAAGTGAAAATGAACGACGACAATGGACGATTCGTTTCTCGTTGGTGGCGTTGTTGATGTTCCTGCTGCCTGTGATAAAGGCAGCCGCGTCCGCTGCGAAACTTCCTTCTTCGGAGCGCACCAGGAGGAACATGATTCATTAGTTTTGCCACGAACAGAAAACACTTTGCTGCGCTCGTAACCGTGCTCTGCTGCCGTCCCATTTAGTCCTCCCCGTTGCATCTGTTTTGGGTGTGCAGAAAGGGTTTTTTTCCCCATTTAACCGCAAGCCGCCCTATTGCTTCATCCATGGGGATGGTTTGATTTTCCATCATGAAGATTTACGACGAGACAAATTTGTAAGTGAGCGGTCGTTTCTTCTCACATTGATTGTGTAACGTTGTGTATCTTTCGTTTTGGTATTCTTCAAACCCCAAAAGCATTACGTGCACATATGACCTTGCAAAACAAATGGCCACAAAGGGCTTAAACTCTGGCAACAGAATGTTTGATTGCCCCTAAGGCTCGACACCCTGGACAATGTGAAGTGAAGGTGAGTAGGCATAGCTTCAAAAAATGTTTGGAAAGTTTAACTTTTTACTTAACTCCTTCCTTGCCAATTAGTTGCTGCATAACATTCGATGTTTAAGCGGATAAGGTTTGATTGGCTTCGTGAATAGCATCATCCAGCAGAATGATAACCGCCTGGTTTATATTTCAAGCGACGTAAATTTTGCGCATTCAATCAACATCTTTCTAGCATTTCTAGACGAATGATAAAATAAAGATAAGTTTAAAAGCTCCTCATCAAATTTCAAATCAAAGCCTACTGTGACCATCATTTATTTTATTTCACAGCTGCAATGATAGCTGTCTAAAATAGAAACTGCACTTTAACCGTTGTTCCTTTGCTGATGCCGTAGTGTCCAATTTTCTTACGGTGGTGTTTTGAAGGTGAAAAGAATACCATCGACGGCAAGCACCAAAGTCGGGTCGGGGCACAGAGCACCCGAGAGTAAGTCAGTGGGCGAATCAAACACAAAAATTTGAACTAATTTCTTCAACCGGAACCGAAATCCGAGGTGAAGTAAGTGGATAGGCACCCAACAGGAACCCCCCGTTCGGAAGTAAGGGGATGCATGCAGCGCGAAATGTTGTGCCCCACAGGCTACTTCTTCGCCATTTATTGCTGGCCTAAAGGAAGCGAATAAAAACCAATTGGAACGTGTCCAGTAAAATATGAAGATGACACAACCTTCCGTCGGACGTTTCGCCGAGCAAGCTTTTGCACCTGTCGAGGAAAACGGAACCGCGCAAACTGTACCGCTGTTCAGTCGAGTACGGATTAGAGATTTCGTCGAGCTGAACAAACAGCTCGTTCTAGTCCTGTAGATTTCTTTCCTTTTTTTACGGAGCATGCCATGTCTCAGTTCCTTTCGCCGGAATAGTGATATAAATCACGCTCATCGAGCCGTAAACGTGAATTGACGATGAAACGTCTTCCAATTGCCACACATTCACGAGTAGCCTTTGGTTGGTGGTTGCTTTGAGAGATCTCGCGTTTCTTTTTTTTTCCTAGCACCAGTCAACGAAAGCCGTTTCCGAACCAACCAGCTCAAATGTTTCCACCCGTCTTAAGGAGGTCTGTCTCGAATGTACACAAAGAGATCCATAACTCAATTACCAACGGTGCAGTAATGTGCGCGCCACGTTCAACAGTGCGGCTCGCAGCCGGCCCGCACATATGCGCGTAATTTAGATATAATTATTATTGATTATAATTATTACCATGTGAGGCTATTAAGTGCAAAATTCGCACCGCCAATTATAACCCACCCCACCATTCCGTCAAGCAGAGACAAAAAGAGTGCTGGGGCAGCGTTTCTAGAAGTCAGCGTCTGCGAGGACTCAAAACATTACGCTTGATGGTAGGTCGTGATGATGGTGTTGATGACAATGCTGCTGATGATGATGGCGGTGATCGGGACACCCCAGGTGACCCTGGGCAGTAGAAGTGCACGCACACCAGCAAACGAACCCCTCGAACCGCTACCGACAGGTTTATGATTTATTCAATCTGCATCTCCGACGGTCAACTGTCTCGCTGGCGTCAAGAGCACCACACATCAGCATTACCGAATTAAATGTTTCACAAACCGCGAGGTGCAGTAGCCGCCAGCAGCGTCAAGGAGGGCGAAGCACAGAACCGAGACGTTTTGACGTGTGGAGTATGCACGGCGTTCTGCGACAAAACTGTCGTAACCTTCTGCTCACGTTCCTCATAGAGCCGCACGGGGATCTCCCCACTACTGGCTACCGCTGGAACTGCTTCTCGCTCCGCGGTCGTAGTGATTATACTACGTGCGTCGGTGCGATTAATTTCCACGGAAAAAAAAACCTCCATCACGCTTACTTGAACCTTACCCGTGCCATACATTCTTCGGCGGTTGAAGGCACACGACGCCTTGCGCGATGGACGTATAACTTGGTGCTGCGCTGCGTAGAGTAACTCATATGTGATGGCAGACATGCCTGCGAGCTACGCCGAAGAGACACCACACCACGCTGCACATTCCAATGGGCAGTACAAGCTGCAGCTGAACGCCAGACGTCCACCTCTTCCTTCTACCTGGTCTGCTGGTGGAAGCCCACTGATACGTCTTCTCCTATATCTTCTAACGCCGCACACACACTGAAGGCTGCCGCGCAGACCCCCTCAAGCCGAGGGGAGAAGCTCACGGGTGCTGGGCGGACTCTGGCCGCTACCTCATGACGCCATGCATCGTTTAGCTCTGCAGCGATAGGATTCTACGAGCACGAGAAAAACACCTCCCCATACCACTGGCTTTGTTGGTTGAACGGGTTTTTCTTTCCCCGTGGTCCCTGTGCTTCTCGCGCCTGCGGCTCTCTCTAACAGTTTAGCTCCTAATCTAATTTATTACGTTTCATTATTGGATTGGAAACGGGAGACACACAACACACATCGTCCCGCCCAGCAGCGCCATGACGTACGGCAACCCAGAGGGCAGGGTCATATTAAAACGCCTGCGACGCGCGCGCGCCACCACTGCCATATCAAACAGGCGTCACCCGAACGCGCGGGGTGATCCACACCTGAAGGAATGATGGTCGGCCGGTTGTACTCGCTTGCAGCGGCGAGATTAACGTCCAATGGCTGCCATGTGTGCCTGATCCGTCGGAACAACGATGCAGTCCAGCACGTAGCGCGATGGCACTTGGATAACTTTTTCGAACCATATGGACTTAAACTGGCCCATTAAGCACACTTGTGGCAAAACAGCTTGGGACATTTTATTTTGCAACAACAGGAATGGTAAAAACCAGTCAACTCAGATGCATTTCTGCTAATTTTCATTACATCTTCATGGATTTTACTGACAACATTAGGTTTGATGCAAGATACCATCTCATTTTCATCAGCTTTCGAAACCGATGAGGTACTGCTTCACAGCAAGTTACTAAGCTAGTTGCACTCTTCCACGTACCATTGATGCCCAACTGCAGCGTATTCTCACAGGAGCCCTTCCATAGTATTATATTATTTCACCCCCGGAAAAACACCAGCATGATTTTCTTTTTACTATTTCTGGATTGATAGATGCGACTTGAAATAAAAAATATTCGATGCATCGAGAAAAGAAATGTATGTGTATCTGTTGTATGGCAATAAATTCCCAATAACTTCTTCTTAGCGCAAAGACCGTCACATGGTCAAGCCCCGAGCTTTTCCCCATAAACGTACCGAGGGAGATCTGGTCTGGATTTGAGCCCACGCCGCCGTGAGTCGTATTCAAGTCGGCGTACGCGCGCTGTTATCCTGGGCCCCCCAATATCACAATAAATGCCATGCATTTTCAAATGAAAAACATATGCACTCCCAACAGTAAGTGCATGTTATGAGGTCACAGAGACATGCAACGAGTTTGCACACGAAAACGAACATTCAAATTGCGATCATCGTGTACGGCATTAATTTATAAACCGGACCATGTAACGAGTGGGCCACGGATTGCTGCCCTTTAAAACACTTAAACAAGGATGGAAATGGAGCAAAAATTTGTCCACAGCCAATATGACTTTATTCACTTCACAAATTCTCTCATCCATATGGTCCGATATGGCACAGTGGACAGAAACATGATACCCTAATGGCGCAGGGTTTGCCGGTAATGGAAACTTTAAAAAAAAATTTCCCCATGCTAAAACTGGGCGTTCCGGAACCTTGGACGAGGATCAACGGGACAAGGAGCACATGTTTCATATTTCAAATTTTGAAACGCAGTTGCAGATTCCTTGAAACCTGTTTCACCAACGCGTTCCGAGGACGCGACCTCCTTCTATTTCTCCAGCCTTTCGCGCGAGAGCTTTTATCAACCACAAGTCAATGCACGCGTGCACCGGGCATTGACTTTCGGCATTCTGTTGCGCACCAACCACTCTTGCACTCGCTTGGATGATGTAATTCACTGTCAAACTGGAGCACCTTAAGCGCATTGTTTATAAAGGTATACGATCGCATTTTGGATACCACCCGATAAACAATCCGATCGCAAGAATGCTGCTAGCAGCTTAACGCATTCGAACAGACCTCGTACCGGACTGTGGAACCGTCGATCTTCGCTTGTTTTCGCATGTTTGTCGGCCATTTCCTTCCCCGAAAGGTCCCCGGCGTAGGAGTTATGGAGGAGGACCGTGTAGGAAACTCGGGAACACCGCATGCGTTGGATCCCTTCTTCTTTTTTTATTCACCCCGCCATGATGCTGGTTAACGGTGACAGATAAACTGTTATTTCGTCCCAGCAGGGGTAACTACCGCAAGCAGCCAAAGAACCCCCAGCTGTGCTGTTTTGGGTTCGCTGCTGGTTCTACAGATTGGCCACTAAGCCAGCATCGCCACTTAAGCCAGTTGCCATAATCTAAACAAATTGCAACCCGGATCGCGAAGTTTGGAAGAAGGCAACCTCTCTGCCCTAAAACAGCTTCCTTAAATGGGCGAAAAAAGCCGCTTAGGTATTGCCGACAGTGTGATAAGCGTTGCTTTCGAAATTATTAACTCTGAAGCACTTCAGCTCCAGCTGTTCAAGGTTTTACTACTTTTGGTTCTGTATTTTGGAAGAATAGGTTCAATTTTCAACGTGCAAAGCATCAATGAGATTAGATAGATCTTGTCCCATTCACTGCCTTCTACATGCATGCACTATCATAAGCATAATGTTTGCGTTTCTTGAATTCACTTGCAAAGAAAAAAAGAAATAATTTGAACGAAACAAAATCATTTCCTCGCTTTCATGAGCAAACTTTTAAACCAGCTCAAGCGGCCCGCTTTCGTAGCACTCCCAGAAGTCCGACACTGATCGAACGTTCGCCATATTTACCCAGAACGCGCACAGATATGTCCGCATCGATGGCCGGCGGTTAAAAGTTCATTTATCATCCGAATGCCTACGTGTCGATACTGTTGCGCGATCCACCACCAAACCAGCTAGATCCAATATCCGCCAAGGTGACGGCAGAGATGCCCGACAGCGACAACCAAACGGAGACGAATCTTTGCGGGACGGCCCTCCGTTACCCATTTGAGCTCAATTCGCTACCCAAACGCAACGTGCGGAAAGAAGAGAAAAAAAGCAACCTCCGGGAAGTATCCCACTCCGGATCTTTCACTTGCGGCCGCCTCATCTTGCCGGCAGGAAGGACACCGAACGGCAACACTGGCGAAGATCCCGACAGCAAAATAACCAAGTTGGTGGTGCCGATAGCGGATCCGCACGCAGAAACACTTTATCATCCCGCATATTTCGAACACACTTTGTAAGCCGTTTTCCCCCATTTCTCTTTTCCTCTCACTCGTCTTTTGCCTGCACTTGCTATCATTGCTATACTCCTATACCAGCATCTCCTTTCTTTCTGTCTGTTGGATTAACCCTCCCGAGAGCTTTACCCTCCCCCGATCGGAAGATATTTGTCTTTCAGTCGCCTGGGGAGGTGTTGTTGGAACGTTTGAGAAATTTAAGCCAAGGGTAGCGAGATGCGTCGCAAGTCAACAGAATTCGCACCTTGACGAAGGGATTCTTGCCAGTCAATTGTGGGTGTCACTGACCTGACCTGAACCTCCGATACGTGAAGTCATGGAATAAAACGCTAAAGGCCAATTGCTCAACAGACATTCTTCGCATGCCTCATGTCGCTGCCAACTGGTGCGATATATTTGGTATCTCGCAAGACTATCCACGGTGTGAGCAATATAGTTTGACAAAGTAAAAGAAAATAACGATAACTGGGCCAAACACTGCCACACATGAAGACGATTGCGTTTAGCTTACAAACAAAAGGCGAGAAAAGTTCGCGAAGATCAAAGTTCTCCAGTTCATCAGTGTGGAAAACAGAAACCTCAAGCCGAGGTTTCTCCGACCTGCAGTCCTTCGATGCCTTCAAGAGTCTCCGCCAATGAGCTTCGGCGTGACCACGGGAGGAGTACATAAACCTGGTGGAATGGACATCTGAACAAGAACCAGCAGCGCATTCCAAAAGGACCATTCGACGCCGGACGCCGCAAAATCCAAGTGTCGGGAGTCTGTCGATGGCCTGTTAACAAGCATTGCACCGACCGATGATAATACTAGCGTCGACTAGAATGGGCCACGATGTTGATGATGATGATGACGACGACAACTAGACGCACGTCTTCTTTGTTGCTGGCTGACCACAACAGATCGCAACGGCGACAACGACATCGACGCGGTGTCGAAGACGACAACTAGCATCGTGTCCAACGTCACCACACGGACGACAGCAGCCTTTGGCAGCCTGTACCTCTCCTCCACGGAGATTCGATGTCACCAGCAAACACACCACGGCAGAAGCTTTCCTAGCGACATGTCCGCAGCCTTCTAGACATTCTGCCAAGAACAACAGGCCGTGGCTGGAGAACCACACTCGTCGAACTACTCAGCGGTGGGGCGAGTTGGCAAAAAAAAAAACCCCCCGTTGAAGGAAGAGGCGAAACGGCTCACGTTTGTCGCGCTGCCAGACGCCCGCGAATTATTGTTGCCATTATTGCCCTCGAAACTTGTCCTATCCCGAGGTGCACGACGAGGCAGAGAGGTGTACGACGATCGCGTTGCTCCTCGGCGGTTCGTACGATCGTTCGTTCGCTTCGGCCCATCTTCTTGGGTGCATTCTTTCGTGGCCGCTTTCTTGGATGGTTGCTTTCGCATTCGTCTTATCGTTCGCAACCTCCACAGCATGCCACCACCAGAGCCCCCCCTCTATTACGGTGGGCAGAGCGACTGACCAAGAGTTCAGCATCAAGCAGCACTCTTCTTCGTTTTCCTTTCATGGGCAGAGCCCACGATCCACACCCTGCGTTCAGGACCGTCTACCTCCTCGACGGCGTTGTCGTGGTACTATGTGGGCAACATAAAATATTGATCTTTGATGTTGTAGCTATTCATCCGTGCTACATGTAGCCGAAGAGACCAGCCGCCCTTCTCACCTCTCCTTCTTCGAAGCCAATCGTATCCGCTTCCCCGGTTAGGTGATGCCCTCGGGTTTTTCAATCGCTCCCTCTCATCTATACATATATTTATGATAGCTTGTAGCCATGTTTGCAGAACTAGACAATGGCGCACGGCCTGCCCCTCGCCAACGCCGGGACCAACTCAACACTCTTGCACCGCGACTCGTTACCCCGAAGAACGAGAGTTGAGCGGTTCTTGCCATCCTCCAGCGCCCCCTGACGCCGCTAAGCTCTAGGAAGGAACCTTTCCCCTTATTCTTTCTACACCTCAATAGTATGCATTTTGTTCACGAGGCTCCACGGTCCTGACGGAAGGTTTTTGAATTTGGTGGTGACTTCGTGTCGCAGTTTCTTGGCCTGATTTTGTTGCTCCTCTTTGCTTCTCCCTTCGTTGCGAGGCCGTTACATAATTTACCATTTCAACCAGCATTCACGTCAATTCAGCTTTCCTTCAGGGTCAGTTTGGCAGATTTCCGTCCGATTTGTAAAATATATAGCCACTCGGAGGAGAAAATAGGACAAAGCATACGGCAGTACGCTCTAAACTCTCGCCGCTATCAGCACGTCTATACGCGGTTAAGTTGATGTTAGATCACGAATATTACCCGGCTGTGATGTTAACGCACGATCGTGGTCGTGTGATAAATCGAACATACACAAATGGTCGATCAAATCTACCGAAGCGGACATTCACATGTGTTTTGAAAACCGAGCTAAAATAGGCCCTCGGATTTGGACTGAATGGTGTTTGTTCTACTTGAGAATCTATACCGTTCCAATTCACAACCGAATTAGTGGGTGCCGTGATGTAATTGAAAAAGCAATGATTATCTGTATCCCACACACAAAAGCAAGGCGTAAACTACCTCGATACGCGGACAGATTAAGCAATCAAACATTTCCTGGTAACCTATTTCGTGCGGACAGCAGGTACACACCGCACCCTGGGAGGAAGCGAGACGGAAAGGGCCCGAAATAATTGGATTAAAACGTAATTCGCTGCTACATCCGGTAGCGTTGCTCCGGCGCCAGCGTTATGACCGGATTTCGAGAATGAAGTAATCGGAAGTGTCTAGTTTTCGCCCTGAGCCGGTGGGGAACAGTTTTGAGTTGAACTAAGATGGGCCAATTCTTGACATGTACTTTTTTCCCGGAAAGATAATAGCGTGAAACATTATGCTTTCGGATGCTTCTCAGTGTGTTAACTAAGGAATATTAACTGCTGAAAAATGCTCTAGCTTCTTATATTTTGAGCCCTGAGAAGATGAAAATGCTAACCGGCTCGGCGGGATGATGGAGCATCAATTGAACGGCGAAGCGGAAGTTAATTGTCGTTGAACTCCACCCAAACCTCACCAGCAGCAAAAACCCTAACTAGTATGCCAAATCATAATGCAGGGCCTCGCCTTAGTATCCGCAAAGAAATTCAACCGCACCCTCCGTTGACAGAGTCCCACCGTTCGGTCTTTCCACCGCCGGCGATAATCCCAGAGCTACCAAGCGAACAAAAGTGGGTCTCGCAGCGATACCTCACCCCCAAAACAACAATAAGTTCGATCTACAGTTAGACGCGGCTGTAGCGTTCTGCGGGTAATGATAGGGAAGGCGTATCGTTTCAACGTATGCCCCGCAACAAGCTCGTTCACTCAATTCTAGCCGTCGATAGGCCAGCGCCGACGCCGAGGTCACGGGAAATTCACCAAATTCGAAAAGCCCCCTAATCAGACCACACCGAAATGGGCGAACGTCGGGACCAACGCCTCCTCCTACTGCCTTGGCCTGGTGGGACTTTCCGCCCGCTCCCAGATTCAGTCGACTAATGTTTTCTCCCCTCCCGTAACGTGCCATTCGCAACGCGCTTCTCGGAACCTTAAACCTGACCTGCCTCCCGTCAATCCGTCAATCTGGCAGCGCGCTGGCAAAAACAGGAATGGTCTGCCGGGAGGAAACGGCCAACGGGGAGACCAAGAAGTAAGGCAGTTTTCTTTAGCGCAAGGTCCAATCTGATAACATCCTTCATCTGGTTCGAGCACTAGTGAAGCTAAAGAAGTAAAGAACTCCCGCTAGGAGGCTGAGGCCACGGATTCCCGCCGGACGCCAAAACGAATGTTCGAACGAGCACTGGGAGCGCATGATGAATTGATATGCAGGGAGGAATCATAGTTGGGATCACTGCTAAATGAAAACAGTTCATCCCGATCACCTTCGCGAGAGTCTCAAGAAAGAGACCTGAAGCCTAAAGCTTTCCCAACGTCTCCCCCTAGCCTCTATCTAGCAAGCAGCCCAGCCAGCGTTCCTTATACGTTTTCAGTGGTATCCAGAATGAAGCTTTTATCGAGGTAAACCCAAACGAAAGGTCTACTCCCCATCCCTATCGACTGGGAAGATCGGAGAATACTGAGACCGTGGTGCTAGAAGATCATCTTCCCCGCTCAAGCGTGCAAGAACCTTCGGTACAGACGACGGTCAGATTTGCGGCAATGGAGATGACGATGATGGGTGATGGTAGTCGCGCAGGTAGCGGAGTAGTGGAAATCGAGATGAAATCCGAGCGATATGCAAATGAGATTAAGATAAAGGTCAACCCTTCGTACAAGGATCGTGGCAGGTGGCAGCAGCAACAGCAGCGCGATGGGTGATGATGATGGAACAGACACACACGGTCGGCTCGGATTCTTTCTATTTGGTGGAGATTGTTTTTGTTTTTCCCTTTCCCCCCCATTTTTCAAGAGTGGCAATTTTTCCTAGCGATGAAGAATTTATCCAGCCACGCTAGCTATAGTTTCCAAACAGAACGCACACAGGCACACATGGACGAAAGAACGAACTCAGAGGGGAAGCAACGTGAAAACTAGATCGTTGCCACACCGGCCGGTCGCTTAAAAGATCGATAGCGATGAAAAATCCGTAGCCCGTGGATACCAGAGAGCGATTCACGATGGCTGCACAAGCAGTCTTAACGGATGCACATTCTACTGACGACGCTCGTACAGGTGCGATCGTCGGAAGGGAGATAGTTCTTGCGACTGCAAGCAAAAAACCTCCATATAAACCTCAACACGAATCTGATCCCAGGCCGAGGCCACCAGCAGCGGGGGTAGCCCCATCACGAAACGATGGAGTTACTAGAATCTCTCCAACAAGCCGCCTCGCGCATCTACGTTCCTCCCTTCGTCGGATAGCTTGCGGTTGGCGGTTGTTAATCACTTCATTTACCATTCTACCCGGGGGAGGATCGAGCTCAAGCGGGGGAAGGAAATGCCACATCGAAACCGAAATGAAAACATACACCCATGCAGCAATCAGTGAAGCGTGATCGATTCATCCGTTTCTGCCTCCTCCCGCCGGCACGTCAGCTGCAGCGGTTGAGTGAAGTCGCACTGGTGGTGCCGCCTTCCGTGTGGCTAAAGTTCACGGGCGTCTGCACGGGCCCGGGAAATACCCCGGTTGTCCCGTGACTCTCCCTGTCCCCGCTGCGACCGTCGAACCGGCGATCAGCACCTTCACCACGCTCCGCGGCGATCCTTGCCGGGCTCGCAAGAAAGAGATTACAAGCCGAAGATATACCGCGGGAAACGCGGCCTCGGCTGCCAGGTTTAATAGATTCATCCTGCGGCCCATCGGACACGGTACGCGCGAGGCAGAACGGAAGGGCCACGAGAACAGAAAGGGCCTACCGGTTCATCAGATTACTATTACCCGTCCATCGGAAATAAAACGGCAACGAAAGCAAACCAACCACAACAAAAATACACAAAACCTAATCTAGGCCTCAACACAAGCATCATCTGCTAGCGAAAGATGTTTTTTTTTTTTTCACGCACCAACCCGGGGGACGATTAATTCTTTTCCGCGTTCGTTTCTAGAGTTGGCAAGACCCAGGCAGAAGATTGCAGTTCGCCTTCGAGCCATTATCACTTCGTTCCCGATCTCGGGACTCCTCCAATCCTCACAATCCCAGTGTCGTCGTAAGGATATTTCGATCGAGCAGTGGCTCAAAACCGCGCGGGTTTGGAGGGAAGGAAACATACTTCATTCCATCGTACGGCGCAGAAACATCTCGCAGGTCCAGGCTGAACAAGTGCGAGAGTCATCTTGGTTTGACTCGAAAAGCATTTCTCGAGAAAAAAAAAACACCCGATCGGATCGAAACTGAAGAAAAGAAGACCAATAGCATCATCACTAAATTCAACAAAAAAAATCTCTGCCGGGCCAAGGTTGCCGTTCGAAGCATTCCAAGTGAAGGAACAAATTCTACGAAGCTAAAGATGCTTCAAAACTGGATTTTTTTTTAATTCTAGCAAGTCATTCCGAAAGCGTGTTGAAGCTGAATCTCAATGCAGCTGGAAGAGAACCATTAGAATCGAGCAGTGTACCCCCGATATCGTCGGCTACCATGAGCTAGCACAATTCGTCAGGAGCGCAGGAGTCTTTCCTATAATTTTCTTAATAAAGTTTTTCTCACATTTACTTTCCGGATGCCAACGGTGGAGAGCCGTGGAAAATCGAAAGGATTGAAGCGTGAGAACATCGGTCAGGCCCAGTAATGGTAGCAATTAATCGAATGATTAGTAAACTTATGCATTCAAATGTAGAGAAAAGCCTAAATTTAAACAATATTCGATGCGAAATTCATACTCAGCAAACCGAAAAGGAGTTGAGCCTAGATGAGATGGTACCGGCCGGAATATAGTTCTATGCATAAGAACCGTGTACCGTTCGATGGCTTGTTTGCCTTCGTAATCGTAACAGTAATCGATGCTCGGTTGCTCTACGACATGACACGGCGATCTCGCTTGGCGTATTGAGCTAACTGTACGGGTTTTCCTCAAGTCAAGCGCTCGCCACTTTAACCGGGCGATCGAAAATCGGATCAAAATCATGACAAATGAGGCAACAAGCCGCAAACCTTAATACAAAAGCACACAGCAAAAAGCAGCATAAACGGCTTCACTAATAAAACCGTCCTAATCTTTCTGTGCTACCACCGCCGCTTTCTGATGCCGGACGGACGAAAAAAAGGGACCGGAGCAAGCCTTCCCCTTTACCTACCGTTTGGCCTGCATCGGCGTGCGTCCACGAACATGTAGAAAACGGGCCCTCGAAGTGCCGGTGCTTCCGATCGACCAAAACTAACCCAAAGGCAAACGAAACTCCGCCATCGAACGACTACCACGCTGGCGACAGCGACGCACCCGAACGCCACCCGATCTGCAGGGGGGCCCAACTCCGCGTCGGTGATGGTGTGCGCGACGATGGGAAGGGAAGGAGTTCATTGACTCGCACATTCGCCATTTGCCATTCGCCATTCTTCGGCCAAACCCGCCGAAGTTCTCCTGCGCTGCACGAATTATTATCCCCTTCGCTTTGCACCGGAGGTTTCCAGTTTTTGCTTTCAAGTCCAAGGAAAGAGGAGCTTGCAGCAGCACCAGCAGCAGCAGCAGCAGCAGGACCGTAGAATGGCCAGGAAGCACGAAAGCGGAGAACGTTTAGCGGCCGTCCGGATGGGGCTACATCATCTCATCTCCCGCTTGGACCCGGCTCACCGGTCGCTCTAAAAAGGACTATAACAGCTTAAAAATGCGCGTCCGATGTCTACGGCTGGCTGTGTTTGTGAACTTGTTTTCGTTTCTCGATCACTTTCAACAACGGCAACGACGACGATGGCAAACGAAGAAGACGAAAAAGCGATCACAGATGACCCCTTGATAACCACACGGGACAAACATTCAACGTTTAATACATAAAATTGTAAGAAGGAAATAAAATAGCAGCAGAATGAAAATATTATGAACGACGAAAGTTGCACAACCGGCCGAAAGGTTATTGCCACAGTAATTTCACTCGACGTCTTTAGGGTAGCATAACGCTTGCATCGTACGAACACGTTCCTGGGGAAGATGGTGGAAATACTTTGATTAAAAAAATAAAATGAATGATCCCGCAATGGACGGCAATAAGTGCCAAAATAATTGCCCGCAATCAAAAGCGCGTCATGAGTAATCATAAAAAAAAAAAGAAAGAATCTTTTCCAATTACTGCACACGTACAAGCAAAAAGGATGCATTTCGTCAACGTTTTGAAGTCAATCCAGTGAATCTTTTCATTTGTCAGATACTTTCGTTCTTTTTTTTTATTGCTCTTTTTATTTGTGGGTAATTATTTTATATTATTTGCTGCAGAAGAAGCTTCATGGAAAATAAATCAATTGAATTCTTTTGCACCTTAAAACAGAAGGAATCGACCTTGACCGCTTGTTTGGTAGTTCGAGATCATATTAACATACTTTATCATAACACTACTCTTCTTAAATATTTTTCCCACCGTTAAATAAAGCTGTAAGCTAAGATACGACCCTACTTTTTTTTGGTAGGTTTCATTCCTTCCATTATGCTAACGAATGAAAAATTACTTCCTCCAATTTCCATCTCATAAGATCACAATCGGATATCTGATCGTGAAACGCATAGTTGGATTTTAGCAAAAGCCCATAACTTAACAAATGGGTTTCTTTGAATTATTTAAATTTTAAAATACCCTCATCATCGCCTTGCGACACAATTAATTTCGTTTCACGTCCAAAGTAAACCATTAAAGCTGCTAACCGATTTTGCTTCATTTTTCGGCCTAGAGTCAAGTCTGCCCGCCCGTGCATCAATGAGCATTAGTAGTTCCATTTTGAACCCAAAATAAATGATTCGCAATCCAAAATGGGAGAGCCTCCAGCAGTCTCTGCGTGCGCGTCTGTCAGGCAATTCTTTCCACTTTTGTGAGCAACCGATTCTCGGGCAGGCCGGCGCGACGACAAACCGGTTCCTCCCATCTGACCGGATGACGCTTTGACAGTCCGCGCGCTGGTTGGGTCGCAAGAATCGTGGCCGGTTTGTCGCAGCAGCAAACCCAAAGATGCCACACCACTCCGTGAAGCAGATTTCATTTCTTTAAGATGTGTTCTCCTTAACCCATGGTGGAGCTTGCCTTTTACCTGCTATCCTTTTCGTCTCCCTCGTGAGATAATTTATTCAGCTGGCTAGTACAACAAAAAAAAACACAGCAAAACCCCCTCCTCCTCTAATGCTAATTGATTGCTAGATTAAACGGTTCCAGGACAGAGGAGGCTCTAGGAGGAGAGACAAGGATCAAGCTGGCTCCGGTGAGTTCCTTGGCGGTTATCTCTTCTAGCGAAATCTAGATTACCTTGCCCGGTCAAAAGTTTAGAAGGTTTTATTCTTTCCCTCGGGAGTATTGTTGTAAATCAAAGCCATCGATGTATCCACCAAATTCGATTCAAGTGGTAGAACCGCTAGTACACTGCCTCCTCGATAGCGACACTACTAATCTGCATACTGCACGCTCCTCCTGCGCTAGGCCAGCGAAAATAGCGACACGTCCCATGATTGTATATCTGGTTTACCTTCGAATTGATTTATCGATACGGTTTCAACTCGGTCGCGCAATTCTTCTACATCGACCGAGCGACTCGATATCGAATGCAAGGAACTATCGAAACCATCGTTCAATATTTCTCTCCCTCTTCGCACAGACCAACTATACGTCAATAACACGTCAGAGATGTGATCTGCAAGCGAAAGAGATCAACCAGGGATAACATGACCGAATATGATATCTTAAGCGTTCAGCTCGATGAAAAAGAAGGCCGCAAAGAATCGCAGATCTCTAGATCGAAGCGGGTGAAAGATCTATCAAAGCAGAATCCAAGTGACTGCCATAAAAGACGCTCCATATGATGATTTAAAATGTTAGATATTTTGGAAACTATTACTTTTTTATTTATATTCTTTAATTTTCACCATCGCCAGGAAGGATTTTAACAAAAAAAAAAAAAACTCCAGCTCCGGAATTGCTGATGTATGCCGTCGCGTGCATAAATAGTAGTCTAAGACGCGAATATTAAACGTTTGCTAATGGAAGTTTTTCATCAGCTCAATAAATCACCTTTCTCACGCTAACCAGCCACGCTATCGTAAGCCTCTGGGACCTCTCGAAAAGTGGATAGTCTTAAAAATCACTTGAAGCCATTGAAAAAAAAAAGAGCTGATCTTACGGTATGCCACCGGCTATGTTGCACCCAGGTTTGATGCCAGGACACCGTGCAGCAGTGATTGGACCTAGCTTCGACGCAAACCACCGCCGCACTTTCCCTTCCCAAAGTCCCGAAACGGAAAAACGATTGACCCGGGCGCAGTTAAGCTCCGCTCGCCTACATTTTTAGGAAGCAACCGAAAGCAGCGTGTAGGAGGCAGCAAGTAGCAGCAATACGCCGGGCGATTGTTCCGTCGATCCCGCGTACTTAAGTGCTGTCCGGAGATTAAATGTAAACGGCCATCGGGTATCGAACGACAGCGGGAAAAACCAGTCCCGTTACCGCAGCAGTGCCGAGCGTTATCGGCGTTACTCTCGCTTAAGCTTTAAGCGCTCGTGCTGCCAGCGATTAGGGCACAAACACACACAGACACCGTCCACCGTCTGTCTCGCGTTAAAAGGTCCTTTTACAAAGTGTTGTCCGTCCCCCCCCCCCCCCGTCGGCGAAGGCTGACGTCAGCGTGATCGGGTTGGCTGAAGCTCCGAAGGCTCCAGCGCGATACGATAAATTCCTGTGCTCGCCGCCAAACTTCAGTTCAACCTCAACACCGGGATCCTGTTGGATTATCGGAACCAACCGGTTTCTGTCGTCGGCTGATTTCACAGTTCCGGCCAGACTTCGCTCGCTTGCGACACTAGAAAGGCTTGCGTGACGAGCGGAGATCTTCAACGTAACCTTTTCCCTGCCAGCAGAAGTGTTTCCGGCATACCAGCAAATAATATTATCCCGGCATTCCTAATATATTTATATTAAAATGGTTGCCTTAAATCACCGTAGCCACATGCATGTCAACGTGTGTTTTCTCTAACTGTCTCCCCACAGGATCCGTTTCAAATCTTCCATTAGTAATAATTTAATTCGCGACACGGGCTGGATGGCGTCGATCAATAACGCCAACCTTCGCTTTTCTCACCAGACACACAGCTTGTGTACCTGGTTCATCCATTTTGCAAATGTTCTTTCAATGTTTCACCCGATACCGATCTGTCTCGCCAGCCGTTTGGCCGGACATCTTCGGCATCAGCCGGGGCACCCTCTCTCTCTCTCTCTATCGGCGGATCAGATAAAACGCAATCATTCTTCCGCTCCGCAAGGCTCGAGGGCGTAATAAAATAAAAAGTGCATTCCATCGATTGGCATCGCGCGGCGACCCACGCTGCACTGGCACCGCGGAATCAGCCGAGGTCTAGTCCGGTTTGCTAGTTTCCGAGCGAGCCGCCGGCGTGATCCTTTACCGACGTGTGCTGGCGGATCGGAGATTAGATTAGGCGAGCTATTTTTACACCTGCACTCGCTCGTGACGACGCGTTGCCCAGCGATATGCTGGATTGTCCGCAAAAGGGTGTTATGCAAAGCATCCAGTGAAGGAGTCGCGATTTTTTTAACCTTAACCAAAACGGCGTAACGAAAGCTTGCTAGCTAAGCATGGAAGCAACATCAGAAAGCCATTCAAGGTCAGAGGATATCTCCGTACCATTTCCATACCGATTTCTATCTGGATGAAACTAGACTCTACCTCGCTCTTTAATCTACGAATTTCAAATCCCCATAAAACACTCCAAACACAATACAATAGAACGGCTGATTTTTATGATCGTGCCGTTCGTATCGTACACCGATCGTGTTCCGATCCGAGTAGACAGCCTCAATGCCATGGTGAGGTGAAACACATAAGAAAACGCGAAGCGAAAGGATGTGCGTATTTCAATGAACTGCGTCTTGCGAAACGACTCCCCGTTGTAACACTTCATCACCGTCAAACGATAACGTTCGGTGTCGAACTTTATCTTTGCGTGTGAGCCTGGTCTTGGTTTACAAATCCGTGGTGGTGATAGCGAGAGTCCACTCGTGAGCGGAAATGCTACATTTGTCAGCTTTGGATAAGTTTTAAGAAACCTGGAAAAGCGCTTTGGCAAGGATAGAAATATGCATGTGTCCAGGAAGGCAGTGGGGAGAAAATGTCCCCATAGGATAGACGTCGTTGCAGTTTGCGGAGACTACATCGACGATAAGTGTCTCAACAGGAAAAAAAAACACACACACACATTTAACATGGTCTTGCTAAGGAACATACCTGTAATGCTGCATCCGGATACGGTCGTCGGTGATAGGACACAGTTGAGGCAGCCGTGTCAATGACCGCCGTTGCCGTTGTGGCGGTTGATGTTGATGATGATGATGATACTGCTGCCGCTCCTACGGCAGGAGCAGGAGTTGCTGGAGCGCCTCCACCATTGCTTCCACTTCCCGCCGGAGCCGACGAGGCTGGAGCTGTGGAGCCCACGGCGTTCGGAGGCCCGATAAGCCGCATGCTGCTTCGCTTCAAATTGTTCGCACTATTGTTACTGCTATTATTATCATTGCCATTGCTGTTGGTGTTGCTGTTGGTGCCACCATTGTGGATGCTCGCCGCGGAGATGATGCTGTGGTGTTGTTGATTCGCTGCCGGAGCCGCTGCATTCAAACCAACGTTTCCACCGCCAGTACCCGCGCCCGAGCCACCACCATTCGTGGCGGAGCTGCTCGCGGAGCCTTCCGAAGAGGGGGCCACCAACACCTCGCCTGGGGGTGGCGGAACTCCCACTCCGGCACCACCACTGTATCGCATCGTCGATGTCGTGGACGCCATAGCCGTCGTCGTCATCGTCGTCGCCGTCGCCGTCGTCGTCGTCGTTAGCGGCGTCGTCGAGGTTTCCATTGTGCTGTCGCCAATGTAGGCACACTCACACCGCACCGATACACGCGCACTGATACACACACACGGACACGCAAGAGCACAGACACACCCTCACACTGGATTGTACGAAACGCGAAACGTTGTGTTCACTTTACACTGACCACCGCGTGCGCGCTACGAAGTGCACAACACCTCTACCCTATATTTTCCCCCCGTTTTTTTTCGACACCTCATCGGGCCACCAACGACGACGAGTGTTTTCCTTTTCGCGCGAGGGCGCCAGGAATGCAGCCAGCCCGCGAAGCCCGCGAGGAGGAGGAGTAATTTTTCCTTTGAATTTTCTTCTCTTCGCTACAATTTCAACTTTTCGAACACTCGACCCGAGAGAGCGCACACCGCACCGCGCCAAAGCTCCTATTTACATCGGCCGCTTTTCGTACCCCTTTGACTGCCCCTTCTCGGTTGCGCCTGGTGGCTCGCGGGATGGTGGGGAGATGGTGGGGAAGTGGGTTTGCTTTCTTCACACTTTTCCGACCGTGGCGGCTTTTTTCTCATTCATTATTATCTGCTGCTGCTGCTTCTTCCTTTTTTTTTTTGCTTGCTTGCGCTGCCTCACTATCTCATCATTTCACTCTTTCACTTCTGACCTCTCGCCCGGCTAACGCTGCCTCTCTTGGCCGCCGCTGGGTTCTTCCGCTGGCGCGTGCGTCGCACAACAACAAAAGCCATCGGCTGGCATTCCACCCTGCTATCCGCTTCTATATTTTGCCACCCGCTCTTTTCTCGCTCGCTATTTTCCGGGCACTTTTCCCCAAAAGGCTGAGAAAACGAAAAGAATGCAAACCGAACCGAACTGAAATATTTTCACAATTTTTCACACACCGCGCCGGGCGTGGAAAAACGCGCACAAGCCGTTGTTGTTGTTGCTCCTTGGGCGCGCATTGCTCAGCACGGTTGCTGCGGGAACTGCGGTGGGGAATGCATTCGGGAAAACCGTTTTCCCTTCCAGCAGCATCCACACGGATCGGTAAATAATGCGAACGGGGGAAGGGGATTTGTAGGCGGCGAGACAGCCCGAGGGCAACAAGTTCAGCGAGAAACTCGTGTTGTGATCGTGTGTTTTTTCAACACTGTCAGGGAAGGGAAAAATAAAAGATAGTTAGAAACAACGTACACCAACAGAAAACGATCGAATTTCCCTTTTTTCTCGAATTCGAGTCAGTTTTTAAATTGCAAAAGTAGTTATGCGATAGGTTTTGATAGATGTTCCTTACGTTACAATTATCTAATTGTTATAAAAACGTATTTAAAAAAAAGAAGCAGTATGAGCGTGCTCTTCTCTGTGAAGCTCTTGAAACAAAAACTCGTCTTTACTAGGAAAAAAAAGGAGAAAAACTTCCATTAAAATCGATGCGGAAACAACGCGATCGACCCGGCGCGACTCGGTATCAATATCCGATATCGAGAGCACTTTCCAAATCAGTGCCCGTCCGCTTTCGGTACGCAAATGGTACGGAAGAGCAGAGAGGGGAGGGAAATTTCTCGCACCTCCGCCGATAAAATCGGTGGAAAATTAGTCTGGCAATCTTGGCGATACACCGAGATGCGGAACACAATGCGCTCCGCGGTGCCAATAGTTCTCCCCACAATCGCGTTCGCGCGGCCCGGCCTTTGACCGATCGCATCGAAGCCGGCCAACAACGACGTCGGGGGCAGGAAAGCTTTTAAGCAACCGTGCGTTGATAATTGCGCGCCGCTTCGGGTAATGAGGAAAAATCGGGGCCGGGTGGCACGCCGCGGCACGAAACCGAGAGGCCCAGAGGATGATAACCCTCTATTACTTTTGATGTCCATTAAACAGCCGAAACGGACACCTGCAAAAAAACTGAACAGGCTAAAGGGGTAAAAACACACGTGCGGATCAAATGTGTTTGCCCGCCTGTTTATAGTTATCGGAGGGGAAAAAAAAGCCGGAAGGTAAGAAGCAAATATGGCTCAGCCACTCTCATGGAAATTGATACCATCCGTTGATCCGCCGAATTGCCGGGAAAATACGCACGTCTCAAAACCACCAAATCGAACACCAACAACTTCCAAACTCTCTAGTTTATAGACCTAGTTGCCAACAGATTTAAAGCACTGCATTGTATCTAAGTGTGAAACACTTATTCTTCTTAATACACATTCGACAAAGTGAGATTAAAAGACGAGCTGCAAACAAAACGATTTGTTTGTCGATCACACAAACTGTTTGATGTTTGTATTTAAAAAAGAAGAAATATGTCTGATTTTCTTTAGGGCAATGAATATTTACATGACGACAGCTCCACAACAGCTATTCAAAGCACTCATACTGCCTTGCATTTCATTTCTCTGCCTTGCAGTGGATATGGAGGAAAACGGAAAGAAAGCAAGGAGAATAACCCGAATGGTATGTTTGGACTCATCAAAAATCAATCAACTACTACTACCTGTTCAGCAAAATAAGAAAACTCCCCAAACAATTTTCCCTTCCATTCTCAAGTGCATCAATTCAAAGGATTTCAAGGATCCCTCAAGCGACGAACCCGGCCTGGTGGGACTTGCATTTCTGTCGTGCTTTCCAGATCTTCTCTTTACCTTCTCCGCGTGTTGCACCTTTGTTTGTATTGACCTTTTTCACCTTCCTCCGTCCTTTTGTTGTTGTTATTTTTGGGCTTTTTTCATTCTTTTTTCCCCCTATCCAATGTGTCCTTTTTCATTGGAAGATTTTTTTCACCCATTTCATTTTATCACTTCTTTTCATAGGCTCCCTCGTCCGACTATGGTTCATATTGTCTTCCTCGCATTAACAGGTCTTCGAAAGCTGGCGGTAACGCGACTGTCCTTACCGATATATCCATTTCAACGTGCTGAGTGACGTGCGCGGGTCCCTTTTCTGTTCGTAAATTATGTGTTTACCTTCCCGTTTCGGTTCTCTCTTATCACCCATTCTCTGTTTGTTTCGATTCTTTGTATGAGCTACATCCTTATCTAGTTGATTTTTACTGAACAGATTGCTGGTCCAAGCAGTGAGCTAGAAAGTCAGGTTGATTCTTCTTGTACAGGAGTTCAGTTCCATTCTATATTAACAAAAAAATAATATCTGCCTACCAATTACAGTGGTCAATAAGCTACAGAATTTAACGGCGGAAACAGAGTCCGTTAAATTGTAGCAAAACAAGGCCCTTAGAAACTCCAACATAGGCATCATCCATAATTATAACCACGAGCGTTGAACGAACGTTTACCACCAAAGCCCGCGTAAGGGAAGTTTATGTAGCTTTCACCTGCACATTTTCTCCATATTACTCTCCGTCACTTTGAAGTTCCCAAGGTTCTGGTTGGGCTTCGATATACTCGCCCTTTGCGTGGCAAACCCCGGGGATTGCCTGACTACCAGCCGAAAAGAGAGGATCTTTTCCCATGCCGGCGAAGAAACAATTGCGGGTGATAGAATTTTACGATCTCTATCACCGGCTTAAGGAGGCCAAAACCCTATGTGAAAATATCAAGTAAAACCAGAGGCCCTCGGTGTCGGATGTGCGGATGGGATTGGGAGGAAACACGGTAAAACGTAGGAAGCAACATTGACCAAGTGCAAAAGTGCAGGGGCCGTAAGTTAATCCCGTATAAAACGGTTAACAATCTTTAACACGCATTTAATGGCAGGTAGAGTGGAAGCGCACACACATCGACGATGATAATGTCGAATGGTTTTACCGGAACGAGATCTTCTCGCTCTCTTTCCGCCGGCTCCTGGGCCACACAAGCAACGGGCGGCCCAAGGACAAGCAAATGGCTTGGCGCCGGTCAGTCGACGGTGAAGGTACGTTCCACATTGCTGCTACCCTGCAGAGAAATCTCTTCTCTTTTCTTGCGATCCAAGGCATCACATAAATTTGAAGAAGCTATAACGCATCTTCCTCTGCCTACGAAACGAAGGTTCATTCTTCGTGCTTAAAAGAATTGAAGAACTTGTCAAATTTGATTTAACTTGTTTGTAGGCTCACTCGTTGCTGTAGCTACAATAAAACAAGTCTTCGCTGTAGGTAGCTTTCCAGGCATTACTTACTAGACAACAGTCTTTCCCGCGCATTCCCGCCGAATAGTTCGTCCACATCGAACCACAAAAAAAACCGACGGAAGAGAGTTAATTATAATCATATGATCGAAGGGCTACTCTGTGGGTGAGCATAGGTTTTATTGATGTTTTCATCGTGGAAAAAGCAGTGTGCCCCAAAATCTCGACTAGACGAGGGACAGCAACAGCAGGAGACCGGTAGAAGCCACTGACCTAGGTGGTGTTTATAGAGCAATTTATGACGTCAACGGCTTCCTGCTTTCGGGCTACAAATCGACAACGTGCGATTACGCTGGAAACGTTGTCAAATTTATGTGGACATTAATTTGAACTCAGCGTAGACAGTTTAATGCAACCAAAGCAAAGAGATTGATAAAACAAATACCCTGAAGTTATGTTTCATAAATACACAGGCTGGTTAAAGAAGTGAGCATTGTTGTGATATTTTCTTAAGAGGAAATTAAACGTTCCCATTGCAATAATCTACGCTACAAGCTTACAATGGGCTAAACAATTCAAAAGGCCTACAACAGAAGGCATGTTGATTTCTCGCAGATTAAGATACAACATCCGAATTGAAAGACTTTTTTTATCACCATATCAGCAACATAGATCAGCTTATTCGGACGCAGCCCAACGTTCTAAACAATAGAGAGGGGTGGTCAGCAGCGCGTGAAAATAACAAAACAAACGTTTATCTAAAAACACCCGAAATTGTTATGATAGTACTTCCTGCTTCTCGGGGCACTTTTACAGCCTAGTCAGAATCTTTTTTGAAGGTAAATTCTCGAATCCCACTTTTTTCCCACGACGCCGTTACTGATCAGGAGCTGCGATGACGGCAACGTTGATCCATTCCCGCTGATGGGGTTGACGTTGTTGATGAATTGCGCTCAACGGCTAGCCAAAGCCAAATAAATCATCTATCTAACAGAAGATAACGAGCTTAGGAACGACGAGCAGCAATCCCCCATCGTTGCGCGATGCCTTTCTCTCGTTACGCAAGGGGGAGTTCTACCAGCAGAGAACAACGGCGAATGTTAGAAAAAAGCGACACGAAACAAACGGAGCAGGTTTTCCTTTCTGCCCAGTCAATTTCTCTTCACTATGGTTTCCGTGGCTTCTATCGCGATTATTTTCGCCAACCGAGCAAAGGGGAAAAAACATCAGCATTCCAAGCACACTGACTGACCGTGAAGGCCCCTCTACTGGTTTGCCGTGGTCTGCCACAGGCTCGCAAGAATGGTTTAAGTAAAGCAGAAAGGAATACACATTTCGCCACGGATTCCAACCACTTACAAAAACTCAAACAAAAAAAACCATCCCGCCACGAAAACGAAACTCTCCAGGCGAAACCGGAAAGAACGCTTTTGCTTTTTCTTCTTGCTTCTCCTCCAGCCAAAAGCTCTTCTCCGCATTTGAGGCGCGTTATACAGCCATTCTTCAACACCTGGGGCTGGGGCTGTGTGGAACAAGAATGATTTGCTATCGTTGCTCAACATCACGCATTTCTATGCCATGCATGGAGGTAGGGGGAAAGGTTGATGGTGGAGGCTAACTTCCTCCACTCTTCGAGGCCAGTGTGCAGAAGAACGTCCACGCTAAAGCACGTTCCACAGTCACACACTCATCAGAGCAGAGTTATGATCTGCAGATACTAATAAAACCATAAAATCAGTGTGATCCCACCGTTGATCTACGCTGATCACTTTCGAGCAGATTCTCGACGGGGCTCAGCAGTAGAACATAAGCTGTACCATAAAATTGCTGACAGCAAGGAATTCTTAATTATTCCAAACGATGAATACCATTTGACACACACAAATGAAAGAATCTCATGTACCGAAACGAACTAGGTGCAGTTGTCCGATTGTACAACATGGCAGTATGCAATCGCTTAAAATTCATATTCTTAAAACCTATCCGATGACCGTCGCTCTCTTTCGGTTTGGTCGAGCATAGGGCTTCGTTTCGCCATGGTTTCCTGAGGAAAAAACATCGAGCTCACTCAACCACTTCGCTTGGCTGCTGAAGGCACGAAACCGACCGGAAGTACGAATACTGGCGGTGTGCGCGTGTGTAGCAAATGGTTAAAAAAAAAGCCATACCAATGTCCCGCTCCAATCTCCATCGATCTCGGGGGCAAACAAGGCTACCATAAATCAAAACCGCTTTGGTCGCTCTTTAATTTAATCACTTTCCGTCGGCCGATTGTTAATCCATGATGACATCGTCGACAATTAAATCATAAGACAACTTCGGAAGCGAATTTTGATGGACAACTGACCAGCTTATCTAATAAAAATCCGTTTTACCAGTGTCGGACAAGCGCAAAACATAGGCAAACTTAAAATTCTACAGGTTTTTTTTTTTTTTTTTTCAATAAGCCACACATGTTAACATGGCCCACTCGTGTGTAAACCAGCTCAGCGCGAGCGGTAAATTGACAAGCATTTTCTTCTTCAACGCAACAACATCCTTGCGTGCATCCAGGAGAAGAGCTCCGCTTCCAACGCGTCGCCGCCTTCAGTTCTTCCGTGGCCTTCCGTTCTTCCGTTCCGGTGCAGCATGGCGAAAATTTGAATAACCGTGAAAACGACGTCTTTTCCGGTGCGGCAGGCATACCCGGCTGCCAAGGTTTGTTACGCCAGCTGCATGCGCAACGATCCTCCCATTCGTGCCACCGGAGATACGCGCCCGGGCAAGGGCTCCGGTAGTCCCCGGCAACGGCGGAACAATTTGTCCGAATGAGTTCATTTCGTTTTTCCCTATCTGTTTTTTTTTTTCATCTTGTTTTCGTGGCACATCGAGACGGAACAAATTGATGAAAAGTAGCATGACATTCAGCTATCCGTAACAGCTCTAATAGGACATAAGACTTCATTAGCTGTGATAATGGTGCATAAAACGGAACATTTCTTACGATAGTTCAAACGAACACTAAACGCATGTAAGATTACACATTTTACAGAAAAACGTAAAAACGTTCTAAACTCTTTTGCGTTAGAAGTTGTTTCATGGAAAATATTGCACCAGAGAAAGCTTCATTATTATAAAACGTCGTAAATAGAACTTCACAGAACTGCCAAAAAAATATAAGAAGTGTTGTAAAATATCATTTTCAGGCTCCAGAAGACCATGCCCACGGCAAATGGTACCTGTAATTGCGAGCGAGGACAAAATACCTTCGTTTGAATAATAATGCCCGAAAGCATCACTGCCCAGAATCTGTTTGTGGCTTGTCACATATACCTGCCACCTTGAAGATGAGGTGGTTTGCTTGCCTCCTGATCGAAGACACTCCAAAGAGGAGAGAGAACAACAATCTTCCCATCGGAAAGGTAAATCCTTCGTAGTTCCAGCTCACTTTTTCTCACTTTCCGTTTCGCATGATCGATGAATATTCATAAAATTGAATGATATTTTGACATGGAAGTAGACACACACACACACGCACGCACGCAGAGCTCATTTTGGAAAATAAGACCCAACGTTCGACCGATGGACGAGCATGAGGAATGTGTTTTTTGGAAAGAACAGGTATTTGCATACTGCTGCTCCGAGGGTCGATTGGGAAAGAATTTGAACTTGCACTCGCGCGTTCACGTCCCCGACGACTCGATCTCAGGCCAGCATAACTCGCTTGCGCTCACCTCGAAAAAAAAAAACATTATTTGTCGGGGTGTTGTTGAGGGTTCGCGCTTGCTTGCGCACACGCGGACGTCAAAGTCAACAGCATCTCCACCCGGAGTCGTCGCCCGTCAGGAGGTTCCGTGGGGCTTTTGTGTACAAACGCATACAAAGCGGAGCATTCTATGCTTTAGCGCGCCGGCCAATGTTTGTCCTTCAGGTGCGCGTTCCGTTCTCCGCGGATGGTAAAATAAGGTTCTAAAAAGGCCCCTTGTGCTCCCCCGTCCATTCAACCAAAGGGGTTTCTTAAACAATACCCGCAAAGCTAGGAAAAATCGTCCCTATGGTTCTCTGAATCACAGGTCAAAGAACGCTAAAGAAGTATTTGGTTTGTTGGTTAAAAATCTTTTAAAATCGGGACGCGAACGCGAATATCCGACAAGGAAATCTTGGATCTTGGAGTTAAGCTGCTCCCAGCAGCTCAGCAGCATCCACCGGTGTTTCGAAAGGCTCACCAACACACCGGAGCCTTCCCCGGGTCGTTGCGCGTGTAGCAGTGAATGATCGTTAAATGTGTGTATCGTGATCGTTCCCTTACGACCGGGCAGCAAGCACTACCACCGGAGCAGCGAACCGCTTACAATCATCGCGATCGATCGTTTGGCCGATCGTTCTTGCTTTCGCGTTCTGCACGTTTGCTGCGGCATTTTTTTTTTTTTGGCGCGTGTACGCAGCCAGCTTCAGCCAGCGATACACACACGCGCGCGCACGGGCAGAAAACCCTCCGACTCTCGTCTCGCGTCGGCACCTTGACAGAGGAAACACGTAAGTTTAATTCTTTCTTTCTTTCCTTCTTTCTTTCTTTCTTCTCTACCATCGTTTCTCCATCGCGGTTCTTTTTTTTTCTTCTCCGTTCCACCTTGTGCTCCAACGGAACCGGCCCCAAGGGGAAACAAGAGATGCTGCTGCGGAACGCGAGTGAGAAGTTGCAGTCGGGGTAGAAAAGAAAGATCAAGAAAAAGCATTCAACTCACTCTATTGCTGCTGCTGCTGCTGCTGCTGCTGCTGCTGGTGGTGGTCAGCAACCCATACCGACAGAGCGCGTAGGCAATATACACACGGGAGAAGGCTCCGTCGCGTCGATCTG
Source organism: Anopheles atroparvus (assembly GCA_914969975.1). NCBI lineage: Eukaryota > Metazoa > Arthropoda > Insecta > Diptera > Culicidae > Anopheles > Anopheles atroparvus. Next base: position 7,609,757 of record CAJZCY010000003.1, on the reverse strand, counting down.
CGATCGCGCGGTCGTGGTTCTCGGGCAGCAAGAATTTCTCGGGCCCACAAACAAGGAGGCACACCACGGTGCAGCCCATCAGGTCACCATATCCACACCGGCTGCCCCGGGGGCGCTGGTGGTATTGGTGTGGCGCTGGTGCGTGAAAGCAGCGCAGCGTGTGCAGGAAACAAACAACCGGGAAAAAGTGGACCGATGCCGACGGGCGCAGTGAGAACATGACGTCTCCGTGGGGGCTGAGCGGTGCACCGGGGAGGACGATCCGATCGAGGCACACTTGATCATCGCGAGAACGCGAGATTTTGTGGATATCTCTCAATAAGCAAGTTGTTTCGGCAGCAATATTGAAAGATTATTTGGCCAACGAAAGCCGCACATTGTAGTACAACCTCTGGCCGTGTTGGTATTCACTTTTCTCTATCAATTGCACATTCCAGCAAGAAGGAAAGCTTATGACAAAACATAAAAAAAACCACGGGAAGATATTTCATGAACAGAATCAAACAAATTAATTAATTAGAGCATTTCTCGCTAACCAATTAAATTTTCAGAACTCCCCACCAAACGATCTGCATGCAAGGTATGCTGGTGCAATGGTTTCCTTGAAACATATTCTATACTATATGCTGGGTGCTTTTAAACCAGTTGCTAAGAAGGACAGGAGGCACACAATTTTATCCATGGTTCCTTGCAGGCCTCCAAATAAAGCTTACATCCTATGCGAAGAACAACTGATGGTATAGTGTACTTTGAAATGTCATTAGAACAAAATTCTCATTTAGTTAATGTTAAATCATTCAGTCAATCAGGCTCTGCTTAGCCACGTGGATGTTTTTTTTAGAAAAAGAGGCATAATTTAAAGAATAACTTTTCTCCTAATGGACGCACAATATCACAAACTGTTTCCCTTTTTTTCGTTGGAGAATAGAACATTTCTCTACACTCCTTTGAATAGATGTATCACGACTTGCACTACTTCTTAACCGAAGTCTACTTAGATGTTCAGGCAACTTGATTCGTCCATCTCCGAAGTTTTCACGGACTTTGAATCAAAGTAGTCACGATCACAGTTGTTCAGAACCACCCGTATGCATACTTGTTTTGTGAGTTGATGGATGGTTTGTTTTATTTTTCTTCGTTTCGTTACAACCAAACCGAAAACTATCGCAAGGTGTTTTCTAGCACACGACACCGAATTGAAAGGTGGTCACAAACAAGAACAAGAAACGCATCCACACACAAATACACACACGGGTTTGCCTCTCCTTCACGCAATAGAGCACACAACTTGTCGGCAAAAGAACTTCGATCGCGGGGGAACGCCGGCAGCGTGATCACGTCGGTTTTAAATTTGTCGGGTCCGGTGCACTATCTTTTTTTTTTTTAACGTATAATCTCACTTTCCTGATCAAAACACACGCTTATCGTTTACATGTAAGTATCTTTCAATCACTTCATATCGCACCGATAAACGAAAACTGTTGAAAATCTTTTCTGTGGTTTTCATTCAAACTTAAGCAGGGTGTATTCTTTGACTGGTTTGATTATATCTTGGAAAACGTCTATCCATTGTTTTTTTCATCTACCCTTAATTGTATGGTTTCCCCTCTTAGTAAACGATTTTGATAAATGAGGAACCAACGAACACTTGAAGGAAGTAAAACTGTCCAATTTCTTCGGCAAATTAACAACCAGTGCCATTCAATCGTAGATTTGCCCTTCTCTATTGTCTCCATTTCTTTAATCCTCAAAACAACAATTTCTTACACAGCTACGAAACTCGGCACGTCTCTCCTCGAAGCCACACAACTTGCTACTGACAGTCTGTTTGAAGTTTCAACGTGCACCGAATTCGGATGAACAGAACCGTTTGGCGTCGAAATTCATCTCAATGGTGAATTTTGTGAACCGTTTCATCTCGGGATCCCGTTTTATCGAACCGTTTCGAAACGATCGTTGCTAAAACAAACCGATACGTATACTTTACGTGGTAACCGGTTCGACCGTTTCGCATCCGATACCAAATTCATCCAAACGTCAACATTTTCAATTGACTTCATTTTCGGTTTTGGAGTGTTGGGAACTGTTTGGAACCAGCTCGAGCTAGGTACTTTCAGAAAGCGGAACTTTGTCTAAGGTAAAATGATCAAACACTGCAGCGGCTGAACTTCAATAAACCCGGCATGTCCTGTAAGTGACGAACATAATGACACAGTCACAGTGCTCAATAATATAAGCAACAACAACATCCGGCAGATCGATTCCGTTCCTGTTGCTAGAGAACCCAGTTTTGAATGGCTCCTTAAAACCTACAACAAATCCCATCACTCAAATCGATCTGACTGCTCGATTCCAATCAGCTGTTTTGCAGCAGCTGTCAATGACGCTGCTCGAAAATCAAAGAAAATAAACAAACGACTGTCACAACGATCTCGTTTGATTTCAATGCATCATCGTTTGGTGTGGCATATAGGATTATAATTTAAGTTATGTTTTAATCATTTCTGTGTTAGGTTTTGTGTCGTGCGCTTGTTTTACTGTCGTGTGCTGAAATAGTTTTCCCTAGAATAAGTAGTTAGAGAAAAGTTTATTCCCTTCGCTCATTCGATGCATCCAACCTTCCATATCAAACTCTACGCGAAGGCTGTGATTCAGTAGCTTAGAAACTGTCGGTTCACGAAATGGCTCCAAGCGATTCGGTGCCGCCGGAGCGAAACATCGTGCTGAAGGGATGGGAAAAGCTGGACGACGATGTTATCATCAAGGAGGTGTCCACCAAGGGCAAACACGTCAACCTCTGCATCCAGTATCTGGCCGAGCGAAATGAGCTGTCGATGAAGGAAGCGAAAAACTATTTTCTCCAGAAGGTAAAGTGCATTCCGCATCACTTGTTCTGCTTGCACCCTCGCCGACCGAAAGCGTCGAGCAACGTGCAGGCATGAAATTGGAAACCACTTTTATCACCAGAATTTTGCAGCAGACTCACGGCCTGTACAACCAACGGCTTCTCAAGGGCGCCATGAGGGGTAGAGATTTTTCTGCTTTCGTTCGTTTATTTATAAATCTGAGCTCCGTCCAAAACACGTTTGAGAGAATAAACCGTAAAATTGAACCGATCCCTCGCTGCACATGCATTATCGACGGATTGTTTGCGAGTTTACAGCGCAGCTGTAACCCGGCTAGTGCTTATCAGTATGTACATAGCCATATAAGTGTCCCCGCGCTAGAAGAAAGGGATGACACAAAGTGTGCCGAGCCCAATCCTCCGTCAGAGCAACACACCCGAAGAGCTGGTAGCTTGGGAGCTGACCATTGTCTGTCATGGTTGGCGTAGAAACTTGAGAGCTTACCCTTATCGGTTACGAAGACGCGACGGCGACGGCGGAAACTGCGAAGACTTCTCTCGATCATTGCTTGCCTGCCTCCGCTCAGTAGCGATCCGATCGGCCTATTGCACACGCGCGTCACTGCCAGCCACCGATATTGTTTCATTTTCCACAACCGATCGAACTGTTCCTTCCCAACTGCCATTCGCAGGTTAATGCGTACGTGTATCGGTTACTGTCAAGCCGGCAGCTGTACAAGGCCCACCACATCCTGAAGAACATCGACCGGGTGCCAAAGTACGTGTTCTACCAGATCGCCGCCGAGACCGCCGATGCTGGCCTGCGGGACTACATAAGGGAGCATCTGACGCGAACGGTCGAAAACTATACCGCCGGCGAGGAGCAACGGATCGCGGCCAGCTGGCGGGTGTACACGCAGCTCAAAGCCAACGTGCGCCAGATGGCCGAGGTGCTGAACGAGGTGACCAGCGGGTATACGGTGCTCGAGATCGAAACGATGTCATTTAACACGTTCTGCATGAAGGAGGACGTCTACAGAAACTCGGTGGCGGTGGATTTATTCTTCAAAAACCAAGGTAACGTGGGCTAATGACCATTTAAATTGTTTTGTAGGGATACACGTGCAAAACTAATGGACAATACGTGTAGTTCGCGTACAAGTGATTCGTTCAGTTAAACCGTCAGTAGTTTAGAGGATCATATCAAGAAACCCTATCAAAAAATCCTTCGTCCGTGCGTCAGACGTGCTCCCTCGGCAGCCTTGACCGTCGTGTGTTGAGGCTTATCCGCGGGAATCGATCATGCCTGAAACAGAGGCAAAGATTCCAGTGAATCACCCAGCATTGCCCTTCCGTTTAACGTAAGTTGAACGTGATTTTATTTATAACTCTCATCTCAAGTTCGAGATTATTTTGACTTACTCGTCTTAGTCGCTGGTACACCCGAGGGTGCTGAACATCTGTCGATGATTATGCACGTTGCATTGCGAAATACAACACATGATAAGCCATTGAACATTCATTCGTAAAGTACGAACCTCATAATCATTAGAAAGGGTTCGTCATAATTGTTGCATTTTGGAGGCAACTTTCTTTGCCATAGTAAGGATAAGTTCCCATTCCGTATCATGTGATTCCATTGAAGCAGGCTGAAAGAGATCATCACGTGGAAAGTTCCCGGCGTGACAGTGCAAACGAATGATCGTCTGTGGGGGGATTCAATATTAGGCAACGTTAAATATTGATAGAAGATTAGACGGAACAATTTTTCAGTTGACAACAAGTGTGCGATTAAGTGTTGCAAGACCGCAACAATATACCCTCAAACCCAATAACTGTTCGGTGCAATGCAAGATTTGAACGAAGTATATGATTTGTCGCTAGTTCACTTTTTCGATGTTATCGCAAGCAACATAGATTATTCAACGATTTGATGGAGAGAAAATTGATTCAAGGCCATCGACAAAAAACGGGCCACCGACGTTTCAAATAACGAAGCCTGTTTCAAAACGGAAGTGGCCATCGCTTCGAAAAATGCTACCCGAAAGAAGTGTGTCTTGTGTTCAATTTAATCAGCAAATGGTTGACAGTAACTGGTCCCGAAATAAATAAAACATCCCGAACGCTGGCAGATAAGCCAACGAGAAGGCTAGGATTGTGTGCGACGTTAAGTAAGACTTCGTATTGGACTATGGAATGTCTTTTTTTTTTCTGCTGACCTACCCAACCCTAAAATTGTGTAATTTTTCAACCCGCACGCCGCGTATGGTGGTTTTGTTCTAATTGAATTGTATTATGGTTTTTTTTTTGTCTCTCCAGAAACTGAGATTTCGCCCATCCTCGATCGCTACACCGTGTGGAGCTACCTGCTGAAGAACAACATAGCAAATCTCGTCAAAATATGGATCCAACTGAACAGCTGCCTGCGCCGGTGCTTCCAGCAGGGCATCGATCCCACGGCGCACCTTCTGCGCATCAAAATCGACATATACGACGATCCCCGGTTCAACGAGCGTCTGCGCCAGCTGTTCCAGCGGTGGGAGATCGACGATTTTATGCTGTCGCAGCTGTCCCACCACAGGACGCTGTCGCGCAGCGAAATCCTACTGAACGAGCTGGCCCGTCTTGGGAAGTTTCTCGACCACGAGCGCAGCGACGCGGTGGCCATTCTGCGGCGTCTTTTTATCACCGAAAGCTACAAGCAGAACCGCGAATGGACCGAGGCGCGTTGGTTTCGCGAGCAGATAACGCGTAAGTTTGTGGAGAACCGTCTTTTCCCCCTGCTTGGCCTGTCGATCGTGAGTCGGGAGTTGCTCGAGCAGCTTGCCGGCGATCCCAGCGAGGAGCACCGCGACGAGGTGAACGTTTTCCTGCAGCTGCAAAAGCTGCAGAACGCTACGATCGACGCGAGGGAGCTGCTGGAGGTTTCGCGCACCACGTCCGCCTACATTCTACAGCACAACCGGGCGTTTTACGAGGAAAATCCCGCCGTGTATCTGTTCGAGTATGGCCTCGATGAGGCAAATGCTCGGTTCGACGATAGCAACCCACTGCTGGAGAAGCTACCACATTTGTACAATTTTATCAAACGTAACAAACAAACACAACCGTCTGCGAATGATGTGATGGTGAAAAAGCTTCTGTCGATCGCGGGCGTCCCGGATCCTGGCAAGATTCAGCAGTTCCTCTTCTACGGCACACGCACCGACGCCAATGGTGCTGTCGAAGAGGAAGACGAACGTGCGGCACGGATGGAACTGCTCGAGGAGTACGGCACCATTCCGCACTTCAACCACCCGCTGCTGATCGAAAAGTACGGCCAGCCGGTGACCCTGCGCTACACGCACTACATCGGGCTGCATCGGGCCTGTTACGCGGTGTGCGAGTTCTACCGGGAGCAGCTGCAAAACTACTCGCAAATATCGACCCGCCAGATCAACAGCGCTGCACAAACGGTGGCCCAGCTGGCCATCGGGAAATACTGGGACCGGGAGCTGGTGGCACACGCCGTCGCCTTCATGGAGATGATCGGTGTGAGCAGTGTACCGACGAGGGCCTATTTGCGTTGTCTCTCGCTGGTCGATCGAACGGACCGGGACGACTCCTGCGGACCGCACAAGCTAACCATCGCTGGACTGTTGCACCGGTGCGAGCAAGCGATCGCCGACAAACCGGTCGATGATCCCGAGCTGCTGATCGATCTGGAAGCAATGACCCTGGTGGCCCGTACGAACGGACTACCCTATCCGGAGGCTTACCTGAGGGAGCGGCTACTGGCGCACGATGATTGGTATCGGTTTTTGCTGCTCGCCGACTATCTCAACTATCCGCAGGAGCAGATTGTCGAACTTTGTCGCCACGGGTTCGGCACTGGACGGATCGGGAAGAACCTCATGGCGGCGCTGCTCTACCAAGCGAAAGATGGCGATAGTGACCGGGAGGCACCACTAACATCCAGTTCGGTTGGATCGATAAAGAGACGTTCCAGTTTAACTCCACGACGCAGACGCAGGGTAAGTTTCTTTCTAAATGTCCATCCAACTTCTTCCCAACCTTGTCTGATCTCACTTGAGTGTGTCATATTTTCAATGGGTGCTTTGACAAATTTTACTTTTCAATCGAGAGCAAAAGAAAATCTGTGTAGAATTAACTTCAATGAGTACTTGATTTGTACAGTAGTACTCGTTATAGTAAAGATTGCAGCAGTGGCTCCTCACAGGAAATGCCTTTAAGGAAACTTAGTTTGCTCCCCACATTGTAAACTTATCTCGTGTATAACCTCCAACTTGCCCTACGTGCGAGAAAACAGGAGAAATGCAGTTGATGCCTATGGTCTCACCGATGCCCTGTCCTTCTGTGTGGTATTATGGGGCATTAACAATGAATAAAAACAGTGTGTAAACACAAGCTCACCGGATTTTCAGAACTCTGCACTCTAGGGTGACTGAGAGTATCGTCAGAGGGAAAATAATCAAAGAATGGAATAGCAAAAACGCCGCTTGCAGTTGAAAGTCGGCCATCCCTTGCCACGGGGGGTGGGGGTTACTGGCAGATAATTCCGCTGCGCTAGACGGTGTAGCATCTTTTCACTTGTCTGTTTCTTTTCTCCTGCTGTGCAAACCACAATCTTGTTGCGCAATAACAAGCATCAAGTATATGGCAAGGCATGGAAAAAATCAACAAAAAAAACCGTACAACTCACAACGCGTAAATCGAGTAGAGAATGGACTCATTTTAACTCAGCGCTTATCAAATGTGTCCCATATCAAACCAGCTATGGGCGACGACGTTGTGCGGAAAAGCTGGGCGAGACGAATGCAAAACCAAAATAAAACAAAACGGAACCGGTTTGCGCCAAGTCGAGCGTTGGTTTGCCGATTTGTGCGGGTCGCCGACCCGGTCATCATGCCCGGCGCGATACGCGTAGTATTGGGATGACATTTCGAAATGATCACGCTTGCACACAGCTTGACGATGTGCTTATTTATTTGCTTTGAAGCATAAACGATCGGGTCTACTTTGGTTCAGAAATAGAATCTATTTGCTCGCAGATGATGTTCCTACTCGATCTACTTCTTCTACTGCTAATGAAGTTATGGCTAATGATTTTCGATTCGTTTTTGTGAGATGCGACATAAGTAATGCTTGACCTGCTTATTATGACCTATCCTTACAGGCCAGCAGTATGACGGCGGACTCGAGCGGTCACTCGAGCGTGTCCAGCGAGGGTGATACCATTTCGACCGGTGGTCGAACCAACGGTGCCAACGGTGCCACCGGTTCCACACCATCGACTACACTCGGTGGCGCATCCGTGGGAGAGACCCCTTGCTACGATGGCGCCTGCTTCCTATCGGAGCGTTACGACACGGATCTCGTTTCAACGGTGCTGCTTTGCACGACCGAACCGAACTCGCACGAGCCGGCGCCATCTTCCGACTTCGAATCCTTCGTCCGGCTCGTCACCGCGGCGGCAACGACCGGCAACCACCGGGCGCAACGCTACCCGCACACATATCAGAATCTGCTCGATCGAGCGATACGCTCCCGGTGGCCCCTGTTGGCACTGCTGGCGGGGGAGGTTTGCCCGGTGAAAAGTGAAAGTCGTCGGCACTGCTGGATCGTGTGGACCATGTTGGCCGGTGAGTACCCATTCCGGGACCATCTGCTGACACCCGGAGCGACTGTGGAACAGGATCAGCAACAAGCGGAGCGTACGTTCGTGTGCGGTCTGGTAGAGCATCTCGTTCGTACTGGTCGTCTCTGCACGCTCGCCAGTTCGTTGGCCATGTTCTATCCAGCCTCCAACTGGCACTATCTGGCGGGCTTCCTCAGCCTCACCGAAGACGTCCTCTTCGATGCGGATCGTGCAACGGATCTGCTCACCAACTTCCTAGTCAGTTCGTCCACGGGTGAGGTGTGTTTCCTGCTGCGCATACCCAAGTACGAGATGTTTAACTTTTGCGCCCGCCTGCTGATGATCCACCTGAGCAAACGGGCATCGCTGCACCACCAGCTGCTGCTGCTACGAGCGTACGTGCGCTGCGACTTTCGGTGTTTTCTGATCGCCGAGGTGGACTTTGGGCGGATGCTTCGGATGTGCGAAATCGTTCGCCACTGCCAATCGATCACGGTCGACTTCCACGCCCTGTACGAGCGCTCGTGTGCCGGAAAGGAGCAGGAAAGCGAGTTTTACGAGGCACTCTGCGAGCGGTTGGTGAAGAAGAAGTACCACGAGGCAGCCATTGCCGTGGCGGATGAGGCTTCCCTGCCACGGGAGAGTATTATATTCGAGCACTGGGTGAGCGTGTTCGAGGCGACCGGAACGGTGGGTGAATTCGAGCGTTACCGCATGGACAGCGCACGGTACGGGCTTGGGCCGGAGCTACGCATCAGCTTCTTCACGCATATCGCCAACCGGCTCGATTACGGCGATCGGCAGCGCTACGAGCTGCTCAAGTGCGCCCTGGAACTGATCCGCGAGCATGGACTCTATCCGAGCGAATCGTTCGATCGCGATCGTCTCGAGTACGAGCTTGCCCTCAGCTACGTGCGCTGCACCAACGAGGACACGCTCGATCTCTACCGCTCGCAGTACTGGTGCAATACGCGCCTGCAGTCTGAGGCCTCCCAAGGGAGCGGCCAGTCGACGGCCATCCTGTACCACACGTTTCTCGAGCTGAAAGAGGTGGCCGGTATCGACGATCTGACGCTCGCCAACCTTCCACTCACGCAACCCGAGGAGCGGCTCCGACTGGATGCCCTCATTAACCGGCTGCTCGACTGCGGGGACATTGTGCAGGCGCTACGCTACCAAGCGATCTTCGAACAACGTCCCATCGATCTGCACTTTATCGTGTTCTGCATGGCGCTCGCCGAGGGACTGGTCAGCTTCTACAACCTCTCCAAGGAGGAACGCATGCTGCTGAACGAGGACAGGGCGCGTTCGGCGGGCCGATTTCAGCGGCGTACACTTTCACGCATAAGCCGCGTCAGTCAAAGCTCCACGACGGGCAGACTCGAGGGGTCACCGATGAAGGGCAGCGGCGGAGCGACGCAGCTGGACACGTCCGATACGAGCACGGCGGCAATGTCCGACTTTGAGGAGGTTCCCTCACGCGAACGACAGGATATTTTTGAAGCAATAAGCGTAAGTTAATTTTCGAACGGCGATCGTACAGCCAACTTATTGTGTCTTTTTCGTTTCTTTCAGGGCCTCGGTAATCGTATCACGCACGGGCAGGATCTCGCTCAGCGCGTCATCCTCACGTACCGAGTCGCCATGTACCTCGATCGCGAGTACACGGAGCTGCTCAAACTGCGCGATCCTCTTGCGTTTCTGCCTGAGATCGTGCGGGAGGACTGTGCCCATAAGCTCGAGGTGATCAGCGATATCGTTACCGCCACGAGGATGAGTGTGGAAAGCTTCACGGATTTTCTAGCGTCGGAAATCGTGTCGGCTGTGGTGCGCTCGAAGTTCTATCTCTTCCAGCAACAGTCCCAACAGCAGCAGCAGCAGCAGCAACACCAAACGTCGAACATAAAAGCAGACGATGAGCAACTGTGGGGGTACAACATCGATCGGGAGTTTCATCTGTTCCTCGAACTTGCACCGAACACGACCGCCCTTGGGAACGTGCTGCTGCGGTACTGCAATGCCCTCCGGCTGTATCGCAAACGCGAACGGAAGGACACGAACCAGAGCGTGCAGGATGCGCTGGAGTCATTCGAGATGATTCCATCGCTGCGCAACCCACACGACGCCATTGGGCTCGTCGAACGGCTCGATCAGATCCTGCAGCGGCAGGTACTTTCCCTAAAGAAGCAAAACACGATCATCGTCGCGCTGTTGGTGAAGGCGCACGATTGCTTCGTGCACGAGTGCTCCATGGAGGGCATTATGGAGGTGCTGGCGTGCTGCAAGGCCCTCACCGTGATCCTCACGGGGGCTAAATCGTGGAACCTGATCGTGCGACTGCTCGTTGGCATTGGGCGCTACCGGGACATGTACTACTGCTTCGAGACGCTCATCAAACACGAGCAGTTCGAGTCGCTGCTCGGCCAGTTCGACGATCGTGCGTCCAACGGGCGGCGGCTGCAGTCGGCCATCATCGCCTACCTGAACGAGCACTGCCCGGAGCGGAAGGACTACTTCCGCCTGGCGGCGCTCCACTTTCGCATGCACAAGGAGATCGCCGAGCTGTGGGAAACGGAAGCGAAGGCCACGATCCATGCGATCCTCGAGACGTACGAAGTGAAGCGGATGGTGCAGCTGAAGGGCATATCGGCGGGCAGTGGCCAACTGACTCCCATTCCCAGCGTCGTGCACTGCCAGCAACTGCAGGCAACCCCGCTCGTACAGACCGAACTGACGTGCGCCATGGATGCGTACACGCACGCAGCGGAAACGTACCTGCTGGACAACAACCTCACACTAGCGCAGCGTGCTGCGGCAAACGCGGAACTGATAGCGTTGCAGATCTGCTTCGTCCGGCAAGCTATCGCCACGGAGAAAGGATCAACCACAGGAGGCCCCAACAGTTCACCTTCCGCCAAGGGAGCTGACCGGCCATCGACCTCTGCGGGGAACTCCTCCCCGCGCTGTCTTTGCACATCGGTGCTTAACATCCGCTCAGCAGACCCCGTCGATGGTCGTCGGGCGGCGGTGGGGTCGGAAATCACCGGCACCAACGGGGCCACCGGTACCCTGCTGTACTATATCAACTTCCTGCTGACCGTCCCGCAGGCACTGATCGTTGCCCGCGCCTACTGCATCGAGGTGAACTGGGCCGGCGCGATTTACCAGCATTACGTGATGCGCGGCGAGACGACCTACCTGGACGAGTTTCTCGCCCGGCTCCCGGTGACGGACGCGTTGATCGAGACGCTGGTGAAAATCTTTCAGCTCGAGCCACACATCACACCGCAGATGGAGCAAGCGATCGAGCGGTTCATCGACCGGATCCACTCAGTAACGCTCAAGTATCGGCTGGCATCGCTGCTCGGACTGCGCAAGACCATCCACGGGCTGATCAACGGAGGCGCGGTCTTCTACCTAAAGGATACGAATTACGGCAAGAGTGAAACGGATCAGATGGCAGTCGGAGGAGGAGGCGGCTGTGGAGGGAGTAGCACCGGCAGTGGCGGTGGAGCCGCTAGCGTTACAGGTGGAGCGGTCAGTATGGTGGGTAGTATCATAGGCAGTAGTAGCATCACTAGCAATAATACCGCTTCAGCGAACACCATGTCCAGCTCGTGATGCAGGAACGATGCGATGCAAGGCTGCATCCCTCATGTGATTATACACAGGACTTTAAAGGCAAGGCTGCGTGAAAAAAGCAATGTATTTATTTTTCCCACCATAACAATATGGCAATAAAGTGTTTTTTTCCTAATTGACAATTAATACATGGTTGTTTAGTCGTACAACTTACCATTCATTGTTTTACATTAGATTCAGTTTCATTTTTATGTACTTTCGGATTTCCCTTTACAATCCATCTACGACAAAAAACATACTTCTCTGTTTGTAATCAATTGTTTGTATTTCACTTTCGCTATACATATCTTTTGCTTAGTTTTTTTCCACGATCTGCTCATTCCTTCCCTTCTGTTTGCCTATGACTATTATTTCTTCATGCTTATCATTTATTTACTATCATTGTTTTAATATTATTTTTCATTATCCATTCAACTTGTCTCTTTTCCCTTGTTTAGTATTTAGCGCTGCTGCATCCTTTCATGCACTGTCTCTTTTCTTATGTTTTTTTGTTTGTTTGTTTTCTTCTACATGTTACACTTTATTTACGGTTTTTGTTGTTTTTTTTCCTTTTTACTACTTTGACATGTTCATAAGTTTTATCGTCTTTTTGCTATGGGTCGTTTCATCTTTCACACGTTCTGAAATGTTTAAGATACTGTCCACCAATCACGATCATACCTGGTGTGTTGTCTGATCTGACCTCTCTCTCTCTCTCTCACTCTTTCTCTTTGCCGGCCGCATTTACACTCCGTCGACTCGAAAGCGGACAGTTTTATGGGTTGTTTGGAAAGTTGTTATTCCCACAAGATATTATCTGCCAGCAACATCCATGACGCAATCAATCGAACCCTTTGTCTTCCACGAACCGATCGGTGATCAACGTTTTTATGCACTACGAGCTGTTATCGCGTTATTCTTTCCTATTAATTTTGATTGTGGTTATGTACTGTCTTTATGCTCACGCGACCTACTCATGCCGGTTACCCTTATTAGTGCGATCACTTTGCGCTAGAAATATTGCATAAATCGGAGATAATGTTTGCCAAGTGTAGCCAACGACTGATTTCGCACATCTGTGCGCATTGATTGGCAAATTGTTTTGATTGATTTTAATCTTTTTTTCTTTTTTTTTAATGTGGAGGTTGTGACGATGGTGGTGGCATGGAGTAACTGTCCACATGCAAATTTAGCTTACGGTGAGGTGAGTATGTGTATTCAAAGTGCTGCACATAATTTGAGTGATGAGTGTTTGTTATTATACCTTGTTAGTAAGAGTTTTAGCCCAGCTTCCGATGGTGGAAGGGTTTTCCTTTCTCCCGTTTTGTCAATGTTTCAAAGCCATTTCATTAATTCATTTCTTTGTCCCTCCACTTTTCCTTCCAAACCAGCTGGGCGAGCTTTCGTGCACCATCACAAACAGTCTCGAGTAGCAGCGGCCTTGTGAGACATAAAAGCATTCAACAACGTTAACAAAGCTTTCACAAACATATCCTCCTTCTTGAGGAGCGGTTTCCTCGGGACCGTACGTTGAAACGTATAGCGAAACTAAGGCATGCGTAACCGAGTCCCGGGGTTTATGGGGCTACCGTCGCATAAGGGTGGTAGCATAATTCAACAATATTTTCTGTGTATCTTTGTTTAATTTTGTTTGTTTTGCCTTGAGTATTCTCAAACTATCATATGTAAAGAAAAGGTTTGTTTTCGTTTATACATCAGGATTTTGTTTTCATATACTTTCCTTATTTCTACTCAAGGTAAGGGTTTCAACTAAAACAGGAAAGCAGCGCTTCTAAGCTTCGTGATCAGAACAACCCAGATTTTACATCAGTTTAACCTCATTTTGAGCACTTCAATACCCCTCTCGTTGTTCGATTAAATTCGTAAAAAGAAACAAACGATAAAACATAGAAATATAAGGAAAGCTGACCGGGGACAATTGATAAGCCAAACGATAAAACACTGAAAATGAAAGAAAATCTAATGCCCAAATGAACTGCAAATTTGCCACTTGCAAAACGCTCACGCAGGAACACATGTACATACATAAACACGAATAAGCATGTACACGGTGGTGTACACTAAAAGTACAATGGTCCTTGCCTTCTCTAACCAGGACTGTCTGTGTGGAGACCCCCTACATTGATAATAGCTGTAAAAGACCTTATAGCTAACAAATTAAATCTAAAGATCACGCTGCAAAAGATCATAACGGTTCTACGTAGCGATGATAGACGATGCTCCATTTGCTACAGGTAGTTACGTGAGAGAAAAAAAAGAAGTTATATTGATTTTCAATCGCCAGATCAATTTTCTACCACTCGCCTCTATGGGCCTAAAGTATTGTAGTAGAAGTGTTTTACGAGTTAGGGGGCATTTTTTTTCTTTTTTTTTCTTAAGCCAATAATACACAACATAGGAAGGCAGTGTGAGCTTAATGCAAACCATAGTGAAACCACAAGATGAGGCGATCGTATGAAGATGGTTCAGATGTACAATAAGACGATGACGGTAAAATTAGTTATCACAATACGGACACCACATACCACGAGAAGCGAACAGATACGAGGTTGCGAGCCATCCGCCTCCGTCTTTATGAGTGCTTCCCTTCGTTTGCATACCGCTAATTTCACTCCGACACTGGTCGTACCTTTCTTCTCATTCTCTCTCCAACCGAACATAATCGATATCCGCAGCAAAGCAAACAACGAAGCAGGAAGCCCAGCACAGAACTGTACTCCTTGTTCTCCGAGGGAATCCTTAAAGTCTTTCAACACGAAACAGGGCTAAGGAGAGAGTATCTTTATTGTTTCCCCCGGCGTTTCTCTTTTTAAATCCTAAAGCTAGCACTCCTCGTTCTCTTTTCCTTGTCTTTTAACAACATTAAGGCTTTTAATTGGTTGTTTTCCCACCGGTGCTACTACTCTTTGCTCCGGTCCACATCCCTGCTGTTCCTGTAGCATGCGCGCATGGTTGCAGATTTTTTAGTTTATCTCTTACTTGGGTGTTCATAATTGTCTATCCAATATATACAAATGGTTAACGCATGCTAACGCGATCACTCTGACCGCCTCCCTTTCGCTGCGCCTCTTACAACTATGCGATTTGCTAATTTCTATTGATTAACTAATTGCTAGACCTTAAGCAGTAAATATTCATATGCACACAGCTTCACTATTATCTTGCCTTTGCTTTTGTTGGCGTTGATCGGTGCAAACATTTGACGGCGTTCGACGGCATTATTCCTTCGCGGCTTCGTCTTGGTTTACTATCAGTTTATTATGCGCGCCAGAACACAATCTTTTTCTTAAACGTATAGGTAAGGGGGTTTGAGATGTACAATACAATCTACTGGTTGACGGTTCACATCTCGCATCAGCTCTCTCGTCGATGATTCGTCGTCTCTCTCGATGCGGTTAGCGTGCCATCCAGTTTGTATTCAATTTATACTACTTCTACAATTTCTATTACTATCAGCTTACAGTGCAGTCCTTTTGATTTCATAGTTCCGGGTTTGCTAAACGCAACCCGTAACTTCTCCCTTTTTTCCCAATCTCTTACTTCGATGCCCGCTAATGATTAATCTCTCTTTTTGAACGTTGCGTACACGGATATAATGTTTTCCATCTGTGTATTACATGTTTATTTTTGTGTTTGCAGTGCTATTAAACAGCAAACCAAACTTATTCGATTAGGTTGTTGCGTTGTTTTACGATTTTGCTTTAACGTTACAATTGTCTATCATTCGGGGTATAAAGTGCACAATCATTGGGGCTCATCGTAAATTTCGCAGGCCAAAAGCAGGATAACAAGGTTAAATGTCTTCAAAAACGTGGCAACACGGATGTCTATATAGATAATGATAATAAATTGGGAAAACTTTAAAACATCGTTGACAATTGATAAGCTTTTTTAAAGTGAAATGAGGAGTCAATTTCTTACAGATCATTCACCTCAGTGGATTGAATTTTCGTTACAAAATACGTTGAATTATACTTTGAGTAGGTATCCTGAACAAATCTCTGTATCAGCACACCCATATTGAACCAACATATTGCGCTGTATTTCTAGGACGGGGAATGAACAAAATCCTTTTATGTGCTTCCATCCAATCTGGAGAATCAATAGAGGATCAATCAGGAATTGTCATCGATCGAATGTGACATGGTGTGGACATTTACTTTTATGTGTATAATAAGAAAAAAAAAACTTAGAAAAACAAACCCTTAATGGTGGAGTTTGAAATCTATGGTTGGTGGCAACTTGTTTATCTCTGTTCTGTCTAATATTATATGGGGTGTGTGTGTGTGTTGTATTGTGTTATATGAGCGATAAGACATACACGATTTGAAGCAGACTAATGTTTGCCCTGCTGCTCGCCTTTCCGCAGTCTTACTATACGGTGAACATTATGGTTCCGCACTACTTTCACACTTAACGTACATCCAGTCTACGTAACGATTTTCTTGTTTCCTCTCTAGGGAATATATTATGCTTGTCTCATACACGTTAATTGGCAGTAAGTTTCGCTTTATGGGTTGATTTTTTTGTTTTAATTTACTTTTATGGATAGTGATTGATTTCGATAGTTTTTGAGCGTTTCGGGGGTAGATTCAATCGTGAAAGAATATGCCACCAGCAGTATTTAGGCGCTGGAGGCGCGTCTCTGCTGCACATGTTTTAAACAATGGTGTTGCTTGGCCTGTGTGTTAATTTTTTTTTTTTTTACGGCCCACCCACAATTTTCCAGAGCAATTTTCCACGCACGATTTTTACGCACACATAAAAGTGCCTTATAGGAATGGATTCGATTACAAGAACTAAACCGCAATGTCTTTGCTAGCTAACGCTAAAGCAATTCAGCCCTAGGGTAAGGTAATAAAAGTCCTCTCTCATCAGTCTAATTTTGCTATAGCCGGTAATAAGAGATGAAAAAAGACAAACTCCCTGGCGCAGAATATTTCATTTGACGAGGGTGTATGTATTTTTCAACAATTTATAGGTGAATAAAACAGAGCGCTATGTTATTTTCTAACCTGCACGAAATGCTAGCCGCAAATTCTTTAAAATGGTCACAACTGTTATCGTTTTTGGTATTGTTTTCATTCCTCCTCATAGCACCGAACGGTAGCCAATTTTAATACATATCATTCGAATGATGGATGATTCTGATCGGTCCTAGATTTCCAACACAGTTTCCTTCTTTCTCTTTATACGTTTTCATCTTTTGTTTGCTAACGTTTTTGACAATAATCTGTTTCCTTCTTCTTTTAACCAGCTTCCAAGGGAATGATTAATAGGAGCTCGTACTTCCTGATTAGAAGAAGCCTATACAGCATCAAATAAATCTGCACGAGTGATAGGTTTCACTCATAAAGTCATTCATTGTGAACACAATCGTTTGCATGCGACAAATCCTTTTTCGCGGATTAATACCAAGCACAAAAAGGTGGGCGGGCAGTGGAAAACCATATTAACTATATAGATAAGGTTTGCTTGAGATAAACTGTCGTGTCGTGTTGGACAAGTCCGCACGGCAAACGAATTAAAGGTTTATTCTTTGTTAGAACGAAGGGCATTTGATGGACTGTTAAAAAATGTAAAACGATATACATTTATATGATGTTGCTTCATACATTACGTTCAATTTGGGGCGTACTTTTAGGTTTCTCTCCAAACCATGTAGTGCGTTTTTGATCCTCTAAATTCTACATAACCATACATTTGCCTCTTAATCTTCTTTGATCACCGCGGAAAAACAGCAAACAACAGTACGTCGATATGCGCGCATTTTACATTTATAACAGCCTTATATGATTCAGTTTTTATTCATGTTCTTCTGGCCTTCCATTCTGTTTTTTTCTCGCTGAATTCGTTCGTTCAAGCCCTCATAGTGTGAAACTAACTATACACAAGTAATTTGAATCATTAACATTTACGTTAGGGATCAGAGGGAGGGGGGGAATTAAATTGTCTATTGCTTTACAGCTTCCGTTGGAACCACAGCAGGAAACTGGCTGATTGCGCTTACAATCTTGCGTTCTTATTGTGATCAAGAGGAATGAAAATGGTCGTCGTTCGTTTAATTTTTCCTTTGGAGCCTACCAATTTTCTCCAAACAAATAGTGATCAAGCTTTTCCTGCGTCGCAGGAAAGGAAAGAGAGTAAAAACGAGCAAATTATTATGAATATAAATTTATCTACAATTCGATCCGTGAGCAAAAATTATCTAACAAATAAATGTTCACCTCTCTTTTCGCCGTAAAGGATGGGAGGTGATGTTACCGAACCAACCCAACGGATAGGCCCCCCTACCTACCTTAAGGAGGAGCAGTGCGCAATGATACGCGCCCAGTGTTATCTATCTAATTTCCCTCCGTGTGTCGAGATCCGCTTTTGTTTGCTTTTCGCAATTGTTTATCCAGAATATAGAGATTTCCCTACGAAGGAGACGAAGGACACAATCTTGTCTCGCTACCACTGGAGTACACTATCTACCGTCCCGATCGACCGATGATGATATTGGAGCAGAGATATTGGAGTTCTTCCCTGACTGGGTGTACCTCGCGTGTGGCACACACCCACATAGGCGAGGTACCAATTAAACACTAAGCCCTCACAACAGCTAGACCTTCCCTCGGTGGTGGTTGCTGCCGTTGTTATTCAACTAGAATTTTCCTACGTACTCTACGAAAGACGACGATGTGGTCGATGAGATGGCCGTTGTGTGATACTGCGGCTGTTGGTGCTACTGTTGGCCAGATGGCAGTTCGGAAGGTGGTTGAGTATTACTGCCAGTACTGCTGCTGGTGTTGCTATCTTCACTCGTGCCAAGAGCCAGGGCAGCCATTTGCACCGGCGACACCGATTCACGGATGACTGGATAGGAGGGAAGTCTCTTCCTTTCGCACGCGCAGGTACTATCGTCCACCGCCGATGGGGCTGCAATGGAGGTCGTCGTCGGTGCCGCAGCAGAATCTGCAAGGGCGGGAGCGACACCACTCACCATGGGTCGTCCAGTCGCTAGAATGCGCACCTCCAGCAACGCCTGCAGGGATGCTTTGCTGGGATGCTGCGAGTGGGGAGGATGGTGGTGGTGGTGGTGATGCTGCTGTTGCAACGACCCGGCAAGTGCGAGAACCGGGGCAGCTGCTGCCGCTCCTGGTACTGCTGTGGGAGAGGTTTTGATGGTTGAGAGTTGGTTGTTACCGGAGGAGCAGGAAGCGGAGCCTCCACTGGAAGCCACTGCCAGCGCCGTCGAGACCTTCTTCAACGATCCCACCACTCCCCCGTAGGGGCCCGTGGCAGAAGAAGGCGCCAAAGGGGGCTTCGGGTGCTAGGAACCCATCGAAATTCCTCCACTACCACCGCTGACCAGACTACCGGAGCTACCCTCGAACCCGCCACCGCCGGTAACCATCGACGAGCTGAGCTGCTTGCTGATGGAGGCCGCCGTGCTGGAAGAGCTGCTCGCGGTGCTGCTGCCAACGGCCGTCATCGTCACACCACCACCGATACCGATCTTACTCAGGCCGGATGGGCTCGATGGGCGATTGGAGCGTACGCCGGGTACCCTGTACGAGACCGTGGTCGACGCTGCTGCCGCTGCCGATGCCGTTACAGCTGCGGCGGCGGCGGCGGCCGCTGCTGTCGCGGCCGGGTCGCTACCGGCCGCATCCGCTATGACACCGATCTTCACCACCTGCGGCGACTGGGGCAGCATCCGGTGGAACCAGATGTGATTGAGGGCCTCCTGTGGGGTCATGCGCCGCTTCGGATCCCACCGTAGGCAGTGCTTGACAAAGTCCAGAAACATATCGTCGCTGTAGTGGAGCACCTTGGCGAGATCACGCGTCCCGGGCGCACCCCGGTACCGGCCGCGCCGACTGTAGCTGCCCTGGATGTCCTCTCGCCCGTCCGCCCGGAAGCTGAGCGAGCAGTAGTGCGGCAGCCGATCCTCGCGATCGAACGCGAAGTAGCGCGATGCCGAGCGCGCATTGTCCAGCAGCTTCAGCGGGGGCATACCGAGCAGCTCGATGATGCACGCCATCTGATCGTACTCGTCCTCGCCCGGCAGCAGCGCCGAGCCGGTGTACAGCTCCGCCACGATGCACCCCAGCGACCACATGTCGATCGCCATGTCGTACTTGGCGCCGAGGATCACCTCCGGCGCGCGGTAGAACCGCGACTGGATGTACGTGTAGACGCGCTCGTTCTCGAAGCAGGACGACCCGAAGTCGATCACCTTAATGCCCGAGCGGCCCTGCTGCTTGAGCAGGATGTTCTCCGGCTTCATATCACAATGGATGATCTTGTTCTTGTAGAGCGCGTCCAGGCACTTGAGCAGCGAGTGCGTGAACTTGCGCACCAGCTGCATGCTGAAGCCCTTGAACTTGTTCTTCTTGATCAGCTCGTACAGGTTGATGTACAGCAGCTCGAACGTGATGCACATGTGGTTGCGGAACACGAAGCTGTCGTACATGTGGATGATGTTCATCGAGTTGTACCGGTCCTGCGCGCGCAGGTGCTTCAGGATGCGGATCTCCTCCTGCGCCTGCCGGTGGAACCGCTGCTCGTTGCGAATCATCTTGAGCGCCACGTGCTGGAAGTTGCGGTGGTCGTACGCCTTCACCACCTGCCCGAAGCTGCCCTTGCCGATGATCTTCAGCACCTCGTACCGGTACGCGATGTGATCGTGCGCGATGTGGATGTACGAGCCCTGCTCGTTGTCGTAGTCCGAGTTGCCCGCCCCGCGCCGCTTCTTCGCGTTCGCGCCGATAAAGTAGATCCGTGGATAGTTGTAAATTTCGTGGTGCTCGTACTGCGTCAGCTTGTCCATGTACAGCCGCAGCACCTCGAACGGGGCCAAACTTTCCGTCATGCGAACCTCCTCACCACCAGCTCCTGCTTCACCGCCACCAGCTGGCTGTTGGCTGTCTCCGCTCTTTTGCACCGCTTGCTGTTTATGAACCACTTGCTGCAACTGCTGCTGCTGTTGGGCCACCTGTTGCTGCTGCTGCTGCTGCTGATGCTGCTGCAACTGTTGCCACTGGTGTTGATGCTGCTGGATAAAATGTTGCTGTAGATCGCACACCTTCTGGTCCACCGCCGAGTGGCCCAGCTTGGCCACCTTCGTCAGGCTAACCTCGTCCTTCTTGAGCGTGCTAGTAGCACCACTACCACTGCTTCCGCCACCGGCTCCATTGCTGCCGTTCCCGCTGTTCCCGAGCATATGCGGCGGCATGCTGTGCATCGGTTGGTCTTCCGCCGGGTCAAGAAGCGTGATGTTTCCGATCCGCGTTACCTTGCAGTAGCTGGACGCATCGGAGCCTCCACCTGCGGCCTTCGCCACGTTCCCGCTGCTTCCACCGACTGCACTGCGCAGATGATGCAACTGTTGCTGCTGCTGCTGCTGCTGCTGCTGCTGCTTATGGTGGTGGTGCTGTTGCTGCTGTGCCTGTTGATGCTGTATCGAAACAGACCCCGATCCACCGCCACCAGCTCCCTCATGATGGTGATGGTGATGATGCTCACTCAGCCCCATCTTTCCGATGCGCGTCATTTTGCTATAGTTGATCGGCAGATCGCCACTACCGACGGTACCACCGATTGCGGCACTATTATTACTGCTACTACTACTATTGCTACTATGTTGTTGTTGCTGCTGCTGTTGCTGCTGTTGCTGCTGTTGCTGCTGTTGCTGCTGTTGCTGTTGCTGCTGCTGATGGTGATGGTGCTGTGCTAGCTTTTGTTGCTGCTGATGATGGTGGGTGGAGTAGGCAAGCCTTTCGCTGTTACTGATACCACCGACGCCGGACGAGTGGGGCTGTTTCCCGCTGCCGGTTTGGGGAACGACCACGAGGATGCTACTGCCACTGCTGCCTCCGCTGCTGCCGTTTGTCGAGCCATTGTTGACGCCACTAGCACCGGCCGCCGCCCCATTGTTACCGGCACCGCCGCCCGCGTTCGCCATGGTGCTGCTTACCGCACCGTCCACATCGCACAGCCGAAAGGTGAGACTGTCGAGCATGTTGCTGCCACTGCCGTTCGCCCCACCGCCACCCGTCGTCGCCGCTAGCCCGCTCGGTAGGCTGTGATGATGGTGATGATGATGATGATGGTGCTGGTGTTGATGCGCTTGCTGTTGCTGCTGCTGTTTACTCTGATGATGCTGGAGCAGTTGCAGCTGTTGCTGTTGGTGCTGCTGCTGTTGGAAGTGTAGCTGCTGTTGGTTTAACTTTCCACTACTTCCACCGGAGTAGCCGATGCTCGTCGCACCATCACAGAGCGAACCGATCCACTTGTGGGTGTTGGCTTTGCTGCTTCCACCGCCGATGCTGCTCAGGTTCCCGCTGCTGCCCCCGAACAGGATGGCGGACGACGTTAGCGAGGACGTCTTCAGTGCGGTCGACGGTGCGATCAGCGGTGGCAGAAAGGACACCAAGCCACCGCCGCCGACCGGTCCTACGGCACCGACACTACTGATATTGTTGCTGCTACCGCCCACTGCGGTCGCACCGCTATTGCTTGCTACGATCGTTCCTGTGGCGTTGCCGTTCACCTTATCGCACCGGAACGAGGTGGTCGATGCGGACGAGCCGCCACCGTTTGCCGCCAGCAGCAGGGAGTACCCGCCGTTACCACCGGCACCGGGCACCGAGGACTGCCGGGTGAAGATGCTGTTACCGCCGACGACGCCGCTAGCACCGTTACTGTTGCCACCGTTACTACTGCTGCCAGCGTTACAGTCCATATCTACCACATCACAGTGCGCGAACACGCGGCTGCTCGCAAGCAACATGCTCGGAGGAAGCCGAACGCCTTCCGCCTTCCGCAGCACCACCACCGACCGGAGGAAGCGGGCGCAGTTCGACTGGGGTGCTGCTGTTACTGCCTGCTACTGCTGATGCTACTACTGGACTTTGCCGTGCACTGCTGCCGCCGGTCATGCTGTTCCAAAAGGGCCGCTTCAACACTCATCCGATACGAGCACGGGGGCGTACGCTTTGCCCGACACTACGCTTTACCGGTTCCATACGGTAGCGAGATTCCGTGTTACTTCTGTCCCTTCGTCGATACGCGAGAGATTTTCTTCCGGGCTCCTAAAATATAAAAGGACACGTGTTAGTGGAATTTAGGCTGATTTTTCTAAAACTAAATGAAAAAAATTCATCACCAACGAACAAACATATTTTCAAGCGACATTTACCACATTTTTTTGTTGCCGTCACCATATTTTTAAGCATGATATTTCGCACGGGCAATATTTGAGTTTACCACAGTAATTAAAGCATAAAAAAAACTGTGACGACCGTATTGCACAAGCAAGGCGGATGTTATGAAACAAAAATGGAGCTCATACCAAACCAGTGTCATAGCGCTCCCATCCGCAAAATCGACCAGAAAAGCAGCTAAGGCTTCCGCCGCTTCTAATCCTTATGGCCTCCCCGCCGCAAATAAAAACATCCAACATCGTCAAACAAACAATAAACCGTTCTACATGAGAAGTTGTCGAACGGTCGGAGGAACCGGAGTCGATCGATCGGTTTAATTGCACCACCACCTTCCTCTCGCTCCAGGGCCTGGAGGTTTGCTTTCACAATTTCGGGGCCCGGCCGAATCGATCTTCCGGAAGAAGGCGGGGCCGCGGTATAATATTGTACGGTATCAAAATGCATATTCGGTCACGGTGGTGTGTTGTCTTTTCGAATCGATGTTTACCCCACATTGATTTCAGCATCTCAGCGCAGAGAGGTTCGTGTATACGCGTATTTCCTTACCCTCAGTTTTTGCTACCACGCATTTGTTCATTTTTCATCGATCGTTCTCTGTTGGACGATGGAATGTTTTTTTGGCCTTTCTCAAGCTCTAATTTGAGGTTCGTTTAATGAATCCAACCAATTCTTACATATTTTAATATCAAACAAATAAGGAAGTGGAATGTATGTTGTTACTTCCCAAACTAAACCCCATAAGCAGCCGACATCGTCACTTATATATATAGGCTTCGAAACGGACTCGTACTCGGTTCGTTAATTGGAGTTTGGAATTTCCACGTCGATGGCATCCCACGGCGGGAAACAACTCGGGAAACGCCCGCATGCCACACCGCGGTTTTTCGCGAGCTCGCTAATAAATCGCTTGCTTTACGATGTGATGCAGCAATATCATTTCGCAAGCATGCGGGAGGGAAGTGGGGTGCTTCTTTCACGCGTGTATGTGTGCATATGTCTTATGGTGAAAGCTGGGCATTGCCGGTCTGGAGCCAACAACTGCAAGGTTTTTTTTTTTTGTTTTTGGCAAATGTTTGACTGCCGAATCTAAGCACCACGTCCGAACCGATGGAGGGATCGATCGGTCTCAAAAGGAGCGTTATTTGGAACCGGGCAAGCAACAAACACCTCTTCTCAAACACTTTCAACTCGTAATTTTCAGCATGATGACAGCTCTGCCAAGCCGTGTGGCATAAATCTGGCCACATATGGGATGGAACACTCTGCATCATCGCTTAGAATTGGTCGGAAGAATGAAAAAGTATCGATCTTTGGTTCCCCACAAAGCAGGGAGCAAAAATGAGACGGATCTAAATTAAATTCCAAACTTCTTACATTTTTCTTACACTTTGGCGATTTGCATTCACGGGCGTAGACAAACCGATGACAAATGCTAATTGAAGGGTTGAAGGCAAAATCGATCGAAGAAAAATCATTTAAAAGACAAAATAAATGCCAGCCAAGGCACTACACTGCTCACACCTAACGGTAAACGATCGACCGGCGAGGCGGAGGTCCATAAATGGACGCAAATAAAAGGATGCAACCGGGTGGTGGTGCATATTTTAGTTACACCGCGCAAGTGGGTAGAGGAAGACACGACGGGCTGAAGAAAAATCTGCAACGATGAAGCATCGCACCAGCTGGCTGGCTGGTTGGGGCGAGCTTACCCTCAAAAGGCGAGGTATTAATGGAGAGCGAAAACAAGAAAAACAAAACAAAAAAGCTGTCTTCTTTTCCAACACACAGCGCGGGGGGCTGCGGCGTAACTGGCCGGCAATAAAAACGGGAGCAATAAAAAGGTTGCAGCAGCCCACCGCGCCATCATCATCGGGAAGAGCAGGGAAATGCCGATGTGCCGTAAGACGCGACTCTTTACCGGTATCCACTGAAGCATCTCTGCCCCTTTCTCCTATCCTCTACCCCTCTTCTTTTCATCGATCGATCGCTGAGCTCGAGTCTGCCAAAGCTCATTCGAAAATCTCCACCTAGCTGGACATTCGGTCGGAACAACCGCTTTACCGCGATAGAGGAACAAAAACCCAACCTTCGAATACCTATCGATGGATCTTCGGCTCTCCGGCAGCATAAAACACGTCCGTCTAACGGTTTCGTCTTCAGTTTGCCTGAGCTGCTGCCGCTGCTTCGTGATCTCACCCCTTTTCTGCAACCATATCTCGGCCCCGCACATTGAGCGCACATTGCATTTGATCATTGCATGATTTCTTCTTCTTCTCGTTTGCCTTTGCAACTGCGAGGCTCCAGCTACACTAGAGTGGCTGGCTTGCGATGGATGTGCAGGGAAGATCCTGCAATGAAATATATATTTATTTTTTTTCATATTAAGATCATCATTGCAACGGATGATGGAATGAAGTCTTACTGAAATCGACCTAAATCGATAAATTAAACGACAAACAAGCGCCTCAGGCATCGCAAGTGTCACACGTTTGCAACCCTCTCTGTCACCCCGGCGTAAGGAACGGAACCAGACGTTCACGGATAATATTGCACACCTTCTGCCGCCCGGTGGGAGCGCGCACCTGTTGGGATTCTTCGCTCCATTAGGGCCGGTTGCGGTGGCTGGAGATGCCGTAGCCCTTTTCCTCGAAAGTCCCCCCCCCCCCCCCCTTTCTCTCGCTCTGTTTCGTAAAGTGATTACTCCAACTTCAACAAGCAACATTACTGGAGCCGTCGTGCCGCCCGAAGACGCCACACGTTCCGATTCCCGTTCGTTGTTCTAGTATCGCGTGCGTGCGCGAGGAAGTCTTTTTTCTTTTCTACTCTGCTCTCTTCCCCTGTTAAGATGTTTGTATATGACGATGTGCTTTCAGGGTTTTGTGTGTGGTCAGTGGAAAAAAAACAATGCGTGTGTAGCAACGGAAAGGAAACTTCTTGCGTGCGATCTAATGGACACGAACCTGGACCGTTCAAACGATGGTCCAAACGAGCTGGAACAAATCCCATTTCAAATTAAAATTAAATTATAAAAACTGTAACACTGTCGGTAGCACTATGTGTGGGGACAAAATTGTCCTTCGGAAAACGGTATTTGTGTGCGTTAATTGTTGGTAAAAGCGAGGATGGGAAACTTCCAGTATCACGAGCACTGGTCGCCTTAGGATATTTAATAGGAGATTTCATAGGATATTTAATAGGTGAAAATGTACTTTTCTATCATCAAAGACTGACAGAAAAAAAAGAAATTCCAACTGCGTCCAATGGATCTTCCATTCAAAAGAAGAAACAAAAAAGTTATAGATCCAAAAGAGAGCAGCAAAAAAATCTTTGAACTGTCGGACATCCGACCAACCGAGATGATTGGCAATGAACCGCATGAAATGTAAAGACACGTCAGTTTCCGAGTGGTAATGAGCTACAGCCGGTAAAAAAAAACGACCAGGAGAGGTCAGACGAAACAAAAAGAAAGGGGCCACCTTTCCCCCAACCGCACCACAAACGGACCACCGACCAATCGCAATAAGACAAAAAAAAACCCTGCAGCGCGACGTCCTTCACTCTACTGAATTTGTTTTATTTATCTTTCTCTCCGTTCCATCTGTCGCGTTTACGGCCATTAACTGTCAAACAGTGTCGTCCGTCGCCGCGAAAGTGGCCGAAGAAGAATGAGAGCTGTCAAAATATGTTTACACACACACACACACGCGGCTGCATTTTGATGATTGGCAATGATCCAAATTCACGCAGTGTGAAAAGTAGTTCGCAGATAAAACCAAAAACCATCGGTACGAACAACAGCACCGTTTTCTATTTATGTTTTTTTTATTTTATTTTTTTTGGTTGGCTCTTGTTGGGAGCACCAAAGGCTCCAGTCGTTGAATATTAATTAGCCATCCGCGTCTTGTCCACCAACATCAAGCGGACGTGAAAATACTCTCACATTTGGTGATATGGCTCCTAGCCTCATTCATTGCAAACGGAAAAATCATTTTATTTTCAAACGATTGGAAAACAAAAGAAACAGTTTCAATTTCACCTTCATTTAAAATCCTCTTTCTACAATTTCCTTTCTTTTTGGTATTTTTTTTTTTTTTACTTTGATAATCATTACATTTTCTTTGCGGTTTGCGGTTTTCCAAAGCCCTTTTCTGGGAAATGGTAATTAAAATTTCGCTGCGAGATCTCGCCCCATTCCTCTCTCTCTCTCTATCTCTCTGCTGCTGCTACTGGAAACGTTTAAGCTTCATGGATTTTGTTTCCAATTCTTCACATCACTGAGCAACAAAACACACACACACAAAAACCATACAACAGCACGATATGAAATTTACACTCCATTTGTTTGCGATCACATCTTCCTTCCCCTCGGGGGTTCCCCATTTCTCCGGGGGGGCTTTCTCATTTATTTTGTGTTCCTGTGCTTCCCTCTGGTCTCTGGTCACAAACATTTGGTGAACCTTTTTCAGCATCACCGTCCCTTTTCTCCCTCATCATCTGCACGCAAGAACGGGTGTTCCTGTTGGCAGTCCGGCAAACGACCAGACGAAAGACTTGCGGCACCTCGTCCCCTTTCCCCCGTGGAGTGCCAATGCACTAAAATGCATATCGATCGTGCACCTAACTGGGCGATGGTGACGCAGAAACTTTGACCAACGAGGAGTTGAGTCTGCTTCATGTTGAATTAACTTGTTCCTTTCTTTTTTGTTTTGCAGGGAGTAGCACACAACCGTCTCCTGGGGTCTACCGAAACGCCCATGAGTAAATATTACAGCGCCAACGCCGATGACTAACGGTTCGTGTACAGAAATGCGACCTTTTCATCTTTCATCCGCATTCTAAAAATCACGCGAACGGAGGGATATACTTTAATTCAAAAAGGAGGGTGCAACGTGAATATACATAACAAGTGAGATAACATGGGTGAGAGTTCTACACATTAAGGACTGCCGTGAAGTATTGCCAGCTTGCATGTCAACCGGTACACCACCTTTTCTGGCGCCCCATTGACTGTCACAGGTGTGGTTTCTTCCTCCTTCCTCTAGTGGACAGTCCAGGGCAGATTGGTGGATGTTTTTGCTTTGTTTTTACAAACAAATGACACACGAAACTCGTCCAACCGAGCTTGCAAGCTCAGCAGCACGAGGAACTGGAGGAACCAAAGGCCGTCCCGGAAGAAAAAACACGACACGGGCGCTCCCTTCCACCATCACCGTTGTCACCAGGAAGGGCAAGCGCGTGTTTGGGACAAACATGGTTGCTCCGAATATAATTGCTCCCGTTTCCCGGGCGCCCAAAGAGTTTCTCGAGGGCCGTCGTCGTCCGGTGGCGGTGCGTTGTGTATGAGTAAGGTTGCTGCTCCTTTTTTTTTTCGCTGCGGTGGACAACTAATGAATGACCACGGTCGACCGACGACCACGCACCGGCCGTAACCACCAACACCACCATCAACGGGGGGGTTGCGGCCGATGAACCGAATCGAAACCGCCAACAAAAAGCCGTCCGACCGCCGCAGTGTGTCCACACGCGTCCTCGACGATGTGCAGTGCGCGGTGCGTGTGCGTGCGCGGTCCGTGAAGCGGTCAACCAAGAGGCCAGCAGTAGCAGCAAGAGCCTTATGCTGCCCCCCGCGCATCGCAGCCTTTGTCGGTGCTGATGACGATGATGAGAGGCGAGCGCGCGCGGTCAATAAACAGTCGCAGGCGCAGAGAAGAGACCCACACGCACACCTCTAGAACCCGGCCGCGCACATACCAGCACACCTCGCGAGGGGAGAAGCGCCGGCGGCGCAGGGACACACGAATGGGAATGGGGACCTGCAATCGTTTGAGTCTCAGCCGATCCGAGACTTCGCACTCAAGGAACGAACCACCGACGATCCAGGACACTCGAGGTTCGATGGCAGGCAAATGTTTGTTGTGGTTCCTTCTTCCACCACTATCGCTATCGATCCAAGAACTCGAGATCAACCGCAGCAGATCGCGGTTGAGCGAACCAGCTACCCAACACCAACGAATGGGCGAGTGTGTGAACCAGACAAGCCAAGGCGCTACACACCATCATAAGAAACACACCAGAACCGAGCCGCTCCGTGCTCCGTGTGCTAAGTAAAGAAAATCCAGCAGCTAAGAAGGAAGGGTTACACCGATTGGATGGCTCGCGAGTTTTGTTTTCCCTTCCTTGCGCCGCCAGCGGCTGCCATCTGCTACCGCCTAAATGCGTGTGTTTGTGCATCAAGAGAACGCCACCGCCGCCACCGCCGCCGGTGAATTTCTACCCCTCCCTTCTGGCTGACTGTATGAACATGAAATTAATAATGATGTTTCGTGAAGAAACGTGGAACACTGGCTGCGTGAACGCTCCTGGTGGGTCTTATCTCATGTGCTTTTGTTTTCACAGCTTTTTATAGAGTGTACAAAATGAGTAGAAGGGTTTTCCATCGAGCAATCTTTATGGAGATTAATGATACATTTCGAATGCGAACAGAATGGTTGATAAATTAACAAATGCAACATTTTGTAAACCATCTCTACTTGAACGACTTATTGCATCCATATTTTAGCTACGGTCAATGGTGCAACGGATTAAGGGTTCGCACTGAGACTTGATTTTAGTCATGAGAGGGTCATGGGTTCGAATCCCAACAAGAGCAATGATTTTAAATAGACATGAGCTTTTTTAATGAGGTATTATGTTCGTCTACGATAAAATTTCCTAGGATCTTAAGCAAATGTAGAAATTCAACAATTGCTGAACTATTATGTTATTTGTTTCATGTGAGGAATGAAGTAGAAGAAAGTCTGTGGGGGAACCGTGCGTTTATCGATCCTGTCTAAAAAAATCACTTGACTTCTCCAATCCGTGCTGCTGTTAGCTACTCTTCTAGCTTTCAACGCGCTTACGAGACTATTTTTGTCTGTTCCCCCGGCCCCAAGACCACCCTCCCTCCGATAGAAAATATACATATCCACTCCACTACCTATTTCATCACCTCCTATCCACACATCTGCCTATCGTTTGTGCTTTCATTCATTCGAACCATTCGATTTAATTTATGGAGAATGAACTTTTTCCTTCCCAGCCGATCCTCATCGATCTTCTTTCGGCAGCATCCATTTATGTCTCTCCTCCCATCGTTGCCAGCAATATGTGAACAAGCCCTCCTTCATCCCTCTGTTGCTTGCCTCTACCAGAGCTCGTGAGTAAGGTATTTATCTCTCTCTCTCTCTCTCTCTCCATCGATCCAACAAAATAACGCGTGTTGCGTTTCCGCGAGAGAAGTACGCGAGAATGCGCGAGGCGAAAATCGAATTGAACTGGCCATGATTTCGAATTGTGTTGGTTTTGCTTTTGCTTGTTGTTGTTGTTGTTGGGCCTTCTCTTTCTTTTTCGTTGGCCCGCGGGTCGTTGCGTTGCCCGCTCTGCAATATCCATTATTATTTTAATGGAATCACATCCCTTCTTCCCTCTTTGGAAACCACCACTTCCTCCCCGTGCGCTTCCCCCCGCCGATCACATCGCGCCTCCTCCCGCGTCCTGCTTCCATACACTTCGCAAATGACCACATTGTGTATATCAATATACCTGCCTGCCGATGCATTCATCGGAGCGTCTCATATGTTGCGCCCTGCGCACCCAGGAACTTCCCTTTCGCCCCATTTTCCCCTTCCCACCCGACCATCGCTCATGCATTAAAGCTCGCACTCTCTCGCCGCAGCGAGTGCAGCAGCGGCGGCCGCGTATCGAGTACACCCCGCAGTACGGAGCGAAAGAGTTGACTGACCGGCGACGGCGGCGTCGGTGACGTTCGAAGACGATATGGCTTTGTGTGCCACAACCACCATCACCCCCCCCCCCCCCCTCGCTCATGCATTAAACTGCTTGCCTTCCTTCCCGCGTGCCAAAGAGGTGGCCGGGGGTCGAGTCGACCGCGAGCCGCTCGGAATAGTTTACACGTTCTGCATGGTGAGCCGGACCGGACCGGGTGCCGCTGAGAAAACAAGCGACGCGTGGTTTTGCCCCAACAACCATCTTGGGGGAGCTTTGCTTGGCGTTCTCTCGGACCGGCTGCGTGCAACGGGGCGCATGTAAGTGCAGCCTGTGCGCCACCGTGCTCTGCTTCGGTGTCTGTTCTTAACACCAATTAACAACAACAGTTGTGGGGCAGTTTGTGAGAGGAATAAGAGAGAGGGGGTGGAAAATCTGTCGGCATCGCCCAGGAACAGGATCGGGATCTGTTGAGTTGAAGAACTTAAGGCAAAACTTATCGGTGGATGCCAGACAGCGATAAAATCGAGGAGCGAAAGAGATAGAGGCAAGAGCGAAGCGATATCTGGTAGATACCCATCAACAAATTGTTGATCATATTTTCTAAACAACTAACCCCTCAACATGCAGCGCGGTTTATTAATCTTGTCCAATTTTTTGGATCGTCCCTACACAGAGCCCCGAGTCGAGTTGAGGTGTTTTTCTCCGACGGTCTCTCACCTCGAAGGGTTAATGGAGGCAGAAGGAAGGAAAGCAAGAAACCGCGCTCAACACGCGATCGATCCGAGTGTGTTGCTGTAGAGCGAATGGAATAAGCGGCAGAATGGTATCGAGTATGGACAGGGAAGGCAACGAACGCGCTGCAGAGACGCGATGCCACACATCAATGGCCGGATCTCTCGCCGCGGAGCCCCCAAAAAACAGAACTCCAAAACGAACCGTCAAAAGTGAAAGATCTGTAAAAGAAAACGCGTGTAAACGTTCGATCGTTGCCTTTATTTCGGGGCGATGGTCTCACCGCGGCCAGACCGAGGTCTCGACCTTCTCCTTCCAGTTTTTGTTTTTTTTTTTTTTGTTCTGCCTCCTTTTGAATTCTGCCGATCTCGGCGATCCGCTCCTCTCCTCCTCCCGTCTGTCCCGCGGGGGGGCCGAGGGGTTTTTATCCCGCGAGGAGTAGTCGGCAAACCAAATCAGAAGTAGAAGAAGGAAAAAGAAGCAAGCCACAGGAGAACTACATGATCGCCGGATTTTAGGTTTGGTTCATGGCGAACCTTTGTGATCGCACGGCTTTGACCCTGGTTTCGCCGGTATGTATGCGTCCGTAAGCTGTGTGTGTGTGTGTAACTACGTGTGCTTTGTTTCCTTTTTTTCTCTTAAGGTTGTTGTTTGCTTTTGGAGATGTTTTCATCAACTCCTTCCGTCGCTTCGTCGATCGATTCCTGGCTCCGAAGCCGATTTTGGCGGCCCGTGTAATGGGAGAAAATTGGTCACGGAAAAATGGAGAAACGGCAACATTGAAAAATGCTCTGCAGCCAATGTTAATTTGTTTCAAACCCGAACAGGTGCTCAAAGTGGTACGTGTTCTAGGGTCTCCGGAGGATCTTTGGAAAAATGGTACGTTGAAAAAAATGGGGGGAAAAATAACTTCTATCAAATACTTACACAACTAATTGTCTACAGATTTCCTTTAGCTGTAGCTTATCTTTTCCCTTATCCAAGGACAGGATGAATTAACTGGCCAAGTACTAAAATCATTCCTCCTGGTACGGGCCGAAATGTCCTTCCGCGGATATCCTTACGGAGTGCGATGGAGAACCACGGGCCATTCAAAGGGCTTCCTGCATACGGGTACAACAATTTAAAACACCATGTCGAAAACAGGGCATCGCAGCACGCAAAATCTCCCCATAGCACACGGCTCTGGCGTACTTGTGTGTGGTCAGAATATTAAAAGAAGGGCACAAAATATTCACTCTCCGAAGAAACAAATAAAAAAAAAGCACAGGACACACGAAAGCACCACGAAGGAGAGCGAACAAATAAAAAAAAAAAAGGACACACGATATGCGCTGCAGGCACAGGTATATGAAGCACTTGAGATATTTGATTTGACAGCTGGGCCAGGCCAGGATACAACACGCAGGAGGCGGTACGAAAAGTTGACCGATTTTCCGGCAGAGCAAAGAAAGAAAGAAAAAACAGCTCCTCACAATACGTCTTACAAATACAATGCTACACGCACACGCAGCCACAAGCGCGCGTGTACATACGCACACACTCACACACACTCACAAGAAGGACACACTCTGGACACAAATCTGACTTCGACACTGCACTGCGCGTTTCTGGAATCGACCAAAAAGGATTTGGCTTTTTCTTGGGCGACACTATTTTTCCTCTTTACCCTTTCTCGCGAGCGGGGTGCTTGGGGTAACACGGCGAAGGAGAATCCATTGACTTGGTGTGTTACAAAACGGTTGGCTTATGGCCTACTATCTTTTTTTTTTGTGTATAATCGAACGGGAAAAACTGGATCGCATTGGAAACTTACATCCCATGCGCGACGGTAGCTACTGAGCATCTAGATTACATATTTGTGTCGTTTTGCCAGCTGGTAATCCGCACGTTGAGTTTATTACACACACGAACGGTATGCGCACACAGAACTCCGCAGCACACACAATTACAACATCTCGGTGGGATAATGTAATAGAAAAAAAAAATCACACTTTCAAATACAAACTGTTTTGATAAGAAACGGGTATGAAAGTTTGCAGCCTTTCGCATTTGCAGGGTAAGTTGTTTCTGTTAACGAGCAGCGCTCGTTACCTTTTGCCGGATTTGGATGGTTTTATTTTATTTTATTTTTTCTTTAATAAGCAGCATTACAATGTACGATTGATTTTGGAAAAGGAAAACTAGCCAAGACTCGTTTTCTGTGCCTCCACCGACTCACAGAATCAGGCCAATCGACAGAAGTCGATAATTATATTGCACGGATGCAACGGGACCAGCCGCCATTCGGTAATTATTCACCCGTCCGTACAAATGCTGTTATATGGCCGAGCAGGTTATTCGATTTTCGGGTAGCGCTTTGCTTTGCTGCTGCTGCAACGCCTCTGGGTCGGTTAGTGTGGAAGAAACACTGGTCGCTTCTCCCGGGGGACATGCATGGAATGCACAGGTAGCTTCATTTGGCCGATTTTACAACGAATATTACACTTACACCGAGACGGTACGGAAACGGGAACAAAGCACCAACGCACCGTGGGGTTCTCTGCGGGCTGTTTCACTTCATTTTCTATTGCAAACAGCACGCCTTTTTTCTCATGCTTGACTGATGGTTTATGATGTTGCCTCGGGAGGTTTCTCGCGTTTCGTGTCTTCCCCTCATGCCTTTCGCAAGCGGATATGCATGTTGCCCCGTCGACTCGAATGGCAGCGCTTCGGTGTGCAACGGTTCGACTGCAGGGACTTTCGGGTCCCAATGTCTGATTGAATGCACCTTTCCACTTACTAGACCATGTTCTATTTCTTTGAGGATTTCCTTTCGCTGGACGGGAAACGAAACGAAAACTCCCGTCAACGCGAGAAAAAGCCCCGTACTAGTGTCGAAAACCCGCCCTGCACCTACGCGTACGTGCCAATCGGGACGAAGGAACGTAGCACTCCGTTCTTATGAATTGGACCTATACATTAGCCCGGAACAAAGAATCTACAGGTTCTACGAAATAAAGAATCAAAACGTGGTAAAAATCATTCACGGCATCAATTAAAAAGGGGGTTTTAGAGTGCTTGTGGCCTTGACATTTTTGGTTGCAATATGCAATGTTAACAAGTGCGATTTTTCATCACGACTTTTCCAAAATAGTTCCATTGAAATAATATGTTGTTGAACAATAGGTTCACGTTTATGGCATCGCAGTGTAGCCACCACTAGCACGTTCCCAGGAATTCGAGTTCTGAAATAAAGAGTTATTTTCTGGCTGGTGCATTCATCTCGCACTATTGAAATAGAGTTTCAATTCTTCTCTTTTGATAAAGTTGCCTATCGGTATTGTGTTTTTCAATATTGTTTGTGGAATATTCAAGTTAAAATGCTTGGTCGTACAAATGCATCCCAGTTAGCCAATCAACCTCGTTTGACAGCTTCGATGCCAGACAGAATTCCTCAATGTCAGTTATTATGGCGGTTCTGGGAAAACATGACGGTTAAATTACATCTGGATCAAACAGCTTGGGCGCGTGCCACGGAGTTTTATTGAACATAAATCATGCTGTGCGAAAATGTAATATTTTGGTACGTTTTGGATAAAAGAGATTCATTTCTGCATTGCTGCAATTTTCAAATATTCCTTTCTTTTCTTCCTTTTTTTCATTAAGCTAGTATTGCTAATCGAATACATTTTAAAACGATGAAAGAGAGTTTTCTTCAGGTTATCGCGTTCTTCCAAAGTTACAGTTAAAACGTGTTAGCAGCACGTAGTTGTGTGAAAAGAGGGACACAGGAAAAACGTGCTTATCGAGCAGAGGTGACGTCTTTATTGTTTCTGACAGTTACAGTTCTGACAAGGTTGATGTGTGTAGAAAAAGGTCGTCGAGGAAAGAAGGTCGGGACAAATGACATTGGCTGTCATTGGGCTTCGTTGCATACAAGATTGTATCCAACACTCCTCCTCAACGAAGGCAACTTTACTCCTTGACGCCGATTGCCTCTCGATGTCTCTCCAGCTTGACCCGCTCCAGAGGCTTGGTCATGATGTCGGCTTCCATCCGATCAGTCGATAGGTACTGGAGAGTGATGATACCCCTTTGGCGTAGATCTTTCGTAAATGCGTGCTTGGTATCGATGTGTTTCGACCGATTGTCGATACGGTCGGACTCCACCATCTTAATGCACGACTGGTTGTCTTCCCATACGACGACGGATCCCGGGTCTTCTTCTCTTAGGTCGATCAATAGCTTCTTCACCCATATCAGCTCCTGGCAGCAGACCGATAAGGCTACGAACTCTGCTTCTGTGGATGATAACGCAACACAGGTTTGCTTTCGTGATCCCCAACTAATAAGACCTCCACCGTATTTAATGAGGAATCCCGAGCGAGATTTACGGTCTCCTTCATTTCCAGCCCAGTCAGCGTCTGCGAAGCACTCCAAACCAGCTTCGCCACCCAAGTGCAGCCGAAGGTTCTTGGTTCCCTTTAGATATCGCAGTACCCGTTTGGCTTCTGACCAGTCGCGATTGGTTGGGTTTTCGACCTTCCTGCACAATAGCGTTGTGCTGACGCAGATATCCGGCCGAGTGTTCACCGCGACATACGACAAACTTCCGACCAATGAACGGTATGATGCGTTCGTGTCGAGAACATTCTCCTCCTTTTGTTTGATGTAGCCGGGGTCAATCGGGATTTTTGAGGGTTTTGCGTCCTCATGCCCGAACTTGCGAATTATTTTCTCGATGTATGTTTCCTGGTCCATGGTGTAATGGCCAATGGCCTTTTCTATGTGGATACCAAGGAATTTACGCAAGTTTCCCAGGTCGGACAACTTGAATTGATTCTTCAGCGCGTCTCTGATGCTGTCGAACTCTCCTTCCGAGTTGTAGAAGACTACCATGTCGTCGACATATATGAGGATGAAGCACTGCTTGCCTCCCTCATCTCTAATGTATAGGCACGAATCAGCTTTGCCGGGCTGGAACCGCATATTTTTGAAGACGCCGTCGATCTTTTTGTTCCAGACCCGCGCGGACTGCTTCAATCCGTAAATGCTTCGTTTGAGTCGGCATACCAGATTATCGCCCGACTGAAACCCTGGAGGCTGCTTCATATATATTTCTTCGTCCAGGTCTGCATACAAGTATGCACTTTTTATGTCCAGGTGCTTTACTGTCATGCCCTTTCTGGATGCTATAGTCAGTAAGGTGCGCAGAGTGGTCTGTTTGGCGACTGGGGCAAACACTTCGTCGTAGTCTGTGCCGTACCGTTGGTTAAACCCTTGTGCGACTAGTCTCGCCTTGTAGCGCACGACTTCGCCTTTTTCGTTTTCCTTCTTTTTGTACGTCCATTTGCACCCTACGACTTTTCTTCCAGGAGGAAGCGGTACCAGCTCCCAGGTGTTGTTCTCGTTTAGAGAACTGATCTCCTCCTCCATAGCTGCCTGCCAGTCTCTCTTTTCTGCGCACTGTGTTGCCTCTGAGTAGCATCGAGGCTCGCTTACGTCCTGCTTAACCATTCCGGTCACTTCGGAATAGCGTTTCGGAGCGATTCCTTTCGTGGGACGTTCTGATCTTCTTGGCGCCTTCTCAATACCTGGTTTTACAGGCGAAGTACTGGTTCTTTTGCTGGGAACAACATCTTCGTCTTTCGATTCATTTGATTCATCGTCCTCGCTGTTAGCCGAATCAAAGCATTCGTCTTCGCTTTCACAGGGTGTTGTTTCCAAATGCGTAACGGGCGTCTTCAGTATGGATTCGACTTCAATCTCTTGTCCGAAAACTTCTTTCGTGGTATTAATTCGTTTTCTGCCTGCTGAACAGCCTGGTTCTTCTATGAAACGAACGTCTCGACTGATGGTTATCTGTTGTGTTTCTTGATCTAGGAACCTGTAGGCTTTGTGTTCCAACGAGTAACCAACAAACGTGAGTTGTTTCGCCGTGTCGGATAGCTTCTTGCGTTTTTCCTTCGGCACGTGAACCCACGCATTGCATCCGAAGACCCTCAGATGCTTCACGTCTGGCTTTACTTTATGCCACGGCTCGAATGGCGAGAGTTTCGCTGCTTTTGTTGGTAAAATGTTTTGCAGGTAGACAGCGGTGTTTAATGCTTCCGCCCAATAGCGTTGATGCATATTGGCGTCAGAGAGCAGACATCTAGCCATTTCTACGAGGGAACGGTTCTTCCGCTCCGCGACTCCATTCTGCTGAGGACTGTATCCCGCCGTAAATTGCGCCTGGATACCTTCACGTTTGTAAAAGTCCCTCAACTTTTGTCCTCGGTATTCTCCTCCTTGATCCGAGCGGATTACTTTTGGCTTGTGTCCGAACATATTCTGCGTCATACGCACGTACTCTTCAATCTTATTGGCAACTTCCGACTTTTGCTTAAGAAGGTACATTACGCAATAACGGGAGTGATCGTCAATCATAGTCATGAAGTATCGGTATCCTGAGACAGAAGGTGTCTCAACCGGTCCGCATACGTCTGTATGTACGAGATCCATCACGGCACTCGTCGATGACAATGATTCCTTCGGGAATGAAGTACGCACGCTTTTGCTCTTCAAGCAAGGCTCGCAATTGACGTTCACGCCGCATTTATTTACCTTGCATCCAGTGGCAAGATTCTCTTTCACCAAACGATCTGTTGCTCTATCGTCCCGGTGCCCGAAGCGTCTATGCCACACGTGCTCGCATGCTTTATTATGGTGGCTGCTAGTCGCAAGAACGGCGTTCTTGGGTTGCTCCAGAACGTATAGTCCATTGACTGAGTAAGCAAGTGCCACAATCGCCTTTCCGCACGTTATTTCACAGCTGTTTTCCTTGAAAGTTACTCGTGCACCTTTCTTTGTTATTTGTGATACCGACAGCAAATTCAAAGTTAAGCTCGGAGTGTACAGCGCATCGCTCAGCTGAATCTGTCTCGGCTGTCCTCCTTCGTCGCACAGCGTTACCTTCGCGGTACCCTTGCCTTCAACAGGCGCGCGCTTTCCATCTGCCAACTTGACCCATTTCACATCGCAGCTTAGCAATTCATTGAAGCAGTCTCGATCTGAAACGGTATGGCTGGATGCGCCAGAGTCGACTACCCATGGTTTTGCCTCGTCGAATGTTTCACTTACCCCCGCGAACGCGAATGATACGGTGTCGCCCTTCTTTCTTTGCGACTTTTCACGTCTGCTGCTGCTTTCCGATGCTCGTGCCAGCTCCGGACAATCCAGCTTCTTGTGACCCGCCTTGTTGCACTGGTAACACAGGAGCGGCTTTCTCTGCTTCTCCCGTCTGTACCCAGCGCCAACCTTGAGCACTGAATCCTTGCTCGTTTCCTGATGCTTGTCGACCTCATCCAGCAGCTTCCGTTTCACCAACTCCATCGTGAGTTCCGCATCGGCGCGAGTCTCCAGTGCGGTGGTGAGCGTGTCGAACGAGCTCGGTAGGCTTCGCAGAATCATCGCGACTCTGAGATTTTCTGCCAACTCTTGTCCGGCGTTCAGCAGCTGGTCGAACAGTTCTTCCATTGCGAAAAGGTGCTCGGCCATGTCGTCGCCTTCCGTGTATCGTTTGTCGCATATTCTTTTCAGCAGAGACACCTTTGAGGTTAGGGTCGTCTTCCGGTGATGGCTTTGTAGTGACAACCACGCCTCTCGTGCTGTCTTCGAAGATCGGATTAATGCGTGTTGGTTGTCTTCGATCAGCAAGCCGATTGTCGCTCGAGCCTTGGCCACACCGGCGTCCCAAACAGCGTCCGGTTCTGCTGCCGGCTTAACGCCCGGATCTACGTAGCGCCAAAGCTCATCCCGGACGAGTAGAAGTTCCACCTTGAATCGCCAACTGCTGTAGTTGCTGTTGTTCAGTTTCACCATGCTGAATCGGCCTTCCATTGTGGATATGGGATGATACAGTCAACACGAGCACAAATCAGGACCGAAAAAATACTATTTCACACTCCGTCCTGGGCCCATAACCTGTTAGCAGCACGTAGTTGTGTGAAAAGAGGGACACAGGAAAAACGTGCTTATCGAGCAGAGGTGACGTCTTTATTGTTTCTGACAGTTACAGTTCTGACAAGGTTGATGTGTGTAGAAAAAGGTCGTCGAGGAAAGAAGGTCGGGACAAATGACATTGGCTGTCATTGGGCTTCGTTGCATACAAGATTGTATCCAACAAAACGGTTGTGGCGCGGAATGATTGCGAGCAGTGGACAACGCATGTGCAACAAAACAATCATGTTGACAGCTCTTTTGTTGTCAATTTAGTGCTTGAGGATAATTGGCGCTTTTAGTAATCGGCAAGAACTTTCGTTTCGTCCTGTCAAGGATTTGAGAAATCCTTCCTGTGATGTCAGACGGAGAAGATTCCCTTGAGGAGAAGCTACGCAAGTTCCGCCTATGGAAGGTATGTATACAGTTCCCGATAATGGAAGATTACCGGCACCAAGTCATTTCCCTCCTTTTAGGAAGCGTCGTCGGAAGAAGGTGGATCAATCGTTAAAAGCACATCAAAAGGGTCAAGCAACAACGAAAACGGAGAATCAACTGCCATGAGTGGACATTGGAATGCACGTCCTCCCTCGCATCTGCGAGGGCGCGATTTGGGGATGTACTATCGGAATCTTTCGCTTCGCAAGCAGAATGCATCGCAGGATTCGGGCCCTTCTACACGCGGTGGCGGTCAATGGCGCGATCAACGTCACAAGGGTCTACAGCGTAGGAAAAACCAAGAGCGTGCCAGTTTCGAAAGCAACGAAGCCGGAAGTTCCGGCAGGTTTCGGCTGTATCAGGATCGGAGAGACATGGGCGAGGAGGCCGAAGCTCCACCGCCCGGGATGCGTGGTAGAGCCCTCGGTTTGTTCTATCGCGATCGTAATACGGAGAAAAAAAAGCAGCGAGAAAAGCGGAATGCGGTCGACATCACGATCCCCGGGTGGCAGATACAGCAGATTCGAACGCACCTCAAGCTGAACGACGGCGACGAGCAGGGTGACATCTTCCGGGAGTTTGTCGAGAACGAAAACATTCGCTCGGTGTTCCGGAACGAGTATCTGCGCGTTATCACCAAGACGCTCAACGAGGTGCTGGAGGAAGAAAGTGTCAAGTTTGCGTGCGATAGTGCGGACAATGATTCATCCGCGCCCAGCGCGCTGGATATTGAGCTGTACGATGAGTACGAACGAGCACGGCGATCGACGCAGCGACTGAACGAATTTCGACGCCGCTTACCAGCGTTCGAATCCCGTGCGGAAGTGCTCGACATGATCGAACGGCACCAGGTGATTTTGGTGAAGGGTGAAACGGGCAGCGGTAAAACGACCCAAGTTCCGCAGTACATCCTCGAGGAAGCATCCGCCCGGAGACGCGGTGCTCAGTGTCGGATACTGTGCACGCAACCACGTCGAATTTCGGCCATCACACTGGCCCGACGCGTGGCAGAAGAGCGGAACGAGCGCCTGGGACGTTCGGTCGGTTATCAGATCCGCCTGGAAGCGGAGCGGCCCCGAGCCAGCGGAGGCAGCATCATGTTTTGCACCACCGGCATTGTCCTCACGATCATGCAGTCCGATCCGTTGCTGCGCGAGTACACCCATCTCGTGCTGGATGAAATTCACGAGCGCGATGTTATCACGGATCTTCTGTTGGCGATCATTCGGATGGTGCTCCCGTACCGGAAAGACCTTCGGGTGATCCTCATGAGCGCCACCCTGACGGCGGAGACGTTCTCGGCGTACTTCGACAACTGTCCGATGGTGGAAATCCAGGGCATCACTTTCCCGGTGCGCGAGTACTACCTCGAGGATGTGCTGGCGGAGTTGAAGTTCTACCACTTTGCCGATAAATCCGCCTCCGGGAGAGCGTCCTACCGGGAGCGAAAGAATAGAAACCAGCAGGAAGGCCCCTTCTACGACATGATCGAACCGTACTGTGCGGAAATCCGCGATCGCTACCCGGCGCAGGTCATTCAGGGATTGTGCAACCCGGGCAGTGAGAACAACCAGAACGAGCTGATCGTGGAGTTGCTGTACTATATTACGTGCGCCAAACCGGCCGGGGCCATCCTGGTGTTTCTTCCGAGTCTGGTACAAATATCGGACATCTACAAGCGCATTGGCGAACACCCGCAGCTGTCCAAGGCGCCGCTCGTCGTGTACCCGTTGCACTCGCGCCTCCCGACCACGGAGCAGACGGTCGTGTTCGAGCGGCCACCGGCGGGCACGCGCAAGATCATCCTCTCGACGAACATCGCCGAAACGTCCATCACGATCGATGACATCGTGTACGTGGTGAACGCGGGTCGACACAAGCTGAACATGTACGAAAACGGTGTGTCGGCGTTGCGCGACGAATGGATCGCGCTGTCGAACGAGATCCAGCGCAAAGGACGTGCGGGGCGTGTGCAGGAAGGCGTCTGCTATCATCTCTACAGTCGCGGCCGAAGGCGCACGTTTTTGGAAAACGTCCCACCGGAGATCGTACGGGTGGCGCTGGATGAGGTGATTCTGCAGATAAAAATCCTCCGCCTCGGTGAAGCACGCACGTTCATGGATCGGTTGCTGGACAAACCATCGGAGGAAGTGATCGAGGAATCACTGCAGCTGCTGAACCGACTCAATGCGATCGATGACGATCAGAAGCTGACACCGCTCGGGTACCATCTCGCCCGGCTCCCGATGGATCCGCGCACAGGCAAGATGATTCTGCTGGCGAGCATCTTTAGCTGCATCGATCCGATCACCTCGATCGCGGCCAGTTTAACGTTCAAAAACGCCTTCTACAAACCGCTCGGCAAGGAGAAGGAGGTCGATCGCATCAAGCGACGGTTCGCGGGTGACGCGGCCAGCGATCATCTGATGCTGGCGAACGTGCTGGCCGAGTGGCGCGGGCAGTCAAACAAGGGTGGCTTTTGCCACAAGCACTTCCTCAACAATGCCACCCTGCAGCAGCTGAGCAACATGAAGCGACAGTTTTGCGAGTATCTACATGGGGCCCGATTCCTCGCGGCGCCCAGTGCAGAAGCGACGGATAACAATGTGCATGCCGGTAACAAGGAGCTGCTGGCGGCTATCGTCGGTGCCGGGCTGTATCCTAACGTGGCGTTCGTGCGCAAAGTTATTCGCTCCCGGAACAGTGCCGACGGACGGGCAATC
The DNA here is from genome assembly GCA_914969975.1 of Anopheles atroparvus. Classification (NCBI taxonomy): domain Eukaryota; kingdom Metazoa; phylum Arthropoda; class Insecta; order Diptera; family Culicidae; genus Anopheles; species Anopheles atroparvus. The sequence continues at coordinate 7,566,797 of CAJZCY010000003.1, read as the reverse complement.
CTGTGCATCGAAGGGCAAGGGAGGGCTGATATCCATCCCGGTTCCGTTAATGGTACCCGGGGCGTCTTTCATTCCAAGTAGGAAACATTCTCCCTCCACGTGGTTGGCAGTTTGCAATTTTACGTCATTCGAATCTCTTCCCCTCCTTCTTTCCCCTTCTCATGGCTAGCTTTGTCGTTTACTATGACATGCAGAAGCTGTCGTCGCTCACCATTTTCGACACGACGGTGGTCAATCCGTTCCCGTTGCTGTTTTTCGGCGATAACCACGTGGAAACGGAGCAGGACCACGAGCTGATCTCGATTGCCGGTCACTACTGGTAGGAGTTAAAGAAAGAACACCAAAAAGGGTTCCGTTTTGTGTTGATAATGATATTTTGCCCATTCGCTCCACAGCCTCAAATGTGACACGGAAACGTATCGTTTGATACAGGATCTTCGCAAGGGGTTCAATCTGTTCCTGCAGAAAAAGATTTGTGAACCTTCGCCGGTGGACTGGAATGGCCAGGAAGGGGAGCTGTTAAGGTGCGTGTTATGCGACAAGATTAAGCTTTCAATTTCGTGTACGGATTGTTTTTTTTACATGTTTATTTTCCAATTTGTTCTTTTATTCAGGGCAATCATAAAGCTGATAACGATCGACTGCAAGTATGATGACCAGTTTGACGATGATGATACCGGTCTCGGCACCGAGGAATCGTAGAAGTGACCCGGATTTTAGGAAAAATATCACATCGATTCCGGCATATTCTTCTGTAATGAACCTGTCGATTAAAAAAAAAATCTATTTAAAATGCAACGTTGGCTTTCTGCTTTTCTAAAATCTTTCCTCTCCCACTTTTCCCACTCTGGGAACAATTTCCTCCCCTTGAAAAAACTCCCCACGGTTTCATTCAATTTTTCGTCTCGCATCGATACAATTACCAGTGATCCGGAAATCCTCTGGATTAGAAACGGTCGAGTAAAGTGTTTGCCTGCGTTGTGTTGGTTCCCCTCCCGTCCTCGGCGAGCGTTCACCGCAAAAGCAAACGGTTCTATCTTCTTCCCGTTTTTTTTTTTTGTAACGAAAATAAACTTACCAAAGATATTGCCCTCCAGTTCAATCGTCGCCATAGTTTGGAAGTTTGTTGGAGATGAAATCGGAAGAAAGAAATAAGAAGGATGTGGAAAGGATTAGTTTTCATTCTCTACACCGATTCTCCTGCGACGTCCTTAGGGCTAGACGACTTTGAATTTGATTATTTAATTAAAATGAAACAGCTTGCATAAAAAAAAACTATTTTGTTGACTGAGCTTATTTTAGATTTATAACATTACTTTCCTATGGCACAGTATTTTTTAATATAATTCAAAAAAGGTCTTGATGATTCAACATAACAAAATCAAAATTCCAAGAAATTGTATACGAAACTCGTCCTACAGCATCACCACAAAACATCCGGCAATCGATCTTGATGTGATGAGAATTAATTCCACGCTTACCGGAACCTCAGCGATTTGATTTCATCATGTGCGTAATATTTATTTCATTTCCGGTCATCCACTCAGGCGAACTGAGACTCGTGCCGGAGATTCGTGCATCAAAACGGCCACGGGCGGGAAGCTGCCACCCGACGGTGCGGTGCGCGAAAATGAAAACTAAGCACCCTTGAAGCCACACCGCAGCGAGGGTTTTCCTTCGGCGACGCTACCGGTCGATTGCTTTCCTATTAGCCGGGTGGATTTAAGTTAATCCGGGAAATAAATTTTTATTTCCTTTCCCTTCCGCTGGCTGGTTGTTGGCTTCCATGCTCCGGACGTCGGTTACCCGGGATGCTATATTCTTCTACTGCTGGCGATGATTGCTTTGCGCATACGCATGCTTTTGCCATGATTCGCCCGCTGCTGGTTTCTGCGAGTCCGTACGTTCGAAGTTCCTTCTGGCCCCGGGTTGGTGAGAGGGCAGAATCATAATCGGTTCATCGTGAGGACTGTTTGTTCGCATTCCATCGTGTACCGTCGAACGCTATGGACCACGGACAGTCTGCACACCCGGGAAGCCACGAATAGAATCGTTAAAGTGAAAGTGTGTATTGCAGCATTCAAAAAACTTGTCCCGATTTTCGCCGAGTGATAGTAAAGCACGTGGTGCCAGCACTTGGACTGAAAAATGCTTCCATTCATACTGGTTCTGCTGACATTGGGCAGCACCTTGGGGGCAGGAGTGCTGGAGGAATCCTCCTGGCGGACAGTGGAACGCGACCTAGCCCCAGATGCGCTGCTGGTTAGGTTGGACCGACTGGTGAACGTTTGTGTAGCCAACTACGAGGATCTGACCACCGATTTGCTTCTCGGCATCGCAATCGCCAATGGTGAGTTAGGACAAATGAGATGCGGTTTTAATTCTTAAATTATTGGGTTGGGTACAAGCGTCTTGTATTTTGTATGTCCAAGGCTGCTGCCCCCCCTTATAAATCACAGAAACAAATTCCACTGCAGCAATAGACTGCGGGCTGTTTTCTTCTAAACCCAGTTAATCCTGTCCTCACAATCTGGCTTTTTCATTTCTCTCCCTCGTTTAATTCCGCTAAATGGAGGTGCACAAACGAATTTGAAATGGTTAGAAGCAGAAAGGAGCTTTAGTTTCCACTGGGAAATGTTTTTGTTTAAAAGATAATTTGTAAAATCTCACAATACCGACATTACTTTTTTTTTCGTTACATTGTGTTTTGAAAAAGACGTTACTTAATGAAGACCTTACCATCTCCCCCAATAAGCCCAACTAAGGAGTATCCTAAAGCAACCGCTCCGGGAACCTCAGCGCCAGTTCGTGGAGTCTTTGGCCAAAAAGTGCGATTTTGTTGAAAGCCGTATCGAGAGCACGTTCAATTTCCCCAGTGGAGCAAATGCCGTCGGTAAGAAAGATGAAGTGAAACAATGAATGAATCTGTTTGAACATGCATCACAAAAGTGCGTTTCCTTCTTCGGCAGTTTCTAAGCTTCTAATTGACTCCAACTTTTGGAGCATGGATGATAAAGTACAGCCACTAGTGGGAAGTAATGAACGACCGAAAGGCGGTTGGCCTCAAGCACCTCTGCACCGAGCAAGACGACGCAGGAGTCAACTACTGGATGACGATGATCCACAAGCACTGATGGCGAGCTACTTGGAGGCGATCGATGCCGGAGGACCCAGTGAGCAACAGTCAGGTAACCCCGGTGTTGCGTTTCATTGAACCATTTATATACCAATAACTTTCCCCCCCAGATGAATGCTTATCGGAGCTGCTGGTAATGGAGTCGGAAAATGAGTACAACGCAACTGGAACCAGCGGCATCGGCAAGAACCAGAAACGGCTCACGCTCAGCCGCGAATGTAGTGCAGCGATGTCGTTAAGAAAGCGCTCCTATGGCTACCATCTGACGCATAAGTAAGTACCACATCTGGCCGCTGACGATGGCCCGGTGATCCCCCGACACCTCGCAGTGTGACGTTCTTGACCCGCCGGGCCGACTGGCTGACTTGCCAGCTGGTGGTCTATTTTTAAGCGCCTGCTCGCTAACCTACCTCCTCCTTATCAAACGATATTTGCTCCAGATTGCTATTCTACATCGTGCTCGCGCGCCAACGGTTTGAGAACGTCGATCGGAGCTTCGTGTCGGCCGGACAGCGGAAGCTGTGCGAGCAGATCCTTCGCGAGGCGGACCTCATCGCCGGGTTCGACTTTCCGGACCTGTTCCGCGATCTGTTCATGGAGCAGGTGTTCCTGTGCGCGTTCAGCCACCACTCCGAGCTGCCCGAGTTCACCAACCCGGCCTGGCTGGCGGCCATCGTCGGCTGGCAGAACGGGGAAGGATGCTTCAAGTACTACGCGGACGAAGGGGACGGAGTGGTCGGTCCGAACGCGCTGACCACGCACTGCTCGACCCATATGACCGGCGTCGGGGCGGCCCTGTTGGGACTGTTCGCCAGGCTTCAGCTGGTGCAATGAATGGACAAGGAAAGCGAAATGCCGTCTCCCTGCCATGCCATAGGCCGCCCTCCTGTCCCAGATTGTACATGTCGTTTGTGTGTCTATTGAATGAATAAATATCTTAATCTGAGTCATATGGCTAACGCCAAGCTAGATTAGCGCGAAAGAGAAGGAACCCGGAGAGTCATGTAATATCCCAGCTAGGGGATGAGAAACCCTTCTCAGTTATTAATACATCTAAACTCACGATGAACCACAGCCTATTTAATCGTAATTCAATACAGTCCTCAGCAAAGCCACAAAATCCCATGCTGGTGGATCATGGTGGCCTGTGCAATCGACGCGAAGAATGACGGGAGGTTTCAGCGGGGCACACAGTAGTTGGCTGTGGACACCCGGGCAAACTTTGCGGGGCTTCAACGACTTATGTATTGTATGTGCTCCCGGGCTCGGTATGCTCGCTTGCTGTCTGTGCGCGCGAAGCAACGTTAGTCATTAGTTTTTACCCCGGCCGGCACAGGTCTCCGCATTGGCGTCCCTTTCGTGACCGCGGCGTCTACGCCTAGGGAAGGCAGCTTTCGGGTTCAGTCTTCGTCGGACGGTATCGCGTGCCGGAGGCATCCATGCAAGCGGCGCTTGATAAAGTCTTCCGCTCGAAACGGGACACACGCTTATCAGGGATTTAAATTCAAACGTACACCCGTTCCGAGTCGGTCGCGTTAAAAACGGTACCCCTTTTTCCCGTCGGCCAAGTGTACACAAAAATACTTCCAAGTAAACTATCCCCACCTCGCCATGGAGTGAACCGCAATTGATGGTGTTGACTTGAAGTGGTGAATGTGGACAGATGAAATACCTGTTCTGTTTTTTTTTTGTTTCTTCTGGAACTAGAAGCTGCCATTAAGATACGGTAGTTAGGTGGGAGGCCTAATCTACCGGATCCCGCGAGAAATGGGTTTAGTGTCGCGTGTTTTCTCCAGTTTTGTGCAGTATACATACACGTTGGCAGGGAGTGATCCTTCGTCTCGTACCGTACCGTTGACCCGACCAGCGTGTAGTTGTTCCATCAAATAAAAGCCGTTGACTAATGTCTCCACTATCGCACCATCAACTTAAAACCGCTCGTGCATTCAGTGCTCCGTTTCCGATCATCCTGCCCGTGCCTCGGACATAAGCGTTGATAATAAAGCCGTTCGCTGAACGGATTCCCGAAGCAGGAAGTGCATTTTTTACTTTGAATGATCTACTCCACGTTGATATAGAGTTCCTTTGGGAGGTTTTTTTAAACGTTTTATTTTATTTTTTTACCGCGACAACTCACGCGGAGTAATTCGGAACACGCAGTGATAAGCACACCCTAATCAGCTATTAACGTTACTCCGTTGGCAGTGAAGCATCGCCATCATCTACCGAAATGTCCACGACAGTAGCGCGTTCGATTGATAGTCGCGTCCAGCGTGCCGGCAATCCTACCGGAGCCTTCAAGTGCACAGTGTGATCGCGGTGCTGCCTGTGGCGGAAGTTGTGATTCGATCCGATCAGTTTCCACCGGACGGAACGTCCGGAAGCCCACCGACGTCGGATTCGGATGCGCTTGGTTGTGCCGCACCCCGGGAGGAATGGCCGATCCAACGATACAAACCTTCTGCTGCCACAACCGGATACGTTCCCCGCCGGCCATCAAGCTGATGTCGGAGTTCGACACTGATGGCTACATCGTGGTGTGCCTGGTATCGTCCGTGTTCGGAATCGCCGGTGCCATCTATCAGGTAATGGGCGGCTGTTTTTCCTGCCCACGAGGGGCGTCCGCAAAGGGAGTCGCCCACATAGCGGCCCGGCAGGGTGCACGGTATCGGGAATCCCATCAAGTGTCGATAGCATTTGTTTCGTTGCGTTTCGTTTGGTTTCGTTTGGTTTCGTTTCGGAGTGCGGGTCATCGTTTAAGCTGTGAGCGGAAGCAGCGTAAAGGTACCGCCAAAGGTGTACGAATTATTACACACAATGTACTTCGCGCGACATTCTATTGCGAAATTCACTTCACACGAGAAGTATATTCTGGATTAACTGCTGTGAAACTTTTAACCAATCATTGAACATGCATTGAAAGGTGTTGTGATTTTTTTTAAATTCCTAATCGTTTTATTTGAATCTGTAGTTTTCTTATTATTGTAACCCACGATCATTCGGGGTCGTTGACTTTATCCTACTTATCATCCGACACAAAGTCACGGTTGCAGGGATGCCAACTGATCCTACAATGATCATTCAGAAGTTCAGAAAAATGCTTATCTTATCTTGGCTATCGCTTAATTCACCTGAAGAACATATCTTGCATCATCAGTGTTGACAACAATTCGGCCGCGTTGAGTTCCACCGACTCGCATCGACTGTTGTTCGGCGTTTTTAATGGTTAAATTTATAATTATTATAAATTGTTGTCCAGAAATTTGTGTTTTGTGAATTTTTGTTGTCCAGAAATTATAATTCAAATTTTACCAAACGTGGAAAAAGCTGGCCATCTTATCAAAAACTATACTGTAAACCTTTTTTTCGGATCATCAAAAAATGATTTTATTTGACCGGGATCAGCTAACGAGCAGTGGATCGATTTTTTTCCCTTTACAGAATCATTTACTTGGTAACGAGCAGTTTTAGTTAATTAAAAACTGAAAACACACACACAAAAAAACGGACCAAACATGCACATTTCCTCTGCTCCGTTGTCCATGCGCGTCTTGATATTGCTTATCTGTTGAGGAAAAAGTGTAAACCCGCATCTTCCAAGCGCTCCATCAGTTCGCTTTCTTCCTTCAACACTTTTTCTTAGTCATACCCCGACATTCCTCGTGACCTAGGGTACTGGATTTTTTTATTTGTTTTGGGCTCCTCTTCGGTCAGTGATGGCCATCGATGACATAATCCAGGCATTTCTTTTAGTAGTTGTTTTTTTTTTCACCCAATTAAGCGGGAAGATTAAACAATCTTTTAAAATAAATAACACCTTTAAGGGGACGATCATGGCTGAACGGGGGATGGTTGGAGCATTGATTGATAAGCTACAAAATTGTTTGGACGAAGGCCAACGGGATTTTGTAGGCATCAAAAACGGACCTGGCGAAGCATAAGCAGACCGGCAAGCACATTTAATTATCATGCATTTCTAAAACTTTCCCGACGCAGATATGGATCCGCCATGAGGAAGGACCTACGCATCACGCGATTCGCCGGAGACGAGGCGGAGAGCTGACCCTCTCGAACCAGAACATTGGACGGCAGATCATCGTCTGGCTGGCGGTAGCCGACCTTTGCGCATCGTTCGGCGTCTTTCTCCGGTCGGCACTGTGGAAGTACATCAAGAATGTGCTGCCACCGGACAGCGACGTCGATGACACGACGAACGTCATCTTCTGTGCCGTTTCGTCCGCCTGGATACAGTATTTCTACATGTGCACCTGGCTGTGGACGCTGTGCTACGCCATCAACGTTCGCCGGCAGCTCGGTGGGGCCCGGTACGCCCTGCGAACGTACCACTATTACGTTTGGAGCATCTCGGCACTCCTGACCGGGATCGGACTGACCGTGCTCTACGTGCCGGATGCAGAGTAGGTGCAGGGAAAGGCAGGGAGCGTGCCAAGGCCCAGTCCATCGACTAACGTTTGTTCGTTTGTTCCCTTACATCGTAGCTGCCACAATGTCCACGATATGACGACGGCGTACATGCGCATACTGCCCAACTACGTGATGACTTACGGCCCAATGATCGCCGTGATGGTGGCCAACCCGGTCCTCTACTACCAGGCATCTCGGGAAGTCGACCGGCAGCTGGTGGCCCGCTTCAGCCAGATGTCCAACACGGAGCGGAACTTGATGACCAAGTTCAAGCTCAAGTTTTCCCTCATCAATCTCGTGTTTTACGTCTGCTGGCTGCCAAACTTGGTCAACGGAATCTTACTGTGGACGATGTGGTACAACTTGCCCTTCTCGATGGTTATCACCGTGTGGTACATAATGGTAAGTTCAAAACTAGACGGTCCCTCTTTCTTACGATATACTCTTAACAAATATTGTACTTCACAATCTATAGGCTATAACCAACCCACTGCAAGCTTTCTTCAATACGTTGGTTTACCAAAAATGGAACTGCCGGTGGCGCCTCCGACGCCAAACGAGTACTGATTCAAACGCAGAAGTCAGAGTAAGTTGAACCTCGATTCCGTTATCGATGCGCTTGCATTTCATCTCTCCTTCTCTTCTCTAGAGACGCAATCGTGCCTCGATGGTGTACAACGAAGGGACACCCTTACTCCAGTCGAAACTGGACTCACCGTCAGCCTCCACGCTGCACCTGCATCAACCCTCGGTCGAACTGATACCGACGCCAACGAGGAGCATCAACTCCTGCTCGCTAGTCTGACGCCCGCTGTTCGCAACTACTTAGCTGGAATCGACACTCCCCCCGTGGGCGCGTTGGGTGTGTAGTACGGTTCCGCGATGAACCCAAGCGACCCTGCGCATCAGATATGGCGAGCTTCGCTGGAGCTTATAGGATCTTGTTTTTTTTTCCCAAGACTTACTCTTGGGCCAGCGCATCGAGAGACGAATAGAGGTTTTGTACAGACGTAAAAAAATTTCTCGTAGGAAAGATACTTCAATCAAAGCTCAATGTATAGGATTATTTATATAAAAACTAATTACAATAATCAATAAACTAATTCTTTGTTCAATGATGCAGCACTCGCACACGTGTCCATCGATTCCCACTCATCCCGGGGGGGAAGAAAAGGGGGGCACTTTTTTGTTTTCCTTCTTGATAAAGTTGGTTTAATTTTATTTATTTATTTACCTCTATTACTTCCATTTTTATTACAACATAGCTACCTTAAAATGTACATACATCTCCCTTCTCTTTCCTGCTCCTGCTATTCGATCTGATGCTGTGGAGGTTCTACCGAAAAACCCGTCCTATAAGTTCTGTTGTTTTTATTTCCTTTTTTTGTGTTATTTATTTTCTTACTCTTATCGCACCGAGGGAACAATGTAACCTTGCGAAAAAAAGAAAAAGAAAAATGTACGCACCGAAATGCACTATTTGCCGTATTCCCACCAGTGGTGTGGCCGGAAGGGAGAAGGATCCAACGTTTTCCTGCGCACGATTGAAATATGAATCCGACGACGAAAGGTAAAACGACCACATCCTCACCGATTGAGGGTAAAATACGGCGGTGACTGTACGATGGTGAACATTTACATCATTAAAATTCTTACTCAGGTTTCCATTAGAGCAAACGAAAAAAAAAAAAAAAATTATCGAACAACTCTGTCAAACTGTAAGCCACAGTCACATAGTATTTTTGCTTATTTGCTTCCTTTTTATAGACTAAGTTTTCGCCCCGTGTTCTGTCGAAGTTATTTCATCAAAAATTATTCTACCAACTTACAGTCCTATCATTGAATGGTTCGTTTTCTTCCACACACACACCGACGTTCGACGGACGATCACCACCGATCAATTCCTCGATCATGTCTCCCCCTTTGAACTGTGAAATGTTACGAGAGTTCCCGATGGTAACGAACGAATTCAAACGATTTGAATTGTCGCAAATACTGCTACGCTACAAACGGAGACTCTGCCTCTCCTCCCTACTTCCGGTACGGTCGCTTGCTTGCATTGATCGGGACAAGTGTGTACTCCCCGGAAACGGTCATTGGTATTATAGATCTATTACAATGTACGCAAACAATACTTCCGTAAACTAAACGGTGAGGCGAATTTTTTTTCTTCTTCTTTCTCGTTGGAGGTGATTGCAAAATAAACCAGCCGAACCATTCCGTCTGACTACGAATCGAATATCAACCTGCAGTAGAATCTCACCACACCAGCTTGTTTTGTTGTTTGTTTGTCTGTATGCAGCGAACTAGAGAGAGAGTATGCTCTAGTAACCGGATCGTGTGCGGGATGTTTTCGTAAAGTATTGCTTCTCGCCCCGATCCAGGCCACGATCGTGCGAACGCTCGCGGTGATCACGCAGGACGCTTCCGCCACCTCCTCCACCTCCACCACCGCTACCCCCGCCGTACGAGGGCGATTTTTCCTTCAGATGATGATGATGGTGCTTTTCCCGGTGCGACGAGGACACCGACAGCGGCACCAGATCGCCATCGTTGTCCCCGTTCTGGTGGGAGAGCAGTTTGCTCGCCTTCTCCTCCTCGCGGCGCAAACGCTTGTCCACCAGCAGCGACTCCTCCGGATTACGATCCTGCTGGAGGAGGAAGAAGCAGAAGAAAAAGAAAAAAAAATAGAATTAATAAAAAAAATCCAACGGAAATGTTGAAAAGGGTGACCCACGGCCAACGTACCCGCTTGCGACCAAGTTTACGTTCCTTGCGGAGCTCCTTCTCCTCTTCAGTCTTGTCGCGCTTTTCCTTCGTCTTGCTGCTCCGCTCCTTCTTCGACTCGGACACCAGAAGCTGGCCGGAGTTGGAACCATCGTCGTGCTTACTCTACAAAGCAAAGAGTGCCCGCAGGAAAGTTAATAACGGCAATAAGCGTTCATTCCCCCGTTCTCCGATCTCTCTTCGGGACAAAAACATACTGCTCTCGTTCGCAACTAATCAGTGGCAAAGGGATCTCTCTTTCACGACCGATTTTTACCCAAATGGGGGAGAGTCCATCCAGCTTTTGGACGTTGGGGAACACAATGGGAGAGGCATTGCATTGAAATTTCGATCATTTTCTACCCGGCCAAAAAAAAAATCCCTGATCGAGAACCACTTGAAGCATTGATGGCTTGGGAAAAGGTAGTAAGCAATTTATTAACGAAACGCGGAGGACTCGTTGGTGAGTTCATAACCGTTTTTCCTGCATCTTTTCATCCAAAATCGTAGGTGAACACGAACCCCCTCATCATACATACCTCGTCGAGTCGGTTAATTTGACTATTGTATGCAGGTGACTTCCCCGGGAGGACTTCAGTTCCACAAAAATAGGTTTCGAAATGTAGCTGCAGCTGGTATGTACAGTTCCCCGATTACCCGTCAAATGCTTCCGCATATAAGAATTCCTTCCAGCTTCAGCGGCTTATCAACTTCCTTCACTCAGGTCACTTACTTGTCAGGGGATGAAGAGCGTTCACTGTCGATTTTCCTGTTGTTTGTTTGTACTAATTCGTCTCACGCGATGATGTCTTCGTGGTCAAAGAAGTGTCGTTTGCTTCAGTAGATCCAGTTTTTTTTTCTTCTTTTGGTAAATTGTGATGCAAGTTTCGAAGCAACGATTTGATTTGTAATTCTATGATGTGGAGGTGTAGACATCTGCGACTCTTCTCTTTGATTCCATTACAATTGCGTTCCATGGTAAAGGGGATCACTGGATGCCTTCCAGCAGGGATTAAGTATCGAGCTGTGAGTATCTTTGAAAATTGCTGTCCAGCCAACAGATTCGAAGGAAGATTCTTGAAATCCGTGTGTGTGTGTGTGATCATTAAGACATAGAATATAAGTAACACGCTGCTTCCCAGCACAGCATTCAGTCAGTCCTTTGTCCAGTGAACATTCTGTCTCGGATGGATATTCCCCATTTGGTACGGGGAGGAACCAACAATTCCAACTGTTGGCTACTGCACCGTGGAAGGCAACGAAAACAAAAAAAAAACACCACCGGCGACAAGAATGGCCGAGACGAGATGATCTGCTGCTCGCTTCGTTTCCTTTTGCACCTTTCGCTTGCGACGAGAACCGTCCGTTACCGACCGCGATACACCAGAATACTAACCTTCGAGCTGGAACCTTCCAACTTGCGACGTTTCATTTCTACGTAGCCGAGGAAAAACAAAACGAAACAAACGGTAAAGAAACCATCTTCGCGCCGAAAAATCTACCATCCTACCTCTGTCATGTTCCGGTGGATCCTGACTGCGTCGAGTGCTGCCGCCGTGCTGCTGTTCGTTGCTCGAGTTCGAAACCGAACTGAGATCCCTTTCGCTACGATCGCGTTGCTGGAGCTCCCGTTCGCTGGCCCGCGATTCCCGCTCGTGGTCGTAGTGATCTGCAGGTGGGTGCGATAAACCAAACGTTAGTAAAGGTTCCCCTTCCCTTTCCCTTGCACTCTCTCAGCAACGTACCCCGCTTGTCGCGACGTTTCTCCTTTTCTCGCTTTCGATCGGCAATCATCGCCGCGGCGGCCGCTTCCTCCCGTTCGCGTTCCTTCTCGCGGGCGCGCTCCTCCCGTTTGATCTCTTTCGACGATTTTCCTTCGCGCGCCATCGAAACGGACGATTCCCGCACGGACGATGAGGAGCCGCCGACATCGCGCGACGCGGACGAAGACGAGGAGGACGGTTCCTTCTTGATCATGTCCTGGCTGCCACCGCGATGGTGATGGTCTGAGCCAACGTTCCCGTTCGAGGTGGCACTGTTTCCTCCCGCTGCCGCCGCCGACAAAGACGATGACGAAGAGTTGCCTCCGGTGGCGGTGCCGTTGCCCATCGATGAACCACCTCCTTGTCTCGTGTTTTGTCCAACTGGGTGGGAAGAAAATTTTCGAGTTTAATACTAATTGAAGTGACGGCTCCTTGCACTTTCCCTGCCTAATGTCTGTCACTTCTGTACCAAGCAACCACGGAGGAATATTAGAACGCAACTGTATGTCGCATGGAGCGGAAACATTTCCACATAAAAGTGAACTGATAAGGTTTGAGTTATTGTATTGAATAGCAACAATGGAGCATTTTTGCAGTGGAAATCTTTCCGGGACACAAGAAGAAAAAAATATAGTTCAAAAGGTCCAAAAAAAAAACAATAGCACTTTCAACGGCAAATAAAGATTTCGTTACGTACCCTTCACATCAGCACCGTTGATGGCCACCTTCGCGTCTTGCTGTGCATCAATCACGACTGTCGCACCCGCCCCGGACGAAGCAGCAACCGCCGACGACGACGACGACGACGTTGCCGAAGCAGACGAAGCGGTCGCTTTGAACGGTTTCTCCGTCACCTGGTGGAAGTCCGATTCCAGCATCATTTGAGCAGCACGCGCCTTCAGCTGACCGATGTAGCTCGACGCCAGCACGAACAGATCCTGGCGCTGGTTCTTCTCCTCCTCCCGCACCTTCTCCACCTTCTTCTCTATGATCTGCGACAGCTTGGCCAGCACCGGGAAGTGCGGCAGGATGCGCATCAGGATGATGAGCGAGTTGCGGATCTGCATGTAGTCCTTCGAGTCGAGGCAGAACACCATCGCCTTGGTGATCTTGTAGTGCCACTTGTGGCACACGTGCCGATAGTTTTCGTAGTTCACGTGATCGATCGCCTCCGAGTACTGGTTGCTGACGCGGAACTTGGTCACGAAGCCGGGATAGTTGGCGCACTCCTTGTTGAACGTGGCCTCCTCCGAGTGCCAGCGCATGACCGTTTCGAGCATCGCGCACAGGAACCGCCCGTAGCGGGTTGCCTCGTTTTCGGTGCAGGACGTCACCGAGTAGGTGATATCGCAGAATATCTAACAAAAAAAAAAAGGGGGACGAATAATTAATCGTGAAAACGTTGGGAAAAGCCTCCTCCCTCCCACGTACCCGATCGTAGCACAAGAGCGTGGAAAAATTGGCCGTCTTCAGATTGTGGATGGTGTGCACAAACTTCGCACAGTAGATCGCATCGAGCGCCGTAAACGTGCACCGGGGGAACAGACACAGCTGCAGGAACTGGGTGATGGTTTCGTTCTTGGCCGATTTGGCCGAGCGCGACAGGAACCAGGCGTCCTTCTCATTCGTCAGCCGGTGCATGATTTTGTCCACGTGCTCCTGCTGCTTCTTCCGCTCGTCCTGCAGCTTGTCCATCAGCGCGACGTACCGCTCCTGTTCCTTCTTGTTCTTCGACGCGTTCTGCTCCTTCGACTCCATCACGGCGATCGAGAGCTGCTTCAGCTTGGCGATCTCCCGCTGGTAGCTCTCCACCGGCACCTGCAGGTCGTACATCGACAGCGACCAGAAGCTCACCAGAAACTGAGGGCTGATGTCCTCCCAGATCTTCGGCGGGTGCAGCGGGCGCACGGACTCGATCACCGGGTTCATGACGTGCGCCGTCGCCTCGAGATACTTGGCCATCTTTTGCGAGGTGGACAGCTTCTTCGCGTTCGTATCGGCCTTACGCAGCTGATCGTACTTTTGCTAGAGGTGAGGAGGAGAGAAAGCTCGTCAGTGCATGACCATGTGAACTGGCTTGCTGGTTGCTTACATTGATCGCATGGGAAAACATGGGTCGCGCGAGGAAAAATGCCACATCCGAGTGGATGTGGTACTTCTGCAGCATGCTGTGTATCGTCGGCAGTCGCTCGACGTACTCCTCCACCGAGTAGGTCGACCCGAGGAACGTCCCGAACTGCACCAGCGTGTCCTGGCACTGGTCGTACAGCTTCCCCACCAGCTTCAGGTGGCTTTGGGCCGTCTCGCGATAGATGACGCAGTGTTTCTGCTGCGCAATCAGCAGACAGAGCGCCACCGCCAGGTCGTTGCTGGCCAGCGCGTCCTTCAGCCGCTGCGAGGACTTCTTCGTGTTGCGCACCTGGCTGAAGTAGCCGGCCTCGCCGCGCAGCAGCTCCCCGCCGCACATCGCCTGCAGCTGCTCGCTCGTCATCTCCTCGGCCGCCTCGATGCCGGCCATCTTCTGCACCACCTCCTTCAGGATGAGCAGATCGAGGCTCTTGTGCGACTTGAGCTGGTTCGCCACGTACTGCAGCAGCCCGCTCAGCTCGATGTTGTACTTCTTGTAGATGGCACCGCAAAAGTTGGCCAGACTCTGCAGCCACAGCGAGATGCTGGTGCCGTCGTTCTGCATCGGGTTCCGGTCCACTTGCTCGAGCGCCTCGATCAGACAGTAGCCGAGCACGTCGTACGACAGGGACGTCAGATACTTGAGCGAGTCGACGACCGGGGCGATCAGATTATCGTAGATTTGAATTTGCAGCAGGATCTAAAACATAGAAAGCGATGTTCAAGCAAGCCCCGAGCGATGTTCAAGCAAACAAAAAACGAAAGCGTATTCTCTTACGTATTCAAACAGGAACCCAGGGGAACAATGGCTCAGCTTGCCAATCATCCTGCCGACCGGTTTGCTGTTTTCCTTGCTGACACGCTTCATCAGCCCCTTGATTTGCTTCTGCGCCGTGCCGCGCCGCTGGATCAGCTTCGGTTGCAGCTGGAACGTGTCGTTCTTCCAGCGCGCGTACAAACTGTACCGATACTGGTACGGGTAGAGCTTCACGATCGACCAGATCTCCTCCGCCACGCAGCAGTTGCAGTCCATGTAGGCCAGCGAGGGCAGGACGGACGAGTCGAGCAGCGAGAGGATGTCGTAGTACAGCTGCTCGTGCTCGGACGGCGTGCCCGCCGTCGGCGGTGGGTTCATCGGGTCCACGTTCATGTCGGTCAGTATGACGCGCATCAGGCGCAGCAGTTTGTACAGCAGCACCGAGTCGTAGTGCAGCGAGGGCCCGAGCGCGGTAAACATCGGGAACGCGTGCAGCCGCAGCTTCGTCAGGGTGGTGACCGGCGGTGGGGCGAGCTTGCTGAGCGAACCGTACGACGAAACGGCGCGCCCCTTGATGTTGGCCGGCAGGGCGCACTTGAGCCGGTACACCGGTTCGATGATGATGTGCAGCAGACCGCAGAGGGCGCGCGCAATCGGCTCGTGCACCATCACCGACTGGTCGGGCAGTTTGCGGAGCAGCTGCTGGGCCGTGGTCCAGTCCCCGATCAGCAGGAGCGCCTCGCACAGGCCCCACTTTTGATTCAGCGCGTACTTCTCCGGTGCCGTCTCGAACTCGGGCTCCTGCTCCGGTTCCTTGTCCTTGTTGGTGAGAATTATGTTCAGCTTGCGGACGTACTCCTTGGCTTGGTGCATTTCTGCCTCCCAATCGGCCGTGATAGACTTGTCCGTTGGGTTAAGCTACAATTTTAGCGAAGGTAAAAAGGTATAACAACATAATGCGTTCATGTGTTTTTCTTCACCTACCCATGAGTAAATATCGTCCAGCTTTATCACACCGTGCTGTAGCAGCAATGCGGTCACGCGAAACAGCGAACCGGGTGTGTGGACGTCCGCAAAGTAGCGATACTTGTACCCGAGCACCTCGCAGATTATGTTGCCATCGTTAATGTACGACTGCAGCAGCGGGATGAAGATGCGATCCTGCTCCGGGCGCGCCTCGAACGACTCCAGTATAATGTCCAGCACCCGGTTCGGGTCGAGATTGAAGCAACCTATCAGCGACTTGATGATCTCCAGTATGTCGGTCACCGTGATCGTTTCCTGGTTGAACTCCTGGTTCAGCTCCGTGATTAGCTTCCCGTAGCCTTCGCTTTCCTCGCGGAACAGATTAAAACGACGCTGTTTGTAGCTGCAAAGGATGGACGGGAGGATGGTTGAGGTACCATGAAGAACACAACAGACCCAACCACAGCTCGTATGTTCTTACTAGAGCTTTGTTTTCACTTTGATGAACCGTGTGTAGAAGCTACGGTTCTTGATTGTGCCCACATCCTGCAAAGTGTCGATCTCTAGCCGCTCCTTTAGCAGTTTCTCCGACAGGAACCGTTCCGTTTCCTTCACGATGTAGCAGAACGTGGCGCGCTCTTCGCTCGGCGGCGCGTCGCCACTGCTAGCAGCCGTTTCGGCATCGAAGATTCCGAACACATCCAGCAGGATCGACGGGATGTCACTGTGTAGACTCTAAAGGGGGAGGAAAATGAACGGTAAGCAGACGAGAAACCGGTTACCGGACATGCCATGGACATGAACCGCCGCATCATACCGCCACTTCTCCCAGCATCTGCAGCACGCTATCCTTTTTCAGCTGGCCATGGATGCCACGCGAGATCAGCTCGTAGATTGCCCGACAAATTCCGCCCTTGCGCTCGTGCTTCCCGAACAGTGGGCTCTGGTGCTGGTCGTCCTTCAGCACGGCTTTGCATTGTTTCAAGCTGCAAGATGCGGGCCGAAATGGGAGGAAAAAGTTGACAGGGATAAACAAAACACCGAAAAGATACACCTCGTTAGTAGTGGTGGAAGAATGGGATTCCCGGCGAGGGTGAGTTCCGTGATTGTCCCCTGCGAAATGCGCCTTGGGTAGGTGGAATCATTTATTGAAGATATTCGATATTTCCATCCTAAATCGATGCCTCTCCAGGGAATTTCATCACTTTGACATTTCACATCACACACACGCACAGGAAGGCAGCGGGGAGACAGAACTACTCGGATGATGCCGCGACATTCACCATCGTGCACCAATTGAACAGAACCGTTTCCGTGGGCTCACGCACGCACAGCTAAAACGGGAAGCAATATTGCAATGGAGAGAAAGGATATTTACAACTCTGATTTTCCGCTTCTTTCCCACGATTTCCATATATCGGCGTTGAACATTTTCGCAAGCTTCGCCACACAACTTGCTTGTCTGCTGCTGCTTGCTTGCTAGTGGGGTGCGAACGGTGGCAGAGTGGTGAGTACAATCCGATCCGTATCGAAGACTTGTGGTTCTTGAACTAATCCAATGCATTATCTGACAGCCTGTCACTGTGGAATAGTGCTGTGAGCTATCAACGAGCGATAAATACGCAGATGGGCGAGAAAAATTAATGTGATAGCAGCATCCATGAAAGGATACACGAAACAATTATGCTCAATCACTTTTGTTCAGATTTCGAGCGATCGTTAAGAATAAAATAAAATAATTCCACGTGTTAAAAGGAAGGCAGGTAATGTGCGTTAAAACCTACACATTTCAAACAATTTTAATAGGGAAGGTTGAGATCCACTTTCAGTATAGTGTTAACTCTTTTTAATTTAGGCTCATGCCGAAATTTTGAAAACCTGCATTGCAGTTAAATAATTATAGCAGCGCAGATACATTTTTGAATATTTTTTTTAGCCGTTCCTGAATGGTCTTCGTTCGATGACAGCAATGTCACAATAAACGCGGGTAAACAAAACCTCGGTTCAGCCGGCACAATTGTTCGTCGTTAGAAACCTCTCAATTCTCAGAAGAAAATAAATGGCCTCGGCGCAAGTTGATCAAGTAAGGAATAGAAACGTGGGTGAGTAAGAAGCACGATAGTTAACCCTGTTCGGAAAATTATTTCAAGGTTATGCGGACTAAGATTGATACAGCATGCATAACTGCAGAAGCGTTCACAAAGCTGTACTACGAAAGCGTCGACAAGAAACGGCATGTAAGCGAACAAATATGAAAAAGAAAGAGCTTCTCAGGTTACCGTTTGCATTTGCATTTCAATCTGGTCTGGTTTTCTAGCAAATGGCGCGCTTGTACATGGATAATGGATTGCTTGCGTGGAATGGAAACGGGGCCAACGGGAAGGACGAGATTCAAAAGTATTTCCAGGAGCTGCCCCGGTCCGAGCACAACATCACGACGCTCGACTCTCAGCCTATCGTGGACGATGCCGTATCGTCACAGCTAACGTTCCTCATACAAGTCTCCGGAACCGTGCGCTTTGGTGACACCCCGATGAAACCCTTCCAGCAGACATTCATGATCACGGCGCAGGGCGATAAATGGAAGATCGTTAGCGATTGCTTTCGGCTGCAGGACGGTATATTTTGAGATCATCATATCACGCCTACGAATAAATTTAACTTGACAAAAGTCTCAAGCTGTAAAATACGGAATTGAAATGTTGTGAAACTTTATTGTTTGTACCTTAGGAAAGTTATTCAGTTTTAGATTTTTTAGCTTCCGGTTCGTCCTCGCTGTTGAAAATTGGCTTGGGTTGTGTTTTCGCGTACGCCGGCGCAATCCAGTAAGGGTTTTCGGCCGCCTCTTTAGCGTACTTTAGGATCGCCTCTCGCGGATCCTGATCGTCCTCGACGCGCTTGCTCAGCCCCAGGTTGCGAATAACGTACGAAGAAAGCGTACCACCCGAGCTCGCCACCCGGCCACCCTGTCCGCTCGTGATGGGCAGATCGGGCCGCTTCGACTTGACCGGGTCCAACCGTTCCTTCTCCAGCTTCTTTCGCAGCGAACGGGTTTTCTCCTGCCGGAACAGCGGCAGTGCGTGCGGCGTGATGATCTGCGTGGTGCCCACAATTTCCGATTCCTTTTTCTTCCGGTGCGTCCGAACGACACACTGTTTCGCGCCGCGCATACTGCGCTTCTCGTCGTACAGCCCCCGTATCGTGCCGTTGCCGCAGCCGATGAAAATTTGATTCAACTTCGGGTGCCACAGCGTCCGAATGACATGCGAATCGGTGACAGGGAGTTTCGACACCAGCTCGAACGTTTTCGTGTCAAACACGAACAGATGCGCCTGCTTCGCATCCTTCGGCAGGGATTCACCGGTGAGGATCATCGTATCGTCCGGGCTGTAGCAGCAATCGGTCGTGTCGTAACGGCTGTACAGCCCATCGAACACGTGCAGCGGCTTCTTGAAGGCCCGCATGTCCCACAGCTTGAGCGTTTCGTCCATCGAGCGGGAGGCCAGCTGGAACCCGGAGTAGGAGAACAAGACGGCCGATATGTCGGCCCCTTTGGTGTGCGCATCGCGGATGCAGTGCGTCGTGTGGACGAACATCTTCCGGGTGTCCCAGGTCTGCAGCGAACCGTCGCTACACCCGGCCGCGATCAGCGTTCCGTCGCGATTGTACGCGCAGCTGTTCGGAATCGTCTTCAGGCCGCCCAGGGCCCTCGTTTTTATCACCGCATGCTGTTCCTTCGTCTTCGCAAACACCCAAGTGCGCAGCGTCGAATCCATTCCGCTCGTGAGGAACTCTTCCCGCCGGATCGGGCTCCAGCAGCCGCTCGTGAGCCCCGCGATGTGTCCCTTCGTCTTCGACATGTCCGCGATGTACTGGTCGCCCTTCACACACTCCATCTTCTCGAACCCGTCCCGGTCGAGCACCTTGGCCTGCGAGCTGCCCGACACCACCAGCATCATGTCGCCGGAGAAGGAGTAGTACAGGTTGCGGATGGGATGGTTCTCGCACGGCTGCAGCGAGCGGAAGCTTTTCATCGACTTGTCCATGCCGGAGAAGTCCCAAAAGTTGAGCTGGTAGTCCATCGAACCGGAGGCCAACCGAACGCCGGACGGGTCACTGGCGAGCGCAATCACGGCCTTGTTTCCGTGTCGCATTTCGACCTCGTGCGAGTGCGGCAACTTGTTGATCGGTGCGTCTTCATCGAACTCATCCTCATCGTTCTCGTCGTCATCCTCGTCCGAATCATCGGTGTCGTTCTGTAGATGTTCCTTTGTACCGCGAGTACCGCTGCTTCCTTCCGCAGCTCCAGCAGCGGTGGGGATTGGGCCAATCACGTCCCCATCGTCGTCGTCGTCTTCGTCAGCCTCCCCCTCCGGTTTAGCGAGACTCTTTTCATCGACCACCGGCTTCGGAGCGTTTTGTTTTGCCTTTTGAATCATTTCATCGATGTCGAACTGTTTCGCCAGTTTGCGCCCAAAGCCAGATATTCCCATCACCTCCTGCAGCTTGCTGTTGTCCAAATCTTGCGAAATGCGTTCCACTGAGTCTTGCGTCGCAGCTTCCATTCGCCCAAACGATCCAAACCCGGACGCGGTATCATCTGTGAATGACGCCAACAAAAGAAATATACCGACATGCGACAAAACTCGATGCTTGCAAAAATCATGCCAAACTTACCGGAAGGAGGAGGGTTTGCTTCGGCCACATTTGAACTAGTGGCTGAGGGTGTCTTTAGATTTATCTTACCAAACGTAATTTTCCCTCGATTCATCTTTCCCGTGCCCTTAAGTTCTTACGAGGCTAGCGGAAAAATAATTGTTTATACACAACGATGACGTTAAACTTGTGCTATAATTTTGCACTCGCCCTGCAGTGCAAAAATGAGAACCCCTTCGGAAACGGTTACAATGACAACAGAAACAATTGGTACCTGCGCAAAGACCCAGCATTTTGTGGTCCGCAGTTCCACGGTTCCCAAGCGATACATGTTAGCGATTACCGGCGTAGAATTGTTCTTCGTTTCGTTTCTTGATAGCTTCGTTAGATAGCTTCAAGATCCACTTTTTTGTCTGGGTAAATTCACATTCTTCTAGTTGAATTACGAGAATTTTAAGAAAATGGTTAGCAGGGACGGATCGCTCCAGGTAGGTGCTTCATGGAATACGCAACACTAGAATATTGTTCTTTACTCAGAGTGACGTAGAAGGCCGAGAAGTTCGGTGAGATTTTCAGCGTGAAGTAAATTATTTCTTAACCCATTTTCCTATTTTTGATACGATTCGCATTCTTCATCGTTACAGGAAGGTAGGGGGTGATTTGTCTCCAATTTGGGTTACAAGTTTCTTTACGCTGCTGCATTTACCGTCGCACACGCCCAGCCTGCCAAGCGTTTCCGCAACAAAGTGTGCTACTAAAATGTCGACGAAGGAATCTGTCTTGAGAGGCAAAACGCCCGTACAGCTTTTGCAGGAGATGTGCCTGAAATTGAACACCTCTTTGCCAACTTATCAATTCCAAGGCGAAGAATCGTCCCCTTTGGGGAAGAACATGAAAATATTCAGTCACATCGTGCACGCCATGAACTATGAAGCGACAGGAATCGGACGATCGAAGCAGGATTCGAAACACGAGGCAGCCTGGCAGCTGATCCGTACTTTCCTTAATCTGCCAGCGGACGAGAGCGACGATCTGGCGGCCGCAGCAGAGGAGCGGAACATGCATGCCGCAGTTGAGCTAGTGACGGACCGTGTCAACCAACTCCGCGACATATGCATTCAGCGTAACTTTCCACTGCCCGAGTTCGAGCTGGTGCGTAGCTACGGACCATCGCACGCACCCGTTTTTGAGTATGAGGTTC